>JARFIY010000370.1:15402500-16652500 GCA_036346155.1 Sinelater perroti | reverse complement strand
CATTTGTTTGGTTTGATGACAAGTCCCAAATACTAAAAATGTTTCTGAGTGTATAGGAAATTTCGTAAAACAGTATAGGGGTTTTCTGCTATTGTTCCGTCATCCAGATGCCATACATTCATCTCTGATTCAAGTTTCGTGATTTTAAGATGGATACACAAGCTTATGAGTATAGGTTCCCAAGGGTCATCTTGTACACCAGTCCTCGAGTCAACAGAATGCAAGCCATGAAAAAGTAAGGAATCTTGACTATAACATTGAAGGAAAAAAGGATAAAGTGATGGAATTTTATCCTCAACAGTTTTCAACATATCCACACGTTCGAAAGTATTAAAGGCGTTCTTAATGTCGAGTTTAAGAATGAATAACGGGTAATGTAAGAATTAAGAGAGATATTTCAGTGAATACTCTCTATAGTACAAAACTGTTGCTTACAAAGTAATTACTTTAACAGAGCAGAATCTATTAGTTTAAGTAAACCTAGCCGACAGTCTTTCATTCTTCTATTTCCTTCTTCAAATAAAGAGGCTGTTTGTTTAGGTCTTTATGGATCTTTACATTTAGCATATACCACGGCGCGTTCACTAACGTTCGTAGCACCATATCGGTTTCAGTATCATTTTATAGAGTAGGAGCTTACTTTTTAGTTCTAGTCGAGATTGTTTACCGAGTAGTCAGTACATTTGTAGAAATTTTAGGCCTTGTTTACGCTCTCTCAAGTAAGTATCCTATCTAGTTGTATACCTAAGTATTCACTATTGCTCACTTGTGCTATCGGTATTCCATTCATAGTTGCTGGAAGACAGGGATCTCTTTTTATAGTAAAAGTTTGAAGTTTTTACCTTCCAAACCAATTTTGAAATTGAAGTTGTAGATTATGAAAAGCAATTACTGGTATTGTCAGCAGAAGTAGCCATTTTCGTCGTGGTGATTGTCGGGATATCTGACGATATAAAGTATAGTGTTGGCCCCCGCACACTTCCTTGAGGCACGCCAGAGTGTATTGGATGCAATTTAGTATGTACATCTTGATGTTTTATGTAAAAATACCTATCAGGCAGTTAAGAGCTTAGAACGGAATATACATTGGGTGGTAGGTACAGGTTGAGGTTGTAGCGAAGCCTCTCATGCCAGACCTCGTCGAAAGCCTGGGCAAAATCTAAAAATACTTCCAAGTCTCGGTTAATTTTGCGACTAATCTGTGAACTAGTTCTGTCATACCATATTTATGTCTGGGTCTAAACTGTTGATTTGGCATTACACTGTACTCATCCAGCAATGGTAGGATTGGGTCTAAGAAAAGATACAGGTGATTAACGTAATACATATTTCAGAAACCTCCTGTAGGATTTTTCCTGTTATTAATTCGGTCTGGTGCTTTTTTGAGATGTATTTTCTTTTCAGTATAGTTTTGACTTCTAGGATATTCAAGCGTTTTAGTGGTAGTTCCAGCTGGTGTAGAGCTTCTAGGACTGTTTGCATTTCAAGTTCTTCTTCAGGCGTTATGTCGTCAGTGTATGGTTTAAATACTCGAAAGAAGTGTTCTAAAAATGCTGTAGCTTTTTGGTTTGGAGTTTTTGCTCATCAACTGTTTGCTGTTTGTAGAAGCGGCGGTATAGATAATGGTCGTTTTAATTTCTTGGTAGCCTTCCAAACTGAATAAACTGTGTATTACGTTGTATTAAATCCTTGTAGGTACTCTTGTAGTAATTAATTTTTTAGTTGTTGCAGCAGCTCAATTGGTTAGCTAATCTGTTGAAAGTTTGCTTGTCTACCGGGGATTTGGTTAATTGCCATGGCTTTCTAGCTTTTCGTTTATTTGCAACCATCTGCCTGACAATTCTAGGACAAGCTTCATTAAGCTTATCTTCTTCCTGTTCAGGTATTTATTGCCATGCAGAGGTTTGAATCGATTTGGTTAATTCTTCAATGGCTAGTTCCACAGGGTCTTGATTATGTGACGCAAACGATAAAAAGTTATTACAAGCAGAAAATAAACGGTGCGCAAAAATAGATTAGAAAATTATTAGAAAATATTTTGGTTTGACTACTCCTGTAGATGACCGGAAGCCTTTATTAACTATTAATATCTTGTAAATAGCATATAGAGATAAAGTGTAATTAAACGCTTATGTTTGCATTAAGTTCAATCTACTTATATCAATACCATACATAATGTTATCAAAAACAAAACTGTTATTCAATCATTGCCTACTCGATGACAACGGTGTAGTTCTTATGTCATGGCATCCTTCGTTCGGTTTGTAAAAAAGCAAACTTTTTACTTCAAGTTAGCTGCATAGCAGATATTCGGTCAGTTGTTAATAGCAGCGCGCGCGAGCGGACGCGAGTTTTCCATTAAAATTTCTGAGCAATGGTTTTGATGTTTCCCCCGAGACGTTCCTTGTATGCCGTTCCCAGCTTGGAAGAAATCTTCTCACCACCAGCGGACCGAGTGAGTTCAGGCGCGCCCCGGTTATGGAAATGGTGCGTAAACACCCCTTTCCCGACCTAATAGAAAATTTAACGTTTGCTGTGGGTTAGGTGAATGCAGAGCCCCTCAACTCAACAATTGGTAAGTCGTTTTTTATTTTTCTACTAATAATGGGATGCATGATAAAGGAATAAGGATGAACATGTCGCTCGCAAATTATTCCCACACTTTCAAAAGAATAGTTTTAAAAATTTCATCAACGTGGATATTCAAATGGTCGGTTGTTGGGAATGATTTGCAATAAAGATATGCATTTGTGTAGCGCTACACATAATTGGTGGTACGCATGGGTTACTTACAATTGCAGGTATCAAATATAACATCAAAAATGTGGATAGTTAAAGAAGAAATACAACAGTTTTTATGATGTTTTAATTGGAATAGTAATTTAGCTTATAATGTAGCACTTACAGTGAGGCTGTTATAATCCATACCCCAATAGCTCGACTAGTTTCGTTATTTGCAACCGAATTTTACTGATTTACAATTCATTGTATTATCGAATTTTTTGCGTGGTAGTATATTAACGCAAACGTTTGCAAGCCCTTTCTACAAAATAAATCAATGCTGAGGATTAGGTATAGGCAAATCAGAAATGGTCCCCCAATAGTATCTGTAAAAGAGTCCATCAATCGGTTCTAGTATATTTTTTTATGTAAGTAGAAGTAGCTTTCAGCTCCATATTCGAATTACTCGGTCCAAAATAAACTATCTATTATCTGCAAATTACTTTCATTACGTGCAAAATTTACTGCAACGCTTTTTGGATTCCAAAAATAGTTTTATATTTTTCCATCTGGACCTCTATTAATTGGTCGACCGTCTCTTCACTCTTATGGGTATTTATTAACCCTAAACCCTCCCTGCAAAGGAGGTCAAAGTTAGTTAAAGGTTAGGTGTAATCACTGCGGAAATATTTTTCCAATGACTGTAAAAGAACCAACAAATCGGTTGCGTTATCATTTTCTGTGTAATGGGAATATCCTAACTCCAAAATCAAACTAATCGGCCCGAACTGCCCAATCGATTATCTACAATCCAGTTCTACACAGATAAATCACTGCGTTATCTAAACGCTTTTTGAATTTTGCAAGTTTTCTTGCATATCCCCCATCTGGACCTCTGTCAGTCGGGCGACCGTCTCTGCACGACCGGTACCACTTAGGTGGGAGTGTATCAACCCTGAACGTTCGTAATCCCTCTCTACAAAAGAGGTCGACGTTCGCTAAGGGTTGGGTATAAGCAGTGCAGTAGTACGGTCTCCTAGTGGATGTTAAAGAACCGGCTGATTGGTCCTGTTATCTTTTTCTACGCGTCTAGGAGAGTTCAGCTCCAAATTCGAATTAATCTGCCTGAACTGACCAGTCTAAAATGTATAACTCAATTCTACTACCCAAATAATTTTGAATATTTTTCTTATCCCTCCATCTGGACGTCTGAATTGGTCGACCTATTCCTCCATCACAGGTACCACTCGCGTGGAAGCGAATCGATTCTTAAACATTATTAATTTCTTTCTGCAAAGAAAGATCAACGTTGGTTAAAGATTAGGTGCAGAAGTGTTTTTCCAATGTCTGTAAAAGAACCAACAAATCGGTTCCGCCATCTTTTTCTGTGTAATGGGAATTTCCTAACTCCAAATTCAAACCAATCGGCTTGCACTTTCGGTCTATTATCTACAATCCAGTTCAACTACACGGATAATTCAGTGCGTTATCTAAACGCTTTTTGAATGTTGCAAGTTTTCTTGCACATCCCCCATCTGGACCTCTGTCAGTCGGGCGACCGTCTCTGCATGACCGGTACCACTTAGGTGGGAGTGTATCAACCCTGAACGTTCGTAATCCCTCTCTACAAAAGAGGTCGGCATTCGCTAAGGGTTAGGTATAAGCAGCGCACTAGTACGGTCTCCTAGTGGACGTTAAAGAACCGGCTGATTGGTCCTGTTATCTTTTTCTACGTGGCTAGGAGCTTTCAGCTCCAAATTCCAATCAATCTCCTTAAACTGGTCGATCTAATATATACAACCCAATTCTACTATGCGAATAATTCATTGCATTTGCAAAACACTTTTTAAATTCGAATGTTTCCTCGCATCTGGATCTCTATGAATTGGTATACTATCTCTCCACAATAGGTACCATTGGCGTGGAAGCAAATTAGTTCTTAAACGTTATTAATTACTCCCTGCAAAGAAGGTTAAAGTGTGTTAAGGGTTAGGTATAAGCAGTGCAGAAATGTTCAGTCCCGTTATCTTTTTCTATGTAATAAGTAGCTTCCATCTTCGTTCGGATCAGTCGGCCCAAACTGGCCGATTTCCTATCTACAACGCGCAGAGTGCACTGTATTAACAAAACTTTTTTTGGATTTCAAAAGCTGTTTCATATTCCCCCTTCTGAATCTGTATCGGTGAAAATGAGTCGAGCCTAGCTAAGGATTATATATATGTAGCCGGGAAATTGTCCCTTAATATTTAAAAACCAACTATTCGGTCGCGTTGTCTTTTTTTATAATTTTTTAGGTTTCCCAGCTTCAAATCGGCCCGATCTGGCCGACCTACAACCTAATTTTAATACACGAATAATTCATATATAATAATACTAGCATTATCGAAATGCTTTTTGGATTTGAAGAGTATTTTTACATTCCCCCATCTAGCCGTCATTTTATCTCGACAGTTAACACTCGCTTAGGAGTGTATCAGTCCTAAACGTTTATAATTTCTGTCTACAAAGAAAGTTTATATTCGGTCATTATTAAAATAAACAGGGTAGAAATAGTCTCATAGGCATTAGATCGGTCTTGTAAATCTATTCTCCGTAATTAAGAGTTTTGAACACAGAGTTAGATTCAAATCATACACATTACAACTGCTTGATAACCACTCTACTGCCTGTACTCCGATTCCTGTAATCCACCCCAATTTAGACTTTGATTGGTCGATCGACCGTTGCCTCACGACAGGTACCACTTAGGTGGGAGTGTACCAGCCCTGAACATTTGTAATCCCTCTCTACAAAGGAGGTCGATGTTCTCAAGGGGTTAGGTATAGCAGTGTTGAAACGGTTGCCTAGTGGCTATAAAGAACCGATTGATTGGTCTTATTTCCTTTCCAAAGTGCATTAGGCCTCCTGGGGATAGCACTAAAAAAAAACGCACAAAATAGCTGTACCTCCAGGGTTGTGTGGAAATCAGCTAATCCCGACATTAATATTTTCTTGAATTTTCAATAATTTTTTTAAGTTTTATTTAAGTATATTTATTCTTTGTAGATTAGGTATAAATTACACTAAGGTTCCATTGCAGTCTGAATTTGGCTTGTCGTGCCTAGTGTAAAAAGTTTCCTAATACTTTTATATTTTAATTATTATATTACGCACGCCGTCCGCATAGGCGATAAGTTAAACAAAATACTTTTTTAATTTATTAGATCTCCATTTCATTTTTTTTATTATACGCGACAGTAGGATGACAAACTCATATTTTTATAAGGTATTGTTCTGTATATATTATACGTATTTTAACAAACTAACGTGTTATGCGTGTTATAAGCGTTATACGCTGTATCGTGGTGAAGGCCACATCCTTTTATTTAGCGTGATTTTAAACTTGATGGTATTGTTAAACACCTTGTGTATATCATATTCAGATTATTGATTTAATTGGGTAAGTACTATCAAATAAATGTCTTAAGACTACGTTTGTAGCCACTAGAAAGACATAAACGATTTTAGAAAGAAAAAGATTCAATTTATTTGTGCACCCTGTATTTGAATTTATACAAACTAATTTATGAGACGTGCTTTATTAGATACAGTATACAATATCAGTCTTATATATCTATCTACCACCATTTCAAACACTCTGTGTATTATGGAGAAAATTTGTTTGACAGCATTTGGAAAGTCTTAGGAAATACACGAATAATTGTGAAGCAAGTTGTAACACATTGATAACTAAGGTGTGAATGCCCTCAACTTCGTTTTTTCTACCTTTAACTCGCGAAAACTGGTGAAATTTAATTTTTTCTGGTCCAGTTGCCACTATGAAACAAACAAAAAATTTTATCTTTCGCCACCACACCAAAACAGGAAATCCAACAATCCGCAATTTTCCAAGGTATGGGCACACGAAGAGGATCTTTACGCATCAAACCAGGTATGGGAAATGCGGAGCAAATCGCCCAACAAAAACGTGCATTAAAACAAAAAGAAACTCAACCTAAGTGTGTTTTATGTAGCGGTTCACATTTCTTCAAACTATAAAAGGTGTCGAGTTAAAGAGGAGAAAACTTCCACCAACACGTCCGAAAGCACCCACACCATAGCCAAGTTTTACCCAAGCACAACTGCTAATCAACAACGAAAGAAGACACACAATTGTATCAAACGGGCAGTAACCCCCTTCCCCCAAGGAGATACACCGCAAATATCAAACATCGGGAAGTTAAAAAATATTATGATAAAACTAGCTGAGAATATCAAAACAATGTTTAACTTCCTCACAATCATCGTCGCTCAACTAAAATAATAAGACAAATACTCAATATTACAGAATGGAACGTTAATTGCTTGTCAAACCACATTCAAGAACTATAAACCTTTATTACCAATCATGAGTTGGATATAGTTCAAATCTCTGAAACCCATTTTACGACCAGAAACTACACAAAATGATCTAAATACTAAACAATGTCTTGACATGTCTTCGGATCATTCTCCAATTGTAATCACTCTACGTTCATAAATAATTTGCACACAAAGACTTTAACAAAATCAAGGAAACTACTGTGGAACGTCTTATGGTCGTAATATATAACATTATATAATAGTTGAAATTCTTACAAAAGCTAAAAAATGTATATTTTATTGATAAAGAATTTATAATATAATCCTTAGTCACATGAATATTTGATTAATAAATTATGTGGCATGTATATGTAAACATGAATTATATTAGCTTCAAACTGATGTTTGGATTAAGTTTCTTAAATTAATTTATTATTTTAAATTTTTTTCCAGATCTCGAAAACCGCAAGAGATAGCGGGACGCGGTTTTCGAAATTCTTTAGTTAGATTCGATTCTACTAAGACGACATTATTGGTGCGAGCGCACAATGATACTGGTGCACCAAAACGCGTTTCAAAACTCCTCTGGGAGCCGCTTACAGATGAGGATACCTCTGGGAGTCTTCGTGGATCTATAGACCAATTTTGTTTTTCTGCAAAATTTAAAAACCTTGACGAACGTTTAAGGGCTTTATGGGGTTGAAAGAAAACCTTTTTGCAGGTATCGACTTGCCGTAAGGACCAAGTTGTAGAACTATTAAGTGACTTTGAAAAACGCTTAATAACCCGTGTCCTTATTCTCTCCCTTCCTGCCCAAAAACGGCTCCAAATTTGGAAAAAAAAATCACTTTTTCGCTTATATCTCCGGATAAAAGACGGCTCCTTTACCAAGTTGTGGAGCCTAAACATTTTTCTGTATAAGAATTTTTCATGCAGGTTGTCCGGGGGGGGGGCGGGGGTACCCATATTTGGCATTTCCGGAACCGATTCAAATTTTTTGCCTGCTCTAAAATTGAAAGCCGGTCTTAAAGCATTTGTATATTGAAAATCACAATTTTACGATTATTCCTTCGGTCAGTATTCGCGAGTTAATTTCGACCTTCCTGCCAAAATCGCCGTCCTAGCAGACGGAAGAGAAATTGCGACGGTGCCCGCGATAATTTTGTTTGCGCATCACCTAATTCCGTCTCGCTCTGACACATTGATGAAATATGCATTGACGTTATGTTGACATCACAAATATATAGCAAAAATCGTTCGTGCCTTTTCGCACCCAAGCGCCTCCGAAGGACAAATTCCGGCCCGGCGGCAGGCGCAGCAGTATTATATTTCCGGAACCGCAAGCGATAGAAAATTTTCGTTTGAGAGCGGGTAATAAAGCACTCGTGTGCCAAAATCATGTTCCTACGATTATTCGTTCCGTCAGTATTCGTTGAGTCATTCTGCCTGGCCCGGGCGCTCCGAGGACCATGCCGCGGGGCCGCCTGCCGAAGTCCGCGGGAAGCAATTAACGTTTTGTAAATACATCTTGTCTTCACCGATAATACAATGTAACTGTATATATATATAGTTCTATATACTATATATATATATAATATATCATATCCAATCCCAACATATATATATATATATATATCACATATATATATATATATATATATATATATATATATATATATATATATATAAGTTGATTCGAAAATAAGAGAAAAATTATAATTAATTAAATTTTACTTGGGACTTTTAGTCTATAATTTTTGTGTGGTTGGTAACTAATATTTTTTAATGCATAATTATATGCGGTTGGTAACTAAACATTAAAAATGACATCTGCAACGTCAGACCAACATTTACACTTCAAAATTTTTCTTGTCAGAACCACTGGTGAAAACGTTATAACTTCTTAACCTTTAAGCGCCCGAGGATGACACTTAGTTTTTCGGGTTCTACTCTTCAATCTGAGTCTAATGACACTAGTCTGAGGTCTCTACGATGTATGCACCAAAAGTTTAACGATATACAATAAGTACTAGTTAACTAGTTAATAAAAAACTATATAAGATAAAATTCTAATAATTTTTTATTATGATGAATAAATAGAATTTAGTGCATTATGTTTTTAAAATAACTGCCTTCATTAGAGATGGTCATTTCAACTTTTTCGCCGAAACTTTCAATTGCGGCTGTTCTGATGTCCGCAAAAATGGCCAGAACATTTTCTGTGACGCCATTCTTAAGTTCGTCAATGGACTGGGGTTTGTTACGATAATCCCTATCATTAAGATAACCCCATAAGAAGAGATCATATGGGTTTAAATCGGGGGAATTTGGGGGCTACTCGATACCACCTTTTATCTTACAGGGTGTGTCCAGACTTATGATCCTCTTTCCAAAGACTTCTGTGAGGATGTCAGACATGCCCCGAGTCCGATGGGCGGCAGCTCCATCTCGCTGAAACCAGTATTGGTTGACTTGCCTTTTATCTCTCACAATTGGAATGAATTTCTCAAGAACTTTGTGTGATAAACTTCTTTATTCACATATTTTGTGAGAAATAGTGAGCCAACAATTTCATAGTGGGAATTTGCATACCATACACTAACTTTTTCTGAGTGCAATCGACGAAATTCGGTCAAATGTGAGTTTTTGATACCTCAATGTCGGTAATTTTGTTTGTTGACATAGATATCTAGTTGAAAATAGGACGTGCTTTATGTCCAATTTTTTGGTCTGAATCATCTCCATGATCAATTTTGCAAAAGTGAATCTTTTGCCAATACTGACCTCGGTCAGAGGCGTTTGCAGTTGAATTTTATACGGAAATAGATTTAATTTATTGGTGAGGATGGTGTGCATAGTCTTACCTGACGCCATATTGATTGTTCACCTATAGTGTAAACAAAACTCCAAACATTGACCTAGCTGCAACTAACGTCAAGCATAAAATTGGCTGAAAAGTTTGGTTATACCAATAAAAAACTATTTTGCGTGACATAATGAGTGATCTGTATATCAGCTTCAGTTTAAGTGGTGTATTCAGTCTGATTAACCGATTTACTCTTTCTGTGCAGTGGTTCTAATCAGTGTGTTTGTTATTTAAAAATGTTTTTTCTGGTTTTTAATGATTTTCGCAAACATAGCCACTATGATCGCTGTGTGGTCAGATATCAGATCAAAACATGATGTGATAATGAATAGTCGGGTGCTTAATTCCTTAGTGACACAGAAGTCTACTAAGTCTGGCATCTTGTTATTATTAGGTCGCTAGTATGTAGTTTCACTAGTTCTTAAAAATCTTAGGTTTTTTTGAATTTAGACTTTGTTGTTCCAATAATTGCTGTATCGTCGGCATAAGCTGCTAAGATTTTATCAGGATTTGTCGATCTGTTAGATGTGTATCATAGGTTCAGAGCTAGCCTTAAAACACTTTTCTGGAAGTATTCAGACTTAATGGGGTGAACATCAGAGATCCTTTGTAAAACTCCAATCGAAAGAACTTTTTATTGAGATGGGACTTGATAATCAAATAGTATGGATAATGGATGGATAATAAACCTTTATGTCACATTTTGACGTAGGCTGGAGAGCAGTACCTTATGTTTTCAAAGGTTGTATTGATGTTATCTACCAATCTATATATCTCTTCTATGGTCGAGTTTTGATTCTTGAATTCGATTGGTCGTTTTTAGGTTGGGAATGGTCTTTTTGAAAAAGTTTGAAGAGTAGTAGTAACAAGCTAATAGATCTGTAAAATGCAGGATCGTTATGAGGTTTTCCAGGCTAATGGATGAGGACTACTTGAGCAACTCTTTATGGAAGAGGGAAACATCCTGTTCTTAGTACACTGTTGAAGATTAATAAAGTAACGTGATGCTTTTTCGAGGTAATTCCTTGATTATTTTTCACGTCCTGATCTTGCAGTTCGAAATTCAAACAAATGCTTGTATTAAGTGTATTAATTTAAAATATTTTATACGTCACTAGAGTGGCATTTGTCAATTTAACAAAGCTACATTTTTAATTTCTATCTAAATCTTTGCGTTTCAACAACTAACCGAGGAAAAGATACCGCTGAAAATGGCTAGATAATGCTTTCGCATCGCCCTTTTTGCGAGTTTTCGAGCGAAAGGAACGTATGGCAAGCCCCAATTTTCCTGCGCACTCATCTTTAAAGGAGCGCACTTGGGGATATTTAATGCTCCAATAAAAAAGCGGCGTTCTGCTTCGACAACAATATAGAGGAGGTTGTCGATAGCTTGTTTATTATGAAAAACTTTTGATGTATAATTTAGTTTTAAATTTTTGTTGCAAAACCATATTATGGGAAAAGTAACTGTGCAGCTATGGAAATATTAATGACAGTTTCCAAAACCTTTTACCTATTTCTTTAAGAAAATTAATTATTTACTCGAAAAAACTTAGAGCGTTAAAGTTGAAACTTTACAATAATCGTGGGGCACTAGGACATTTTGCAGTATGACATAAGTGATGGTCGCAATGTTGTGACAATTTATATTATTTAACTGTTCAGTAAAGTTATTGCCAGCGTAATCTTGTGGTGGACGCACGGACGGTCTCGGGTTCATCCCCGGAGCTCTCTGATGCCTGGCGGGTGGTCTGCTCAGTCACTAAAAATAATCGAGTACCTGCGTTCACTCGAACATGGTAATAATGGCGGTCGTCTGAGGCATGGTGCTTGCCACATTGCCCCGCATCAGAAATGGTGCGTGACGACAGGGCACAGTGGTGAACATATGAGAGCTTTAACCTCTCAGTTCTCAGGCCGTGCTCCACGCGGAGTGTTAGAGCCTTACCGTCATTTGGTAAAGTTTGTTATACAGGTGGTGTGTAGTTTATCTTTCTGGCTGGTTTAGAATTCTTCTACAATAGTTTATGGTAGTTTTTTTTGAACACAAAGCACAATTGGTTGGCGAAGTTGTAGGTTTCTGACCAAAGGCATTTGGTGGTTTAACACTGATCTTCGTTTTTGCCTAAGAATTCCAGATTGTATATCTTTGTTGTTTGAATATATAGAAAAGAGTTGTTAAGTTGTTTAGTAATTTTGTGTCTGATATTTATGATTCTTCTAAAGAGTCTGTTTTTTTTTTGTTGTAACTCCTCTTTCAAACCAGAAATTGAAACAAAGTAATGGTCATGGTAATTAGTTTTCCGTATGTATCTGGAGAAGTTCTATTTAATTTTATGGTTTTTCTGTAGCTTATGTAAAAGTTTCAATAGTTTTTTAGTTTTTCCTGCATGCATTCAAATTCAGCTGAATTGAGTATACAGTGCTTGCTGATGTTTGAAATTTGTAGGATAGTTTGCTTCAATGGCTAGGATTGATAGTTTTTTCTATTGGGGCGAATGTATTTGCATTTTAGTGTCTAATTGTTTTAAATTTGCTGTTCTCCCTCTCTCTCCAACTTTGCTAGTCAAGAGCCACTCTTTTCCAGGTTTTCAGGTCTTGTGCCACTTTATCTTTCCACCATTTTTGTAGCCTCTCTTTTGGTCTTGTACCTTACATTTTGCTCGTAAGCGCTCTTTTTGGCAGTCTGTAATTTTCTATTCTTATTACGTGACCAGCCCATCGTAGTCTCTGTGATCTGACGAATTCTGAGATAGGTGCCTCTTGGAACAGTTGGTAGAGTTTGTAGTTGTACCTTCTTCTTCATATCCCATTGTTATTGGCAGGTTCGTAGATTCTTTCCAGTGTTTTTCTTCCAAAAACCTTAAGTTTTTCTTTGAGCTCTCTAATATGATGTCTCGCATCCATAACATATTGGTTCAATTATGGTTTTCTAGACCTTCATTTTAGATTTTCTCAAAATTGAGACGGTTTCCGATTCTTCTTGTTCTTGATAGTTTTTGCGCTGTTGTCCTTTGGGTATTTATTTCAAGTCTGATGTTTTTGTCTTCGCTTTTCATTTGTGTGTATGTTTTTGCTACCTCTTTGTCAATATCATCTGCGTATACGACTAGTGGTACAGATTTATCTGTTAGTAAATTTGATTTGGTATATAACGTGTTCCAGAGCCAGGTTTTAATCCTTTGTTTGTCTCGAATAAGTCTGTAGTCTTGGTATTGCCGATAATACGCTCAGTGATAAGTTGTTTGTTGAGAATGAATGTAAGATTTTGTAGCTATAGCCTGTACACAACATGTTATATTGCAATAGTTTTCACATGCCAGTTTCTCTCCATTTGGCAGATAATTCCGGTTTTCAATTGCCAGGAATGCTTGCTTCATTCTATATCTGTTCATTAATGCATATACTTGTGCTGTTGTGATGTTTTCCTGCTGATCTGTATAGTTCTGAAGGTAATTTCTCGACATTTGGAGCTTTGTTGTTTCTTTGTGGTCTAATTGCTTGTTAAACATTTTCAAGTTTTAGGGATCCTATATGTCCCCCGTCTCCCTTCAAATACTGCATGACTATAGGCTGCTTGTTTTCATATGTTCCTAACAGTGCTTGGAAATGATTTTTACAGATTAATTTTATTTCTTTTACGTTGCTAGTTATACTGCATAAAGTCGTTCGAGATTTACATCCTTCTCTCAACACGTGTTCTGGTTAGATCTGATCAAGCCCAAAAAATTATGGGCGAACCCTGGACAACCGTCTGCTTCAACGCCACAGCTCAATATCCATGGTCACAAGGTTATACTCTGTGGGACGTGGTCTACTGCAAGCTACCAAGACTGAATTAAACCATTGCTGGAGACCATTACAAACAATAATTATTTAATTTTGATGAGAATTTTGACCAGAAGAGTCATGTAATAGTTAGCAAACTCCAAAAAGTGATTCTTTTGCACGATAACTCTTGGTCTCGTGTTACTTTGGCATTAAAAAAACACTTCTAGATCTCCAATGAGAAATCTCGCACCCTGCGTATTCTCCAGATTTGGCCCCATCAGACTGCTATTTTTTTTATCAATAGAACACGCATTAGTAGACACACCTCCGTAATTTCGAAGATGTGCAAATGAGTCGACTGATGGATTGCCTCAAAACACTATTTGGTTTTGAACAGGGTGTTGGAATTCTGTCCGAAAGATGGTAAAATCCCATAGCTAATGATTAAAAAATATTTTGATTGATGTATCAATTTACTTTCTATGTTAAATAAAGGCCGCGTAGGAGTGCGGCTTGCAAACTGAAAAGGTTGAGGTTGTCATATGTTTGCCTACTGCACCACGCCTTAGACGACCGCCATTATACTCCTTGCTCGAGTGAATGCAGGTACTCAATTACTTTTAGTGATTAAGTAGGCAACCCGCTAGGCATCAAAGAGCCCCGGGAATGAAAGCCGGGCCCGTCTGCATCACAGTCCGCGCCTCAACCTCTGGCGATTGATACTCACGATAATATTAATATCTCTACTTGAAATAAGTTACAGCACACTATAACCTACTCTGTACACAAGTCCCAAAATACACAAAGTCGTCCGCATTGAAAAATTGCATTACGATTGAATTCGAAAAGCTGCGGCATTAATTCCGGCCAGGAGGACGCGCCTCCAGCTTGATGCGAGAATAGCTTCTGGCTTTCTTCAGCAATTAAGCTAATGCATGCAATTCAAGTGATTCTTTTAGTAGATGAATCGTGAGTAGAGACGGCGTCAGCCAGGGGATGGGGTATCACCGACAACAGATAGCCAGCGGTGCTGGATACGTGCTTTTACTAGAGACGCTATTTTAAGCGAGATTAGCAATTTCAAGAGGCCGTTCCTCGAGGACTACTTCCTTGCGCTTGCTTTATGTGTGTTAATTGGACCCACTTTGCTTGCGATTTTCAATAAGTCACGCCTGAATTTATTTCTGACGATTAAAGGAAAGTAATAAACGCCTTCAAGGGCTATTTAAATAGGAAAAAATGGTTAGTCGGAAATCGAGAAAAGATAGAATCCAAAACATCCGTATGCGTTCCTGCGTGATTTCTGCATAGCTGAATGTGCTACCAAGCCCCCTTGTTTATGCTCATCGACGTACTTAGGGTTACTTCGGGGAAAGCCGAGCGCACTGCATTTTTGAGCTCATTGTTTGTTGAATAGTGGCGCTTCCGCACATCCTCCTAGATGAAACTTTAGAGTACATTATCCGGTCTTGCTTAGGGCTTAAGTAGTTGCCCAGTTTTCACCCGCTTAGGCATTTTATGTACTGTAATGATTGTATAGGAATCACTCTATTTATTAAGCAAAATATATGCGAGAATCCTGGAAATGAGATTACAATATAAACTGAGAGACTTAAGAGTATTAGAAAGAATGGCGAATTGAAAAGGTACTTAAGAAGGCCAATATCTCTATTTTGTCAACTTATAGAAAGCTTTTGATAGAGTAAATATAAGGATATGGACAATACTGGAAGAAATAAAAATAAATAACGAAATAACAGAAGGACTTAAACCACTCGGATTTAAACATGAGAAGTCACAAATGCTTGAAAAAATAAAATGAGTAAAAGAATTAAACCTTTTACTGTTTACAATAGTTTTGCATAAAACTATCAAAAAGCTAAAAAGCCAAGTAAAACAATTTAAACCAGAATATTGGAAGTTGCATGCAAAAGAAATAGTCACTTACAAAAGATAAAGGATAAAAATATTGTAATAAGAAGAACAATTGACATGATGATCAGCAAACTTAAAACGAAAACGATGATTGTAAGCAAGCAAAAGAAAACACACCATATAAAATTGTAAGGAACAAGATTGGAATAATATCACAAACCGGAAGAACAGACGAAGAAATAAATGGATAGGAGCACCAACAAGATTCTCCAACGTAATAAAGGACACTTTTTTGGCAAAAAATAAATACCGTAGAAAGTAAAAACAAGAATTTTTAAGTAGCCACCACATTTCTCTAACATAGAACCATATAAACAAAATTTAAAGCTTAGAGAAACTCTTACGTAAAATAGAAGCAAGAACTAGAAAAGACAAAATAAAAAATAAACTTTTAGAGAAATCATGAAAACAAAATCAATACAAGGTATAGTAGAGTAAGAAAAACTGAGATTGTTTGGACACGTAATGAGAATGGGGGAAAAGAAAACGGTGAAAAGAGTGTTCGTACCTTATAAAAAGAAGAAGATAGGAAGAGCCTGGCTTATAAACAATGATAGAGGATTATATCATTCTTTTACATCAATTTTGAGACATAAGTCTCAAGAAATGACCTATAAACTTCTTTAGTGGCGGTAGTCTTCTCTTGCATAGATTCCAAAAAGCGATTCCATCAAAATCTATTGCCATAGTCAACATCGTCTTCCTCTCCATTAACTTCTGCCTTAGTTCTCGTTGAACAGTGTCACGCTCTTCTAACCATTTAGCCAACTTGTTTTTAGGTAGGGGTCGATAAAGGGTTGCTCAAATTTTATGTATGGGGAGAGTCCGCTTCAATAGCTGAGGTTGATGTTTGTACTAAAGAGAATATCACAGCATATATCAAATCAAGCTTGCCTTTGCTTTTCTGTCAAATTGCGAGGGCGAGTTTACGAAATTTGTCGACCAGACACGAACTCTTAGTCAAAATTCCCCAAAAACTAGTTTTGGGATTATCAACATGCATGGCCAGTTCGCCAAGTGACTATGATTTTGTTTCGGTCAAGCAGGATTTGATTGAGAGTTACGTGATAAGCTCAATTATAAGATGGCCTTTGTTCATCTAGGTCACCCATTTCTTCACGGTGTGGATATAAAATGCCCTTAATGGCATATTTTTTTTGTAACAAATTATAAATCCATTCTAATGATCGTCGGATTTCGATGAAAGACCACTGATCTTAGTCAGTCACCAAAGATATTAATAAATTTTGTCAAATTTACCAGGTATTTTGCTCACTAAAAAATGCGAGGTCACATGTCAAGTTTCACCTCGCTGAGTCAAGTGGTTCATGAGTTTTTGTGAGTTTTAGATTCGGAATGCGGTAATAAAATCAATTGACATTCTTAATGTAATGAGTCACTTTTAGATTAAATGTGACGCAATCTTTATTAATGCATATTCGAACAACTTGAAAGTTCTTAAAAATCCTGGCTGAATTTGAAAAAACGAGAGCAATATAGAACAATGGCCGTGCGTGCTATTCTATTTGAGACAATAAAATGTTGCGTGCCCTAACGCAGGGCGTTCCGGCGCAATATTTCAAATGCAGTCCTTAGCATTTTGATTAAAATGGCTTAGGGTTTTCGTATGAAAAATAAAGCCCACATGGCCCCACACGAGTGGCTAGATTGGATGCGAGGCTGCTGTATTCGTTAAATTGGAACAATATATGACGTAATTGCTTTAGGGCATATTCAGGTCGAGTACGGTTCTGAGATAATAAGTTTCGGTTTTGCGGGCTGATCAGATAAAAGTTCGGTGGAGTGGGCGCAGCGTAATAGCTCTAAACAACTTAAGGTATGTGCAATTTTACAACTACTTTTATTGCCTGTTATAAGAGTGAATGAAATATAAGTCGGAATCTCTTTTTTATGCGTTATGAATGGATGGAGAGGAGCGCGGATTTTAAGCCTTGCAGGTATGTATTATATTAATGAAGAAGACTCTCTTTGTAGGGTATCTCACTATCATAGCTAGATATATCCTTGTCATTAAAAATTTTCTTAAGATAGAGGGAGTAAAGTCGTTCGAAATTTAGAGAAAGTTAAAGATACAAGTTGAGAACAACACCACTTAAAAGATTTAAGTGTACTTTTTGGAAGGATGAGAAGCAGTTAAAAATAAAGGTTACGAACGTCGTCCGAGAATCAGCGTGACTGAGAAGAATATTCTTATTGTTCACTTCACCGATTATCGGTTGCTGTTAACTTTGACAAACAATATATGCATATATTTTAATATTTGATCACCCATGTATCTTTTATAAAAAATATTAGGTGTATAAATAAGTTTCAGCTTCAGATTTCACAGGACGCAAATCACCGTTTACATGTAACGCATTAGTCCGCCCTCTTGCGGTTTTAAAGCAATGACATTTGGTCTTTCGAAACATGGCGTTTGATGCACATAACCTCAATAATCAGCTGTGTTCATGATGGCAATCACAAAAGAGCATATTCGATTTTCTATCCACTTCGCATTTCATCTTAAGAAAAACGCTGCTGAAGCCACCGAAATGATTTGTGGTGCATATGGTGAGAATGCTGTAAGTCATGCAACGTGCAAAAAGTGGTACCAAAGATTTCGCGGAGGAGAGTTTAGTCTTGAAGATCAACCACGCGCTGGGCGCCCTCAAACATTTGACACGGATGAGCTGCAGACGCGTTAGGCTGGGAACTTCTCCCACATGCGGCGTGTAGCCCAGACATGGCCCCTTCCGATTATCATTTATTCATTTATTCCGGTCGTTACAGCATCACTTGGCTGATACGCACTTCAAAACAGAAGAAGAAGTCCGAAAATGCATCGATAACTTTATCGTCTCAAAGCCGGTGAGCTTCCATCACCAGGGAATTCGCAAGCTACCCGAAAGATGGTAAAAGGTCATCGATGCCAACGGAGAATACTTTGATACTGAAGCTCTTTTTGTTTGTTTTTAAATAAAATTTTAATTTTGCAGAAAAAAGCCGAGAACTTATTTATACAACTATTAGTTAATTTTTATATACAACATGGTATTTGATATCTATGGTTTCTTACATTTTAGAATTACAGTTAAATGTAGTTCTTATAAAGTGGCCTTAATTAAATTATTCTGTACTAGCAACACTGTTAACTTTAACACTTTTATTGTTGCTGTAGACTGGGTTGGTAGTTAGAAATTCATCCGCAAATTGAAAGAGAAAATCAATTAATATCTTCGGTAAAGTATGAGTGACTTGGCAAAAAAATGAGCGTGGCGAAGTCAACGGTTAATTTAACAGTGAATCAGGATTTTCACTATAGGTCTTCCAAGTATTGACTGAAAAAACAAGATGGACAACAAATTAAAGGCCCAAGCAATACTAAGCAACACAAGCCTTTGAAGTGCTTACCGTCATGCATATAAAGTTTTTCGCCTCTGTGATATTGCGTGGGTTTGTGAACAGCGAAGGGAATGTCATGGCGCTTCACTTCTTTGAGGAAAACTTGAAGGTGATCGCCGCCAGCTATATGAATTTGCTGGACAATTGTCAAGCCCCTGGATAGGGGTGGTTGCTGGGGGAGAGTAAGTATTCCAGCAAGACTTTGTTCAAGCCCACAAGGCAAGGAAGACTCCAGGCATGGCTATACAATAACTTGTGTTACCACTACGATAGCTGAAGTAAATAGGAAGCCTTTTTAAGCAGAGGAATAAACTGTCGTTTTCGCTTTTAAATCGGTTATGTTGTTTGGTCGATTCATAACGTGAAAATTCTTCTTGCGCGCACCTTATCAACTACAGCTCGGAAAATCTCTACCGTTGTTGTGTTGTACCATACACGTAAATTTTCAGCCACGATATCCTTCTTTTTTCTAGACCTCTCCTACCTTCCACCTTCCCTTGCAAAATTAGTTGTACTAACTCGTACCTTTCGTTATTCCTCATTCAATAACAGGTCTTTCTCCCAATTCTTTCTAGACCAGATTGATTAGTGATGTGGTCTGTCCACGAAATTTTTAAAATTTATCGGTACGGCCACATTTCAGATGCTTTTAGTTTCTTGTAAGAAGCTTCTGTCTACGCCTCAGCTCCATCCAGTAGAATCGGGAAGATATAACAATTCAATAATCTGATTTTCAGCGGTAAACATAGGTTATAACACCTAAATATTTTCGACATCTTTAGGAATGTAGCTATAGCTTTCTATATTCGGCACCTGATCTCAAGTGAGTGATTCCAAGCTGTGTTAATTGTTGTGCCCAAATATATATGTCTGCATATAACGTGAGAATATAACAAAAATCATCAGCCGCCATTTTGTTTTTTGAAACCAGGAGGAAGAGCTTTACCCAAGGTTTCCGTGGAAAAAATTATTATTTTGATTTTTGGATTTGTATGGCCACCGTGTTGTTTTATGATGGCAGTCAAATTCGGGAATAGTTTTCTTGGAGTCTTCATAGGCAGTTCAACACAATGGCCATTATTGTTTTAAATTATTTTTGATCGCCTCTTCTTTGTCTCATGATAGAAACGAATTTTTTTTAAACATAACTCTTGACAGTCTTTTTGAGAATACCAGACTTACAATCCCATTAAAGATTATACCGCACGGACTTTTTGAGCGTGAAGTTTGTGTACAACAGACAGATGGGATTTTGCTATCCCAAATGTAAATATATTGCTTATTCATGTTAAAAAATTCAGTAAAATGTATTTGCTTGATACAGATCTACTATTCTTTGCTCATTTACAAAATCAAATCTATAGTTAAAATTTATTTGGATTATTGGGTATTGGATCTGGATTTTAAAGGAAAATCATTAAATTTGTTGTGCAGAATTTTTCTGAGGATTCTGATATTCCAAATGATAGCACATTAAATAATTCGAAGATCTTGATCAGTCTGACATTCTTGTATTTAATCAAACTGGATATTAAAAGCATCTATTGATTAAATTTTTCATAAAATGTTAAAGATTGAGAAAGTTGAGATTTTGAAAAAGAGTCCTAAATGTTCAAATTGCCCTAGTGATCTTATTGTATTTGAATCAAACTGGAAACATCTATTGGATTAATTTTGTTCATAAATGAACAAGATTCAGAAAGGAGCGAGGGAAAACAATTCTTAAATGTTTTTAAATTTTTTGTCTTCCATAATTTATGTTTCTTAAGTATGTACTTACGTACATTCAGTGTTTTGCTATGCGAAATTTTTTTGAATCGGCTTGAAAAGCTTGAAATTGTTATCCTGCTGGAATATTATATCTCTTTCAATTTTTGTATACCCCAAAGTAGCAGAATGTATGTTGATTAATAACTCTTAATCGATTGCTTCAGTAGAGAAGCAATCTTATATGTCACACTTCTTCTAGCTCTGTGATAGTATTTAGAATTAAAGCAATTACCTCCAGGAGAATGGATAAAATATATTCCATTGTTTTTTAACGACAAAAATTTGATTTTGTCTGAAACAACATTGTTGTGCATTGTAGAAGACTTTTTCTTTAGAAAACCCAACTTATTTTTAGGTATAAAATTTTTCTTTGTTATTATGTTATTATGTTATTTCTGCGTCCAATAAATCAAGTTTGGTAGTAAATGTAGACATATTATATTTGTAGAGTTTATGGAAAATACACAACAAGACGTCGAAAATATTCTGTACATAATCGATTTGTAATATGATTCAAAAAGATGTTTTCAGCAGTCTTTCTGGTGCTTGATAAAGCTTCGCATATTTTTTGTTTATATGGCAATCCTTTCCAGCAGCTTACACATCGAAGTTCTGTTCATTCCAAATTGTTCTGCAAGTTTACCATGCAATTTTGCTTTGTTTATGTCCACGAAAAAGCATCAGCCTGATCAAGCGATTTGGGTACTTAGCTGAAGTGCGGAGCGTCTTAGAGACGTGAGGTTGGCAAAACTGCGTTCGACATAATCTAATAAATAATTTTCATTTTTCGATTTGTTGGTTTATTATTTAGTTCATGTTAATTCAAATTATTTGCTTATTTTTGGTGATGGTGAGCAACGTAGTAATATAAAATTAAAACTTAGTAAACTTATCAAATATTGAAACAAGCATAAGGTGATAAGTTTGTAAGTTAAAGTTATTGTTAGTGTTATGACTAATTCGCCTGATTTATAAGTGGTTGGAAATGTGCGCGAAAAATTATTTCCTAGCCTTTCTACTCCCTAGACCAATTATCAATTGCCTTTTTCCTGTCCTCCAAATTAAAGTCGGTATTGAAGGGAAGGCGCCTTGACACATTTTAGGAAATCAGCACACATTTTATAATGTTCTGAAAGACATTTCAAAAATGGTTTGTGTAACTGCGTTGAGAACTAGAAACACCATTGAGCAAAGTAAATTAGTTGAAGAATAGAGCATATGAAAAGTACAAGGACCAATATGTAAGCTCAAAAACTAAAAAAATAAAGCTTGGTTACCTTTTGACACAACCTTCTACAAAGATCAAAAAAGGCAATGGAAACGTGTGTATGATAATATATAAACAAATATAAATGTTAATGCAGTGATAACAGGGACAACAGCGAGCACTTAACAAAGAAATTTTTAGGGATTTCTGGATAAAAATTGGCGCAGTTTTTCCAACAGAAAGAGAGAGAATTTAAATTTATTTAAGAACGCTTCAACCTTTAAGGCTATTAGCACCAGAAAAACAAAAAGGAACAATTTGCTGCAGGTCTGCAGATACCCGCACAGATAGACAAAAAGATGCTGTATTCTGTTTAAATTTTTAAGACTTTAACAGTCCAACCGTCGTGTATAACCCCGTAACAAGAAACAGACAAACATAATGTTTAATTTTTAAACAATAAATCTTAGCAACTCGGTCGTCGGGTCTTTGGACCCCACAAACAAAGTGCTAACAGCCCTGTGACATTGTCAAATTTAAGTAGGTACTCGGTGAAGAATAGACAACAATAATGTTTAATTATGAAATTTTCTACAAATATTTACAATTATGACTAGACGAAGCGAGCGAGGTTGGCCCTATCCAAAAAGCGAAATAGATTTTCAACCCCTTCTGAGCTATCCTTCAAAATCGATGAGGTATTTTGAGTCAGGCCAACTTCCTGACGTTCTCCCCTAAATTGCCTCAACAGAAAGATAAATGCTTAATGAAATTTGAACTCAAAGATGAATAATTATGAACAAATGTTTTAAAAAGCAATAAAATATTTTTTCACAGAACTTTGCTTTATTAGATTCTAAAAATTTTCTGTGTTGCTCTCATAATATTGCAGAAATTTATATTAAAAATTCTTTGTTCAAATAAAATGAAATTCAGAGGACTTACGAGGATTAATCAAATATAAAACTAAGTTAATTGTTTAAATTTTATTAATGTAATGTGAAACATACAAAGTTATTTTTTTGCATGATTTTCTAAGCATTTCCTCAAAGCATAAGTAGTTTTTGATTTCAAAACAATCTAGCAATATTCGTCGTCAAATCTCTATCTCCCAGGTGCTTGTTTCAGTAGCTTAAAATAAATAATAATAGGAAGGGTTATAAGTTTGGGTATGTAGGAAAGACATTCTAGTGTAGTCTATAACAAATTCTCAAACATTTATCGAGTGGGAGTAGCCGAACGAGGTCGAATAACGCATCAGATTGCCTAGCATTGCCGTAGTTTGTTCTGAGCATAGAAAAAATATCAGCAACCGTTAATTGATAACCAACAATGTGAATATTCTTTTCAGTCATACTGATTCTCAAATGATGACCGTAATCTTCATTTTTAAGTGCTTCTGGTAATCCCGAAAATTGTTTTTGCCGTGAGTACATTTGAGTCTTTTTAAAGGTATTATTACCAAACTGTGTCAAATCTTTTCTAAATTTTGGACGTTTTACGCCCTCCGTTATGAGAAACTCGTTGTACAACAGCTTTTACATCGTAATAATGACTAGATAAGTGGTAGTACGGTAGTAATAATCTAGGGAGAAAATCTCTTATAAATTCTTATCTATAACGTTCAATAGCTGACTACCTTAATGCGCATAAAATAGAGATCACAAAAAAGCCTCTTCTTTATCCTGCTAGTGTAGCAATAGTCCTTTGTTCACGTTGAGTAGATGAAGGATCTGCTTTGCAGAATCCCCGATAAGATGGCAAACAATGCCAATATTCTTCCAAAATACGCTGGTCTTTCAATATCAACTGTTTTTGCCCTCACAAAATTGTTTATGCCACGCGTACACTCGACTTTTCTTAAGTATGCTGTTCCTAAACTATACCTTAAGCCTTCCCAAGATGTCGACCAGTTTTACGACCTTTGTCGTAGTAAACTTAATAATAATCCGTTGCTCGACGGTTGAGCAAGCTACCCTACACTGAGAATGCTCACATTCCTACCTACAGCTCTTAGAAACCGCGCTTCCCTCCGTTTACGTCACGGTGTTTCAAAAAGAAATTCCTGTTTTATTTGACTCATCCTTGTAAACCATTATCGTAGATAAGTCATAAAGCAAACATAAATCTTTCCAACGCAGCGAAATTTGACTTCTATAATTAAAATTCGTTCAATAAAACTTAAAAAATGCTTTCCCGAATTGTTGTAGTTGACGCCAGGCGAGTAGATTTGACAATATTTTTAATACAACTTTAATTACTTCACAGTTTGGCACAACTCGTTATTAATTGGCCCGCGCTTCTATCTTTATACCCCCTAATTTATCAAGTTGCTCAATTTAAAGTGTTTGTTATGCCTTACCTTGTGCCAAACTTAATGATGTTGCTACCAGTAACAACACATATAAGGTAACTTTATATTGCAGAGTTAACTATCTACTCCTATATATTTATTATGGCACTAAGCACGCTGTTCTGAAACCGAAGATATTATTCAAAAGCTCCCGGGTTTCAGCTTGCAAGTTAACACGAGAACACAAATAATTATGTAGTTGAAAGTTTAATATCACATAAAACTTTTGTAAATTACCTGAAGGGAGGGCATTATATTATCGTATAAAGAAAAGCTTGTACAAAAACTTCTGGAAAGCAGTGATTATAAAATACAAAAAATTAATAATTTTTTTTATAGCCTAACAGCAAGAGAAAGCTCACAAATTTAGTTTGTTTTAATAATTTAATACCCTGCTATAAACTAACGTAACAGCATTGTAAATTTAAATTTGGTAGAAATGTTTTGTCGCTTCAAACAGAAACTGCCATCAACAAAACAGCCTTTACAATTATTTAAATGTCAAGACGCTTAGATAACGTTACATTGAATTATTTGAATGTTAAATCTTCATCAAGTTGTGCTACACTATCCAAATGCAGCAAAGCGGAAGGAGTAAACGAAGTTTTCAGAAACAATTAAAAATAAAATTTGTTTTTATTTATATTCAAATTTTTTTGTTGCGACATCAAATCAAATGGACATATTTTTAGTAGGTTGCCTCAAAAGGTTTTTCTTTATTAGTAAGCACACTATTTTATGTTTTATGTTATATTGCTGAGCTTTACAAGGTACCCTCGGAAAGTAACAAACCTGACGGTTGGTGGGGGATGTCAGGTAAACAGTCTGACCCACCTCATTTGTCGTTGGGTCTTTGTAGGATGTGGATCGCTCACCGTCGAAATTTTAGTCTAAATGTAGTGTAGTGTCTATCACCGCGCAATAAAGTTTTGCTCAAATAATCCGAAACCGAAACGCTTGCCATGATATAGATAGCCTACAGGGAGAATGTTTTATTAAAAGTACAGGTGTTTGGGTAACACAAAACGTTCAGAAAAGAAAGAGAGGAAGAAGAGAAAGAAAAATTTCACACTTCAATGTGATTGTTAAAAAAGCGTTTCATAAAGTATGTATGTAACAGATATTTTTACTTTGACATTGAAAACCATGACCTTTAAGTTTTGTTAAATTAAAATCGATTTTTGTCTTAAAAAATACAAACTAAAAAGTTTCAAAATGTAGAACTACTCAACCCAGTCAAATAATTCTACCCAAAACATATAGATAAAATATAAATTAAGACAATCAGCTTAATAGGTGATAGGTACTACAGTCTCATTAATTTTTCCTTCAGCTTTTTATGGACAAATTAATTTACAGTTTTATTTTTGACCGACTCGGTTTCTCCATGCATACATCACATAAATAGCTTTCTGTATGATGCCATCTTCGACCAACCCACCTACGCCATATTTTATTATCTTTTTAAAGTAGTCACAAATCGGAAAGATATTGTAATTTATCAGACTCATGTCATCAACGTTTTCGGCATCACCTAATAGCTTTTTATTAATTTTTTAGATCCGAAGTTGCTTTCTGACATATTTCATTTTTCTCTTGTTCTCTTTTTATTATTAATCTTTCTTTTTTACATATCTTTTATTAAAGTTTCTGGTTTTTGATTATTGGATGTTCTTAGTTTTACTTGAAGTCAAAACTTTGCTAGGCAGAGGAGAGATATCAATGATTGACTTGTGGAGAACTCTCAGTTGCAGTTTCAGGTACTTTGGCTTGAAATTTATTAGGCACACAGGAGGAAGTTTCAGTCATAGTTCCTTAAGATTATGATCAAATACTCTTTCAGTCTATTATTCAGTTATATTAGCTTCATGTTCCACATCAGTAGTAAAATGGTGTATGCAACGGACAACACTAATATCCTCTTTTCTATGACAGCTCAGGTAGATTATACTGTGGCTTCGTTTGAAGAAGTGCTTTTAATTTTCATTGCGCAAGAACATTATTTATCTCAAGAGGACATGGAATGAAAATAAAAACAACATAATTCATTGTACTTGCAATATAATTAGAATGTTGTCCAGAATTAGAAAAATTGCATCTGCAGGCGTCAGCCAAGCAAAAGAAAGTATCTGGTTTTGTACATGTTCTTCTAGCACAGATATGCTGTTCTGATTGGGCCTTCTCGATAAAGTTGTGGAAACGTTCTCACTTTTGGAAAAATAACATAGAAGAAACAAAATGTGCTAAACAACTGTACATATTATTGTACCAACTTTTTTATTTTTACGTATCAAGCAGGACTTTACACATGGGTTTTCACTTTTCAATGTTTCTTCCTTCAATTTGCATAGCACCTATTTTCTTTCTTTAGAAGCCTTCCCCACGGCTATCAAATGTTTGAAAATCTTACATTGAGTTTAAGTTTCTAAAAGTAGTTCATTCGCTTCGAATTTTTTTCGGGAGTTTTGGACGTTCTCTGTCTTTCATCGTCGTAACCACTTCTTACATATCGTTTTTTGATGGAGGGGGTTAACCATGTTTCATTCAGTAAGATTCAGCAGCAGCAATACCTCTAAGACATACCGAAATTTCAACGCAGTAAAAATTATGCTATTATTAGTGGCAGAGGTCGATACGAAAAGAATTGTGGGACATGGTCATTAAAATTTACGACTGTTTAAGCTACAAGTTTGTCGCGAGAGGGCAGAAACTTTTGAATATTACTAATAAATGGAATAATGGGGCTATTTTTCTAAAAATAATGATGTAAAAGCATGGGAGTTTTGAGGTAATTCGTAATGTAGAGAAATCTTTTAACAGTCGACCAAGGATTGTTGTAGTGTGTCAAACAAATGTATGGGTAGTATTCTACTTTTGTAAAACAACTTTAATTCACCACAAATTTAATAAAAGTAATTTACGTTATTTATCTATTTATATGACATTGGAAAAATATTTTTGCTTTGACCAATAGTCGAGCAACTAATGAGGAACGAAGATCAATGTATGCTTGGTATCGAGAAGACTTAAGAACATATTCAAATGTACTTATCAACGTTTTTGTTTTTTAAAAAAGCAGGATTTTACACTATCTATCAAAAATATTTAAATACAAACTTGGAACTGTTGCCCCAAGTACAATTAATTGACATTTATATGAAGTGAGCTTACCATATACTTTCGAAAACAATTTTAATTCTGCGTGGGAGATTTTCAATTCAAAAAAAGTGGCAGCCTGTTCTTCTTGAAGAATTGTCCTAGAACATTTTACTCATATGTTCTGCTTATGACAGAGAGTTTCGTCATGCTGATGCACATAACCGTCACCAAGGAATTCTTCTATTATATACAAGACTAGCCAAAATTTCTTTGTACTTTTCTGTGTTTAGATTTATATTTAGTTGTAGGTGAGCGTCTATTTCATTGCATTAAGAGCACCTCCACACTGTAACGTCACATCCTCCAAATTTCACTGTTGATTACACAACTTGGCAGATATCGTTCTGCCATTTGCCACGTCTACACGCTCTCATTAGACTTTACTATGGCAAGGCGTGATTTATTACTCCAAACCATACGTTTCCGTTCCTTCGCAGTCTAACGGCTTTGTTCTTTAGACCATTACAATCCACGCTTTGCATTTATGACAGAAATTGGTGTTTTGGGGCGGCTGTTCAACCATAGAACCCCATATATCTCAATAATCTATGTACAGTCGTGGTGTTGGTTCGAAATTTATCAGAACTGCGCAATCTTGAAGGATTCTTTCATATGATGACTGTCAATTTTTACAAGCCAAGTCCTTCAATGCATATCGGCTCTTTTTATCATTCGACCGTACTAATTTGTATAGGAGCCTATCTTTGGGTCCTTTGTGCTAACTTTACTAAAAATGGCATCCAGACAGACAGATAAACTCTTAAAATCGTACTAGTAAAGACAATACGGAACCCAATAAAGAGAAAACTTTACTTTTAAAATAACAAGTTGAGAAGTTTAGAAATTAATTTTTGTAGTAAAAAATTATTTAATAAATGGTGAATTTATACTACCAAAAAATATATACATTAAAAGAGAAAATACTAAGGTTTTCGTCTATTTTTTATTGTTTGATAGATTGTACGGTTAAGAGTCCAATATTGACCTGCTGAAATGAGGTGAGTACCAAATTCAGTTCAAAGTCCAATATTGACAGGGTGCGAGTCGATTTAATACACCTCTTGTGCTGAACCCCGAAACTGCATTAGAACAAAGCGAACCGGGCAAATTGTAGGTAGAGGTATCTCCATTTACGCGCACGTGTTCCGTTAATAATACGGGACCGGCGCTGCTGAAGGGGTAAATACAATTTACCTTTACGACATAACAAAACGAGCACAGCAGCGCGTTGAGCAGTTGTCTGACGAATTTCCCTCCAGAGAAAGGCTTGCAAGCAGCTGCATCCGTCGCAGCGCACGTGTCGAGGTATTTAGTGGAGGGCGCCCTTAGGGAACTCCGACCTCATCCTCCTGCGCCTAAGTGGATCGATAAAAGTCACTCATTCCTGCACTGATTTGCACGGCCGGGAAGAGCTACAAAAGGCAAGAGTCACACTCGGGCCCATTCACTGATTTGGTTTTTTCGTCCTCGCAGGTATGCAGCAGATGCTGCTAGAGGTTACCGACATTTTTACCTGTAAAAAAACGTCAGTTGTGAATTCCCCAGCAATGATTCTTCAATCCCTTAAGTTTTTCTGGTAGAACGAAAATTTTTCATCAAACAGCAAAAAATCTAGTTTTGGGTCTAACTTTCTGCCAACCAACTCATAAATTTGTTTTTATTGAACTGAAATGTGAATTGTACAATCAGCGTTAAAAGATTAAGATCTAAATTATTTTCAAGTTGGAAAGCTTTGTTAGAAGTTTTGAAGTTTTTGATGTTTCTTTCCCTGTGGTGGATATTTTCGGAAGAGGGAGAGCCAAAGGTGGACCCTGAGTATTTATTAAAACTTTTGGACGTACTTCCACATTATATAGTAAATAATTATTTTACTTAAAGCATTAAAAAAATGTCTTCCCCTCACTAATCTTTGATTAGGATGAAATGATTACAAATTTTGTTAGAGGTACATCTCTCTCTTTAATATCTATGAATTTTTGCTATTACTCTGATAGTTTCCCAAAAGCTGCTGCAAACTATTCTTTGGATGTAGCGCGGCACCTTTTGTGGATAGCCAATTGGAGCTCTTTGTTGCAGGAGGTTTTCTTATCGCGCACTGATTTTTTTTATCTTGTTAAAGAAAGCAGCAACACACTACTGAGTAGTGAGAGTATAGAAAACCCATTGTGCACAGATGTTTGTCATTTTCAAGCCCTTATAGATGATGATACACGGTTACTAATCTCGTATCGATGGCTGATGCACTCAATCCATTTCTCTAAAGAAACCATGTTATTTAATATGGTCTATGATTGCTTGCTTTCTTGGTTTCTTTATCTACAATTAAACGGACTGCCATAATGCAATGGGATTACTTATTGGAGGATGTTAGGATCATCTTTAATCTTTCTGCTGTTATAGGACGTTAATCATTGTATTTTTATCAAATACCAAGTTTCCTTCGTTGCCTTTTTCAGGTTTATAGAATTATATCCTTCTTTGTTGCTGTATGTGTATTTGTAATAGTACTTCAAGGTTTGAGTAGTGTTATTTAATAGTACCTTAATCTTATTGTCAGACCCTGTTCCCTTTGTTAGGTTTGCTAATGGATTCTTAGTTTTAAAAATTTTCACGCACCATATGCACCAGATTTTTCTCCCTATATCTATCCCTTTTTTAGGAATGAAAATGTTCGAATCGGTTTGTTTTTTCTATTCCATGACACCAAAGTCACGGTCGCATAGTAAGTGTGTGTGGTCTGGAACGAGGAAATCGTGCTCAACTGTATGAAACCTTCATAGATACATCCAAAATGCTACCACGCTGATATTTCCATTCTGTCCAAATAAAAGACTGATTAGGTGGTCAAGTGTCTCTTACCAGATCGTACATGTTATTCTACCTGCTACACTATAAGACTACATGAACGTGAATGCATTATTATTAGTTGTGTCATATATTTTAAAGCTGTAAGTTCATAAAAGTTCCTTATGAAATATTTCTTTAGCATGAAGGTTGTTCCACTCTTACGGTTTTTTGGTGATCGGTGTCATCGGTCTCAAAAGATATTTTCATCATAAGCATGTTGCAGATTTGATAAAAATGACTTTTATGTTTCGAAAATGTCAGATTATAGTATTTATATGTAAAACACTTTCCTGTCCATAAACAAACTAAAATCTAAGTTACTATCTTTAATATATTTAGCTTTGTTTAGGCTATATATGGTATTGGGGTCAAATTTGGACTTTTATTCCTTAACTAATGGGTACTTTTGTCAGGAATCTACATACCTGTATGTATATGAAACATCTTTATATGGACATTTGTTTGGATGTGTTTTGATCAGTTTAAAATCAAACAAAGAACTGTTTTAGTAATAATAATAATAATAATAAGTATCTCTATTGAGAAAAATTTTTATTCCTGTAAAATATTATCAGATTAATCACAGGAGACCAACTAGCACCATTATTTTTGCTGTTATTATAATAATATTGTTATTATTAGTAATTTAAAAATATACTTAAAGTGTTTTTTAATAATAAGTATCATGTATACAACAAATAGTGATTGTGGCTAGCTGGTGTTAGTAATTATAAATATTTCAGCTTTTTATAAAACCATGCGTTTAAAACTACGCACAGTGTAGGCATTTTACTTCACTTCCCCTGGGCTGTCTTGTTGCCTAATATTTACAAATCAAAACCGGGTCCAGAATGTCTACGAAGTTTCTAGTAGCATTTGACAATTTGCCATTGTTCGAGTCTTTGTACATGCACGGCTCCATTCCTGGAAGGCATTATGTCGGCCGCTCGACGTGAAGGCGGATCGCAACAAAAAAACTTCGGTCGCATATGTCTACGGGGCGCGCTCGGAAATTAGTTACAGTTATTAAACGGTAGCAATCTTTCTCTTAGTTCAAGATTCTGATTATTCTGCCATTTGACACTGAGTAGGTTGACTTGAAGGCCTCCTGGCATATGTGAATTTTATGTGTTCCGTTCAGAGGTACAGTGTAAATATAAGTACACCTTTTTGTGTTACTTTTAGGCTTATCAGTGCATCGTCTCTTAGGCAGTATGATATAGGCACAACCAGCAATGTACGTATCCTGTAAATTATTGTTACTAAGCTCCTAAAACCCTACAAATAAGGCACATTGCGACTTTTCTTTGACGATTTTGAAGCACTTTTTTAGACACTTTCAGTTTTTTTATATATTTGCTTTCCAACTTTATTGGAAAGCGAGTTGCCCAATCGCTTCATCGGGCGATAAGAGCATGGACACTAATGCTTCAAGAGGAACAAGGAAAACGCATCTAAAAGTTGGCCCATGGGTGCGTATATATAGTTTGCGACCCATACGACAGACAACTGGTTTGCTTTTGCGCATATATATAACACGCGTAAATTTACAAAAACTACTAATTAATGACATAAAATTATACTGTTTGTCCTTCGCTTGACGTCAGCGTTCGGAAATTTGTTACGATATACATAAACCGGGCGTGCATTCCAATCTGCGACACAATCGGTGTTTTGAGGGTGAATATAAATAATTTTAATCTACATTTGAAAACTTGTTTTTGGAGTTGAAAATAAAGACCGTTTCTAGGTTCCGTTACATCAACACTGCTTTTTTAATTCCCATATCTGTGATGGCGCCTGTTATTATATTATTTAAATCTTTTTGGAGTCGACATACTATAAGAATTACAGTGAATTCAGGAGCACTGTGAAAAATAAAGGATTTAATTTGGAAACTTTAACTGAACGGGAAGGATGGGATAAACTGAACGATACAAAGGTGTTCATTAGAGTCCCGGACTTGATAATATGTCTTAATGATAGCCCAATAAAGTCCGAGATCTGTACTGCCTTAACTTAACTTCAAGTAGCTGCATTAATGGTAATTGCTTTTGAACTAGTGTTCTATAGTGATATTTGCAGATTATTTTGAGTTTCAAGACGAGATAAATGTCAAATTGTATATTTATAGCAATTTTATTAAATAAATGAAGAAATGACAAAGTAGCAAATTACAGCTTTAAGTACTAGTAGTAACGCAAAAATAAAATGAAAAAAAGAGAAAAGTATTTATTTGATATACCAGAGTACTATAAAGCATTAAAATAAAATGAGAAAGAGACAGTGTGTTAAGTACACGTTGCATCTTACATTAAGGTTTGTCCAAGCTGCCGCCAGACCTTTTTCCGTAAGTCTATATGGTTCAAGAACAGAAAAATTTTTTGTTAAGAAAGTTTGTTTTAAAATCTCACTAATGGACAATTAGAGAAAGAAATACATAAGTTTGATTTTGTTCTTTTGTGATGTAAGCGCAGACTCAATGATTTAAAAATTACTTTTAGATTGTGCCTACACATTTTACACCATAAATTAAGGTATGAACATTTATCCAAGCTACCAAAGTTATGTCATTGAGCCTTTTTTTTATTAATGCCACAAAATGCTTTAAGAATGGAATTTTTGCCATTGAAAAAAATTTAAAATTTTATTAATGGACGAGTATAGGTATGTTGCCATCCAAATATAACCTACGTAGAATACACATAAATGCTTAAACAGTTATCAAGAAACCAATCGATATTTCTTGGCAGAAGAGCGATTAACTAAGCATTAAATTATTTGGCACAATATGTGAAGAAACAGTTTTTTAATAATTTTTAATGATAACTGGTAATCCAGTTTTGTTGTATTGATACAACTACACGGTCAGGAGTGGCAAAGCGTAATTTATTTCATGCTTCATTAACTTTTATATAAAATACAATACCTGCCACGTCTTTTCTAAGCGTCATAGGTGTAGATGTATGAAGGATATTGTTCTCATAGGGTACCTTACACTAGCGTTTTTAAGTCAGAACAATAGATGCTCTTGTCCGTTCCTCGACAAATTATTATAAAGTTTTCCATGTCAGAGGGCGCAAAATCGTCAGAAATTTTGAGAAGTCTTAAAGCACAGTTTGGAAACAACACCCTTAAAAAGACTCGAATATATGCATGATATTTTTTAGGAGGGTGAGAAGTAGTTAAAAATGAAGACTACTGACACCACCCAAAAACCAATGTAATCGAGAAGATTATTGTTTGTCGTCTTCTGGAGAATAACAGCCAATTAATAATTGCTGCGGTATCTAGACTGCTCAAACTCGGCGAACAATGGAAAATATAACTTGAAGATATAATTTGCCCTTTTTACTTAAGTTTCTCGAAGGTTTTCTTTACAAATAATTGCTTCATTTCTATTAAGAATTTTGCCCTTATATGGTTGATGAATATGAGTTAAGCTGCCAAGGGACTTTTCTTGACCATATAAATTTTCAAATGATTATAAGAATATGTAAACACGCTTTTGCTGGACTTTCTGCCATGACAGGAATATTCAAACTACTTTGGGCCTTTTGTGCCTTAAGATTTTTGCAAATGTGTCTATATCCATGACATTTCATTTATCTCGTCTTTATTTCTAACTTTATTTTGCCTAGATTCCCCGTTGTTGCTCTTATAGTACGTTCTCTCTCATTGTCAATACTGGCCTCTGTTTCGTTAGTCATTGCTAGCTTAAATATAGTTTGTCATTGTTTAAGCACTTGTTCTTTCAAATTATATATCTTATTCTTAGATAATCATAATTTGTTTTAATTTGTTACGTAACTTGCGGTTATTCGATATACGTACTCCAAAATCTTGTAAGTTTATATACCATTTTTTTTTCTATTTTGAGTGCATAAAATTTGTTTTTAGATATCATCGATTTGGGTTTGTAAATTGAAACTCCTATGTTGTATTTGTTTGTCATTGCCACGAATTTATTTAGAATGCGCAGTAAATCAGAAAATGCAGAAATTTTTAGAAATATTAATAAAATAAAAAGAAAAAATTAAAACTTGATGCAAACTAAAAATACAATACGATTTGTAAAATGAGAAAGAACAAGGCAATGGTAACAGAGAAGATTGAATGATACAATATTAATAAAAAATCTGTAAAGAAACCTAATTACAAACCAAGGTAAGATAATAAAAATAATAGAATAATATGCAGCACGTACAAAAATTAAAAATATAGAAAGAAAAGAAACACTTAGGGTATATACCAATTAATAAAATATATAAAAAGCAGCAAAGCTTCAAAAGAAAATCAAATCTTTCCAAAAATGGTAGAAGTAGTCACCACTACTAAAAGGGCTTAAAGTGTTATTTAATTCAATGTCTAGAAATAAGAAAATTACGACGAAAAAAAACACCAAATCACATATTGATATTAAAATACAAATATAAGGATTCCTTTTAAATAACTTCCATCTTTATTTTTCGAGATTATTTTTATTAATAGCTGTTTTCAGTAGGTTTTGGAAATGTTTACCTTACACTTGAAGGTAGAAGAGAACCGTCTGGATCATGTTGGATGTCACTTTTCATATAGGCCTATGGTACATAAATATAATCTTTCTTGTAATGTACTATTTTATGTTATGAGAGGGGCTAGGGAGGTTTCGGAATTTGGCAATCGTCAAACAGTTTTTCCAGAAACTGTCTAATGTCACGAGACATGTCGCGTGTTGCGTCTGGTTCCAAAAGTGTAATAAATTGCATGATTAGGTTCCGGTACAACTTTCAGTGAGCTTAACTAAATTTTGTTGGCAGATGTATGCGACATGGTGATTACCCTTACATCAATGTTTAGTTAAATTGTCAGTAATAATATATAATATGAAATGCTAATGTACTATTAATACATTATAATAGACAGCTGACAATTAAGGCGTATAATTAATTGTTATTTATACTTTCGACTTTGAGTTGATTCTTTAAGTTAGCAATTAAAACTGCCAAAATTGTTATCACCGAAAGCAGAGATTCATTTGAAGAACCATCCAAGCCAATTCAAATTATATGGAATTGAAATTAGATTGGGTGCAATCGAAAACGTAATTCGTTGACTTTAGAACAAAAACCTATAAAGGTGACTCGTAATACTAAAAAGATTTACAGAATGTGCAGTAATGTTAATTGGTCAAAATAGTCGGAGTTAATCAAAAGACCTTCTGGACCATCAACGGAGATTTAGGAGAAAAGATAAAGAAAGGTAAAGTTCACGCGTTAAAAGCATCATAAAGTATCGCAAACCTCAAGACAAAAGCAAGAAGCTTCTTATAGGTCAAAAATTAAAGTTTGTGGTGTTACTGGATAAAGCTTAGTATAGAATGGATTGTTGCGCCGAACAACGCCAAGATTTGTTACGTCAAAGATGGCGAAGCCGTGCCCGAAACTTAGATTTATAAAGCAAGGGATGGATTCGCTTTCCAGCTCGTAGTAGTCGAAAATATTTTGGAAAGTGCCACCAAAGAGAAAAACTAATGTAAAGCACTATAACAAAAAAATTTTGAAAGCCTTGGCAAAAAAGATATTTAAAAACTTTATTCTAGAAAGGAAAATGTGTTTATGTATCTTAAACATTCTTCAAGATTGACTCAGGAAGAAATGCGTTGCAACTAGCAACAAAGTAGTAGTCGGGAGTTTATTAGAAATAAGGAGATTTCTGTCGTCAGTTGGTACCAATCTTACGGCACAAAAATTTATGATTTTAAAGTAGACCCGTGAACAAATGAGAACTTTGCTTTCCAACTTATGGTAGTATGAGTTATTTCAAGAAGTCTCCTCAAAATAATTATAACAAAGAAGTTTTAAAGAACCTGGGGAGGAGGAAAACTATTTATTTATTATAGTCCAGTTAAGGTCCATCTGCAAGATCGCTCTAGAGATGGATGCGCTGCAGATGCTAAAGAAAGTAGCCGTACAGTGCTTATATAAACTAATGAGATTTCTGTTGTGGAAAATAAAGATTTATGACTTCAAAGTAAATCTATGGACAAAATTTGGAATTGTAAAATAAATGAGAAATTCGCTACCCGATTTATGGTAAGATCATTTCGGATAGATGATTCTTAGAACTTAGCCAAGTGCCATCAAAAGTGACAATTAATGCAAAGTACTATGTTGAGGAGTATTAAAGCAAGAAAGAATTTTAGAACTTTGGGGAATTGGGAAAAGGCATCATAAATCCTGTCAAATCTCGCGCTGTCAATCCTATGAAAAAGCAAACTCAAAAAAATAATGGGTTCCAGTTTTTTCTTGCAACTTTTAGGTGATATTGCAAATTAAATTTTAACTTCTTAAAAGCTGTCGTAGTTTGATTATTTTTGGCTTTCATAATTAAACGATTTACTTTTAAATCTGGACTGTTGTATAGGATCATCGAGGTAAAGCTGGAATTGCTTTAGTTTATATTATGGGAAAGCCAAAAGGTCGTCTTAAGCGCATGCATATACAAAGTTAGTTTCACATAATCAACAAACTAGGATCGTTGATAAAATGAATCGACAATAGGACTGTAGAGCTGCTACCTTCAAATTTCTTTGTGTCGGAAAATCGCTGACAGAAATGATTGTGCGGATTGGATAAAAAAATTCCAAGTTTACGACATAGTTTATAAGTGCAGAGAATTTGATTACCAGGACGAGGTACCTGCTAACAGAGCAACTCGCAGGGAGTGATCTGATTGCAAAAGAAGTGATGAATTCAAAAAAAATGAGCGTGACAATGTTGACGGCTAGTCTAATAGTGCACTAAGATCTGCACTACAAGTCTTTTGTCCTGAGGATCCGTTGTTTATTGAAAAAAAACCAATGTAAACAGCTGGCTTCCTGAGATGCTCTTCGGACAAAAATAACTTTGTCAGGACAGAAAGTTGAATCGCCAAAATGACTGTTGGATCTTCCAAAATGATTCTAAATGCCTACCGTCATGCCTCTGGGATGTTATAGTACTTTACTTCTTTAAGGAAGACCTGAAGGTGACCGCCGATAGCTACGTCAACATGCTAAAGACAATTGTCAAACTTAGACAAAAGAGATGATCGCTGGGTGGGAGCTCGTATTCTACCAAGACCCTGCTTCAGCCCACAAGCATGACTATGCAACAATTTGTATTACCATTGTAGTCCCCCGACTTGGAGACTTTCCAGCTCAACTGCAATCCCCTTGGCTACTATATGTAGGGCGTGGTCAAGGTGAAGGTTAGTGAGAGGCATCATAATACCAGGACAGCTTAAGGCACTCCGTTATAGAGGTAATGATACATATGAACAAGGAGAAACTTGCGTCGCTCTGCAATAGATTTGAATAATACGATCCTCAGTACCATTTACTTCAATTGTGTAAAGTGTCATGCAAGTAAATTTAATTTTTCTTGCATCTTAATGATATTTTTATTGTTTATTTGTTTTCCGAATGTATTTCAATAACTTTGTATATAGTAAAAGTACACTAATTAAAAAAGCTCATTATTTCCGTTTGATATGTAGAACCACAGGCAATTTAAATACATAGAAGTAATGCAATGAGTTCTAAACAAATAGGCAACGTCTACAACCCGGCCACATTTGCATCCTGCATTCGCGACTCGCTAAATATTTAAATGTTTGTAAAACTGCAGAAGTAATTAAAAACCTAGTTAAAAGTTTTATAAGCTCCCGTAAAGAATAAAGGCTGCTGATTAAAATGAACACCCAGGCCCGGTTTCTGCAGGCTTCGCGAGAGCTGATTGAGATCTATCCCTTAAGCCAAATTTGATTGTCAGGTATGGGAGGAAGTGCATGTGTAAACGTTTGTTTCCTTGTTGGGATACTTGTTGAATATTTATGCTGTTCCGTATTTCCTCTGCGCGGAGTATGTTAAGAGTCATTGTGACTGACGGCGTGCGAGCGTCCGAGCGGTTTCAGGTTAGTGCGCGCGGTGAATGCAATTTCCTGTCAAAGCGTTTATAATTTTTTAATGCTAGAGAGAGCTTATCGCGCCGAACACAACGTAACTGTAATATCAAATGAGGATCGATCGCTGTAAAACGTCGCCTGGCGTATGCATGGTAACATTTCCTTAATTAAGGGTCGCCAATTAAATAAAGTATGAGGGAAACTCGCTTTGAAGTTTCTCAGGACTTGGTAAATAGTTTCATTAAATATAAAGTGGGTGAAACGGCATTAAGAATTAGGAATAAGATTCATATTTCTAATACAAAATTTAAACTAATTCTAAATTATTAAGCTCAACCAGTTTCCTCTAATAGAATGCACAGTCTTCTGAATAGAGTACTTTGGGATATTGCTAAAACCTTCTGAACCTGCGCCTCTAACTCCTCCAGTGGGGGAGACTTTGTCTTGTACACCACTTCCTTTGAGATAAAAATCACATGGAGTGAGATCTGGATTTCTTGGAAGCTATTTATTTATAGCCAACTTTATTTATAGACACTTATATTCTTCTTCTTTATCATATGTCCTTGATCCCCAAACGTCGGGCCGGTTGCTTCAACCAATTGTTTAATGTTCCATGTAGCCAGTCTCATGTACCTATTTATCGCCGGCCGTCGTTTAGTGTTCCGTCCTGGGCCTAAATTACTTTGAATCATCTTACTCGTATGGGTGGTTAGGTCGACGACGAGCCCTATTTGACCTCTAAGGACGAGGGGCCGGTTTATACCCACCAGCACTGGGTCACCAGAGCCTCGTCAGTTTCTAGCAGGGTGCACCGCGTGTAAGTGAAGTTGACTTTTGGGCTGGCTAGATGTTCAGGCGCCATCACTCCTTACACCTCATAGTCAACTATCAATTACTAATATTAGTAGTAGGAGATTGAAATTCTAAAACAGATATAGAATAACATAAAAATAAAACCGAAAAGGAAAACTTTAAATAAAAATGAAGAGGAAATGCTCCTAGCAAACGCTTATTATAAATACAAAACCGTTACAAAATAACATTTGAATTAGAAGAAAAAAGAACAAACAGCATCATATATTTTATCATATACACAGGAGAAGCAATATATGCATAAATTGGATGTGAATGTAATGAAAGAATCAGACTAGTTAGAAGAAAACCAAGATTTAAGGCTAGAAAAAGCGAAACATAAAGTAATGTGAAAGAATATAAATATGAAAACTAAAGTGGAGGAAAATAAACACACTCAGAAACAAACTTAAAGAACTGGAGAGCGTGGAAGAATAAAGAGCAGAACAAAATATAACTAAAATGGAATGTTCTAAATCAAATAAAATCTGTGGAAAAATAAAGATAAACAAAAAAAAGAACACGATAGTGGAATATAATAGGGTTAAAGAAGAGAAGCTTAAAAGAAATACAAAAAAAAAAAAATAGAGAAGAAAACAGACAAACCTATATACAAAAAAACGATGAATCAAAACCAGCGGTGCAAGACGAAAGCAGTTATTCGGGAAGAACTTTGATGAAGAATAAATTTCAGGATAAGGCCTTTCTAAAAAATAATAAAAAAATTATGAAAAAATATGGAATAAAATAAGAAATGAAGTATTAGAAATAAAGAAAACATAGTAATATCCGAACAAAAGGAAATACTCAATAATAGTTTAATATAAAGAAAAATTTAGAACGGAAAGGATATCTCAACAACAAGAAGAAGCCAACTAACAATGAAAAGAAAGGACCAGAAAATTAAATAAAAAAAGAAAATATTACAAAATCAAAACTATGGAAAGTGCTAGTAAAAGTAGAAGTATCCAATCCAGTACGGAATAATAAGTCTATACAAACAAACGAGAAGAATAATAAGAATTAATAGCGTGAAATTAGAAAAACTCTAGGAAAGAGGAATAAAGAAGGGTGACACCCTTAGCCCACTGCTATTGGCATATACATACAACTAATAATATAAAAAGTAAAAAATAAAACACCAAAGGCTTATATAAAAAACTGAAATGTATTATATAATAAATTTACAAAGTTCTGTTTTTGTCGATGATAGAGTGATATAAGCAGAAAATTTAAGAAAGATGGAGTAATCCCTGGATACACGGACAATGGAAATAGATAATAAGAGTATAGAATTAAATACAAAAAATTAAAAATCTCACATATAAACAAAACAGAAGCAAACAAGTAAGAAGAACATAACTTCAGAATAAATGGGACAGAATTAGAATGTATATATAAGAAGCTATGAATACCTAGGAACAATTATAATAAAAAATGGTAGAATTGAACAAGAAATTTGAGTAACAAAAACAAAGTATACTGTTAGGTGAACAAAACGTAAAAGTTAAACTAAAACTATATAACAGTGCATATATATCAAACATGTAAAAAATATATAAAAGCAAAATTAGTGCAATGGAGATGAGACATATCAGAAAGATGGTGACATCGTGCGAAACAACGTAATAAAAGAAGAACTAAAAGTACGCTCACTAATAGAAACTGTAGAGAGGAGCTAAACTGAATAATATGTTCACATAATAAGAATGAATGAAGAGAGAATAGCAAAAAAGAGTTAGAAGCAAGCCTTTAAAAGAAAACAAGAAAGGCCAATAATGCAATAGAAAGAAGGTATACGAAGAATGACAAAATTAGAGAAAAGAACAACAGACAGTTAAGGAGAGCGGCTTGAAAAAGAGAAAAATGATAACATGTCAAGATGCGTATGGCACTTTGAGAAACGCCACTTAGCATGCACTCAAATCTAATCCATGCAAGAGGTAAAGCCACATTATAATGGAGCAATGACAAAACATCAAGTTTTATTATAAATTGGGGAAACAGACGCATAAAATGTTTACGATTGGTTGAAATACTTTCGCGACAAGAAGAAAATGGTCTAGATAAGCCACGCTCGCATTGGCCGTCAACAAACAGAACTCCAAAAGTGGTGGCGAGCGAGCGGCAACTGATCCTACGAGTGATTGTGGAGGAATTGGGTATTAGCAAGAACACAGTGTGCATATGCGACTAGAATTTATCCTTTCTTCCCTCATTTGGCGCCTGCGGATTTCCTTCTGTTTTTTCGCCTAAAGAAAGACGCACGTTTTGCGGACGTGACGACAATTCGAGAACGTGTGACAGCTGTTTTGGTTTCGATCGATTTTTAAAGAGGCTTTAATTTATAGTTTCTAGGAGCTTTATGAACCTTACCGAAGGTCTGTTGTGAAGGTTAAAGGTCAACAAAGGTAATTTGTTCGTATCTTTTGTTTTATTTGATATTTGATACCTAAATTTTTAGACATGGTATGTAAGGGTGTAAAAACCATCAAAGTAAAATAGCCCTTGCAATTTCTATATAGACTATTTATATATTGAAGTCATATGGTGGATATTCTATCGTTTACATTTGGTAATCTTAACCGATCACTGAAAAGTGAAAACAGCGTTTACTTTCCGAACAATTTCTCTTAGTATAATTTGTTTATAATTAATAATTTCTTAATAATACTTTTGTTTGTCCTTTATCTTTTAGTAACTTTTGAAAGAAGTAAACTGGTATAGATAAATATATAAATGGCAATATGAATAGCCTGCTATGCTATTTGTAGAATGATATATCTAAACTATTAATTAAGGTAAAATTTTATCAAAATAAGAGAAAAAAGAAGGGTTATATAGGCTTACATAGTGTGAAAAAACCAAAAGCAAATGGTTATGTAATTTTATATAAAATAAACGTAGGAGCCTTAAACATAGTTTTTTTTTTGCAAACTGTGAGGTAAACAGAGTCGAACACGGCTTCCAATGACTAAAGGGGATTATTATCAAGTTCTCGCAATAAAAGGCGTAAATCCGTTCGGAATTTTGAGAAGACATTTCGTGCACAATACGTTTAAGAAGACTCAAGTGCACGCGTAGCATAAATAATTTTTGGGTTGACGAGAAGCAGTTGAAAATAAAGATTATGACGTCACCTGAGGCCCAGCGTAATGAAGGGAACACTCGCATTCTTCGCCGCGTTCTTTAGGATGGTCGACAATTAACTGTTGCAGAAATTGCTTCTGTTAACTGTGAGGCCCCATACACCTGTTTGAACTCAACAAAATTCTCAGAATAAGCTCTGAACTACACCAGAACACTTTTGTTATAGTCTGGATTTATCGCTTTCTGACTTGATGACGATGTTGCCCCTGAAGTGCTCGTACGCGATTGGCTGGTACCATAACAATCTTCATTTTATAATAGTAGGATCAACTACAAATAAATTACCAATAAAGAAATATAAGTCGATGATGATAGTCTAAAGATAATATTCTTAAAGTAATACAATATGGATCGAATTACTAAAGACCTCCAATACATACTTTATTTTGAAAATATAAAATGTGTTAGTTTACTTAATTTCCAAGTAAATAATGATTGAAATGGAAGAAAAAACAAAATATAATTAATTTCCAAGCATAGCAAAAACTGATCAACAGTTAATTAGGAAACACCCAACAGAGCGGTAGATTCGTAGAGGTTCACACTAAGTACATTGAAGATTTGTAAGAAACCATCATGGATACTATTGATGAGTTTACTAGATTTTAATTTTATATTTAATTTTATTTTAATTTTTATATTTAATTTTAATAGTAAAAATCAAGAGAACTTAAAGCAGAAACATTAATCACCTATTTTGAACAATTTCTTACAATAATATAATATAATAAGTACAATTTATTATAGAAAGGTTAGTTCTAGAATTACCTAGAACATAGATTTAAAGGATAATTCGCTTGTAGTGCCAATATAAAAAATTGATAGTAAAATGGCCCACAATAAAAAAATGTTTGGTCTGTGTTTTGAGTAAAATGAGTAAACTTTGCCTTCTCTTTTGAAAGAATATTAAGGTGCCATTACTATTGGCAAAAAATAATAATTTTAGGTTGAAAAGTTTAACCACAGCCTAGACGTAGTATCTACTTAGTTAGGATTTTTTAATTTATTTACAGTACATTTAATCTACCCTGCAAAAGTGTATTTAATAAATACGACAACAGATGTAAACCGCGTAAAAAGAAACCACTCACTAGTGATGCTCCCATAGTAGTCCTTTTACGACAGGAAGTTCATAGGTCACAAGGTCAGTATTGGTTGAGTTTTCTAAAAGGCGGATGGACATTGTGCATTGTTGCACCAGTGAATTGTTTTGTTTCTGGAGCCTGTTGTGGCAATTGCGAGAAATGCATAGATTTTCATGTAACGTAAGGTTAGAAACAAACCATGGCTCCTCTACCATTGCGCGAACCTTTTGGATTGGAACTGTTGCATAGTTTTTATATTTGTTTTAGTATTTGTTTTTTAGGGGCAATTTCAATCTTATTCCAATATATTTGACGATACTCCAAGTTTAATTGCTGACGTTTGGTGCGGATATTGTTTTTTCACATGCAAGCCTAGATATTTGGTTTCGATCTTAATAGGTCCCATTATGTATAGTAATAGACTGGAAGACATTAAATCGTTTAGTAAACGTCACTTCTACCTATTTAGTGTGGTTGATTTTAGGTTGGGGTGGCGTTTGCAGGTGCTTTGATAGGATCGTCATGGATTGCACTATCGTCTGCAAAGGTGACGGTGACAGTATTTTTGTTTTCTGGTAAGTTAACGATGAAGACAAGGTAAAGAACAGGGTCGAAGGCGCTACATTGTGGGATATCAGATAAGAGGGGATTACAGTTTAAGATTTCATTATTGTATTCTACTGAAAAATATCTGTTGGTCCGGTGACTTAAAAAAGAAATGATAGGAGCTTGGTAAGAAAGTTCTAAGCTTATAGAGTAATAGTAAAACACTTGAGAGACTTTAAGGGACACGACTGTGTAATACTTCGTATTACTTTGGTGCACTTGTGCTATTATATGGTGTCTCTAAACTCAAATTGATAATCGGACGGGTATACGGATGTATCTGTGTCAGCAAGTAGTCTTTTAAGAAAAATACCAAGTAAGGGTAAAACACTAATTAGCTGATATAAAGTTACCTGTTCTGGTGCTTGAAATTTTATTACATGTGCGTACTTCCATAAAACATGTAATGTACGATATTCAGCATACGATTCTATATTGTTGCGGAGAAAAACATTGTTTTTGTAGTATCCTTAGCAGTTTTTCAGTTATAATTAGAAGCTTTATGTTTCTTTAATTTGAATAGCTGAGATCGTACTTCGGCAAATGAAATGTCTCAATAGCTGCATCTAGCATGAGTGAGTTGTAGGGTTGGAATATAACGATTAAGTGATTTGCAAATGTAAGGGCTTTTTACATTAGTTTTTGCCCAAATGCAATAGGGTTTCTGTATGGGAGGATTGATTACTTAAGCTTTTTTAAAGTTTTTGCTACTCTCTAAAGAGTATGATCTTTTGCTTAAGATTAGTGAGAGAGTAATTAACTCTGAAAGTCAAAGAGTAGTATTACGAGTTTGTTGTCATTTTGTTCTAGCTCGTTGTTTATCAGCGAACACTTCTTTGATGTAGAGGGAGGTCTAGGTGATTTGTTGTGCGTAGTTGGTATAGCAAATAATAGTACTGGACCGGCCAACTAAGTCTTCAGGTCCTTTTATCTGCAGTAATATGTCTATTTTGAGCTCAAGATATTGCTGGAATTTACTTTCGCCAGTTTCCTTTCTTTCCGAGCAAAGAGTGAGTTCGTTTTTAATAGTTCTGATGTTTAAGTGCAGCATAATTGAATTGAGAGTAAGCCTTGTTCGGTTCAATCATTGTTATGTTGATAGGTATTCCATGTGATATAAAGAAGTCGAGAAAGGCAGGGATTTTGTTAAGATCGGTAGGAAAGCATGCAAGCTCTTCAATAGAGTGTTAGTTATAATTATTTGATAGGAATGTCTAAAGTATGCTTTGCCTTTGGCAATTCGGGAGGCCTAATCTAAAATCTATTATAGTTACCTGAAAACACTGAATGTCAGCAATAGATGAATAAGAGTTTAATATTTGTAGCGGTTTGGAAAAAATTATTTAGTGATGAGAGATAGATGTTTTGATGATGACTGTGGTTTCTACGTGCTGTGCCATCTAGATGGTTTGCGGTATAGGTTAAGTAGTTTGGAATGCAAAATATAGTTCGTTTTATGAAATGAGCTTCTGACAGTAGAATTGTGAAGTGAGTAATTCTTGTTTATGGTTTAAAAGACCATTTGCCTTTCATGTTAGCCATTATGGTGCCAGTTTAGTACGTAATGTTGACAGTAGATTTATCGTATTATTCGGATTCATTAGTCGTACAAAGATATTTTTAAATTCAGTGAGGATTAGATTTTCTATGTTGAAATGTTATTCATCTGTATTGTTTTGGGAAATGCGGCTCTGTACAGTTTGTTGAGAAGAAATAATAGCTGGCGCGTGCATTAAGTTGCTAGATTGCTTTATTCTTCTGGGAGTTTCAATTTTAGTACTAATCAGTCTTTGATTAAAAAATCTCTTGTAAGTTATGGAATGATTGTCATCTCTTAGAGCGAACTTAGCTAGTGTTGTTTTGGGCTTTGTACAGATTATTGTAACATCTTGACACATGTATTGTTTGGTTTTGGAGTACCGTAGGTCTGGCATCGAGTACATTGAATGATCCCTGTTTTTATGCGGTGACTCAACTTTTATTTTAGTGTTGCAGATATATTCATTTCACACACTTGTTTGTTATTTTCATTCAGTACTAGGTTTATATAAAACAGTGGCAATAGTTCTTTAATCACCTTGTGCCGCATATTTATTATGTTATGCATTTGATGACCTGTCTTTTCCAGTTCGACTGTAATTTCTTCAGTAGGCACTGAATGGTTCAGATATCTAATGATTATTCGATAAGATTGTTCATCTTTGGACTGCTAAATGTGGTGTATAACCTTTTTGTCTCTTAAATATCTAACAATTTTGGTATAATATTGTACAAACATTTCTACCATGCCGTTATGGTTTATAATACCATATAAGCATATTGGGGGTAGTTCCGGTAGTTTTCTATGCTTGTTATTACTATTTGTTTGTGTTTAATTCGAGTCATTGTTAGGAACGTTAGGAACATTAGCTACGGGTTTGTATACATCCTGAGTATTGGTGATTGGTTGGAGAATTATTTTTTTTTCTTATTAATATGCCACAGGTGATTAGTAAAGAGTTTTATTTGTTGGTTAGCTGTTTGTTTATTAATGTAGAGATATATCAAGACCTTATCGTGCGATTGCAAATAGGGTTTGGAAAATCATATTTTAAAAGTGTGAAGGGGATGCAAGGGAGTGCCAGCTGAGATTGGAAAATTTCTTAAGTAGCTAGTGCTAGTTGATGTGGCTGGTACTGGGTTAGTGGTTGCTTACCGACTAGATTAGTCGGTAACTGGCATTTAAATTTTCCGTTTGAATGAAGAACATAATGCTCAATTAACTGGCCCAGTTTTTTAAATTAAATTCAAACTTAAATATGCCTGTATAAATGAAAAACGAGAGAGAATGTTTGAAATATTTGCTTCTTCAAATAATGAAGAAATTTTGGAATCAAATAAATACCCAAATGAAAAGCATCAATCTGACGTTACTCTAGACTAGGTCCACAGTTGATAAAATTTAATATGTTTCCTTCATTCCTTCCCTTCACCTGATCAGTACCTTGGACATGTTACTCGATGACACTAGGAGTTTGCTTTCGTTACGGATCAGTTCATTGCCAGCGGCGTTGGATGAGCTGGGTTTATCTGTGTACTTCAGCGCCAATGCGACTGTGAAGGCTTTCATTGCCAGTCGCATTCTGCAGTATCTATTATATTCAAAGCAACAATCGCGAGAAAAACAAAAAACCAATCAATCAATCAATATTTTGAAGAATTTGGCAGCCGATGTGGCGCGTATAGGAAAGATTTTTCTTGCTCAAACATGTAAATTCACTCCTCGAGAATGAGACAAAACTTTCTGCACCCAAAAGGGCTCGAATCAGGATTAAAATATTGTCAGTTCTGCACCTTACCACGCGCTTCGCTGACGAGTAGAGTTCAGTGGAAAATCAAAAGTGTGGAATGAGAGAAAAGAGGTTTTGTGAGGTTTGTGAGTTGCAGAGGGGGGTGAGTAATGTTCGACTTTTTGAAAACTTTGCACCCATTGGGTATGGAATGCTACTTTATAATAGTTCCCTATTGAGGTTTTAACTATTGATTCGCTCGATTTTAGACACAAAAATATAAATCCTTGTTAGAACTGTTGTGCCGTAGAACTGTCTGAAAACTTTTATTGCAAAGACCAAAACTCAAAAAAGTGACATTAAATAAATAATAGCAAAATTATAGTTTTTTAAATAAATAATAGTAAATGTAGAAAAAATCATCGAAACGCTATTGATTGGTTAATCGAGTTAATTTGATCCTCAGTGGATGAAGGGAGAAAAGGCTTACGTTAGTATCATAATTAATTTTTGCAACATTTTATGGTGATTATTTTGTAAAAATATGAGAAAAAAACTTGTGACAACTATTTAAAAAAATACTTCAGTCTAACATATTTGGGTTTCTATAGGCCGACCTTGTGATTGATCTCGGGTATCTATAACCTTGAAGGTTCTTTATTAACAAGAGACCGACAGGTGTTGATAGTAAGCTACCTGAAACCAATATAATCTCCCTGTAAATTCACGTCGTACTATTCTATTTAAAAATGTTGGCCAAAACGGCACTTTCATTATAAAACGATGCTGTAATGATGTTTAACTTAATTGCTTTGTTCTTCTAAATTCTTTTTGCTTTGGGTATCCTTAATTTTGCGATTAGTAGCAAAATGGCAAATAATTTTATGTAACTGCCTTTATTGTTTATTAATGGAGATGAAGTTTAGTTTCTTCAAAATTGTCAAAATGAATTCGATATTAATTTTAGTTTTCTCATTTATTGTATGTTAAACAAAAAGCAATTACAGCTCCCAATAAAAATTGCGCACGTGGAGATTCATTAAAGATAACATTCAAAGTAAACCCAGAAACTGATTACCAACAAGCGGGGCGACTAAAGCTCTTAAAGCACAACAACGTGTTTTGCGAAGCGCGCAAAGTCAACAGATTTTTAATTTGGCTCGCTTAATATTTTAATTCGAAAACGCTGGGAAAACGAAGAAACGCGGAAGGCGAACGTTGTTTGAGTTGAAGCTGGGCGCGATTAAAATTGCGCTCCCTTTATGCGCGATATTGTGTTTGATTTCATGTAACGGTAAAAAGCGCCCGGCCCAAGGCTAACGCCGAAGGTTTGGCCACTTCAACTGATTGGGACTGGCGTTGCGGAAGAGATCACGCTGAAATCGTAATTTCTCTGAAAACACATTGGTACATTGCCTTTTTATTAACTTCGGTATAATTTACTTTTTAATAATATTTAATTGTTATTTAATCTTTTGGGCCATTCCATAAATAATGTTATTTAGCAGTTATCAAGGTCACATTGTAAACAATTTACAACAGTGCAGTTAACACACGTTCGTTTCCTGATTGAGGTTAGTAGATGTTGAAATAGAAGAGCTGTGGGAATTTCGAAATAGAAACAGAGCAACAGCAATAACGAGAAATGTTGCGGAAGTGTCTGGAGAAGAAACACTAAGTGAAAATTGTGAACTAGACGACCAAATGAAGTCCATGAAACCGTAACCTTTTTCTATGGGATTAAGCATTTGCGTTTGTTTATCAACACTATTTTTTTGGTCGGCCTACATTTTTTTTGGTATTTTTTGGTTTGACATTCTATTAATATTTTATTTCCATTTTATTTGTAATTGGCCATTCCTGCGTTTATATCGTAGATATTTATTTCATTTTATATTAAATTTCTCTTTGTTTTAACCTTTTGCTTTTCTTAAAAATCTCATTTTGCTGTCTGTATTTTGGTGTAAACTTTTTTAGCTTTACTCAACTTTTGTTTCTATGTACCAATAGTGTTGTAGTCATAGTTTTATAAAACTTGATCTTCGTATCTGTTCGGGTTTAGTTCAATGTTCTAATTATTGTACCATAAATAGCCTGACATCTGAGTATCTTACCATTTCGTAGTTTTAACTTAGGTTGATTAAATATTTTAAATGCAATAGTTGTTCTATTGGGTTCCTCTCAAAAACTATATTTGACTGCGTAGATTGTTTACCATAACATTCGCCTACTTCAAAAATATCGTGTAATGGATTACTAATTGGAGTGTGTCCTAGTTTTCTTATATTATTACTTTATAGCTGGAAAATAGTAACGTGTTGAGGTTAGTATTTCGATCTAGCTGTAATTCGGGATGCATGTTTGGCTTTCCACTGCTTTTATAAAAAGTCGTAGGTATTCATTATCTGTTACCATCTTCTAGAATTTATTTAGATCAACACGGTCAAATACCTTATGAAAATCTATGAAAGCTATATGGGTCTCAAGAGTGAGCTCGCTGACTTTACATCAGTCGCATCACTAGAAAGATATTGGCGTTACATAAATATTCTTCTTAAAATTCATTTTGTTTTTTGTAAGAGTGTTTCTGTTATTGTTTTCAGCCGGACTTTTGAGAATATTTTATATGCTTTTGAGATAACTTTGGCCGTCCTCCATAAATTTGGAATTTTGCATTTCTGCCAATACACATTTATACATTGCCTGCATATTGAACTAGTTCTATATATTTTGTTTAATTATGCGATTTTTTTGTTTTCCATATTCTGCAATGTGTTTATAATGTATTTATCGTAATTTTACTAACTTCAGAAAGGTCACTGTCATCTCTAGTCTGCTTTGCTACTTCTACCTCCACTTCTTAGTACAAGATTCTTATAGCTATTTTTAAATATTTCTCTCTTTTTATGTTTAATTTCGCTACATATTTATTTTTTTTTAAATGTCTCATGACTTTATATGGTAATGTTTGGTTTCCATTGAATAATATGTTTAATATTCGTTGAATGTGTACGAGGATAAAATTTATTTGTCAGTCTTTCGGCATAATTTTCTTTTGAATATATTGGTATTTTGCTTCTTGTGTATTCTTCTGCAGAAATTTTACATATGCTTTTTGTTTTTTGGTTTGTTTTTTTAGTGGATTGTAATTCTTTATTTCATATTCTGATGCCTTTTTATGTCGTATTGTTTTTTTAACTTGCGGCTTTTTCTATACTGTTTTTCTACTATTTTATTCTTCATCGACGTCTCTATTTGTTGTTATTCTTGCTAAATGTTCGATTATTTTGCTTCTGCATAAAATTCTGATATTTCCTTCCTGGAATAAATATACTTCAAGTACTTTTTAGTCTAAAGTTATGGTTTTTGTTTTGGTTTTCACCGCCTTGCCAATAATTTGATTAAATATTGCGACCTCGAGAAACCAAGATTTTATTCCGCCACTTTCAATCTATAATAGATTTCTGACTTTTGCGATTTGATATAAATGCTAGAATTACTGTAGCTATCTGGAATGTAAGGAGAATAGGAACTAAAGAAACAGAATTAAATAACATACCGAAGGAATAAAAAATAGATATTGGGGTTATAAGTAAAACAAAGGAAAAACAAAAAGGCACTCAAGATTTAGACGATTATACTATGGTTTACATTTGAATAAACTTACATGTTGTGGAGTAGTGGTATTTTTTAATAACAAGTAGAAAAACAAAATAACCCAAGATATACATAGAAAAATAAAAGAATAATGACAACTTAAAAACTGAGAGAGGCCACTTGAATATCATAAGGGTGAAAGCACCAAAAGATGGAAGAAAAGAAGATACGGAGTGATTTTACGATCAACTACAAGAAGTAATAGAACAGACCATGTCTTAATAAGTGAGAGTTTAAACGATCAAATAGAAAATTCGCCAATATCTGGAATGGTGGGAATTTTTGGAGAAGACTAAGTAAATGATCACGGGAAAGAACTGTGAGAATTTTGAGCAAAAATCTAGTATTACTGCATATAACTTGGTTCTGTCACATACATTGATGTGTCGGTCGTACCCTACTAATTAGAATAGAATACCATTTTTGCCTATACTGGTATCTGAGGTTAAAAAATTGATTTTTTGCAAGAATATTAAACAGTGTTGTTAGTGGGTGTGAGTAGAAAGGTATAACCCATATTAAATTAAGATTTTTGCCTTTATTAGTATTTCAAAATCATAAATAAACTAGATGAACTTAAACTAGTACTGGAAGAAAAACGACCAGCTATGGTCAATAGACCGTTGCTCTATCCCGACAATGTCAGATTATATTCCTCTAGATAAACGCTGCAAACATTAGCACGCTTTGACTATGAAATCATGTAGCATTCTCCATATTCCCACAATATTACACCTTATATCCCACTTCTTTTGAAGTTTGCAAATTTATTACTGGCACCGGAATGTCTTTTATTTTTACCCTTTAATTAGCCTAATTTTAAAATTAAACAAAATGGAATTGTGATTCTAAATTAATTATAAAACGTACTTTTAGAAAATAGCAGTTTCGAAGTAAATGAAGAATACATATGCTATTGTGTGTTACTTGAGTTGCATCGTGGATCAAAGGTAATGAATGATCTGGTCGACCAAATGCTGTAGATTACGACGTTTTTAAAAATGTTATCGAAGAAGACTTGGGCAATCGATTGAAGAGCTTGTTTCTATAATAGAATTGTCGCTTTTTGACCAACACCACAAGAACATTTAAAAGCAACTGAAAAATTAGACATTTTTGACTTAAGAATGTCAGCTAATTTCAGCCTACGATTTATTGTTATTAAGACATAAATATAAACCATTCTTTGACTGAATCATCACTAATGATAAAAAATTGGTTGTATATGATGGCATAAGAAGAAGCAATGGTTATTCTTTTAGAGTCATCGAGAGAAAAAGGTTCTTCTTTGCGTATGGTGTACTTTTGAATTGTTAAAAGTTAAAAGTTACCAGGAGCAAGTTGAATGATCATAATAGTCTTAGAAATGATTTAATTGGTTTTTTACTTTTAAGCCTAAAAGCCTTTACAAATAGGGAATATAAGAAAAAAGGAGAAGCGTTATATAGTAAGTTTTATAATCGAAACAAAAAGACTTTTTGGTGCCCCAAATATTTAACCAGGAAAAATATGAACAGAGAGTACTCCAGGATTTTTTTATTTGAAACCTAGAAGTTTTTTACTTTTACTTAACTTTTGGATTACTGAAGCCAACATTTTTAATAAAGTGGCCCGCTACTTATATCGTAAATCTCACCCTTCGTATTCAAATCACACCACACGTAAACTTCTAACATTTCTTGAAGTTTAACGCAAACACTTGCCAAGTAGTTTAAGCAGTCCTTAACATTATAAAGTTAAAACAGTGGCGTGAAGTTTGAAATTTTGTAACGCCTGGTTGCTACACAAATTTTCTTCTGTTTTATCCAATGACACTTTTCGTGTTTATAAAAAATGTTAGCGCAACTTAATGGAACAGTTTTCCGGTTTTAATCGTGCGAAAAATTACTTTTTAGTGTTTTTTGTTATTCTTTAATCTGAAAATTAAATTTTTTGTTTATAAATTAAATTTAAGGAAAACAGAACTTGAAAAGTAGTAGATTAGACACGATGTTGGGATACGAAAAAGGTGGCTGGTACAAATTTGACGATAAATGGATTATGTATTGGAATAACATGTTTATTCGTACACACACACAACTATTGTTTTTGTGTGCGACAGCTGGGTATCATGCAGGCGCACGGCTTGAGATGCTTCTCGATAGCAACTGCTTCTTATTAGCAATTGCTCCTAACAATACTGCAGCTATTTTATACAGATGCCCAAATTAATTCTCTTTTCCTAAATTCCATCAAATGTAACACTAATTTTACTGAACCTTAAACATATTCCAATACTATAGCCACAGGCACCTGTAGTAAGTGCGTTCCACCAAAAAGATGATATGTTAAGTGGTTCCGGGAGAGAAATTTTAGTTTGGCAGTGCTGAATGTCCCAAACAACCCAGAGACTTTGAAGATGATGATTTGGTACGACTGTTGGAAGAAAACTCGTATTAGATTTAGTTGTAGCTTGCTCAAACACTTGGAGTGGTCCAGCAAACAATATCCATGTTTACGAAAACCAGGAAAATTTTGAAGGGTCTACTTTTAGAAAATTTGAAGGCTTTTGTTTTCCTCTGCACTGTCTTCCAACAGTAAGTACAAACGTTTCCACACGGTTATTGCTCTGCTATCCAGATCCAAGAAGGTTTTTTGTGTGTAAAAGTGTGATTGGTGATAAAAAGTGGTTAGTATATGACAACCCAAAAAAGGCAAAAAGCGTATTAAGTGAACTATGGCCATCTATTGAGAAGCACAATATTCAAAGCAAAACTCTTACTGTGCATTTGGTGTTAGATTCCTTAATTTAATCCCTTCAAACTAACATTTGTTCAAATTCCTATAGTACCATTTACTTGATTCACACTTTAAAAAACCCAAAAATATCAATTATAGTATTTGTAAGTTGATTCCCCCAAAACTGTCGTCCTTTTACCAAGGTAAAATTCGTCATCTTAGAAATCTTAACAAGAACTTTTACGATTATGATGGTGAGATTCTAATGCCTCGCGTGAGAGCATGCCTTGCCAATTGAGGGGTTATGTCTTTTATATATTTGTTCTAACTACCTAATCGATGCGTACTATCCCTAATATGAGGAGTTATGGCAAGTACTCATCACCAGGCATTAGGATCTAGAGTTGAATCAAGCGTCTTAACTATTCGCTACAATATTTAGTATGTTTATACAAAATTAATAAATACATGGAGGCAGAGTAGGAAATGGCCGTATCAGTGTCTAAGGCACCACCTAATGCAGAAAAAATACAATGAATTTTACCCTGAGCGAATTTGTAGCGCGACCAGAAATGTTTAGAGTGTAACAAATAATTACAAAAAACTTAAGATTGAGAAGTAAAACAAAAAAAGTAAATTTTAGTTTCAGCAAATTGGACAAATAAAACAAAATAAATATCAAATAGAAATTAAAGTACAACTAAATTATGTCCAGAGGTATTTGAATATTACAAAATTAATTTTAGTGTTTTCTTCTTTATTTCTTCTTAGCCTTTTTGCTCTACTGGGCGTCAGATGTCGACTCTACCCATTTTTCCCTTCCTTTCTGTCCCCCGCATTCTCTCATTTCCTTCATGGTCTTGCCTCTCTCCATCCCCAATTCTTCAATTCTGTCCACCAGTTTTTCCTAGGTCTTTCTGTCTTTCTTTTTTCCACCTCTTTTGCTTGTATTACTTTCTTCACCAGATTGTCTTTGTCCATTCGGCAGATGTGTCCAAAATATTTCAATTGCTTTATGCAGTTATTTTTGTTATTGTTTTGTTCGTTTCCGCTGCTGTTAGTTTTTCTTCGCGTTTCGTTTGAACTGGGCAGCATTCACTCGCATATAATAAAGCTAAGGTTTGTTTTTGTTTTAAACTCTGGTTTTCTATATATCGTGCTATTTAAGGCATAGTACAACTTGTTTGTTTTACTTCTCCTGTTTGCTATCTATGCATCTGTTTTTTTGTCCTTCGTTACTATGCTTCCGAGGTAGTTAAAAATTGGCACTCGTTTTATTCCATTTTCATTAGATGTTACCTTTATTGCATCATTTTCTTCACATGGTCCATTTATTATCATAACTTTTATTTTATTCGTGTTTATCTCCATTTTTTGTTTTTCAATGTTGATGTCCATATATCCATTAATCTCTGTGTCTTATTAAGTGTGTCTACCATCCATGTACAACAGATTGTCATTTGTATTGGGTTAAAGTTTTGGTACCCCACAATAGTGATTGGTGTTTTTTGTCGTGTATTTTTCAAAATAATGACAAGCAGTGGGATCAGACTATCTCTTTGTTTTATTCCTTTTTTCATCTCAAATGAATTTGATCTTTTCCCATTGACTTGAATTATTCTGTATATCTTTTCGTAGATATTTATCATTACCCTGAGTAATTTATCTGTAACTTTTAATTCCTTTAGGCAGTTTCATAATAGGTTCCTTTCTATATTGGCGAAGGCTGCTCTTAGGTCTATGAAATTAATTATATATAGTCGTTTGTATGTTACCTTTGATCTTTATATTAGGTTTCTATATTATCATTAGTTTGCCTCTGTGATATAAAAGTTGCGTGTTCGTCTTCTATTTTTTCTTCTACTTAGTTCCTAAGCCGCCTTTCTGTTGTTTTTGTACATACTTTGAAACACATTGTAGAAAGGCATATGGGTCTGTAGTTATTACAATCTGTTTGTTTCCCCTTTTATATATCGGGACTATAATGTTCCTGGCTAATCTTATGGTATTTGTTGTTGCTCTCAAGCTTTGCTGCATATCCTCCACAACCATGTAGTGGCTTTGTCGCCTCCCTACTTTATTATTTCAGCTTTTATTTCGTTTTAGCTGCAGGTTTCTCCTATTCTTATTCTGCTAATTGTTTCGTAGTCTTTCCCCCTAATTATATTTTACCTCCTACCTCTTCCTCTCTTGACTGTTCTAAATAGTCCGTTTCTTCTATTCCTTCATCCCCTTGATGCTCTGCGTTTGTCTTGAAATTTTCCCTACATTATTCTGCCCATGCTTCTAGATTTTATTTTATTTAATGTTACTGACTAATTTCTTTCTTTTTCCTGAGATTCTTATTATACTGTTCCAAAATTTCCTGCTCTGTAATTAATGTTTTTTTTTAATTCTTTGCCAAATTCTTTTCAGTTATTGGCTCTACTCTCCTTTACTCTTTTTTAAACTTTATTTCTTCTTTATCCTGTTCCGCTTTTGTTCTGACGTACCTTTTCCATGCTACTTTTTCACTAATTCTTTTACTTTTTGTTCCATCAATGCGTTTTCTTATGCTTCGATTCAGTTACTTTCCCTTCACGTACTTTTTCTGCTGTATATTTTAAAATTGTTCGGCAGTTCTAGTTCAGTTTTTTAAATATTTAAACTTAAAAAGAGTTCTAAAACTAAAATTTTTCTTGATTTAGTAATGCTTGTAAGATTTATTGCAAATATAAACATAAGAACTAAAGCAGATCAGTTGCCTTTTATTAAAAATAGAAAATAAGATAATAATAAAATTCAAATTTGGTCAAGAAATCTGTGAATTTTTTGGATTGATAAATTAAGCATTTAGTCATTTAAGTAGAAAGATACGCAGATGAATCAAATATAAACCAAAATTTATTTCTTGCGTGCTGTGAGGTAAACGAACAGGTGTATGACTTTTGAGACATGTAGTTAAGGACTACCGCCACTACCGCTTCTTTAGTCAGTATTACAGTATCAAAGCTAGAGGTTTGTTGTGTCCCGAATTTTGATATTACTTAAAGCACAGTTTTGGGACATTATTCTCAAGAAGACTCAAGAATAACCAATTTTTAAGAAGACGAGAAACTGAATAACTGCCGATTAACGATTGCAGACACTGCATCTAAGGCAGTGCTCAGGAAATCGTTACTGGTTTATGACAATTTTGGGTTCCATACATTGAAGATTTGTTCTAAAACATATTGGAATACTTTTACTACAACCCGGACCTATTTTCCTGTGATTAACGTTTGTTAGAAGCATTAAAATAAGCACCTGAAGCACAGAAATTGGACGACGCTTTTGATTAGATGGTGTCACCACCACCTTCAAAAGAGGGATAAAAATACTTTCTATATTTGCATTTTTGTAATGTTTCAGTAAATAAAAAAATAATTCCGATTTATATTTGATTCATCCACGTATTAATATACATTAATGTACACTGAACAATTTTTCATCAGCTTAACAAAAATAGAATATCTATTTTGTATTCTATTTATATAACAGTTCGGATAGCTCATATGTTTGGAGACAAGCATTTAGCAGATTTTGAAATGCCTGTCTATTAGATAATTTGCAAATAGTCAGTTTGGAATTTATGGGATAAATAGCAACAAAATCAATAGCAAAGCAATCTCTCACATTTTTGGAACAAAAACTGTATTCAGGACTAGTGCCTTAGGGTTACCTACATCTCTTGAGTACTACCGTGACCCAGAAGAATATTCCTATTGTTTAGCGCCTTCTCAAGGATGGTCGCTGATTAATGGTTGTTGAAATTGATTTCGGCAATTTTTGAATGAAGAATTTTCAATACTACGTTTCCTACAATTGCCCCTGACAAAAAATTATGGATTTATTCTAGACTATACCGGAATATCCTCTCTGAAGTCTGTAACTATTCCTTTGCGATTATCATTCTTTTGGAGCACTAAAAGAAGTACTTGGGGAGCAAAGATTTGACGATGATGTTATTGTCCGCAATCGCAAGATAAAAAAACATTCCATATATTGAGCAAAATATTACGCAGAAAAATAACGAAATTTTTTAAATTTTGTTATAATTCAGGAATTAAAAAAATAATTTTAGTTTATATTTTACTTAATATTATATTCTGGAAGTCAAACAAAATAAAAGAAAATAAAAAGTAAAATATATAAAATAATATAAAAAACAAACAAGAAGGATGAACAGGATTATATTGTAGTATTAAATCATGTCGGATTAAAATTAAAAAAATTACAAAAAAAAATTAGTGTTAAAAAAGCTTCAAGCTCAAAAAGATATATATTGTAATGTTTTAATAATGTAGCAGCTTGTACACAGCTGTTTTAACTAAAATAAAAAAATGGGAATGATACAGATATTTTAGAGTTACTGGGATAATTAAACATTTTTTGAGCCAATTTTTTTAATGGCGTCACCTTCTCTGGCAGATCTTGGCTTAAGGGCTCAGTGTGAGGACAACCCCGCGATGACAAGGGCTGCTGCAGGGATTTATTTGCGAAGGGCGATGACGGAAAAATGCATCGCTGCAGCCCGGCGAGGGGACCGCGAGTTTCACCGGAATACGGGCCTGCGCGCCGGGCCACCGCGCAGCCACAGGGTCGGCGAGATTTAAATTTTGTGTCGCGATGCGCGAAGCTGCCCTTCCAGTGCTCCCTGTACGCTTGCATGTAGTGGGTGTCGTGCTTTTAATAGTCACACGTGGTTCGACGCACGTCCGGCAATTAATTCCGAGCTTCCGGGCTCACCTCCGGGCGGCTGCGAGCTTTAGGTGAGTGTCTGCGCCAGGGCGGCGTTGCCGCCTCGCCCCGGTCGGGGAGGGCACCCCGGCCCGGGTGCAGCAATCTTTTGCGCCAGCCGCCGCTGAAGTGGCGGCTTCGCCACGCGTCGTTTGCTCTCCGCTTCCACGCAGCATCCTCAATCATCGATTGAGCCCTCCCGCGATTTTCCTGCCCCCGGGCCCCATTCACCACCGCGGCCAGCGTGGAGGAATCGCACCCGGTGTTGTAATTCGATTACGCCGTCAGGTCGGTGCAATCTGACTTTGGAGATGCCCTCGATAGGTGCGAAAATCCGGGACACATAACCAGGGAGGGCGCAGGGGGTGGCGGATCGGGCGGAATGCCTACAAAGAGCAACAAATTGTTTTAATTCAGTTCAGATGGTTTGCGTCAATTGATAAATTGCCGTTCGGGCTATTAGTTGGAATTATAGGCTATAAACCGCCGGAATGGTTTTTCAGTCGATTAATGCTAACAAGTTGGGTTTGAAATTTCCATGGACTTGCCGGTGCACTCCTGTGGGAACTCGTGAAAATTTGGCCTAGTTCAACATTGAACCCTATTATGCTAATTGCGGCGCTATTTAACCTCAGAATGAAGCGTAAATGAAGATCTCGTTCATAATTGACGCACAGCCTTGACTCCGTTCGGTGAGGTGCGTGCACGTTTCAGCTCTGTAGGGATTCCTGAAATTTGCAGCCGTTCAGCGAAAACTACACACATTTGTTGTCAAAATCGACTAAATATAGTCGCCCAGCGTGTGGGAATGCAAAAACGTTACGTAAGCTCCTATTTCACTAATGTCAGTGTCATCTGTGCTGAAAATTTCAAACGTGCTGCTTGCCGAACAATTCGCCTGAATTTCAGCCGCATGTAGTTGCGGCAGCTGGCCGCAAAAAATTCGCCCCACGTGTTGCTTCTGTTTAGGCTGAAGTTGGCAACATGTTGGTGAGCTTTAATCATTTTTTATTTCTAATGGGAAAAGTCGTTACAGTTTACTGTAAAAAATAGTTAAAAGCAAATGGGAAATAAGCGCCACGAAATGTTGTGGTATTATCGCCACTCTACTTTGACATTGTTGAAGTTATTGACAAGCCAATGCCCCTATTATTAACTATTGGAAATTTAAACCCATCAAATAAGGAATTCTGAAATGTTAGGGCAAAACATTGAATAAATAATAATTAAGTACACGCTTTTTTATGTATTTGATTTTTTCTTCATTGATCCTTTTTATAAGGAAAACATTAAAAAATAGAGTTCTATGGTCACCAAAGTACAAAAAAGGTATAAACATTTTCTAAATTTGGTTATCTCTTTTACAACATTATTAGGATACAAGAGTACATCTCCTTTGACCGGCAATTTCCCGTCCTTTTCAGCTATAGTGATTACTTGAATCTTTGCACCATTTTCCATTATTTCTAGTACGTATCCTTGGTAAAATACTCTTCCTCATAGTCCACAATCACAAATGAATTTAATTTTTTCAGACTTTCTGCTTTTTATTTGGTTCATTTAAGTTATCAGGTTGTTCCTTGTTGACTTTTGAGGATCATCAGGCACACTTACATCAAGAAATTTCTCTTTCTTAGCTTTGGCTGCTTTTGTTTATCCCTTTCTTTTGCTTTTTCTTGTCTTTTGTCCATTCGTTCACATTTTAGTCTATTATGATATTTTCTTTGTTTCTATAATAGCTTTTTTCATTTATTTTTTTGTGTGCTGTATAATATTAAATTATTTAAAAGTTCTGATTCTTTTTCTCTGGTATAACTGATTTAGGTTTCTTTGGTTTTAAAACGTCTACCGGTTTTGACAACATTTTCTTTAGTTTTGAATAATCTACAGGTTCTGACAACATTTCCTTTGGTTTTAAAATGTCTACTAGTTCTGACATTTTCTTTGGTTTTTACAGTATGTACAGGTAATATTAAATATATATAAAAACGTCTACCAGATTTTACATTTTCTTTGGTTTTGAATTGTCTACAGGTTTTGACAATAGAGAGAGAATTTAAATTTATTTAAGGACGCTTTAACCTTTAAGGCTATTAGCGCCAGAAAAACAAAAAGGAACAATTTACTGCAGGTCTGCAAATACCCGTACAGGTAGACAAAAAAGATGCTGCATTCTGTTCAAATTTTTAAGACTTTAACAGCCCAATTGTCGTGTACAACTCCATAACAAGAAACAGATAAACATAATGTTTAAATTTTAAACTCCAATAAATCATAGCAACTCGGTCGTCGGGTCTTTGGATCCCACAAACAAAGTGCTAACGGCTCTGTGACATTGTCAAATTTATGTAGATACTCAGTGAAGAATAGACAACAATAATGTTTAATTATGAAATACATAGATGCGGACAGAAACACATTTTCTACAAATATATAAAATTATGACTAGATGAAGCGAGTGAGGTTGGCCCTATCCAAAAAGCGAAATAGATTGTCAGGCCAACTTCCTGACGTTCTTCCCTAAATTGCACACATTCTAAAAGTAAATGTGCGACTGTCAGTGGCGTATCGCAAAACGGTTGGTCTTCTCCAAAAAGTAAATATCTATGTGTCATTCGGCAATGACCAATACGAATTCGGGTCAAAACGACCTCCTGCCTGCGAGATTCCCGACTAGAAGAATCTCATGCTGCAATATCTTCTTTGATAGCTCTAAGCTTGTTGTTTTGGAAGTCTCTCCAATAATTCGTCCATTTTTGCAATATTTTGCTTTTGAGGTAAGATTTCATATCGTCAACTGTTATGATATCCAGATCAGTTCCGTTTTCGCTGCATCGTCTGCTTGCTCATTGCCTCTGATTCCTATGTGTCTTAGAATCCAGACCAATTGGACTCTTAATTTTCGACGATAAAAATTATATATTGGTTGGTGGATTTTTATAACAAGTGGATGAAAAGAAAATGTATCTTGGATTGCATTCAGGACACTAAGCGAGTCCGAAAATATCACGACGTCCCTTTGACGTTTGTAAAATGAAGTTAAAGCTTTCATAATAGCAAAAAGTTCGGTGGTAAAAATACTGCTGATTGAATTAAGTTTGTACAATTGTTCTAGTCTCTTGCCTACGAAAGCAGCACTAACTTGAAAATCTTTCTTAGAACCATTACTGTAGACCCTGTCATATTCCCGATATTGCTCCAACAGTTTAAAGAAGTCCGATCTAATAATAGCTGGCAAAGTTCCATGCTTTTCAAAATAGGTAAGCGTCGTATTTACCTTGATACGAGGTATAAACCAAGGAGGCACGGCGTTAAAAACGGCATTATACGACCGAGACAACATTATATTTAGATCATTCATATGGATGTTGTCCGGCCAGGTGATGTATCGTGGCAGTCCTTCAATGCAGAAGTCAATTATTCCATCGTAAACTCGGCATTATATGATTCTGAGTTATCTGAATGAAAATTCAGTGGTTGTCGCTCTGCTTCTACTTTGTGTTTCAGGAAAAATTCAGTGTAATGTTCAGAGCTTGATAATTTTGAAAAATGATTTGCAAGACATTCAACAACCTGTTCGGGCGTACTTGTAAGTTTATCGTCCACTATCAAACCAGGTATTGGGGCATACTGTCCTTTACCGCCAATTTTTTGGATTTTCTCCCAAACATCTTTCGCTGGTGAATTGTTTATGGTAGAGACATAATCAATCCAAGATTTGCTTTCTCTTGTAAGATGTTTGACCTCGATGCGCTTTATACGAAACGACTCTTGATTTTCTGGGGTCGGATGACGTTTGAGACGGTAAAGAGCTCTCTTTCGTTCTCGAATAGCAGTTGCTACTTGTTCGTTCCACCAAGGAACAGGTGCGTGAATTGCATTGCTAGAAGTTTTAGGGACAAATAAGTTTGCTGTCTCGATAATTGCCGATGTTAGGTGTAGAACTGTGAGTTCAACATCATCGAATGCCATTATTCCAAAATTAATATCGCCAGAAAAACCTGACCAGTCGGCCTCATGGAGCTTCCAACGTGGCATTCTAGTATTAGATGATTGATGACGAAAACCAGAAATCACCAGTGGAAAATGATCATAATCGCACAAATCGTTATACACATTCCATTGAAGAGTAGCGAAGGGGAACACAGAGTCAAATGCAAGAGAACGTTCCATATGCAGCTGAATAATGTGTAGGCGATCCTGGATTCAATAAAGTTATATCGCTGCTTTCTAAGAGATTCTTAATTATTTGACACCTACGGTCAGTGTTAGTAGAACCCCAAAGGATATTTTGACCGTTAAAATCTCCGCCAATAATAAAAGGTTGTGGAAGGGCAGATTTTATATTTTCCAATTCATTGAAATTAAAACATTCTCCGGGTGAAACATAAATGGAACATATCGTTACCGGTTGGTTAGTGTGAATTCTAATCTCTATACATTGCAGATCTGATTGAAGAGGGATATTAGAGTGAAGCACGGTATTCTTAACAAGAATAGCTACACCACTTTTTGCACGCTCGCCTGCAATATCTTTTCGGAATATAGAATAATTCCGTAAAGATGGTGTGTGAGTGTTCTTAAAATGGGTTTCTTGTAGAGCAATAACAGTTGGTTCATATTTTTTTATCAGAAGGCGCATTTCAGATTTATAGACAAAGTAGCCGTTGCAGTTCAATGGAGAAAATTTTCCATAATTATCGATTGGGGCGAGCTTTGCTGACTTCGAGTCTAAGGAGATCTTCGGGTTCCGCGGCGACCATTTCATCCAGCACCATGTCGGCCAGTAGAGCTTCGTGAATTATTGGTTTTGGAGCCTTGGGGATTCTGCGCTTCTAGGAAAAGTTTGATTTCGACGACCTGATAGAGCTCGTCGATCCCTCTCTTGATATTGGTTTAGGTTCTACAGGGGGAGAAACAGCGGGTCTCTTTAATGGAGCCTTTTTGGCTTCCTTTGGTGGTCGGGCCACCGTGACGTTAGTTAAAATTTTGGTTTGTGGTGGTGATTTCTTCGCTACCTTATTTGCGTCTTTATTTAGTATTGTTCTTGGTGTACTACTTTTTGGGGTAAAATCCTTTTGGCAACTGTTATCAATCATGTTGCATTGGATAGCAACAGATGACATTTGCTTGGGAGGGGCAACTTTTGCAGCGTAGGTTACACTAAATACTGATCGAGCAGCTGTCTGATATTTCTTACGAGCTCCGCTATACGAAAGTTGTTCGGAGATTTTGAGTTTTTGGATTTCGGTTTCTATCTTGAAAATGGGACAATCTCTGGATCTGGGATTGTGTTCTTGACATTTCGGGACCCCGGGGAGCGCTAATTCCAGTAGATACTGTTACGAAAATCGAAACAATAGCCCTTGGGTTCTAACAATGTTCCCTTTGGTTTTAAAATGTTTACCAGATTTTACTTGGTTTTGAATTGTCTACGGGTTGTGGCATTTCCTCTGCTTTTGAAATATATGCATTCTTCATTCCTCTGTTTCTTCAGCGACTTTTTTTATATTTTTCTAAACAGTAAATAATCCATGATCTATCCATTAATATTTTTTTCCCATCTGTCAATTTTTAGTTTTAAGTTGGGTATATCATTACCAATTTTTGTTTGAAAGCTTCGATTAGAGATGTATGATTTAAATATGACATAACACTTGGGGAGCAATGTTTTCTTTATTTTGTATGACATAATTTATCAAATCGGGGATCTAGACGCGGGGACGAGTACCAAAAAGGTGGATGGACCAGCTCAAAGAGGTCACCGGTCATACTATCGAACAGGCCACAAGAACAGCCCGAAACAGAAGACGATGGCGAGGCATCATAAAAAGAAGCATGCAGAAGAAGTAGTTCTTGGGTCACGACGCTTCTAACAGGAAGCCTACGACGGAAGCAGAAGAAGAATTTATCAAAAGCTTAACGAACATTATCAATACAGCAGAACAATATTACTTATATTGAAGTGCAGTTTGTACAAAATCGACAAATGATTTCGTGAAAAATCAAACTGATGATTGGAGCGAGTCATTAGTTATTCTTCTTGGAGGTAGTTTATTCAACAATTTTGAGACGATCCAGAGAAGACTAATAGGCTAGTACTATTGGATGTCGTTAGGTTTCCCGAGTTTGCGGATTAGTATAATCTACGCGAAGCATCTTAATCTTAAAGTTACATTAAACAGGATCATCAAAAGTTTAGTTCTCTGGTGAGGCAGTTCTTTCAGTAGGGTTTATACTATTAAATAAACAACTTTATTTCTTCTTTAATTTTATAGCAGTGAACTTTTGAAATGGGTGCTTAAAGTTTTTCTTTTATCTTTGACCTATTGCATCAGAACTTCAGCTTGATGTTATACGAGTGAATCAGCTTTTTTCTATGACTTTGTAGGGAATATTAGGACAGTTAATTTTGGTGTTGTTAGGTTTTGGGCTGGTATACCAGCTTGTTGATTGTATTGTAATTATAAGATGGCCCATAGGTTGTTAAATTTTATACTTATATTTGTATTTAAGTTTTATTCAATGTGATTGGAAAAGGTCTCAGTTTATTCTTTTATTATTAAGGAGAACAGGAGAATATTTGTATATGATTGTTTAATTGATGATCTCTATTATTTCACAATGACTAGTTTTAAGACGTTTATAATAAAGAACTTTAGTTGTTAGCTGGATCCAATAGCCAATAAGTTGGACTTCTTCTAGAAAGAAAATTATAGTGATTATCTAATGTCAGTTTCTCTTTACCTTTTGTCATAGTTAAGTTGGTAGTTAATGCTTGTTATTAAAGGCCACGACGACTATCAATTTTTGATCTGGAAAATTGAAGAATGGTTGAACATTTGTTTTGTGATGTTGTACCGAGGGCATTTATTGGTGTTGAAAGCTTTTTAACTTAAATTACTGTAGCCTGAAAAAAGTTAGTTTGATATATTGGTAGTTTATAATGCACAATTATTCTTTGTGTAGTTTAGTTAAGGTGTGGGTAACGTAAGTATTTCCATTTAGCAATCAGTGTGATCGCCATTATTGAACTAATTTATGAAGAACTGTAATTAGTACGCTAAAAGTTATATTATTTTGTCTGAGAAGTTCGGTAAATAGACTTTTAAATTCGCAAGGATTTGTTGGGGACTTAAAGCTTATTATTGGACGGGATGTTGTTTTAAGGAACGTGCGTGGGATAACTTGAAAGGAAAAACAGATTGGGTAAGTGCTGACTGTTTTCATACAGATAAACTGTATTTACAGATTTTTTGTGACTTTTTCTTAAAAGAGTTTGTAGTGCTGTGTAAGCTTTGAGCGGTTTCGATTCCATTTGTAAATTTTTATTGTCATAACTGGTTTCCTTAGAAAGGCTATTACCTTTTGCTAGTATTAAGAACTATTATATTAGTATCTATTTTACTATCAAAGGATATAAAGTAATTCTAATCGAGCTGAGTTGAATTTTTGCACCACACGTGTCTAGAATATATATTCAGCTTTTGAAAATTGTAAAGCCTATATTATTCTATACAGTGCAGTAATTAGGTCATAAGTTTCCTATAACCGTTTTGACCTACGCACCCCCTTGTTTACTGAAGGCTAAATTTTCTCATTAAACAATAAGGGTTTGATAATGCTTTGTAAATTTACTATTATTATTATTAAATAAGCATTTATAATCTCTAAAGCTTTTTTGTATGCAATACCTACAATTAATTTATATTACTTCAACAAATAAGGGGGTGCCCAAACCAAAACTTTTCCAGGGCGCTTATAACATAGTTACGCTACCGTACAGAAAGTTACGTATCCGCTGCAATTTTTAGTTTTTTTGCCAATGGTCCATTTAATTTTGTATGATTAGAAAAAAAGAAGAGAAGATGTAAATTAATAAAAATTGTAACAGTTATTAGGAGCTTCAAAGTACGATGTGGTGCAACTAAATTCAATTTGATTTACTTAGAATTAGAAGAAATTTTAAATGTTCCCAGCTTCTGCGAACAGTAATGCGAAAATAATAAATCTTGTATTTTTGATAATAAAAAATTTAAAATGGTTCTTGACAGTGGCAAAAAATAATGAATTTTATAAAGAAAACAATGAAGCTAACGAAAATTTACACATAGAATCGAAACCCCTTAAAACTTACAAAGCACTAAAAATTGTTTAAGCATAAGTGATAACAGTGCTTTGAATATAACGTATCTGTATTAGTCCAGTCAATCTTAAGTATTTAAAAATAAACTTTTTTACAGATTTGCATTATAAAACATCCTGCTTGTGCCTGAATCACATCTCAATGATAGATCCTACAAAATATTCTCAACTACAATACTTATCATATACAATACCCTGGCAGCAATACTTACTCAATGCCCAATTGTACATTATGAACTATCAGTATATCTTACTGACTTTCTTCGGTTACAGTAGTTTAAGTTAAAAAGCTTCTAACTTTAATAAATGTAACAACAATCTATTATCCCCTCGACACGATATGTTAAAACAAATGTTGCAACTGCTCCTTAATTCTCTGTACAGAAATTTCTAGTCGGCAGGGTCTTTAAATGTTAAGCTTATGTATTGGAGCTTAACTACACTTAACTACAACGAAAGTAGAAAGATATAGAAAGTGGGATCAGATAACCTAATAATTGTAACTTTATTTTTACGAAAGTTGCAATTTATTAGTTAACGGATCCAACTAAAATCTCTGGCCTACTAGACTTTTTTATTAGCAGAGGACTTGGAACCAACTAATATGGATATTTTACCAAACTATGATACAATGCTTGATTATTCTCCAATAACAACTTTCAGCTCAAGAATCAATCGTATACAAATCTACTGTTCTTTGTAGCAATAAAAAAACTTTCAGATTTTTCAAGGTCGTGTTGAACAGAACTTTCACACAAATATAAGCATAACAACTTTGACATTTACCCACTTCACTACAATACAAGTAGCAGGCTCGTATACTTCCCCACAATCTAAGAACACTAAAATATATAGTCATAATATTTTTTACAAGGCAATAGAAATAATATAAAAATAATACATTAAGAAAAACCCGCAACAAAACATCAAAAGTTTATTTTCATGACCAATCACTTTGAAAAGCTTCTAAAGGCTTAGAGAAACCGAACTCCCATCATTATACGACCAAGCAGCTAATTGGTTAAGAACAAATAAGAAAACTGGTGCATTTGCATACCATCTAGATAAAGTTCTATGATTCATAGATCAAGAGATAGAAAAACTTTAACTCCCCCTGTGTATGCCATTATTTTAAAATTAACATACTTATCCCCAAACCCGTAAACCTTCCTAATCATATCCAATCGTACGTACTTATCAGTCTCTTCTAGCTCCTTTCACAACTGTTGGAAAAGTTACTTCTAAGGTGAATAACTCATGATTCGCTCCAATTCGCCCAATAATTAGTTTGGTTTTTTACGAAATCATTCGACGATTTTGTACAAACTGTACTTTAATATAAATAATATTGTTCTGCGGTTTCGATAGACCTTTGTCAAACTTTGGGTAAAGTGTGACATAAAGGGCTGTCATACAACGTAAAGAAGACTTTTCTTTACGGGTTTTACCTCTTAGCAGTGATGTGCCCCAAGCTGAACAAATAAACGCAGTTGTGCCCTAAGGTAGCGTCTTGGGCCCAATGCTATAACTACTCTTTACATCTGATCTGCCAATTTCCAATGATACGGTGATAAGCACTTTCGTTGACGATACAGCGATACTTGCTTTCAACGATCAAACACAACATCGGTAATGGTTCAAACCCACCTAAGCCAGATGAGACAGGTGGCAAATAAAAGTTAACAAAGATAAATCTTTACACAACATTTACCACTGGACTTTTACTATGCCTGCTCGTCGCCCTTAATAATTTTGCAATTCCACAAATCAGCGAAATAAAGTACCTAGGACTCCACTTTGATAAATAAGTGTTTAACTTTAAAAAGGCACATTACCAAAAAGCGGAAAGAAATGGACACCAAGATAAAAAAGATGTACTGGTTGATCGGAAGAAAATCATTCTTAATATTAAAGAATGAAGTTCTAATATATAAATATATAATCGGATCAACCTGGACAGACTGGCGTCACTAATGGAGATGTGTTAGAAGTATCAATTTATCTTCATGGAGGGAATAGAAATCTGTTACCAAGAGGAAGCTTTTGTGTATGTTAGTTACTATATCTCACATAAAGGCGATTGGCAAGAATAATACTTGAATATCTGAAGCTTTATTGAACTTATTGGGACTAATCCTTCTTACCACTCTTGCATGCACTTTATTAATAACTTCCTTTAAATCTATTTTTGAGGATCACTTGGAGAAGAGAATATTTTTGATGACATATGGCATTTCTCCATATAACAGTTTGGTATTGAGACCACAAAAGTTCTCATTTATCGGACGGTACTGCTATCACAACTCCATTTGGAAATAAGATAGTTATCATTTTGTATCGCGTGGTCGAGCAATTTTTGCAGAGATAGGTACATAACAAGAACTTCAGTTAGCTGAACTCATTTAGGGCAACATTCTTTTTGACTATAATAATAAAAGCTCACTGGGAAATAAGTCAACGCTATGGTTCTTCACACAAATTTTTGTTTTGGTCACGTTGCTTAGAGTTAGTTTACTTTTCTTCTTTTAGATATGTCAATGTTTCTTCTTTAACATAAGGAATAATTTTTTACATATCTATATGCTCTTGATTTCTTTTTCTTGACGGAGGATTGTGCAGTATTCAAGAACGAGTTTAAGGATATTTGCCATTTTATATGATCGTTACGCTTTTGGGCTTTTTATATATAAAGCCGATTGGTAAGATTCCTAGATGAATATCTGAAGAATCATGGAATGTTGAGGGGTTAGCCAAACTCCATGGTTTCTACAATATAAAAAGCTTTGAAAAAAATTTGAATTACAATATTAATATTTTTTTGGAGTAGTTTTGTGTATGCAATATTTTTATTAGAATTGTTGGCACGTGCTCCTCTACCTTAAACTTCTTTTTTAAAGTAGCCGCTGAAAAGGATAACAGAAGATTATTGATGATGGGTTGGGATTTCTCCATACAGCAGGTTAATTTCTGCATGTTTAGCCGATAGTTGAACTGGCACAAGGGATGTTTTAAGATCACTTACCGGTCGCTAGCTACTGCTATTACCACACCAAAAGTCATCATCACTTTCTCTCCAGAATTCCAGAAGCAAAAAACTTTCAGAGATACTACAGCAAGATTTCCAGCCACTTAAACCCCTTCAGGTTTGCAATAACTTTTCCACTCTCCTTCTTTTATGTCTTACTCTTCCATTATTTTATCTCTTTTTTCCAGCTTTTCCTCGGCCTTTTTCGTATTCTACATTCTTAGTAAATCCATTCAATTACTTCATTTGGAATGTGCGTATAGTCCACTCCCTGAACACGTCCATGCCATCTCAATTGCAATTTTTTATATCTTCCACTATGTCTCTTCTACCCTCATTATGTTCTTTACTGTTTTGTTTCAAACTTTATCTAATTTTGAGATTCTTAATAAGTCCATTCAGTAGTCCTTTTCGAATGGTCTTGCTTTTTTTATTTTTTTTCCTGTTAATTGCTATGTTTACGTTCCATGTGTTTTACTTCCTCTACTTATGTTTCTATCTGACAATACAGAATTATACAATCTCACGGTTTGTTTTTCTTTTACTATTCTATTCTTATTTATCTGAACTGTCAGGTGTGTATCATGGTCACAACTTTTTATTTTGTATTTACCTCAAGCCCCCGTTTTTTACACTGTTCAGATAATTTTCGTGTATTGTATGTCGTATTGATTCTGTACTATAAGAATTTAGTATTATTACCAAGTGTAATATTGTATATTTTTCTTCTCATATCTTTACATTTTTATTTTTCTTATTTATAGGTGACATTGCGTACTCCCATCGTAATCCCTTGCTTATTTTAAAGCTTTCCCATAGCTTGTTTTTATCTTGACTTCTGATAATTGTTCTTTGCATAAGTTTTTCACTGCTCGAATCAATGTTGCTTTAATATTTGCAATTTGTAACGCTTTCCAGTTTTTTGTTGCGGTAACGTATCGTACGCTTTTGTGGGATCCATAAATATAAGTATAATTCTCTTTATGTGTCAATGTTTTGTTGTATGGTTCGAGATGGAGAGTATATTTGTCGTATTTATTATTTATTATTTTGGTTGTTAATTTTTATATTTATTTGAAGAGTCTTGTTTTGTTAGCTTTGCAGGAAAATTTCCTAGTCTAGGGTTTTACCGTCTTCTAACGTTTTTACTACGTTTTTATTTTTTTTGTTATATCTATATATCGTCTTATTGTATTCCTGATTCTTGCTATGGTTTTCCGGATCGTTTTTTTATATGACATCTCTCTCTCTCTCTCTCTCCCCCCCTCTCTCTCTTATATTATATTTGTTTCTCTATAAGTATATGTTTCATTTTTATTCGTTGGTTCTTGTATCATTTTTTATTGACATTTTTATTTTTATCTTACTGTTACTGTTGCCGTTTCGTGTATAGATTTTATTATGTTGTTTGCACAGTTTCTCAGTTATGTTTTATTCTTTTCTTTGTATAAATAATACGTACTTTTATCTTTGAAATTATCTGTTTGGCTGTTCATTTTTACGTTGTTCTTATTATTCTCATTCTGTGCATCTTTTATTTTTATTTGTGATTTTGGGTGGAGATATATTGGAATTAATAAAAACCAAGCGTTTCTCAGTACTCTTATAAATCCGTACATCCTGAACTCGCATTTCTTTATGTTAATTAAAACTAGTGTTAATTTTTAGTTTTAAGTTTTTATACAGATTCATAGGTTTTCGTCTATTATTTTTATTTCTTATTCTCCATACGATTCTACTATTTTGTCATCTATTTTTTTTATCTGTTCTGGCGTTTAAGTCTCATAAAACGATTGATTCCTTTTTCTCGTCTTGTTCATCTACTATTTCATTAATCTCGTAGAATTCGTCTTTGTTTAGTGCTTTCATTATCACTTCGATATTATGTTAGTCCTTTCCAGTTCGTCACATATTTTATTAATTTCTTTTCTATCACAATGTGATAGGCAATCAACTCAATAAATGTATAGAGGGGCGGCATTGTTCTATTTATCTTTTCTTTTTCTTTTATGTATTTTTTTATCTTGCATATTTCAAGTTCTGCTTTTCATAGTTCTTTTTCTTAGTTACGTTCGTCGTCAATGCAATCCATTTGGCTGATTATAGTGGGTCCACGGTAAGTATTTTATTTCTTCACTATCTTCCGACCCTGCTGCATCCCAGTATTAGTGAGCTTTTTCCAATTCTAATGGGGATGTGCCTGGCCGAGGTACTGGCAAATCCCCATAGGAGTCCTAAATTCTAGGTTTGCATTTCTTCAATTTTCGTTAACTGAATATCAAAGACAGCATTTTAAACTTGTAATTAATAAAGTTTTTAGAGATCTCGTCAGACCATTGACATTGTGCTTTAATAATTATAATAGTAGGGAAGAACAGGAGTGCTCCTATAATGAAGAAGGAAGAAGAAAAAGATAATAGATACATTTGTTTCGTATTTTGGTCTTGCCATTAGGTAATCAGGTCACGTTCGCTTTCTTAGATTTCGAAACCCTACTATTCGTGACTCTATTTGACTACTTAGCCTTTCATTCTCACTTGTTTAATATATAGTGTTTTATTATTGTTTTTTTTCTTATACAAATTTTTCTCGTATTGTCGTTTTATAACATTTATTCTTTTTGTTTGTGTCGAATTACGAGTAAGTTTGGAGGTCAAAGTGTTTTAAAATAAACAACACGTTGCAAAACAAGAGTTAAAAATATTCAGAATGTCTAAAGTACTGCTTTTAGAGCGCCATTAAGTTCTTTATTGCCTGTTAACGACTATTGTTTTTGTGCCTCGACCTTTACTCTCCAAGGTCATCGTCTGCTTTTAACCATTTCTTCAAAATACTACCTGTGGGATCTTCCGAAAATACCTTTAAACACATTCGATCTACTAGCATCTATTTTTGGATTATTTTTTAAACAGAGGATACTTTTATCTAATAATATTGTAATAAAATAAAGACATCTAAATGTAGCTGGAATGGTGCGAGTTTATCGTAGTACTTATAGAAAATAGAATGCATTAGCGTAGCCCGAAATTCATTTCGAAGAAAAACAATTTTCGGCGAGGACGGGACAGGGATATAATAAGGGATTTGAGCTAACCCGATTTTGGGGCCTAAGCATGGATCTACCTGCACCTTTGGTTTGTGCAGCACAATAGACTGCCGGGCATTGTTGCAAATTCCAGAGTTTTCGGCTGTAGCAAGATTTCAAAAGTCCGGACGATGCGCATTGTACAAATAACTTACGAAATTTTTATACGAAAGCCTGACAGCTGTGGAGATTTGTCATTTTTATGCTGATAAAAGCCTTTATGGACGCCAGCGGCGTTTTTATTATTTAATTCCGCGGTGTTTAGCGGTCATTTTATTAATTTTCCCATTACGAACGGTGACGTACAGCGAGCAAATTAATTAGCTCCCTTTTGGCCGAGCTTCTTCCCGTTATCCCCAGTTCAAAAACGTAATGTAACTTCGCGGCGCGGCATCCGGCAATAATCATCCGCAACGCCGGCATTCTGCAGTCTCTGATATTTTTTTTCCATCAGTTTAATATCTTTATGGGCCCTTTTATCCTCTTACTTGCTGGCGGCACCAAGATTTTCCGCGAGCATCTAAGTGTTGCGCCATAAATTCCTGAAACTTTCAGCATGTTTTGAACGGTGACCTTATATGCGAGAGCTTTGTTGTTACCGCGAAATTTATTAACAAGTTGGCGCAAAGAAGCCGGGCGGCCAATTTCGGGAGATTTATTTGCTTTTGAACAGCCGCTCTTTGAATAAAAGTCTGATTTGTTGCTCGGTGGAAATTTCATTACCTTGTTTCTGCGCGGATGTGCCGGCTTTCCTCACATGCTCAAATGAGCTTCTTTTCGAATATTGCCTCCACACACTGCTTTAGCGTAATTAGGTTTGTTCCGGAGTTGCTTATTTGATATTAACAAGGAAATTGTTGTTTGGGCACCTTTATTTAAATGTAACGAATCAAATGAGCTTTGAATTTTGCAGGAAGTTTCTATAAGGTAATTTTATATTAAAATATATTTTAAGCACTTTTGATACCATTGAAATACAGGGTTACTACAACAAATAAAATTAAATGTTTAGAAAAAAATTATAAAGCACACGTTATTGAAAGTACTGTCCATTGTTATAACTATAACTTTTTTCTGTCTTTCTGGCAACAGGCGGATTCTCCGGCAAAAGAATTTCTGGTCCTGTGATGCAATCCATGAATCGATCTGTTTTTGATATCTTCAAAAAAGTTGAGGTGCTGTGTGATAGTTTCGCCCATAAAACACTACGCCCTGATGATCCCACCAGATGCAGAGCATTGCTTTGCAATCATGGATGTTTTACTTTGGCTTCGATGGTAATACTTGGCCGGGCATACATCTCACTTTTCTATGCTTGTAATGAATCCATTTTTCATTACGTCACGATACCACGTAAAAAACCCTTCTTTTGGTACCTTTGAAGCAGTTGTGCGCAGGTGGAAAAACCTCTTTCGACGTCTCTCGTCTTAATTCGTGTGAAACTCAATTCCCTTGCTTTTGAATCATTTCCGTTGCCTTTAAACGTTTACCGATGGTCGATAAATCAACATTCAAGAAATTTGTCAATTTTTCAAGCCTTTGATATGGATCTTGATGGAGTAATGCTTCCAATTCTGCATCTTCAAACTTTTCGGCTCTCTGTCTTTCGTATCAAAATCACCACTTTGAATCCTCGAAACCAATACTTACAAGTTGAAACGGATGCAGGATGTACATCATAAGCTTTGGACAGCAAACGAAGACTTTCAGTTGAGTTTTGTTGGCACGGTGCTCGATATCTTCAAAGTTCAAAAAAATTATATGGTTTACACTTAATGACACACTACAAATTTAAGTCTAATGATGATGCTTTGCCATGAAGTCAATTGCTGTATGTACTGATCACAAAAATGCTAGTAAGGCATTTTGTTCTGAATTTTTTAAAATTAATTACAAACATAATAGTAAATTATACTTCTACATAAATAAGAAAAGAAAACGCTGAAGTTTGTATATACTATCACAAATGTTTGATGTGAGATTCTTGTATCACACAACACACATCTAGACGGTAGTCCTATTCAGTGATGTTCCTCACAGTTGGAGTAATGCGGTCTCGAAGTCCATGTTTTGGTATTGGTGGCACATAAACCAGAACTTTAATGTGCCATAGAAAAAATCGCAAATCGTAAGATTGGAAAATCTAGGAATTCAGCCGAAGAATACCAAATCCTTTTTAGCATATCGCCCAATCCAGCAATATGGAAGCTTCTCATTTAGATAGTCATGCACTTTATCATACCACTGAGGTGGAGCCTCATCTTGTTGGAACCCTCTGTCAATTAAGGAAGCAGCCATAACTGCAACATGTCTAGGTATGCTGTCAGTCTTTTCACTCAAGAAAAGGACCTGTAGACTTGTATCATAGAGACGTTACAAAAGTTATTAAGTTTTGACGAATGTATTTCATGTTTTACTTGTTCACCTTTCTAATTACAGAAATGTAGCCTCGTCGCTGAAATTCGAACGGTTAGTAAATTTGTCGTTCTTCATCACTTTGTACATTATTATATAACAATCTGTTCCTTTTACATAGTCGCCGAGTCGCAAACTTTCCACCATTTGCAAACGGTACGGTTCGAATTGCTGCGGAATATTAAGTTTACAACTTGCTTCGATAGAGAATTGATGCACGAAACTTTTCCTAACCGCCTCGACTATGTCGTCAGAAACGCCTGATCTTCTGGTGCTTTTAAGTTTATTTACAGAACTTGTTCCCTGGATACGATACCATTGTAGAATATTTTGTTGAATTGGAGGATATCTTTTGCACTGCCTTTTAAATGCATGTTGCGTCGTAGTAACCGAGAAACTAAAAAAAGGACGTCTTTCTACTGCGCTTCCATTTTGCAAACTCTATCCGTGCTGCCACCTGGCCGTTTAAGACGAAGTTTTTAAAGTCACATGTTAAACTTGTCCTTTTGATTTATTATTTAACATTATATCTGTAACACTTTGCGAAATATATCTTTGTAAAACAGATGATTCTTTTGTAGCAACTCTGTATTTACACATTGTAGAATTACGAGGGTTTTGTAATAGTTAGGATATTTTTTTACAAGATGGCGCCACAATGTTTGATGACATTACTTGTAAAGTGGAGCCTGCAGGAGTTACCAGAAAAACGGAGAAAACCGAGTGTTCTGTAGTGTTAGAGCAATTTTATTTAAAAAGAGGAAGGTTCCGCAAATTAAGGTAGAATTGGCCAAAGTAGAAAAATTATTTATCTCTTAATAAATGAATTTAAACTTGGTTGAATGTGCACCCAGGGGGAAGTCTGTTTTGGACGTCCGCTATAACAAACACAATTGAGAAAGTCCATGTTATTGTTAAAGAAGCATTCGAGATTGGTGGCATAGTAGGCATCTTAGCTAAATGGCACATAGTATCCTGCATGAAAAAATAGTGTGCAAGACAGGTGCTACGACTCTTGACTATCAACCAAAAACGCGTTGTTTAACAATGTTTAATCTCAACCCGTAGGATTTCTTGTGGCGATTCATTACCCTAGAAGAAACATGGTTTTATGTATATACCAAAGATAAAGCAGTACTTGAAACTGTAGAAAACAAAAGAAATGGCCACAGCTTTTTTGAATTTTTAAGAGTCCGTTCTGATCAACTACGTGGAGAAAGGAAAAACAACCACAGGGTTTCCAAGATTGGTGAATAAGAAATGTTCTTTTATCAAGATAATGCACTGCCACACAAGTGTCCAAATTTGCTTTTATTCTTAAATTTTAAATTTGATTGAGCCAAAAATTTTGTCCAACGAGGATGCCATCGCTACGGCGTGAGTACTTTGCAACATTTGAGAACAAATGCTTTTCTGACAGCTTTAAATATTTACTTAATCTGACGTAATACTCTTTGTTTACCACTGTGTCTGTTTTTTACAAATCAACTAGCGAACTCTAAAACACAGTTGGCATGATCTTTTTATCCATCTTTGTCTATTGGCCGTTTTTCGTTTGGCCTGCACTTTTCTGTTAACTATCTTTATGCTAAAGGATTATAATTCAGAATCATGGTTTTATCCTCTTTAACAATGCATTAAAGAACTTGTTCCTTGCTATTGGGGCAAAAGTTTCAAAATTATTCACAACAGGGCACACGTTACTGTTTTTGAACCGCTGATAAAAGTTGGTGCTTATGTGACATTAATCTTTTGGGAAATTTTCGATGTTTCGGCATCCACTTTGATGTCATTTTCAAGGGTTTTAGTTCTTTACTCGGGGTCTCAATCTTCCTACTCCCCAAGGAGAACTACGAGTCGAAGAAGAAGACTGGCCTTCTGTGTGCAAGTTTGACGAGGCATGTACGGGGTTGGGGAAAATTTGGTTGTTGTAACGGGTTACGTAAGTGATGACTGTGCGGTAACCAACGGTTTCCAAATAACAGGTCAGCGCTGGCGATCCTCTCAAGTACTGAGGGTGTTTTTCTATTCAAAGCCTTACGAACAGTTCTATTGGTATGATGGGAGATGGACGCGAGTGTTTTGGAATTGGAAAAATTAATTTTATATCCAAAACAGAAGAAATATTGTTCTTTCGTATAGCTAAAGAATGTTCGTATATATGACTAAATATTTGTTTGTTCGTTTGGACTATGTAGGTTTTGTCACAGTCACCACAAGATATTTCGTAGATTCCTTGAAATTCGTGGGACTAATGGTCTGCATGAAGTCAGCACGGTGGGGTTTTGCGTTTAGATAACGATTAGTGTGGGAAGGTTTTTTGTAGACGGTATGATAGAGACTGCTATTGGAAAGATTTCTGGTTACGAGAGTGTCTAAAAAAGGAAGGGAATTGTTATGTTTGACTTTCATTGTGAACTTGATATTAGTATGGAGTTTATTTAGGTGAGAAAGGAATTAGAAAAACGTATCATGTCAATGAGGTCAGATAACAAACGTATCGTCAACGTACTTTTTACGTACGTTTTAAGGGGAAGGAAGCAAGTGATTTTATTTTGAAATCGGCCATCAAGTTAATTATAATAGGTGAAAGTGGGGAATCCATAGGAACAATTTGACGCTAGAATTTGTTTTTGAAGGTAAAATAGGTGTTGGATAGACAATCGTGGGTGTCGTGATTGGTTTTTAGAAGCTGCAAGGTTTCTGGTAGTAAGAGGAAACAACATCAAAACTGTCTATTATGCCATCTTTACGTATGGGAAAAGACTTGAGAATTTTTAAGAAGTTGTAGGAGTTTCGGACGTATGATGAGATTTGTTTTGTAAGGGGTTGAAAAATATTGGCCAGGTATTTGACTAAGTTGTGGGTGGGTGATATTAGATCTGAGAGGCGTATTTTCCTTGTGGATTTTTGGAAGGTCGTACAAATTTGAGCATTTTTGAAGGTATAAGAAGTTCTTTAGTTTCAAGGAATATGTTTGAGTTCTTAATAAGGGTCTTGGTTTTCTTTTCAATGTAGGTCATTGGATTGTTAGGTACTTGGCGATAGTCTAGTGATTTTAGTAAGTCGTCCATTTTAGCAATGTGGTCTGTGGGGTTGACAATAGTAGCTTCGTCTGCCGGTAAGATAACCACGTTTTTGTATTGGTTGTTTTGTTTGGGTAACACAGCTGTGCGTGGAACTTTGGATACGTTGTCTGACTTCATTGGCTGCGTTTTCGAGGAATTTAGAAATAGATGATCCTATCTGGGATATATGTTTGGTGGGAATATCATTAGGAGTGGCAGCAAAGTTAAAAGTTTTTTCTCAATTATGCCCGGTGATGTTGAGACGTGACGGATGGGTAGCAAATGAATGGTTATGGCAAAGTTTGTAAAGTTTCTGTTTTTGGATATTGATTTTCTCTTCAGATATATATGGTGTTTTATCATATACTATCTTAACAAGAAAAACCAAAATGATTCGATGAGTTTGGGAAGAGCTGAGGTTATGAAAAGCGTCATACAGTTGAGAGTTACTTTGATCAAAGTTTGTACGAATTGAGTAGATGGGGTGTCTAAGCCGAGATAGTTCTGCTTGAGGATGACATTTTCTTCCGAAATCACTTCAACTGGCTGACCCGCACGTGGCTTACCTTCGGCGATTTCTCGGTCTAAATGAAATTGTTTTGCCCTTTTCCTTACAGTGGAATATAAAGACGAAAATCTGTCTTACACACCATGTAAATGTTTTTTAGTCGCTTGGTGAAAGAATACTTGATTTTAAACTTCTCAAGTGATTGTTGCTACGCGACTGAAACAAATTGGTTGTTGAGATTTTTATGAAGGTTTTATCAAAGATGGCGCTATTTGACACTACCTATTATTATTAGAGCATAGTCAGATCGAAAACTTTTGGTGTTTACCTGGTAAGTTCCTGAAAACCGACTCAGACAACAGAGTATTGTATTCTTTTAGCTCAGTTACTTAAGCAAATGCAGCGTACTGACAATACCATTATCTGCTGCATCCGTGAGATTGCTTTAGACGAAGAATATCTGATTCACGATTCATTTAACATATATCTGCCTCGATCGCAGCAGCATCTCTGCCATCAGCCAGATTTGTTTCGGGAGTCCGAGATTAATGCTTTATCTGTCTAGTGACTGAGCTTTGCAGTTTTGATTAAATCTTATAGTCCTGCACAACCGCCTCCACGGGGATATGGTGGGAAAATCCCGGAATTAAAATATTGCGCAGCGGCCCCCTGCAAAAATGAACGACGAACGCGAACTCCTGTTTGCTGTCGCCCGGTATTGAAAACAAACACATCCGCAGCGGAGATTTCCCCTGGTTATTGTTGTGGAGGGTCGAGCTCGTGGGGAATCGGGAATTTCAGCAGCATGCGCGTGCCAAATGCCGGTATTTAATTACCCTGCCTAACAGTTAATGATTGATGGGACGCTTCCGTTGTTTCCTCCCCCACGCTGTTTTATCGCTGCCGGCGATGCTACTTCAGATACAGTCAACAATGCGCCCTGTCACGCCACGGCGTCCCCAGCGATCGCCGGCGATGTAAGTTCATTATTCTCCAGGTGCGCTTCCTGCAGGGGCATGCAGGTTGTGAGAAATTGCTCGAGCTTCCCGCGGGCTTTAGCGAATAATGCCGCGGTTAATGGGCCACGCAGTTTTTCGGTGCTCTGTTGTTCCGTGCAAGTCCGAAAATGTTTAATCAGGGCGCCGCTTTTTGTGGCAAACAAATTTTTCAGTATTTTTACACGCGACTATTTTCCCATTTTTCATTGTCTCAGTTGCTATCTGCGTTTAGTTTACCTTATTCTTAATTTTTATGCTTCCTCTTTTTAGGTTTCAAAATCTTTTTGAGGGACATAAAGTTATTTTTTTGTGCTTCTAACTGAAATTATCTACATTTTTCTATTTTACAAGCTTGTGGTATTGGGCCCTTTTTGAGCGTTTGTTTGTCAAGTTTTGAGACCTCGCATTTGAACGATTCCTGGTTTTATTTCCTTCCCTTTTAATTCAAGTTTAAGGTCTTTTTCGGGTACATTTTTATTCATTCTTAGAATAGAGCCGTACTATTGAAGTTCTTATTTCAATTCTTCTTCTAATTCTACTTTATAAGCTTAAAGTTCGTTTTATTCCAGCACATCCTTCCATATCTTTCTTGGTCTACCCGGTGATCTTCTCCCTATAGGCGACAGGCCTCTAACTTTCTTTACTATCCTGGTATCTTCCATCCTAGTTATTCCATTCTGATTTTCTTTTGTACTTTGCAGCTTCGTCTTATTTCCTCACTTTTTATTTGGTCAAGTTTAGTTACGCCCATAAGTCTTCGCAGTATTCTCTATTTTTCCGTTGTTTTCGATATTTGTTTGGTCTGACCTTGATTGCGTAGGTCATAATCGGCCTTATGATGGATTTATATATTCTAATATTGCTTTGGTTTCCTGGTCTGACACGTTTAACCCAAACGTCTCACAATTGGTTTTGTTAAAGCTTCGACTTTGAGTTCTTGCCTATTATTTTGTTTTTCTACTTAGGTCGCGTCTTGTTCTTCTTACAAATCTTCATAGACCTTAATTCTTCTCTACATTCATAATCTTCTGTTTTTTTTCTTGTATTGGTGGTACCACTAGGAGATTCTAATCTGGCATGCTGCTTGTTACTGCGACCTTAAATGACATCTTTAACAAATGGAATGCCGATGTCAACATGCAGAGTTTGGCTAGATAAATACCAAGGTGCGTTGGCTATTGCAGAAACAATCCTGGACTAGCTTCTTTGGAAGATTGCTATATTACACTTGTATAACTCCATAATTCGAGTTATAAGTCCATATGGGTTTGATAACTACTTTGTAGATCAGGATTTTATTTTCGAGGGACAGTAAGGACCTTCTTTTAAGTAAGCAGTATAAGTTGTCTTTTTTTCTTACAGTTTTTTCCAATTGAGTTTTTCATCTAGGTGTAATCCCAGATAACCCACTGCTAACGGTACATGAATGATTGTTGATAAGAACTGGAGGACAAAGGCTCTTCCTTAATGCAAAGGTTATCTGCACTGCCTTATTTTTGTTAATCTTGATTTTCCATTTATTAGCCCGTCCTTGTAAGAGGTTTAGGTGGTATTGTACATATGAAAATGTATTTGTCGGGTTTGCTTAGGTACGATTTAAAGAGATTTAAATATAATGGACGTGCCAGTTTAATTTTATAAAACAGATTTTCATCCCGTACCTTCTCAAATTCCATACTTATGTCAAAAATAGAGACGTACAGATTTTTTATCGTCAAAAAGAATTTATTTATTGCGTGGACAACGTGATGACATTTTTGGACCGTTGGGTGGTGTGGACAGAGTCCAAACTGGTGATCAGGGATTAGTTCCAGGATAAGTAGAGTAATAACCTTCACTCAATTATTATTATTTCCGCTGCCTTTATTTATTGGGACCAGTAATGGAGAAGGAAAAATAGCATTGAATAAATAGGCTAGCATTACGATGTTTTTCCTTTCAAGTTCCTTCGGCATTTTTGGTTCAGGAGATTTTCTACCGATTTATTTCATCTTTGATTTCTTTGTTAGAAGGATTTTTAGAAAATAAATATTCACCAAAGCGTGTGCTCCTTACAATTAAATATTAAACTGCTATCGTGGCATGGGATGAACGTTTGCCCAAAGAGTTGGTTAACTACATATCATATCTGAGATAATGAATGCTACAAAATAAAGTATTGTAAAATCATATGTTACTTAAGGGTAAGGACTTGTTTGGTGGTGAAGATTCTATTTTCCTGGATAATAATGCAACAAAACAAATAGAGCAAACCTAATCGACTCTTTGATGACCACAAAGGGAATTAAAAGAATTAAGTGGTCACCATACTTCCAGTATCTCAATTTTATAGAAAACTTATGGCAAAAGACAGCTAACTTTGTTAAAAAGAAACCCCTAACAAAAATGGAGTTAATCGAACTTATAATTCGAGCTTTTTTTTTCCCGTTTTGACTTACAATTTTCTTTGTATGACGTTTTCTTATGTACGCCTTGTTAGTTTTTTTTGTTTTGTATTTATGTTTTTATTTATAGCTTTGAATTTTTTGTTTCTTCTATATTTTTTTTATTAACAGTGCTTTAGCTATGTTCTTTCTTAGTACTCCAGAAAATAATAGGATGAATTCATCTATTTATTTTTCTCAACTTGTTCTTTTTTGTTTCTTTTAATGCTGTTATATATATTTTCTGTTTTTAATTTTATTTGCTGCAATAACAGATTCTAAGTTGCTGTATTCATTAACCGTTTTCTCTCCTTAATAAGTCTTCCATTATACTTTCATCCATTTTCCAAGGTTCAAGTTTATCCTTGCGTGAGGGTTAAATTCATTTTATAGATATAAAGCTGCAGGATCCAATGTTCCAATACTCAACCTGGAAGACCAGAAGCTTTAATTTTAGGTTTGTTACATCTAATAGATCTTTCTTCCTTGTCTGTTGACAACTCTTCTGCTTGTTTTAGCGTTGGAATTTGATTTTATCTTCCGCTGTCACAACCCTTAGTTATCTTCCTCGTAATCCTTAGTAGCCCTTATAGCTCTTATGGAGTGCTATCAGCCAGGGCTAGCTAAATTTTGTTTTCTACAAGGTTGATACTCCTCCCTCTCCTCCTTTTTGTCATCGCTTGAGATAGGCATTACCAGAGTTTTGAGAGTTTTAACACTTTATTATTGTACTTTTGATTTAAATAGCCTGGTAAAAACCAAACGAATCTATTTTTATGAAACTAAAATTAACTATATAATGTAGTGGGGCACTTACGCATTACAATATAATAGAACTTAAAGTTTTATTTTTTACCTCCGACTGCAAAGTTTTAAGTAGTCAGATGAGAAATATGATCATATAATTTGAATTTTGTATAGCAGCTTATTTGCTTGTGCTACTTATTTCGACTTGTCTTTCTTTAAAAGTATTTTATAAAGAAATTGGGGTCAATAGAGGTCAAAATCTTCTTTTTTGTTTTAAAGTTCATTTTAAAGGTTTTCTGTCGGCACGGCTTATCTCATACTTAAATTTAGACAGAAAGTACCCATTTAAAGTTTTAGAGTTTATTCATTCTTATGAAAAAAAGTAATTTTTAAGCGGTGGGATATTTCAATAAATATATGTCATGAACAAGAATACCCTCTAAGGATTTGAACGACAGCTTGGTCATTGCGAATGGCCAGATTTGGTCATTTATTTTTCCTATCGTTAGCAGCTTCGTATTTCACGGAGCAAAGCTGAAAACACATCTGCAGTGTCTTTGTAATTTTAGCAAAGCCGTTAGTTCGGCTGCGGCGGCGCAAACCACAGCCTCTATTTAATATTGTGGTCCCTCCAGTTGTTTTTGGACTCAATTTCTGCAGGCGCAATATCGCGCACGGCTTTCCATTATCGGCGGTTATTACGGTGTTATGCTTTAATACAGTCGGAGGCCATTGCTAATTTTTCCGGCAGCATCTAAAATGGCGCGTTCGAGCTTATGGTTATTGGGCCACCACTTTCAATTTCAGGCGACTCCGACACCGATGGAGGTAAGATTTTTGTGCGAAGGGGAATTGATTCGTTTACAGGAGTTTCGCTGAAGTATTCTAATTTGTTACATATAGCTTTTTACTGCACTGAAAAATGTAAAATGAATTCTATAAAGTTTTTTTTGCAGTGCTTGTCGCTTTTTAATTTAAAAGCAGTTTAAAGAAAACATTTTTCAATTTTTTAAATTTTATCTCCACTAACATACAATCTGTCATATCCATAGAGACGATAAGTGTTTTTTATGTTACAAAACGGTGTACAATGTCAGCAACATGTTGAGATTTATTTTTCTTCTTCCCTTTGATTCTCCATACTTTTAAAAGTCATTTGAGAAATTTAGACTCTTGAATGCTCTTATAGATTAGTATGAGAAGCTAGTACAGCCGTGTGTCTGAGAGAGTTGGTAGATCGCTTGTAAAGAGGAGATACAATATAGGTCCTAGCACACTATCTTAAGGTATCTAGATAAAATAAATTGGAGATGTGTGACTTCTCCTTGATATATCATGCAGGTAACATTTTAAATTTTCATATATCTGGTCAGGTGAACGCTTATTTAATTTATATAACAAGTCTAAGTACCACACTGTAGTATCTGATTTCTTCTAGATTGTTGTGTATCGTGTCTCTTTCGCCATGGAGTTGTTCTAGTGTTGCCTAAATCCAAATTGGTCCGTTGTAATTTGCTTTTAATCTTCTAAAATTGGTTCTATTATTTTTAACAATAATTTTTTAAATACTCTAGATAAAACTAATAGATATATACAATATTACTTTTCCAAAAGGCTTTCTTGGTTTATGCACTATTATTATCTGTGCGACTTTCTAAATACTTGGGAAGTGTCTAACTGTGAGAATGACGTTGTTTTTATGTAATAGCTTTTTGGGTTGGTCCTTGTTGGAAAATTTTCCCAGCAATAAGATCAAGCTCTGCTGCTTTAACGTTAGTTTCTTTGTTAGTTATTTTTTTACTTTTGAAAGCTTGAGTAAGTCGATCGGCAAGGTCATTTGATAAAGAGATTCAAGAAAGTTTTCTTTTTTGGGACGCTGACTTGAGGAAGGCTTGAAAACATCGGCTAGGTAGGCTTCAAAATCTGCTCTTTGGTACTACGAGTTCTTTGATTATTTTGGACCAAGGAAAGAAACTTTAGGTCAACAGACTTTGCATATTAACAATTTTATACAAGACTTCTCAGGTTTTAAATGTAAAAATATGCAGTATAGGCCTTGTTGTGTTTTGGTAGAATGTATAAGCTCTTCATACAGTAACTAAGCTTTCAAAGATAAATATTTGTGCGATTTCTTTGGAGAGGAGGGAAGGGGTGAACAAAAAGAGTCTGAAATAGTCAAAGATCTTTTGTGTCATCTACTAGTTTTATTAATGTTCTCACAAAATAGAGAACTGAAGTATTAGCCAAAAACAAGGCCACGATGCAAACCGTAAGGGATGTGTTCCAACCGACTGATGCGGCTTGCGCTTTAAGATTACATTTGACTATAACTAATTGTGGCCCGGGGCACTCGCACAAAAAACGGGGATGAATAACGAGCTAAATTTGTAATGTTTTGTGACACGAGCGCATGAGTCGGCCTGCGCCCGCGAGGACTGGCGAAGGGAAGAAACGGGCACTCTTTCATAGCTGCGGCACAGTCAATTAATTCTGACATCTTGTTCCTGATTTGCGCCATAATGGATACCTTTGAGCGAGCGGCAGTTCCGTTGAAAATGTAATCGTATACTTTCCAGCGCTTTTAGCGGCCCGAATGTAAACAAAAAGCGCCTTAAAATGACAGGATACATTAGGGAAAGGTAATTTTCCGCGGCGTAACCGGCGTATTGATAATTTCTGCTCCTCGCGTTGCCTGCTACTCGGGACAATTTGAAAAGGATATTGTCTCCATTAAATGCGGGGATAACGTGGGGAGATTGCAAACAGGTTTAGTAAACAAATTCTTTCGGTTCACTTTTTATTTCTAAATTTTGTTTTTTAATTCTAATGTTAAATTTTTATATTCCATACATGCAAACTAATTTTTTAAAATTGTAGTTTAAGTTATTCAAACCGAAATGATTTCTTTGTGTCTGGCGGCTGCACCGTGGGATTTGTACGAGCCATTCAGAGTTTTATATAGTTGTTCTTTAGTTAATCAGTCTACCAGTACGTCCTTGATCTCTTAAAAGCATTATATTATTTTTAAATTGATTCAATCAATCGTAACTCCTTTATTGAGAACATTACTATTGTGTCTAAATGTGCAAGTTCCCAAGTAGACAGGGTCGGCGGGTTTATATTTATTACGCCGAAGTTCGATCAAAAAGTTCCTACTAAATATCGAAAATGACTTTTTATGCATGAATTTATTCAAAAACCTTCAACAACTAGTCTTCAAAATGGAAGCCATTATCGTCCACGATATTTTTACATCGTTTTGCAAGTTTCAGATCTGATCAAAGAACTATTCTGACAAACTGAAGAATTCTTGACACAAATCGGTGACTTTACAAGGTGGATGGACTATAGACTAGAGAAGGAAGAATCTTGAAGCTGTACGGTGATCCAGATATTCCAAATTCCTTGCCAAAAGTCTGTGAAGTTTTTATTTCAAAGAAAGCAAGAAGTTTTTTATGGTTTTTTTATAATTAGTGGAAAAATCCAATTTTTTCATAAGTGTGTCGTGTTTGCTATTGTTAATGTTTTTTGGATCGGCATTGGATGCGACTAGCACGAAGTAGTTATTGCTACCTGTATTTTAGTTAAACCAGTTCTTATAAATTTTTTTTGTCAAATATAAAGTTGCGGGAGAATTAGCAAAGCTGCACATGATATTTACCAAAGAAAATTTTATAAAAAAAATCAATAAAAATAAAATCTTGGAGAAAAAGATTTATGACGTGTCCATTTCTTCTTCGTCGCTGGTTTCTGAAAAACTGTCATAATTATAAAAACATTTGGTCTGAAGATTAGGCTATTGAAGGAGTTCTAGTACTTCTTTTGGGAAATGGCGAAAAGGGTTTCTTGGCCACTGCCTGGACAGGGACATCACTGGGTGCGAACTAATTAATAATAGATGAAAAACATTCCCCACTGTTTTGGCCCTAGACATTTTCTGAGAAACATTCTTACGGCATCGTCTTATTTCTTTATTTTGGACTTCTAAAGCTTCTTTAGACATCTGTCCGATAGGCAATAAAGCTTTTTCAATAATACAATAATAGGCATGAAGCAGAAACTTATGGAGAGTTACGCTCATTGGGTACAATTTTTATCGATGCCAGTAATAGCGAATGATTTTTCTTACTCCGAAAAAATCTGTGAACTGTACTATCATTCTTTGAATTGCCGCTGCCTTGCCTAGCTTGTCGACATTCAGCTTCAATTCTTTCTCGAATGAATACTGGATGAGCTTTTCTCTTTTTTCAACCTTCCTAAAATGTTCTGTATCTTTTTTCTGCATCATATAAGTAACCAATTTTTAAAAACCCTGACACTTGTGTGAGAGTGAGAGACCAAACTTGATTGCTGAGTGATTAACAGGCATTATTTTGATTTTATCGATATTGTTCATGTCGTTTCATGTTACTTTAGAGATGTGTAGCATCTTTGTGTAGATTGACAAAATTATTTTACAGCGGCTATCTCTTCATGATCTGATGGGGAAATGAAAGTGAAAGGCACCAGACTTTTTACTTGATCGTCGATGTATTCCTTTTCTTGCTCGATGTTTTGATGATGACTATGCTCTTGCCTTCTGATCCAACAGAAATCAGTCGCAGTACTAATGATCCAAAAATGGCTGGTGATTTTTGCTATGCTCCTCCCCCCATTTATCGAAACCAGATTTGCGAGCTGGTTCTTGGTGAAAGTGCGTATCACTTTTTTTTGAACTTGATTCAACCTTGTCGTGGTGTGATCTTCTTTAATTCCTGATATCATGATTTCCGTCAGATAACAAAGTTTTTTAGCCGACTCAATGTTATTGCATGCGGGATACATATCCACTCCATTTGTCTTGGCGGAACTGAAAAAAAAGCTGAAAAAGCTTATCTGGATTTAATAGAGACCGACATTTTTGACTACAAAAGCTGCACCGATGGCCCTCAACTGCATTTGAGCTGCGAAAGTTAGTTCTGCTGAACTGTGTGATCTTAAGACCTTCAGTTAAGTTGCAAAGTCTGCTGTTATCCTTCCTCGATGGAGAGGATCGGGGTTGGGTCGGATTTGAGGCTGGAAGAAAATTACTTTGCATTTACACCACCTCAATCTCACTTTGCCAAGAAATTCTTTTAATTTTTTTATTGTCTCTTCTGGAAGTTCTTAAAAAAATGTGCAGATGTGAGAGATCCCAGCTGAGCAACTGAATTGTTAATTCGTATATTGGATATACATTCGATAACTCCAGTCTAGATATAACGATCTTTCTGGCAGAGTCTAGAAAAAGAGAAAAAGCGCCAAACAGGATACGAGTTTTTATTAATTCGATATTGTAAGTTGCGATAATGTAATGCTTGAATTAGTCGGATTTTGTTTGAAAATTCGTGTAAAAAAACTAGTAGCCAATTTTCACAGGAAGTTTTTAGTAGTTTTCTTTGATTTTTCAAAAAAAAGAACGGCCAAGTGCGGTCAACCAAATCAAAGTCAATGTACAATATTTTTGAAAATGTAAAAAATAAGATTGATTTATGATGAAAAGATTTTCAAATAAAATTATTTACCTTCCATAATGTTCTAGATGCTAGAAATAAGAAAATAGAGGACCTAGTCACCCCACGAAACTAAGAAGGAATTCAAGTATTTGGAAATACCTTGTACATGAAGATCAGTTTTCTCAATCACCCCATTACAAATAACAACCTCACTTCTTCCGAAACATGTTTAAACAAGTGTTTCTGTCACTCTAGTCAGTGTAGGTCAAAGTCTTGTTGTTGAATAAGAGATTATATGAAGTTAGATTTTTAGCCCGCAATTTATGGTACTTGGGCTTCTGTGCGCCGTCCAGCTCTTCAAACTTCTCCTTAGTTGAGTAATTGACTAGTTTACTGACTTGTATTTTGGTGATTTTGAGCGATCCTGTCGAGGCTTGTAAAAAAAGTCAAGTTGTTACAAGTGGTTGAGCATAGTTTGGGACGAAACCCCAAGAACAGAGGCTAGATCATGATTGCTTGACGAAAGGTTATCTTTCAACACTGCCGAAAAATTTTTCTTGTTCAACTTTGTGGCGGACCAGAACAAGCTTGTCTTCAAGATCAACATTTCAAGATCATTTACAGCTTTGAAAAGTTGTAACAAAAATAATGAATATTTAGTTATTAACGAAATTTTAACTTAACGTATAACATGATGTATGTAGGGTTTTTCAAACTACTGTTTTTGAGTACGTATTATGATGTTTGAGCAAAAGGTACTCTCGTTCGCTATAGAGTTTTTCACGACAGTGGGCGTAAAACTGTTTTTAGAAGACTTAAGACAGTTTGGTAATGACATCTTTAAGAAGACTCAAGTGTTACAGTGGTATAAACAATTTTTGAGAGTCCGAGAATCAGTTGAAAATAAAAGTCACTGCGTCGCCCAAAGACTACAGTAACCAAAGGGAATATTTGCATTTATCGCCGCCTTCTTAAATATGATTTCAGATTAACTGTTTCTGGAACTCTAATGTTAATTTTTAAACAAACTAAAACTAGAAAATACTCGGATAAGATGCGAATTTTCAACCCTCTTCAAAAGCAGAAATTGTACGACGATGTTGCTGCAGAAGCACCTTCATTTTACGACAATGGGTAAAAAAAAATTAACCGTTCGTTGAGAAAGTACTACTCCCGGCTTTAAATCGAAGTACTCCTGACAAACCTCTTCAATGTTATTGAAAAGTTTTAAACTGACGATCGGGCAAGAAGTGTTCAGCGTCTGTACTGTAGGCTGGGTGTGGTAGGACTTCGACGCTGTCGAGCTCTTTAATTTCTTCTTGGTTTCTTTGGCGGTGTGCGGTTTGGCAACTGGGGGCAAATTTTCTTATTGGCCTGTGCTTCGGTTAGCGCAAGTTGTTGGGGCTTCTTGTGGATGAAGATAACTCCATACTGTCTTTAGCCAAGTTCCGAGTGCTCGAAGACGTTGTGGTGTTCAAAACAGTTTGCAACTCTCCATCATCCAGACCAAATGGTCGGCCAGAACGTGGCTGATTTTTAAGACCAAGGTCGCCAAAATCAAACTTTTGTACCGTCTTGCCACAATTTTGTAACTCACTGTTTCTTCGCTTTATCAAGAATCACAGCCGATCAACGATGAATGAAATTGCCTCTGTCAATGTTTGGAAGAAACAAAACGCGTATATCATTGTAACAGATGCAAATTTCTAATTTAAAAATAAATTATTACATTGGAACACCCACCCACAGGCCGAACTTAAATAATAAAAATATTTTGAAATAAACTGAACTACAATATTAAATTTATGAGGGCGAATAAAATATAAACTGGAATTTTTATTTGAGTTGTTACGAGGGTAATGCCTCTACGATTTTTTGTTGTGGCGTATTTAATGGCACTGCAACCTCAAGTGCAAACTAACATGTAATTTAAATACTACTCGTCCGCCCATAATCACTAGGCTACAGCAGTGGCCTACTATTACCTCATACTACCGCCTCTTTAGTCAGTACTACGAGGTTAGAGCAAAAGGTACCTTCGTCAGATGCGCAACGGATGCTTTTCAAGTTTTTTACAAGACAATAAAACCGCTCAAATTTTTAGAAGACTTTAGGCGCAGTTGCACTAGTATTGCAACCTCAAGGTCTTATTGCGCTTAATAACATACAACTTGAATTCTATGACGCCACAGATTCGCGAGTTTTCAGCGAAATTGACAGTTCCAGGGCAGAGGAGCATTGGCTTGTGATCGGTTGACCACAGTTTAAGAGAACCCAAGTGTTTGCGTTTGAGGAGAATATTCCAATTGTTCATTTCTTTCCTGGCGATAACCGCTGATTGCATTTCCAATCAAGGCGTTGCGCTGCTTCAAGACAACGCCTAAACTCGAAATAAATTAAGGATTTTTTGGACTACATTAGAACATCCTAAAGTTCTAATTTAAACAACAAAAAAGTATTAAAAACATTTGAAATCAATGCCGTATTATGTATGCGGGCAAATCCAATATAAACTGGATTTTTTTATGTGCCACCCCATACTAGTGCTTTTTAATAAGTACCACGACGTTAGGGCAAGAGATATATCGTTTGATCCAAAACGAACTATTATCAAGTTCTCACGATAGACAGCGAAAATGAATTATTGAAAATACTGAAGGCACAGTGATACAAATATTTTTTAAGGACGACAATCAGTTGAAAATGAAGATCACCAACTTCGCAGATGACCAACGTGACTAAAGAGAATATTTACATTTTTCGCCGCCTTTTTGAGGATGCTTGCAGATCTTACTGATATTGCTTCTGTCAACTTTTGAATGAAATAAACCTGCATATCGTCGAAAAATTTTCGTGAATTTTTAATCTTGCTTTACGACAATATCTAAACTCGAAAAAGTGAGATATTTGTTCTGGACTACTGTGGAACACTCTCTCTGTCGTCCTAACTTACCGTTAGGAATTGGCTGGTATCACAATTACACACAAAAAATACCCATTTATTGCAAAAAACGACTTATTAATGCAGAAGTTTATGTAGAAAAATAACATTTTAAGTTTGTATATTTAGGAAGTTTCAATATATATGTAAAAAAATAATTTGCTGTTAGGTTTTTTTAAAAAGTGTTAGAGCTTAAGGCTTTTTAGAAGAACAAAAACATTGAAAAATCCTTTTTTCAACGAAATTTTAATATTAACTGTATGTGGGCACATCAAATAACCGTTTACGTTTTCATGAGGTAAACGAAGATGGACGCGGATTTTGAGTCTTATAGGCAGATAGGGAGACCTGAAGGAGATTCTTGCCAGTCACTCCGCAGTTATTCTTTTGCCCAATTTTCTCAGTTAGAGAGAGACTTTCATATTTCAGGAATTCATTGTATATTTGATCTCCTCCAGCTGACTTACCATTTTTCAATTGCGTGATCACTTTTTGTGTTTCTTTTAACGTGGATATCACTACACCACCATTATCTTTAGTTTTCCTTCTTACTCTATGTTTTTAAATGTTTGTTCAAAATGTTTGGCCCACAATTTTATTATTTCTAGTTCGCTTCCTATTTTTTCGCCCTTTTCCCATGAGTACTGGTTTAGACTGTCTCTTTTTTGTTTGCCGTAGAACCATCCTAATTGGTTGTGTTGGAAGTCTTCCTCTATCTCTCTAATTAATTTTCTTTAATCTTGTCTTTTTTCTAATCGTTGGTTTTTCAATTTTCTGGTATTTGATCTTAGCTTTTTCAATGTCGCGTCTTACATATTTCAGTTTTGCCTTTATTACATCTTCCATAACTTTATTTGTCAACAAACCATTTATTTCATCTTTTTTTATATCCTACTACTTCTTCTGCCTTCTCTTTCATTAATTTCCTTAAGTATTTCCATCTTTCATTAATATTTTTTGTCGTCATATGTTTCTAGTCCTGTTTCAGTAGCTTTGATATATTTGCTCTAACTGCTTCGTCTTTTAAATTCTATATTAGACTTCTTATCCTTTTATAATTATTTGGCGAGATCCTTATCACAAAATGTTCACTATTCATGTCCCCTCTTTGGCCTTTTACGACTGTCACTTTTTGCATGTTCTGATTTATTTGTTTGGATTGATCCATGTCCCTTTGTGCTACATATAAGTACTTCTAACTGTTAGTTTCTTTCCACTGCAAAACTTAAAACTAACTGAAATAGTCTCTGTTAGTTTTTGGAAAAAATTAAACTCGCAAAATTGAGGATTCGTTCTGGGCTAAACTGGAACACTCTTCCTACAGTTTGGACTTACCACCCTGCGATTATCATTTTTTTGGACAGAGATTTGACGGTGTTTGTTCTTCATCTTAGTATTAATTTGTTACTTTGAATTAATTGTCTTTTTAACAAATATAAATCAAATCAAGAGTAAACTTAAAAGGGCGGAAACTAAGAAAACAAAAGCGTGATGTGAACTAACAGCACATATAAAGGTAGGCAGAGGAAGTGCTCAGAGGAGAATTAAGGAACGGCGACGTGATCGAGTTAAAAGCATTCAACAAGAGGTGAAGAACGCCGAGGAAAGGCAAAGCTGCAGCACACTTGCGTGATCCTATTTATGGGGGCATCCGTAATATGTTTATGGTTATGCGCTTATTACGACCTCCGACTAAGGGAAACGCGAGGTCGGTTCGTTTCGTTCGGTATTTGCGCGCTAATTTCGGCCGTTATTTAGCATAAAAGATGACAAAAAATTAACGAGGATTGCTGCATAAATAAATGGGGGCGTAAATATGGCCATTTTCTAAATTCCAGCTCATTATGTTAATGGTTCGTTACAATTGCCTCTTGGGGCTTGCTGTTGTTTTCAGGACGTCGAGGGTAATTTATTTCGTTTGCTCTTAATAAGGCTGGCAACTGTTTTATTTTTAATTTTGTTTGCATTGGAAACGTTTGGGAATGCGTCGGGGGCGATTCAAAATGTTATTAATGTGCCATTACGCAGCCAATTAACGGAACCGGCGCGTCCCGTTCCGTAGCGAAACAAGGTGCCTTCCACGGTGCGTCCTTCCAATTAATTGGAGCCGATCTGCGCCGCGGAGAAATATTGGATTAATAAATTTGATCTAATTACGTGCAGTCAGACATTGAGTTAAGGGGCCCTCTAATTGTCGCCGGAATAAAAAGCGCATCGTCTGTCATTTTCTGGTGAGCGCGATCGGGCCCCGTAAGCTGCGACGGAAAGTGTACAGAAGGCACCGAAGCCTAATGTATAACAGATGGGACATGCGTCTGGACTCTGAGAATCTCGTACATTTGAAGGGCGTTCGTCAAGTCGGCCTTAGCAACGTTGTAATGGCAGAAACCATTAATGTCGTGCATTTAGCCCCACTTAGCCAGCGAGGAAACTGGAAAATTCTGCGGGTCACTTGAAAAAATGTTTGCAACCCAGTTTCTGCTGACGAGATCGACATTTCGGTGGGCGCCATTGCGTCAATTTAATAACTGCGCTTTCAGATACTTCACGAAACGGTAGCTTTCATGTTGGGAATTAATTAAACATATTAAACTTTTTTCATCAATTTGATATTGTTAGCAAAGATTTAATTTTTTTTCTCATTTATATTCCAATAAATGAGGGCAACATTTAATTCTTTTTAACAATTGTAATCAAAATGTTAAATTTAAAGTAAAAGAAATGTGAAAAAGAAGGCTTATTTCTTCTTCTTCTTCTTCAGCCTTTACGTCATCCAATTTTGGACTTAGTCCTTTCTCAGGTTTATCCACGTGTCTTCGTCCTGTCTTTTCCAGTGTAAGCCTTCTACTCTTTTAGACCATCATCCCATCTCTTGATCTTTTCCCTAACCATGGCTTCCATTGTTGTATCTCTGTATTTTATTTTTGATCTGGTTGTTTGGCATTATGTCCTGTGATGTCAGCCTCGGTAACCTTCCTCTTACATGTTTTACTTTTGTTGTTCTTCTGAACCAGATATTTGTTTTCTTATCTGATTTTTTTGCAGCTTTCATGGAGTTTTGTGAGTCGTCAAGTTTATGCATCTTACGCTCGAATCGGAAAAATCCACTGGTCAAGTATTGAAGATATGGAAGTGTCTTTCTGTTTGTTAATATTTTGTTTCCAAAACCTTCTAGTCTAATCTAACTTTTCTTGTGATTTAGACCGTTTAGTTTGCTTTATTTATTCTGAGCAGTTGTCCAAGATAGGTGTATTTATTTTACTGTGTCTAAGTTGGAATTGTTAAGGTTTATTTTTCTTATGTCGTTTGTGTTGGGCATTATTTTAGTTTTAGAAATATTTATTTTAAGGTTTATTTTTTCTGAGGCTTTAGGGCAGTTCTGTTCTCATGTCCTACAGTTCTTTGAAGTAGCAGGTCATCTGTATATTTAAGGTGGTTTAATTGTCTAAATATATCCTGAGTTGCTAGTGTAAAAAGCTTTAAAGAGATGATATTGTCTTACCGGACGCTTTTTTTAAATAATATAGGTTTTGTAGGGTCTTCACCTAATTGATTCGACAACTGTTTATGGCTTTTTTGGGCTACAATTCTATGCTATCAAAGCTTTTTTATAATTGATAAAGGCAAGATACAAGTTCAGATGATATTCATTTGCTTTCTCGATTCATGTTCTCATCGTTATTAGGTGATCGGAATTTTGCAATTCAGCATGTTCTGCAGCTTGGTGTTAATCGGTTGGTTATCACGTTCATCAAAAACTTATAGGTCTATGATAAACAGGAGTTACCTCTGTTTTTTCTATTCTTGCATTTTAGTTTTCCTCAATATTATGGTCAATATTTTGTCAGTCTGGGGGCTTTATTGTTTTTAACTGTGATAAGAGTTAATCTAATAAATTGCAGTATTTGGAAATTCTTCTGATTTTACGTTTATTGTTTTATTATATGTTTTTCCTTGTGTCGGCATCAGATTTAATTTTATAGCATATGGGTTGTTATAAAATATTTCCTCTGATGTTGTTATTTGATCCGCATTCCTTTGTTCTTTTCCATTTTGGTCTTTTCTAACTAAGAACCGCTTTATCTATTTTAATCCGCAATTTTTTTCTATTTTATTTTCATTATATTATCTTTTTACCTTACTTTTTATTGTTTTGTTCATTTCTGTATGTTCTATTGTTTTTTCTTCCTATGGGGCTGTTTTTTTGTTTCGTGTCTGGTGCTATTAGTAGATTTAAAATATTTTTCTTAAAAAAAGGTTAGAAATAATTTGATGTAAGTGTCTAAATTTTTGTGTATTTGTAATTGTTAATTTAAAAATAGCGTGTATCATTCGGCTTCAATATAGATTTCTCTCCTCCCCCATGAGAAAATCCATGGTTTGTGGGAGATATGTTAGCAAGTTTTATTATTTTAATTAATTGGAAAAGTAAATGGATGATCTTGCAGTACTATTTATTTTTAATTGCTTAATTACAATAAGGCATATTCTTTTTATTTTGTCATCTTTAACAATGTCTGTTCGTGAGTTTTTTCGACTACTATTCGTATGCTGGCCTAGAAGTTGGTAATTTGGTATTATCAAATTTTCAACCATTTTAGTGAGAAGAGAAACATTGTAATTTGTTATTTTGCGTTTTGTATTATTTTTCAAAATTAATTTTTGTTATTTTGAAGACTGTGCTCGTAATTGTTATTTACTGAATCCAAATACCTTTTAATACCGTTAAGTGTAGGACTTGTTGGTGATCATTGGGTGTTGTGCTGTTATGAGTCTTTTGGTTTCTTCTGACTAAGGCGTCCTTTGTTATTTTTGGTTTTGGGGTTTTTTCTAGTTTTATTCCAGTTTACGGCCTCTCTCCATTTTTTTGCATATTTTATCCTTGGCGTAGTTACTTGTTTTCTCCAATTTAACTTTTTTTGTTGTACTATTGCTTTCATCTGCAGTATATGTACCAACTAACTTAGTCTCTTGAATTATTGTTGGCACTGTTTTTGTGCTCAAATGACCTCTGAATATCTGGTTTCTTATTTGATTTCTCTTACTTTTGTCTTCTAACTCCCTTAAGAACATTATTTTTACCTCTGTATTTGTTTAATAAAATCCACAACTTATTTTGGTACATTAAATTTGACACTCCTATTTTTTAAATGTTGCTTCTTTTGGTGTATCTGCTATAAGCATGCCGTTTGCAAACTTTAATCTCTTTCCTTCTTTCCAATATTCTAAATTAAATTTTTAGATTTTTTTACGCTTCTTGTATAGCATCGTCCATAAGTAGTGTGTACAGAAGTGGGTTCAACATAGATCCTTGCCAAAGTTCCATATTAGTCAGAACTTTGATAATTCCTTGTTTTGTTGTTTTGACTATGTTTGACGTTTCTTGATATAGAGTTTTTACTACCCCTATTAGTGTATTTCCCATTGCTTTGATTTTACTTAATTTACGAAGTTTATGAGTATTTATCTTTCTTTACTTATGGCTTCTTCGTTTATTTTTCACATTGTAAATATAAGGACTTGTGTTTCTCTATACTTTAGAAAGTCGCGCTATGTGTTACTAATTGTATTTTTATTGTTTCTCTTATCTTTACTTCTAATTGTAAGCTGATTCGCGGATATTTAGCAGCGTAATCCCTCTATAATTACTCTGCTCTCTTCGATTTTTTTAGGTAAGTGAATTACAATGCCTGTTTGCCAAGCACTAGATATTTTCTTTGTTTATAGTATTTCATTTAGTAATTGTAGGAATATGTTATTGTTTGCTCCCATGTAGTCTAGTATTTCCGCCATTATGTCCTCTTCAATGCTTTTCCTAACTTCAACCTTTTTATCGGTTTATCAAGTTGTTTTTTTATTATTGTTCTTTTTGCCACATTGTTCAGTTCATACTTTGTGACTATTTCATTTATGTAGGTTTATTAAATTTAGTCTCTGTTTAATTGTTTCACCTTCTTATTTTTTCTCTTCTAGTAGTTTTCGAAAATACCCTTTTTATCTTTCCATTACGTCCTGTTCTTTAGTTGAGCATTTTTCTTCCATTTTGACTTCAAGTTTTTATCATGTTCTTCAACTCCTGCAATTCTCTGCACTTTTTCGTTGAACTTGTTTTATATAGTATATTTTTTTTATTATTCTTTTTATTCTAATTGTTATTTTTACTTGTGGGTTTTCGATGTTAATTTTTATTTACAATTTTACTAAATAATGGCCACTGCCTATTTCCAGCCCGTGTTTGACATTTACATCCCATATCTTGCTCCACATTTGCCGGCTTATTCTGGAAAAAAAATGTGGTCGACTTTTTTATTGTTTTATTCTTGTATATTTGTGAAAATATTTATACGCTCAATTATTGTCTCCATTGTTATTTTTGTCCGATCTTCTTGTCTGATCATAATTATTTTTGTCTGTGTTTACATTTTCTGCTTTCCTATTAACGACGTCCATTATTATTTCTTCTATTATATATTTCTATCTGTAACTCGCCAAAAATCTGTCTTTTCCATCATATCAACATATATGTTTCTTTTGCACTTATTTTTATTTTATTTCAACTGATAATGTTCTTTCATTTATGAAAATTTCATTTGTAACCGTTGCTATACTTTTCTGATTCAATTGTGATACCCAAATTTTGTCTTTCTCTCTCTGACCAATACATCTAGTACTCTCTTGTCAGCTTTGTCACACCTTTCCCTCCTTGTTTTTGTAATACCGAAATAATCTAATCTCGGCTTTTTCATATTTTCTATCATTTGGTTTTCTTTTCTGTTAAGTTCCTTATATTACATATGCCAATTTTAATTTTCGTGCAAGTGCTTTTATATTTTCCTTGTATTTATCATATTTTGTTCTTTTCTTTGATATGTTTGTCGGATATTCTTTTCTGTTTATTTTATTGTCGTTCGTGTCCTTTGTTAGTTACGTCTTACTGAACTAAGCTTCTTGCCTTGTTGGTTTGTTGTTTGCTTTACCACTTTTTTATCCTAAATCTATTGCTTTTGGCTGGTCTGCACCGAGTGTTGACTGGTACGTTAAATACAATCTGCCGAGGCTTCCATTTTTACTTTTGATTCTCCGCTCACTACTTAAAACGAGTATCCTTTATGTAAATAGGTAAGGATTTTTGTTTTTTTTATTGTTTTAATTAATTTGAGACTTGAAAAATAAGTCTGTACCATTGCTTTATGATTTAAAACTTATTAAACTTGAGGAACACTTTTATTCTAAATTAATATCGTAGCCGTCATATACTACGAAGAAATGAGTGTTCTGAAGATTGCTGACATGCTAAAAATTGACGTCTAGTCGATGAGTCGGCGATAATAAAATAGCGAAACAGTTCCACAGACAGGAGTTATTAACGTCCGGTGACCCTTGTTGTGGCGGATACATGCAGAGGTACTCACTTTTACCATAGCTGTGCCTGTTGTCTTGGAATTGGCTCTAAATTGGTGTCTACTAAAGGACGTCAGTAAAGCAACAGTGACGTTATGCTCATATTAACAGGTTGTAGTAATTCGGAAACTGTAATAAAACCAAATCTAGCTTTACTTCTGAGAACAGCACCGTCAGAAATGTGAAAGAATATCGACTGCACCAGATTGTCAGCCTAGATCTGAACATTGTGGTTATCTAACAAACAACTACAAGCTTTGTGTTAACTAATTACCATCTTACCACCCATTTATTATACAATCACAATACTGCCACTAAGCTCGGAGAGTATCAACCCTTCGTGCATACAAAGACCTCTAGTTGTCACACTCAACTAAGACGCGTCCATTATCTTACTAGGTTATACAAAAGTGTAAAAAGAGCACCAATTCTTGAACAGATAAAGATTTTGCGTTAGGTCTAGAAACCTCTCCCAAAGCTCCTAAATTGTATGGTGTTGACAACCGCATGTTGTGGCGAAAGTACACAAAATGTGTGGTGTTTCTGTAATAAACGCTAAAGACACAGAGCAATAATGCAAAATGATCTTTTTGCAATTTGAGATCTGCAAGGCTTAATTTTTCGGCAATCTACAGGCGTAGGGGGTGAAAATAGAAAACCCAATTATACCAAAGACTGGCTTGTAATAAAAGACAGTCAAACGAAAGAATTCTTGATGGATCACATCCAACGATTACTCAGTGGACCAGTAGACCACGATGACCAGTGACTAAAATTTCTAATTTTTGAACGCCTAAATACAACTATTAAAATATGTGTTATATCTCCAACGAATATCGAAAACCAAACTCGAAATTGCAATGCAAGTATTCATCAAAGGTTCTAAAATTTTGTGATAACGAAACGCAGAGTGAGCCTCAACTGAATAAAATCTTGACATAATGATAATAATAGAGTTTTTCAAAATTACTTTTTTATTTTTACTTAACAATTTATATTTACCGTTTTGGTCTTTACTGCTGATATCAGCGGATTAATAACATCGAAAATTAAGTGAAATGTTTGTCCCATGTCACATCGAGTCTTAGTTTTTCTGATATAACATCCAGGAATTCATTTCCTACATGCCATGAGCGCAAATAAATTTTAGGGTAGCCTATCAATTCAATTACATTTAATAGGCTTCCGGTATTGTTTGCTCCATCCCCCCATCTAGTTGTGGCATTAAAAATGCGATATACATGGATATTGCAAACGGCGACAAAATATTCCTTTAGGAATTCTACGTGGGAACCGTAATTAAATCAGTCATCTTACTTTGTGTATGCTATAAGTTCCATGATGTGTATTTAAAGAGATACTTGAAGGTTACTTTTTGGTGGTCTCCTAAGAGTACCGCTATATCGTAATACAGCAGGGTAAACAATGCTCAATCGTTAAATGAAGATCGATAAGCTTAATGTTTGGCTTTGGGTCAAGATGGATTAATTACAAATTTTCATTATCATCCCCCAACATAAATATTGACCAACCTTCCACCAAATTCATCAATTAATAATGAAATTGCCATTTCACGAGGCTGATGACGCCTTACAACGGCTACAAACTGAATATATTAATATGTCCTGTAACAATAACCTCTCCGTGCCACGTGAAACCCGATAAAAGTTGCAGTTGGCCCGGTGTAATTTAATATCTATGACGATGCTCACCGCCGTGTTAAATTTGTTGCACGTAACTGACAAGCGAAATTACGTTCAAGCACCGGGGCTCCAGCCGGATAAATAAGATTTGATTATTGAATTCTCCAAAACGCAATGTCACGTCGGCAAGACTTTTCGGGGCAATCTGACGCCCGTCAAATAAAATATATTAAAATTTGAATGTATCAAATTGCATTACGAAACGCTTTTTTGCCGCAAAGCCACCGCCGTTTGAATATTAAACCGGGGGTCGGATTACGCGGACCTTGCGGGAATGTCACTTTCAATTAGCGTTCGCCTGCCTCGTTACGACGAATAATTGAAATTAATATCTGTTTTTACACGAAAGTAATTGCTCGGGATTAGTTAGCGCCGGCATGTCGTTTCCAAAAAGTAATAAAAGGTAATGGGTTTTGAAGTGCTCCAAGCCGTAAGGGTTATCGAGTATGACGTCGCTGCACATGTACTACAATACCTTTTATATTTCATCTTATGGCGTGTGCATCCCACCTTAAAATTTTTCAATTTTTCTTGTTACTCCATGTGGCATTTTATTTTCTGAAAGCTTGTAGAAATTGTTTAGATTTTCGTGGAACACTTGCTGTTTTTTGGTTCGAACGCTTAATCTCTGTGTATTGTGGTTCAAGATCGAAATGTTTTTTTTAGAGCTCAACAATACATTGTTATATAAAGTATTTCTAACAATTAGTACATATCAAAATGAAGTAAGTTGAATGGTAATTAATAACCATTTGAAGTAAAACTAAAGTTGATAGTTACTCAGATTTACCGTCTGATTACTAGAATTATTTGAAACTGAATTTGGCATTTAGTCATCACCACTATCACTTAAGTGTATGTCTTGGGGTAGCTTGCGTTTTAGGCCGGTATAGATACTTCTTTGACCCAATTCGCAAAAGGTGGCACTGTTGCAGTCGGTAAGATTTTCGTGAAAGGTTTTAGTCAATTTAACAATGCGTTCCTGAATTGTAGGTTTGTCTAATTCGTAGTGGAGCTGCTGATTAGTGATGAACCAAGAAGCGTTGACTGTCATTCGAAGGATTTTATTTTGTAAGATCTGGATTCAGTCCAGATTGGTTTTTGGACTGCTGGCCCATATCACACACCCCTAAAGAATCAAAGGACGTAAGAATGATTTGTATAGTAGAATCATGCATTCGATTTTTATGGAGGATTTCTTGTTTAGATTGGGTTGATTTTATCGCGCACACCTTCATTCAGTTTTTTAGCATGTAGTATTTCCATGTAATTCGAGTATCGAGGTAGATACCCAGATATTTTATGGATTCATTATAAGCATTCCACTAGATAGGATGACCGTTGATTGTTTGATGTTTCTAAGTGTAAATATTTTCGTGACATTTGGAATGAATTTCCATTGTTTGAATCATTTGCTTGTGATATCGGCGGTAACTTGAAGTTTAGCGATTGCGTGTTCCAGATGTTGTTTTATGATTAGCACGACCGTGTCGTCCGCAAACATCGCATGATCTGCGTTGGGAACGGGAAAGTCAAAATGAAGACGTTGAATATTCAAGCCTTTGGTCGAGTGTAGCATGAAAGATGTTTCAATTGACTAGTATTTTTATTAACCTTAGCTTAGGAATTTGTTTTGCTGGTGTTAGTATAAACGAGATTACAACGGGTAAGTGGTCTGAATTAAGTTCAGAGAGTACTTGTTGAAAAATTAGTTTGTTGAAATTCTTGTCGGCAACTATGTCGACTACATCTGCGCTGTGGTTGTTTCCATACGGGTTGTATGTGGGTTCATTGGAGCTTCTATTTGGAAAGTCTGTGTAGATGTTGGGTCTCAAATTTTGTTTCCGGTCGGAGTGGTTGTTCTATATCCCCATCGTATTTTTGGAATTCATATCTTCAATAAGAAGCACGAGTTCTCTGGTATTAAATATGGCGATGTCTTTATGGAGAAGTTTTATCTCGAGTTGTTTATTAACATATACTATAGTTAGACTAGTACCATTACTTAGTTTGATTTTGGCTCTAACTATCTCGAGGTTGATAGTGTCAGTTTTTTGCCATTCACCTTCTGATACAAATCTAACCTCTCGGACTATACGGCAATTTTAAGTTAGCCGAAATTGGCTAGATGATTTTCAAAGTCTCACAAGAAATGATTCAAATAGAGTTAGTTGTGTTTTGATGCTCTTGGCATTCCAGTTAAGGAGTTTTAGTTGAATTAGAGTTTTAATTCTGTGAACCATTAAAAAGGAAAAGAAGGGGATTTGATATGATTAATTGGTCTATTTGTTCAATGAAGGGCTTGTACGAGGTAGTAAGAGTGACGATAAGATAGTGTTGAGTATTGATGAGGTTTCGGGTGATGCACGATTAGTTTTCGATGCCCAAGATGAGCTGGGTAGAGAAGTGTTGTTTGCATTGTTTACGAGAGGAGGGGAGTTTATCACATTATTCATTCAACAGGTGCAGGCTTGTTGTCCGGTTTTGTTATTGCAGTTTTGTTCTGGAGGCATTTGGCTTGGGGATTCCTTGTTGCACGAAAATATTTGCATCCCTTAAAGTTAATGGGTGGTTTCCTTCGCAATTGGTGCATGTTGAGGCATCAGCTTGAGTTTTATCACAGTTAGTATACAAATGGTTTCCTTGGCATCTTACGTTCTAGTCTGCAGTAGTTCTTGGTATGCCCGACACGTTGGCATCCGTGACATTGGGAAGTTTTACAATTAATTCTACAGCAACTATTGAGTGGAATATCTTTTTGATATTAAAAATTTCGTTAGCTTTTTCATTTGCTGCAGAAAGTATTGCACAAACGGGCGTAGATATAGTTGTACACATTCTTAACAACTACCGAAAGGGGTTTGTTGTTAGGGTCTTGGTGTCTGTGGAACTCGATTTTGTGTCAAGTAATCGTTTTCGCTGCCTAAGGTAATTTTCAGTGACGATGAGCTAAGGGCTGTCGAAAACTCTCTCTCGACAATGGTTTAGATAGCATTTACAACTTCTTTATGGTTGACTGGACCGTTTAGAAAGACAGGTGGTATTCTTATTTTGGAAGGTTCGTTGGCTTGAGACAGATGGCTTGAAATGTCTAGATAAATAGGTAGTATTTGTTTTTTTCAAGTAGCGATTTAGGTTTCCATTGGTATTGATTTTAAAAATCGGTGTTATTAATTATCACCCCCGTTCCAGGGTTTTGCAACTTGGAACCGTTTATACTAGTCTTGGCCTTTCTTGCATCATTTCTTTTATCATATTTTCCATAAATGTTCTTGGTATAGCCTCTTTTTTCATTATATTTTCCGGAAATTTTTTAATTCTTTTGTTATTGTTAGTACTTCTTCGTTGGTGACTTTTCTGCTCGAGATACTCTCAAGGTTTAACATCAGTACAGTATTATACTTAATACAAATTATTTTTTTCTTCTGTTTTTTAACATCGTAATAGATATTAGTAAATTATTCTTCTTGTTTAGTATCTTTGTATTGTTTCTTCTGTTTTTTGTAGTTGTGCTTTCTAAATATCGAGAATTTTTAACGTTTTGGAGTTGTCCTTCTAACTGTTTTGTGTCATTGTTTTCTTTATCGGATATAATCAGTTTAGCTTTTTCAGGTCCTTGTTCATTCCCATAAATCTCTAGCACTACTATATCATCTGCATATGTCAACTAATCTATTTTCCTTCCTTGTATTTCTATTCCTACGTTTTTCTCGAATCGATTCAACGTGTTTTGTTATAGCATTAAACAGCAACGGTGACAGATCACAGCCTTGTCGAACACATACCTTAATCAAAATTTCCCTCCTTCCCTAATTTCAAAGAAGGGTTAATCCAAGAATGAGGAAAGTGATATTATTAGATGCTGGTAGTAGGAAAATTTTGCCTGAAGGCGTTCTTAGTAGCCGACATCGTGGATGAACTTACAGAAAATTATTGCTGTCAAAGCATACATTAGGATAATGATTTTGTTGTGAGTGCTTTTTGGACGCGCTTTTAACTTGCGTCTCGTGTCTCCATTTCCGATCGAAAAAACGAAATTTTGTTGTGGCTAGGGAACTTCAGAAGCATTGGTCTTCTGGTCAGACATGGAAGATTTGGGTGCTGTACTGCAAATTTTACACCAAGACCTTCGTTTTCATCTATACAATATGGTTGTGGTATAAAATCTTTTCGAACGTGATTTTCAAAATTGTATTGTATCCGATAGATACTTGTGGTATTTGATATCATTGCTTAGATTCTTAACAATGCAGAGATATCAATCAACTGCTTCTCTTTGTCCCTCAAAAACGAGGTCATCATGACTTTGTACTATTTAGCTTCAAGATCTGCTTTTATTCTTTCGAAACCGCGATCAAACAGGAACGCATTCTCAAGCTCTCCAGTTAATCAAACCAATTTTTACTTATGATTTCACAAAGAATATCATCGTCAGACGCCCCCCCCCCCTGAAGAACTTATGTAATCATTATTGAGATGCAAGTACGTGTCGTCCCACACAGTAACGACTTTATTATTATCGAGTTCATATTATGCACAAGTAAAGTCGGTTGAGTTTTTGATTAGGCTTTGAATGCATCTTGTGCTTTGGGTATGTATGTATATGCAAACTGTTCTATGCGGAACATTTACTTGTTCGGCGATTTTAAGAATCAAGTCGTTAGGGTACAGCTTCATGAGATACACACCAATAACTGTTGGATTTACTAGGACAACCAGCAACTAACTCATCAAACTCTTGTCGTGATCGGCAAAATAACGCCCTCAATTTTTTGTCGTTTATGCTTTCAATCAGAATTTTGTTGTCATAGAATCCTAGGCTATCGATAATTCTTATAATTTTAGACTTAGTAAACGGAGTGCTATCAACTGTAGCTTTATATTCAATCAGGTCCCACAATTTGTCTGGTATTTGATCGTTGACAATATAGTCACGGCACGTGACTGCTTTTGGAGGAATGCAGAGTCTAGAATGTCTAAGAACTTCATGTGAGCTGGAAATGCTTTTTGTCACACAAGATGCATTACTCATGATTTGCTAATATTCGTTTCAGGGCAACTCCCCCGCAATGATTTTTCCTGTCTAGAAGATTTCCGCTTCGTGTATGTATCATCATGTTCACCTACATTTGATATGCTACACAGCACCGTCTGCATTTTTAGCATAGAACTTACTCCTCATATTGCCTATTTTATTTTTACAATGAAGGTATGTTTGTGTGGAAGTAGCTAAGGTCATCGCAGCGCCTCCAGTAGCAACTGACGTGGTCATGGAAATAGCATGACCACTTGCAGCTCTTCTAACTACAATTTCAAAACGTGAGCCTTCACATGTCGCATCCGGTAGGCTCGATTCGAATGAGGCAGTCTACTATTCTACTACTCGCGACCTATCTGATGAGCGCATCAAGGGAGCCTCCTCCCAGGGCCATGCCCATTCCCTCTTTTCTCTCTGTAGAAAATGGATTAGTTCCGATAATATTATCGAATCAGTGTTCATTATCATTTACGTTTGACACCCTATTTTGTTGTTGTTTTGTAGTCGAACTTGTTAACTACTGCGTCTGATTATCACATGCATATGGATATCACATTTTGGTTGGGCGCATGCGCATTGTCTACATGTGAGCTTGAGTAGTACTAGTCCAAGGCGCATGCGCAGCGTTGCAATGGTGATCTCTGTGTGGTCAACGTCCATAGGCTGTTCTCAGTCTTTAGTCATTTAGGGGCTTTTCCGTGTCGAGGCTCATATTAGTTAAAAGTTGAATAAGGTGAGGTATCGACAAGATCGACATATCGTTGCGCTTAGGATGATCTCGAGTTTCGATTGCATCGGTTTTATTAATCTGGCTCCACCAACAGCTTTTTGTGGAAGATGGCTATCGCTCTTTGCTTGCGAATGAAAACGTTTTTACAGTAGAGGAACCTTTCAATAAAAAAAGGACAAGGCATATGGTAGGTTGTCTAAAGAAACGTCTCAGCTAGTGCTAAAGGTTCAGAAAGCCTATCATGATTGATGGAGTAATTGACATTTATTTTTGAGAAAAGGGGTCGAAACAGAATGTTTTGGAAGGTGTATTGAAAGTTTCCCACATAGTAAAGTCCACTGAAACTTGGCTAAGCAACAATGTGTGTCATTTTCTAACAGGATTTGCCTTTTGTTGATTCAGATCTCAATCTATTAGATTACAATTTAAAAAAGACACCCTACACCCTAATGTTGATTCTTTAAAGCGAATTCTAAAGGCTGCAGTCAATACTTTTTCAATGGATGTAGTCTGTGCTGCCAGTTAATCGTTCTAATCAGTATGTAACGGTATTTAGGGGCATACTATCTAATTGAACGTATTTACTGCATCAATGTCAATGGTTTCCTTCTATTGAAACATGTAAGTCGACGTTATGTCAGACATAATGCAAATTAAGCTAGCAGCGACCCGGAGCTTATGATATATGTCCTTCCGGAATTTAATTGCAGCGCCCGGTATACAATTTCCAATCAGCCGGGTAATTATTGTCGGTACGACACGACGTGAGATATGGGAACCATACCCTGCGGTGCAGTAGCTCGAAATTAGATCCCTTGATGAGCGGTGCATCGCTGCTATTGCAAATTCATTACCGCGCACACAGATTCCTTTGTACAGATCACTGCTTATTATACTGCAGCAAGATAACGCCCCGGCACTTCTTACTATCACGACGCACCTTTGTTCCAGAGTGCTGCGCGATGAAATATAGTTTAGCAGATTAAGGATGCATTGTGCAAGCGACGATGGGAAGAGTTACGATGTTTGGCTCCTCATTTGGATCGCTCTGGTTCACAAATATTTTGGCTTTTATGAATCGACGAGTGCAGTTGAAATTAGCTTTCGTCACTTCGTGGCGGCGACGACAGCCCAAATTTATTTTAGTCGAGTAGGTTGCTGAAACGGCGTTTATTTATTTGGTGACGGCCAGCCAATAACCAACCACTTTCTCCGCTTTTGCAGTTTAAAATAAAAACATTGTAGATCGCGCCGAGGGTCTTGATTTATTTATTAATGAGTGAAGAGCCACAAGCGTGCTGATAAAGGGCGATTACATCAAGCACTTTGTTTTCATACCCAAAACGCACGAAAACGCGCAATTAAAGCAGTTTGTTGTTTTAAGGACGGGAATAAAAACGGGGATGGATGTTAATACAGCGCTGCAGTTGTTATGGCTGTGTTAGAACAACAAATAGGCTTCTCTGTGTACTAAATAGACGGGCACCGGTTTGTTTTCGTCCATTCAATACCGCCAAACCTGAGAGCGCGTTTCCAAATATTTTTTTGTTACTTCCGCATGTGTAACAGCAATGGTGTTTACGTTGCTGCTGAGTTTTTGCCGATCTCTTGTTACGTTTACAGGGAGGGCAGATTAATGATATCCTGGTAAAAAGCTTGTTTTGGTTTAACAAAATTTTTTGGTGTTTGATCATAAACATATCAGATAAATGTTATAAGATTGCAAATACTTATTTTCTACAGAAAGCGTACAATATTTCATATAAAATTGTATTGAGATAAAAATGTAATTTTTTATATTTTTATATTTTTTATTGTAGTAACATCACATTTGTAATAAAAATAATAATAAAATATTCTACGAGCATCTAGTGATGTGTTCTTATTTTCTTTTATGAGAAAGCTTGAAATACTTTTTAACTTTGGTAGTTAAGGGATAGAACTATATTGTTGGGGTATCTGGAAGTCGGTCTTGAAGCTTTATGGCTCGGTGTAGGATCTGAATCTAGAGTGAGGTTACATACATACTTAGGACTTTGTCTTTGGATGATATGTTTGAATGAACAGCGGATTCGCCTAAATTGACAGAATAGTGGATTTGTACATCACAAAGCACCTGAAAAACCTATAAACTGTTAAGTGACTCCAATAAACTCTTAGATATAGTTGTCAGATTATTCAGTCACATATATTACACCAGAATTATATCGCAAAAACAAATAACTTTAACCTTTCTCAGCATATCAAAGAAAGCAACATCTAAATCATGCAATGATTACCTGCTAATAAACCATACAACTAAAATGTTCTTGAAAATCGTAGTCTTAGGAATACGAGATGGTGCATTCTCAATTCAAGTTCTGATTCAGAGATTCAGAGATTCAGAGATCATTTTTGACGCATAATTTGTTTCAGTGATTTCAATGATTTCAACGTAAAGCGTGATGAGTCCATTGATTTCTTAAAACAACCGTTAGGGAGAAAGATGCAAGAGTTATTGCTAACCTTGATTGGAATAAGATTTTCTAAAGTTAAAATTCCCTTCAACATTATTCAATCCTTATTTAGAGAGAATCATTAGAAGATCAACCAGAATAAAAATCAATGAAAAATATATCAACAATAATTGCAACAGATTACAACTGAATACACTTTGAACAATATGGGCTAAGCCTGAACATTTCGAAGACAAAATATATGGTTATATTGAAATCAGGACGAACTGTTGACTGTTTCTAATAATTGGGATTACAGAGGTGAAGTGCGATGCCGTACGGAGAAGGCAAAAACAACATTTATAAGCATGAAATTTTTTTTTAGTGATCTAAGTTTAACTCTTAAAATAAGAATGCTGAACTGTTATGTATACCCTGTCCTCTATTTAGTCCAATCAATAGGGAATGAACCGGTCACTAATTGTAAACAGCAAAAAAACATTTGAGCATATAGAAAATAAAATTTTAGGTAACTTACACTTTTTTGCTCTCAAAATGGCGGCCGCTAACATAACCTAAAAAATTCGCAAAAGGCAAAAAACGGGTTTTCGCGAATAAAAAAGAAAGTTGTGCTCGGATTGGAAAAAGTTAAATGAGAAAGTTGTAGACAATAAAAAAATCTTTCGAATCAATTTTTGTGAGCTCGGATCGATTCATTATTTTTCGAGATATATCGAAAAAACTGTTGAAAATTGCGTTTTTCTGTTTTTGCTCTAAAAATAACAATATTTGATGAAAACATTTAATAATTTCAGAAAATGTAGTCCTAAGAGAGACTAAAACAGCTACTTTTGCACAATTCCAAAATATTTTTTTTTCAAATATAGCTGTTTTCGTAAAAAAAGGTGTTTTTCGTAAAACGGCTTTTCCATCGAAACGGATGGTCCTACAGACTTGTTCGAAGGCTTATTTTCTTCGTTAGGAGTTGTACTACAAATATATTTTCAGCAACAATCGATTTTTTTAATTTTTTATATAAAAAATCGCGTTTCAAAATGACGTAATTTTCGTAAAACGGTTTTTGGCAATAAATTGTTTAATTTCAATTTCATAGTACTTAAGTTATTACAGAATTCAAAAGTTTTCTTCAGAACACAAATGAAATTTGAAACAGATGTTTCAATTATTACATTTTGTGTTTGTGGCTGGTTAGCAGTGAAAAGAAGATACAACACCATCAAGGTACATCAACTGTAATTTGACAAAGTTGTGAATAGTAGATATCTGATTTTTTTTGAAAATAACAGTTTGACAAGTACTACTGGAATAAGAGATGATAAAGATGTGGAATAATGTTCTTGATTTTAAAAAAGGGCTTTTGGTGCCTTATTTTGTGAAATGCTTGTCAGATGTCTTGACATCTGCTGAACTGTATCTCTCCTTTCTATAGACTTTTGGGTTAAGCTGGTTATTCGGCCGTATTGCTGCATATTGGAGTGGGACCTTCTAAAACAAAATTGAAGTTGCAGGATGTTTCTCAAATAGTGAATCTTTATTCGTTCGTTTTATTTAAAATTATCTTTTCAGCAGTTTAGATAAAATGGACAATGAGTTGATTGGTCTGTGCAATTGGACATCGTTTGGAGGTTTTTTGGATTTTGCCATCAATATAATTTTTGGTGGCTAGTGTGGTATTAACGTTATTGCACTAAATAGTGTCAACAGAATTTTTTTCTCTGATTTGGTTATTGTTTAAAATTTTTGAATTTGAAAGTTTTTAGTTGCTTTATTTCCTCTCACAAATTACTGAATTTGAATTGTAGTTAATGTGGGATTTCAAGAATTTTTTACATGTTTGCCTACCTTGTCACAATTAAGTTTAAATACTTCATTTAAGTGATCGAATTTTTCTTGTTTAGATCTAGCCCATGTAGCATGCAGCGGTGGTACGTGCATTGCTGTTCTCTAGGACTGTTCAGTTACCTTCCATATTGTGTTATCATCTTTTGATAAGTTTGTAAAGTAGCACTGCAAGGTTTCCTTCCCTGTATTTTAGATTATTAGTTAGCTCATTGTGTCTGTTTTATAACGAATGGAGTACTCTGACTGATTATATCTCTGGGGTATTCTGATAATTCAGTTTTTTAGCATGGAATTTTAATCTAATTTCCGCACAGTTGTCGAGAAATGATCCATTACGTTGTCGACTTCTTTAGATTTCTTAAGAGTCATGTTCATGTTAATATACTATTCTATGTATTTTTTAAAGTAGTTCCAGTCTGTTTTTTTATTGTGTAATTTCAATTTTCAGTCTGTATGCCCAACGAACCGTGATTCAATTGAGTCGACAAATGGTTATAATGTATTATCTTAGTCCTGTTGTGTTTGGATTGTGTTATTTTGTCCATAGATTTAGTTTCTGGGAGTGGTGTTTTATGTGGTAGAGTTTTTTGTTGTATTTTATTTTGCAGTAATCTATATACAAAATAGCCTTTGTAATTAACTGGGTGTGGTCTAGCGCGTTGGGGACATTTAGCAGAAGTTTCTTTTAATTTGGTGCATGTTCGCGTGTTATAAAAACGTCCACATTTTAAACTTGTGGCTCACAATATACTTCAGCATGATTGTAGTTCTAACATCGAGTGCATTAAACTAAGTTTACATTTTCTATTGGGGGTCCACAGTAACTTTTAAGTTTTGTAGATATTCTAATTTATAGATTTTTTATTGTTTTATAGTTTCTTAGTTTGTTTGTATTTGATGTTAATTATGTTTCTGATTTTCTGATTTGGTGAGGTTAACTCTTTTATTACTTTTCTGTCGGAGTTGTGGTGTGGAGGTATCATAACTACTCCGCGTGCAAGTTCTTGCTTAATCTGGTAAACGTGATAATTGTCTGTTTCTTGAGGTGTTATATTATTTTGTATATCTGAATTATTAATATTTTAACAATATTACTGGCTACAATTTTTGTGGGATATTGTTCGTCTCTAAGATTGTCTTCTTTTTGTCATTTCTTTATAATTTGCTACTCCATATACATTATTACGTATTGGTAGTGGTTTATGTACATTGGTTGGTTTTTTTGCTGTTATTTGAACTTTTCTTTATTTTTTACTTTCTGGAACTGCAAACATTTGTTTGTTTGTTTTAAAGAAACCGCTTAAGGTCTGGTGATTACTCATTTTTTAATTTTGTTTGTTAGAACCTTTTGCTATCGGTTTTTGTCTTAAGTGGTGTCTATCTGAATCACTAATGTTGTAACTATATATGTAATAAAATTCGGTATTGTAGTGAGATTTTAATGATTGTTAGCATCATGGTGATGTCGTTGGTAATTTATTTCAGTTTACGAATTGTCTGTTAATATTTTCGATAAACGGTTGGTGTCGATAATAAATTACATTATTTGCTTTATTGCAGAATTCGTATTACATGTATTGTCTATTGGCAACATATTGTTATGTTCAATTAAATTAATAGACGTCTAATTTTGAAATGGAGATACAAGTTCTCATTTGAATGTTTTGAGAAATGGAGAAACATTAAATGCCCTCTAAGAGTATAAGCACTTAAGAATTCAATATTTTGGTCTTGTCTTCGCTATAATTCTTTCCCATTTCTTTTTTCATGAAATGCCGTTATTTTTTACGAAATCGCCGTCTCTGTCTACATACGCAACGTAACGTTGAATAAGTTTTTTCATTTAGTTGGAGAAGAAACCAGGCGCCTGCTCGTTCAAGAAAAATCTCAACAGTTTCAGCAATATCTTTTTGTTTCACGCGGCCATTGGCACGAATTGGTTCGTCTACATGCACTTGATGCTGTTCATTTGTGGCTGTTAAGGGCCGACCATATCGGTTATGCAAATTGGTTGTGGCTGGATTTTTATTTTCACAGTTTTTATCCACAACCTAACAATACTGCTATAAATAATCGATTAATGTCAGTGGGCGCACGATCCACAGCTGCCAGGAACTCAATAACAGCATGTTGCTTTAATCAAATATCCATGTAATTTATCATTTTGATTATTACAGGGAAACGTTGCTGTGTTTTTTTGTAGTTAATAAGTTAGAGAATATTGTGACATCTATTTCATGTGGCTGGAAACAAAATTACCAGAAGGCAAGAAATCTCGCATCATCTTACAACTAATAGTAGTAAGGGGATAATCAAAATTAAATTTTTCTAATTATAGGATGGCCTGGAATTGTTTTAAAGGATTCGGAAGAGTAAAATATGTCGATGAATTAAATATATGGTAAACAGGATTTGCTGATTTAGAAAAACTTCCTAACTTACAAAAACACTTTTCCTAACGGATAGGTGGTTGTAATTCTAGTCAATCGCTTATGAATGCTTTTTAGCAACATTGTAATCAAACTTATGTCCTCTAAGTACTTCATTTAGTGGTAAAATCAAATTATAATCACCGAGCGATAAGTCTGGAGGGTGTTCTAGAGTAGTTTAGAGCAGATTTTCAATTTCAAGTCTAGTTTGGGGATTTGTATTGAGCTGATCGTTGCCCTGAAGTAGCACAACGCATCGGATCGGAAATTTAAGTTTTACCGACAATTAGCAAGTTTTTATTTTGTCTTATTCAGACCTTTATCTCCAAACCACGTTTTACAAGCAAAATATGAAACTGTTGCACGCCCTCTGCCGTGAAAACTGGATAATAATCTGTTGTAGTGTGAGGTGTACCATACGAGGACAACCTTCTTCAGGTATTGCTCCCTTCACCTCAGTGCTAAAAAGAAATTTTGTTTTATATTTGATTGTCTGCGTGTGTGTTAAAAATATAGAGACCAAAATAAAAAGACCAACAAAATACTAACTCTGTTTACCAATTTTATTTTAAGGGATTGGGTAATTATTCATGTACTATGAACTGTGAGAGTATTCAAAACAATATTTGTTGGTTTTCTGATGGATCTTGTAAATTTTTTATTACTTATAGCAAAAATTAATAATAAAGTTAGTACGTAATTTGTCTGATTAGGTTTAGTGTAAATGTAAAGATATTAGCTCGAAAGGTATCCCGATAGATCTGATGATGACTTAACTATAATTTAAGACAATCAAAATGGCCTTCAAAGAGCTTGTCATCAATTTTACCAGATAGTCAAATAATATGATCTGATTATTTCTAATCAGAAGACAAATACTCTGGCGTTCAACGAGAAAGAATCAGTCCGAACCAAAATTTGCTTAAACGGTTTCAATTATTTGGGATGTAACGTAGGATAGAAACCAAAACGCATGAATTTCAGCATATGTGAGGTAGTATTAAAAAACTCTCCGTAATGAGGCTAGAAAAGAAATGCAAAAATTTATAAGATTAAGATAATCCCTGTCTTTGATTTAATAAAAAATGACTATTATATATAATAAAAAAAGACTATTGAAGATTATACCAGAGTTGATATAGTTAAAAACAATTATATAAGGGGAAGTCTAGAAGTAAAGTCTGACCTACTAACAATAGAAACCAACAAATAAGACTGGAAACTAGACGTCGAAAAATGGAAGATCATCGACCTCAAAGAAGTCATAAAAATATCGGCCTGGTAGAAAAAAAGACGTGGTTAGACCGAGATAAAGACGGCACTAGATAAGCGAGAATAGGTCTTATTGTCTAAATTTTGAAAACTGAAATGCAAAAATGTACCACACTATTGTCTAATGTTAATAAAATGCTGGGGTAACTACCGTTAAACCTTTAAATTAATTCTGTTTTACAATGAGAATACTGAGTGCTTGTATGTACTAAAAGTATCTAAGAGTAGCTGCTTCAGATCATCAGGAAGGGATAGGCGATTTTCTTGTTGTCGACAGAAGCGGCTGGTAACATCTCGTTTCAATATACATTTGTGGTTTGTTTTTTGTTTGTTAGTTTTCGTATTTAAATTGCAAAAATTGTTCGACGGAAAATGCAAAAACATTAAAATTAACATCTTCTTCTTAGACAATACGCACTTGCGGTTCGGCATGTAAAATCATGAAGCATCCGGGTACGTTATACATGAATATACATTTGGAGGCATAATGTTTCCAGGAATTGATAGCAATGCTTCTGTGTCTCAATGCTTTGATGTATTTGCGTTAAATTCTGTGGAATAGAAGCGTCTTAAATAATTAATATCAAACACTGAAGCGCTGGCTTGTTGCCAGTGGGTAAGTTTAAAGCTGCTGCAGACTTATTTTGACAGTGATGAATGCAACAAAAATCAATGTCAGTGGATTAGTAATTTCCCCTCTTTGGATTAGCGGTGGACCGTCGCAAGCTGTATTAATTATCAATATTCAGTAAGGATTTAGGAATTGAAGCTGCCCCCGGAAACTGATAGAAGCAGAATCGGAAATAGTTATCCAAAGAGACTCGAATGCTGATATTAAGACAGAGCATCTGGAGCTGGAGCTAAAGATGCAGTGAAGTGGAAGTGTGTGTATGTAGAATACAAAATTTTAAAATTTGCATTGTTAATAAATTGTTACTTAATTAGGCTGCGATGCCAATATATGTGTCACTCTGTAGAAAAAAAATTGTGTGAATTAGCAAAGCTCTTCCTAGATGGGTTTAAAATAGTCTTACAAATTGTTCTTTTATAAATGGTGGCCCTTATTAAAAGCGGGATTCAAATTTTAAATAAAACAAGCTTTGAACTGACTTAAAGATTGGATTTTTATTGAGTATTAAATAATGCAATTTCTAACTACCAATGGAAAATTTTGGCTTGGTTATTTTTCACAAAATCTTCACAAGTTTTGATCAGCTTCATCGATAATACACCAAATTTTGTTTTTGAAGTTGTTGACTGTTTGTGGATTACATGCTGTAGACCTTAGATTTTAGGTGTACGTTACCACAAGAAGAAATTACCCTACCAGAAAATTATCGGTGCAGTAAATCCACTGTCGCTTGAGACGTATGGCTGGTGGTGTCGTCCTGCTGGAACCACATTTGTTCCATTTCCATGTTGCTCAGTTGGTGTCAAAAAACATGGTTGTTATATAACAGCAATGATCGCCATTTACCGCCAGAGGATTTGCAATATCATTTTCAAAGCAATATAGACCTATCATGTCACTTATCCAAAATCCACACCAAACCATGATTTATGCGAGGATTGTCCGAACTCCAAATGTGTCAATTTTGTTTGTTTATAAACCTGTTGAAAATACGTTTCATCAGTAAAGACGATTTGTCGACTAAACTGAGAATCCATTTTATGATGCTCTAAAAATAAAATGAAGAATAATTGACGGTGAAAATGGCCAGTGAACTTAAGCTCTTGCGACAATTGATTTTTGTACGCATGAAGGTCTGAGTTTTTAATGGGTACTCATCGAAAGAAGTTTTTTAAAATGTCCACTTGTATGATATTAAAGTGTCAGAGTTGCCAATCGCAAAACGCGTAAAGTTTATAGCTGGAATTTAATTTGAGCTACCGTTTAGTCCTCGTTTAGTTTTGAATTATCTAAATGCATGACACTGGATGCACTAAATGATCAAATTAGTAAGGTCACTTACAGAAACAAGAATTTATTTTTGTTTGTGTTTAAATCAAATGTTTTGGTGGTATTTTTTATTGGTTAAATTTTCTGAAATATATTTAACAAATTATTGTAATTTTAATATTTTCTACTATTAGTATAAAGCGTTGTGTAGCAACACATTTTTTGCATCTCTTATAGCATGGTCTTAGGCATTCTTTTGTTTTCGCTTCTATGCCAAACTTTAATGGTCGATGATTAGGCTGATGTTTAATTATCTGTTATTGTGTACCGTTTTATTTCATCATTTAAAATTTAAGTTTAGTTGATATGTCTTAATATGTTTTTTTAACATTTAGTTTATTAATAATGCACTTTAACAATCATATTTATATTGGTCACTTAGAGGAAGTATGAAAAACTACTCAGTCATTTCTCGATCTCTTAACCTTTGCACTAGCATAAATGACTAAAGAGATAGTTACATTGTACCAGGTAAAAATAAGATTGTTAGATATACTGCTTAAATTACATTATGCAGCATAAATTATTTAAGTCTGCTGTTTCAAATGACCACGGTCCAAATCGGTTCATATTTTCACTAGAGGGACAAAGGAAAGATAGGAGCTTTAAGGACAAATCTAGAAAGTATCCTAGTCCTCTGTAGGTAGTTGTAAAAGAAGTAATTGCTTGGAAAAATTGGGGTATTTGAGGTCACTAACTAAAAAATAATTTGATCAGTTGGTTCGTATCTTGAATTTTAGAATTTTATATGTTCAGCCAAACTCTGAAAGACATTATCGAAGGGACCCAATAAAATATAATTGGATTTATATGTTTTACTGTCTGCACAAAGTTTTTATTTAGAACGAATAAAATTTATAGTAAATGTTATAAGATCGTATCATCTAATGTCGTTCTTAGAATTTTTGTGCTTTAACTGGTTATGGTTTTCTGAAAGTGTGTGCTTTTAAGCTATCGAAGTGCATTGTGTTTTTCTTTAGGATCTTGAGGAGAAGAAAACGATAAAGTGATTTTGATATGGAGCAAATGTGGTAATGTATAAGTTTACATAAAGATTATTTTTAAGTGTACTGAAATCTAAACATTTCCTACAACGTTGTGTAATACTTTTTATGCGACTACTAAAAACTTGGTAGCTTTGGTGTGAAAAAAAGAATTTTACGTTTCAGTCGTAGTTATTGGATCGGTGACCATCTGAATGTTTCTATCGTTGCGGGAAAAGGTAGAAGTAGCTTGGTGGCAAGTACGTCGAATATGAAGGGTATGAGAATATTGTTTAATCGAAAGACCGAAGAAGTTTCTGTACTTTTTAACCTTACTGCTTTCGTCTTCTCTTCGAAGGCGGTGCGTGTCCGAACTTATTGGCATATCGGCTGATCAAAAGATGTTGACATGATTTTGTTAAGATAAGATATACTTCTTGCTTTTTTGATGTGGCTTCGCCCGGTAGACGCCACGTCATATTATTCTAAAAGGTGAAGCGATGTATCCAGCTTTTATTTTCGGTCACAGTTTTTTCAGTTAGGGCGCGTCCTTCATTTTTACAACGCGTTAAGAAATCAGTAGCTGCGCCAGAATGTTGCGTTTTGTAGTCGTTGCTGAGATGTCTTGGTACTCACTTTATGAAAACTCAGTAACCTTGTATAATTCCATCGTTCGTTGCTCTTTTGCAATGCATTGTATTGATTCATCCAAATATTTTAACAGTCTTAACTCTTATTTTATTAGAGGGCTGACCGCGTCACTCTTTATTGTCATCCCTCAATAATGCACCATTTGCGTCGTAGCATAAATTTTATCTGCAGCATTATTCTGGACACTTAAAAAGCTCATAATAGCACGCACTCCACCAATATTGTGCTTTTGTCACGAGCTACGCTGCTCCGAATGTTTTTCTTGCAGTTAAAATGTATATAGTATTTTCAGAACCTCGCAATTCTTGCCATTAAAAATAGAAAAATTTACTTTTGACTGTTAAATAAAATTGTTTTCCTATACTACTCTAGGTGGTAGGGTACGAATTATGCTAAAAGCGTAAATGCTTTTTGGAGACTTAAGCACAATTTTGTGAGAGCAACAGGAAACTACTATGGAGCCACCTATATGTTTAATTTGGTAGGCGTAGTTACCACTTAAACGTCTGGCTGTTAAGGAACTGTTTAATTTATTTATTGAAACGGCAATCGGAAACTACACATTTTAAGCTATTTGGATAATTTAGAAACGATTTTAAAATTCCTTCGTTGTCTTAATAAGGCTTCTCAATCGAGAGGACGTCTTCTAACTCGCTTAAGGTTCAACGGTTACTTCCGCTTCAGTCGTCTGTTATGTTTATGCAAAAGCGGCTAGACGAGAGGATTATCATGGGGTTTTAATTTTCAGTGTGCTTTCTGCTTCTTTGTTGGATTATTTCTTGAATGGTTTGAAGATTGAGATCTTGCTGGTCTAGTTGGTTTATGATATACTATGGAGCATCGGTTACTAAATAAATGCAAAGACTTTCACGGTCGATGTTTTAATGCTTGGTGTTGTTGGTTATCGGGTTGTTAGGCCATGGTCGAGGCTTGGAAACTCTTGAGGTTTTGTTCACAGATACAGTGAACATCTCAAATGCGCTTTTAATTTTATACTTGTGTGCATGTGACGTTACCTGGTTAGTTGTTCACGTTACCGAGTTAGCTGCCGACGTAAATCGCGTCGTTGCAGGTAATTTCTGGGCACTTGCTTTTTCACTGCATGGTAGTCTGTTTTTTGCCCCCTAAGAGCGGCAAACCAATATTTAGGCAAATAGAATCCGCCGTTCCTGTTAAAATTAATTTTATATTTATAAATTTTTGTCGTCTTTCTGTATAATTTCGGCTAATAGTTTCTACACGTAGACAAAACTTGTATTTGCACGGATGTTCGGCAACAACTGATTTTTCGGGTTAATTCAGCCGTAGGTGTCGCTTGTGTTCCTTTATTCTGGTGTTAATCTGTTAAAAAAGCTGTAAGATATCATTAGGGAAAATTTACTTTAGGTAGTCCAAGGCGCCTTGGATCGGAACTTTGGTAAACATGGATGTTATGTCACAATCGACCATTAGCTCTGTCTGCTGACAAGTCTAATGTGTTGTTGCAGTAGATTGGATAAGTATTTGGCCAATTTTTAGGTACTAACAATGAGTCTCAGTGGTACACCATTTTTGTGAATTTTTTCTTGTTGTTATCTTCATGGTGTCATCCAGAGAGGAACGCTGTATCAGTTTGCTTGTGTCACGTAGCATCTGTGCTGTGGGATCTTTCGACAGTGTCTTACGTCCACCTGAGAACGAAAAACACGATGCAGCATAAGTTATTGTTTGGAGAATTTTTGATTGTGCGTTAAATAATGGCAATGCTGAACTTATTAGTATAACTTAATAGTTCTGTCCTGTAAGTATATATTGGCATAATTATGGCTTTGTATATCAAAGTTTTCCGATTGCTTGTTATATTTTTCTTCCAAATCAACTTGCTATCAAGATGCATCCCTAAATACTTTATAACGTTCTTTGTAATTTCGATATTATTAATAAAAACTGGGGATGCTTTTGTCTTATGGTGAATATAAGGTTTAATTTTCCATTTTTGAGCCATTTCTCGAATTGAAAAGGTTCGAACTCGTGACTACATGATCTTTGTGGATTGCCAACAGAGTTGTATCTGTTAAAGTGTAGTTAGATCGAAATGTAGATCAGGTACAACATTGGAACCAGGATACTGCCGTGGGGGACTCTTTATATGTGTCATTTACTATTTGTCTGAAATATCTCTCCTCTAGATAAGATTTTATTTAGTTGATATGCACTGTTTAATTTTGAATAATAGCCATCTTGTCAAAGGCTTGAATCACATCTAAAATAGCTTTCAAATAATATTTTTTGCGTCTATAGTCTCATTAATGGCACTATTAGACAGTTGAATGTCTTGAGAGGAAACCAAACTGGTGTTTTGGGATTATATGTAGCAAATCCTTTATGTTATGTAGTAGAACTTTTCTAATAGTTTTTTGGGATTATAATAATTTCCAACGTTTTAACTCTTTAAGACAATAATGTAGTATTAGTATGGCATTGTAAATATAGGTTAGTATAATTAGTCGTTTGGTTTGGTTTTGAAGATGTTATAGTTGTCGGATTTAATTCAACGCCAATTTAAATTATCTTAGCGATTCAGACACACAGAAGAACTTGTGTAAGGCACTTTTAATTGTGTAAGTCTACCACTTAATGACGATTTTATCACGTAGAGTATGAGTGTCTTATTCCTTTTTTTGCAATAAATCTCTTGATTTCTAAAGATATGTTTATTTTTGCTTGCGAGTTTCTTGCATAATATCTAGTAATGTCTTTGTCCTTTAAGCAAATGAGGTACGTATTGTGTCAAACAAAGGGGAGGTAAACCTAAAAATGACAGACGCATATCCACAATTGAAAAGCATTACGCAACAATTGGTAAATAAATTACGGCTCTGTTTTAAGCTGCCAATTTATATTCAGGTAACTAGCTCAAATTTCAAGACAACTATGAAGGACAAGAAAGGTCGGTTAAAGCACTACACGTGTGCAGAAAATAACGCGCAAATATGGCAACTAGAGCTTAAAAATGGAAAAAGTTGCAAACGCGCTTTAGGGAAATATTAAAATAAGCAACAGGTGACGCAACTCAATTTGCAACTTTAAAAACGAATGTAGCCCTTTCAGGCCGCGCTCTTCTGCGTTTCAGGCTGGAAGTTCGAATGACGCTGAGAGCGTAAAAGTTTTCTGGTAGAGTATTGGAGTTGGATTTTTGATAGAAAGCAACAGGAAAACGTAATTATCGATGCGTCAACTTGTAGCAAAGCTAAGGGGGCTCGACTGGTCGATACGCCACAGTTTGAGTGATTTTGAATTCCGTAGAATGTGTGGAGTGTTTTGGGATCTTCCTTGTGTGTAAATACCTATAAAATACTCAAACACAAACAAGCAAATACAACAGACATCAAATTCTATTTTCAATTTAACTTTTGCAACTAAGAACAATTTGTAAAAACCGTCTAGACAGCAGTTGTTTAAAAGTTTTGATTGTTCACTAATAGCAACAAAGTTTCTGCGAGAAGTAATGAAAGAAGTGGTAGATATCTTTCAATAATAATAAAAAAGATAAAAATATTTCTTAGTGGACATAGGGAGAGAAGTACAATTTGATCCTTAAATACAGCCGCTGGTAAATAATTAAAATGCGGCTGTTAGTCACATCTGATTTCTAGACGCACCGAGGCTTGTTGTGGTCTGGTACCCACAGCCCCGACCCACAGGAAGCGGGATAATGAGCCTTTTTCTCAAAACCGAAATATGCCTCCAGGGCGTGACTGTGAATTTAAATTGAATTGTGCAGCTATCGAAGGCTTCCTGCCGTTGGATCCTCCTAATTATTTTTAGAAGGGGCCCTCTAATCTCCCGCGCCTGCCTTAATGATGACGGTTTTGCACTGAGTACTGCTAATGCGTCCAAAATTAGACCACTATTACTGCAGTACGAGGGAACTGCGGGCCTGTATCTTATCCCGCTCTCGGGGTGCTAATGCAGTGCCGTTTTATGCAAGGCGCCGAACTAATTACGTGCTAATTTGTAAAGCTGGGACGGCAGTCTGTAGTCAGCCCATAACTTTTGCTATTACGGGGAAACATTGATTTTCAATCTGCAGTTTGTCACAGTCGCCAGCAGAAGTGCTTTGTTCGTTTTTGCAGCACGTCAGATTTATAAATACTGGTGGTGAATGACGTGTTATTTATGGTCATTAGGTCATTTTTTTAGTCAGCCCCGTTGCGATTTTAAAAACGAGCTTCCATTGATCACAGGGTATGTAAAGGTGGTTTTTATGATCAATTAATCCTTCTTTGAGTAAATTTTGTGGTGATAACATTGACGTCAGCATAGATTTGAAATGGAAGTAGGTAAATATGTTATATTTAATCACTTCAAGTTCGATTACTTTAATTTGTAAAGTTGAAAGTGAAAATTTTAAGTTTAAAGTATTCATGTATTCTTGGAACTCCCAAAAATAATAGAAACCTTCTAAAACAACTATCAGTGAGGAGTAAGCCACATGATCACTTAGGTTCTTTTGAAGGAAAAATGGTAGGCTCGTCAAATTATCAAAATCAGGGGATTATAAATATGAAGAGCAAATTCAACATGATTTTTTGTGAAAAAATTAATTTTATATTTCAGCATAGTGTCTAGCGATGGTTACACACTGTTTTCAAATTTTCAAATCGTCTCTTTGTCTGTCTGTAGTTATCAGTCTACTGTTTGTCTTCCTAATTATAACTGCTACATTGGAAGTCTTCTATGTTTGCGTTATATACTGCATTTGCAGTCTACCTGGTGTGTTTCTACTTCAACTTCCTTCTGTAATTGTTCTAAAAGGTCTCTCATGATGTCAAATTAAGAGGTCTAGTTTTTTTTCTATTTCTTTAATTGATATTCGTTTTTTTTGTACTCTTTCTAACACTTTCACCGATTCAGCTTATCCCCAACATGTGTTTGCAGTACCACATCTCAAAAGTTTCTAGTCTCTTTCTTTTATTGATTGCTGTCGTCCAAAAATCGCTGCTATAGAATGCTGTACTCCAGACGGATATTTTCAGAAGTTGTTTTCTGGTCTCATATTAGAATCTCATATTTTTGAGGAAGGCTAATTTAGCTTGAGGTATTTTATTACTCTGCTCCCTAAGTATAAGAATTCTTCTACTTTTTCTATAGTGTAATTCTTATTTGTCGTGTCGGTGTTTTTCTACAGATTAGGATTATAATTTTCTTAACGTGTGTTTTCATGTTGTAATCTTGCAGAATACTGTTTATTTCTGTGAGCACATGTGGTCTGCATATCTGAGCACCGTAATTTTTCTCATAGTCTTTGTGAAGTCTGCTGGGGGTTTTCCCGTTTTATATATCTGACATTTTAGTTTGTGAAGTGTTTCATGGTTTATTTCTCCTAAATTCTTAATAATTTCTGCTTGAATTTGACTAGCCACTGTTGCTTTGTTCATTTTTAGTTCTTGGACTCCTTTGGTGTATTCAGATCAAATTATTATATCTTCTTTCTTGCTTAATTCGGGCGTATTTCTGCCTTTATTGGAGGAGAGTTTTATTTCCTGAATATTTAAATACTAAAGACATACCATTAATGTTTATAGCCTTAGGAGAGCCAGGTATATCGCAGTAGTTTTCCGTCGTTTTCTTTTTTGTTTAGTGTTTTTTTGTGTTTGCTACATACCACCATTATCCAGTTGCCGGAATCTTAGTAAAAAGAAGATGCACCATGGAAAGATGACGTTGGCATTTGGATGATACAGGCTATGTATTACGTTTTTCCATCTCTTTTTATATTCTGCCTTTTATTAACTATTGTTCTCGAAGACTTTGGGATATGAAGACTTTACTGAGTTTTGTGATGAATTTTTAGTTGTTGTCTTTAAAATAATTACGTCATTCTCTTTAGTTACGTTAAAAATTCACAGTATTTAAATTATACAAGGAAAATTGTTGGAAAGGCTATTAGGAGGTTATTTTTTTCTAAATAGCTTTGAGCTTTGTATGACAACTCCTCATTGGTATTAAACTGTTTCGAATTAAACAATTTTGTGCTTTTGCAATTATGACAATTCTCAAACTTTTCCATTTGGAAGAAAGAATTGCAACGAGAATTAAATTTAGATAGGACGCCCTTTGCTATAATTGCCGACTGAAGTTTTTGAATTTTAGAATTAAAAGGTAGTTGCAGAATATTTTATATTTTACGTAATGAATTAGGTCTAAAAAGCATTTTGCAAGTAGGTGTTATGTTTGCTCAATCTAAAGGAGTAACGCATTGGAGCGGAAATTTCATCCAATTGTTTGGAGGTTCTTTAAATCAGCTGAAAAGATGCTAGTATTTCTATTTTGGGACGCCAAAGGTATCCTGTTGGATGGTCAACTTGAGAAGCAAAAACAGCAGCTAAATTTTAGGATAAGATAAAAGCGCCAATTTAGAAGAAAACGAATGATCAAGAGCATTGTTGTGCTACTAGTCCAGCGAAACTTATTTTGGTCAAATGGGGAGGCAACTGAGGTTGTAAGTATTTATCTTGCTGATCTCTAAGAAAGTCATTTCAGGGAAGAAACTGAGAGATTAAAAAACGTTAGAACAAGATGCACTATACATTTACATTATTGTCATTCTGGAAATTTTATATCTGTCTTCGTAGGTTTACAACACGAATGTTGTTACCAGGGAACATCTAAAAAAGTTAAAGCTGGCGTCTATTATTCGGAGTTACGCGGTTTTCTGATTATTTAAAAATACTTTTATTTTGATCTCACTAATTATAAACTATTAATATGAGCTCTCTTCCTTTTGTTTATCTAGGTATTTTGTTGTGTACTGTTTAATAGTTATTTATCATACCTTAATCTTTGGGTTTAATCTTAACTTTTTCGATGTAAAAAAGAAAAAAAAACGATGAGACGAGTGTTATAAACGAGAGCTTCTTGGTGATACACCAATCATCAATTATCTGGATCATTAGTTATACAGTCATTAACTAAATTTTTTAATTATTTTCTCTTTAGTCTTAATTTTTCTAGACCAAAATCGTTTTTGTGTTTTATCTTTGGCTAAAACAGTTAATTTGGTCGCAATAGTTTCTTAATAATGTGGATTTCTTCTTTTTAGGGTTTTTCGGTTAAATTTATATAATTATATATCTATATACAGATACTTTGGGCATCGTTTAAATATCCAATCAGAATTTGAGACTCTTCTATGATGTTTGATTTTTGTTGTGAAAGGTTGCAGTTGCAGTTGTCTAAGGCGTGATGTTTACCACATCACCCCGTATCAGAGCAGTGAGATCAAACATATGACAGCTTTAACTTCTCAGTTCATAGGTTGTGCTCTTACTGAGGGCTCAGAGCCACACCCTTATAATTTAATCTAAATTTTTAGACTGAATATTTATCAGTTGTCGTATTTTCTATTGTTGGTAATTTGACGTTCGTATATGTATTAAACAATTTTTCATGAATTAGGAGATGCTGATATGAACTCTAGATACCCCAGGCTAAAGTTTTTGGGTAATTTTGATGTGCGAGTTTGCTGCTGAAGATCAGATATTACGCCTTGGATCTATTTAGGCTTTAGGAACGTCTAACAAGGAAATACTATTTCTTATGATGATCTAAATATTACAACTTTACTATTAAGACTTGCTACTAACATTAATTTTTGTTTCCGTGTTGGTTACGAGAAGCTACAAATGGACTATTATGATAGTACCATTTGCATGAATTAGATCTGCACTGAATCATCGAATATGAGACAAATGATTTTAATATAATTAGGCTTAAATTGAAGCTGACATATTTTCACTTCCATTAATATTATATATTTGTTTCAGAGTGAGGTAAGAAGAAGCGCTAGAGTAGTAAAGTTGCTTTTCAAGGATAAGGTAAGTAGTTCAATTCTACTGTAAGACAATTTGCTATATATTGTGTGTAAAGCACATTTTCAATTTTTTTTTGATAATGTCTAATATTTTATTAACAATGTTTTATAGATAAACGTGCTATATTAATGAAAAAAAGTTAAAAACATTTATCTTACATGAGAAAAAGCCCAATTTATTTTCTTGCAGTGGGTTTGAACCACATATCTACCGCTAAGAGTTGTGAAAGTAGCTCAAGCAACTCAACCCGTAGAGCGAGCAAAGAACTTAGAACTTGCTCCAAAATGTGACGCGTTTAATTTCTTTTCAACTACATGGAGCTTTATTCTATTACTACTGAAATGCCTTTAATTAAATGGTGACTTAATCACATGAAGTATGAAGACCCGACGCTTAAGTTGTGACCTCTAAAGGTTTTTTACGGTTTTTTTCTACAAACGACCTAATAAGGCAACGCATTCTTCTTTGGGTACCTATCATCTAGATATTTTCTGTGTGGTCGGAGGGCCCACATTGAATATTAAATATTTAGAAGCTTTAATATGTATATTATCAGTATATCTACATCATCACTAGGCCTATAGACATGTAAAATAGAGTCAATCGTTTTGGTTGATCTATTGATTTGATCATTAGTACTTTATTGTTATTTCATTTTAAATCTGGTTTGTAATTGATTATTTTTTGGCAAGAATTGTAGTTTCAGGAAAAGCTTTTTGTAATAAGGTATTGAACGTGTTCCTTCCATTCATCCCTTTTTTGGTCTTCCCACATTTTTTTTCTATGTGGTTTATATTTTATAATTCTTTTAGGATTTTCTGCATCTATTTTTACGAAATTATCTGTTTCTCTCTATATTCTAATGAGACTAATTCTAGAAAATGTGGCTATATATACCTCATGTTCCTTAAAATAACATCATTGAGTATCAATACACCTTTCAGTGGTTCTGCTACCGTAGTTATCCTGGTGGTTTTAAACTGGTATCTCTTTCAGAGTATTCCTCACAGCAATCTGTCTAATTTTAACTAATTCGAGCTTACTTTGGACGAATAGACTTGGATATTGTGAGACTTAGAGCTCTTCTTTTCCAAAAATCCATGTTTTATTACTAGCTGCTACTTTCTCCAAGAAAACCTGGGAACCAATTATCACAAACAATGCAATTTTGCCCTACTTTATTTGCTATCAATCTAACTTCGATCAGAGCCCAAAACCGCTTTCAATTTGCCATGTTGTCTGAAGTCTGAGACGCTAGTGGATGCCCTGCGCATTGCTCATCCTTGACGCCTTCTCTTCGTTCTCTAAACACCTAGTGCCGCCTAAAGATGTGTGATTTCAATAAATCATTTTTCTTGCAGGTTTTCTGTACTACAGCAAATATCCTGATTTAGCGCCTATCGCTGATCGACTTTGTGCTTCATTTTGATCGTGTCGCGATGCTCAAATAGCTGTCCATTGTGTAAGCCATTCGTACTCTGTAAAGTCAAATGAGTTGGTTGGATCGTTTATTTGACATCACCCACTAACCGCCAGTTCCCAAAAACCCCACTCCTGATGCTTTTATTTGGATAAAAAAATCAGTCTTATTACTTTTCTGTTAGGAAATATATATTTAGGTCTTTTCTGATTTGTTCTCGTGGAAGTTGTCGTATGTATAGGAGAAATTTAATTTTTGCTGTTTGAATTTTATATATAGGAACGGTCTTAGTTTAAGCTGTGTTTACGTTCTTGTTTTATTTTTTAATGTATTTATTGTTCTGCAAACGATTTAAATTTTTTTGTTATATTTCTTATAGTTTGGTCTTTATTATAAGAGATTTCGTAGTCTAGACAATTAAAGCGTCAGTTATTCTAATATTGTATTGCTTATAAGAATTTTGGATCTTATCCGTGTTCTTTAATGTTTGTATTTTCCGCTGTTTTTGTTGTTAGCCTCGGTGAGAAATTGTGTTCCTGCTTGACTCGTTCGTTTATTGTTATATAACAACTTATACCTCTGAGTGTTCTTATATAGACTTTTGTGAGGTCTGTTAATTGTTTGGAAAATAATTTCTTCTTCACAAGACCCCTTATGTATAAGTCTATAAATGTCACATGGGTTTCTAGACTAAATTCTTTTTCTTCTATCGAGTTTTAATTATTACCTTTATTATTTTTGTGTGTTTTATACTCGATGTTTATTAGGCTTTATCCTTCTAACTTCTACATTCTGCTATTTATCGGGTATTTTCCTTGTATGTTAGCACTGATCCATGATGTGTACCGGTATGTCTTCATAATTAATTAGTTCGCTATTTATTCTATTTTTATTTTTATTTTTACGCTCGATTACATTTCTGATGATTTTATAGGCGAAGATCTGTCATTCCGTGCAGATCTTAGCTCTCGTGTTTCCAGCTTTCTCTTTGTGTTTGTTGTGTCTTTGTTTTGTTTTTCATTGTATTTTTTTCACTTCTATTCGGCAGGTAATTTTAGTATACAGTTTTTTGACTTGGATTACTTGTATTAATTCTTTCTTTCAGATTTAAGTTCTTTCTTTTTATTAATTTTATTCATTTGGCTAAGGATTCGTCGGTGTTAGTTCCATTCTTTAGTAATGAAGTTTGTTTTTTAATATTGAAATAAATGTTGGGTTAATCTGTTCTGAAGTATTATTTTTATGCCTTTATTTTGCAGGCTGCTTCTTGTACAATTCACCTTGATATTCTCAATAATTTTCTATTCCATTTTTTGTTTTGTATTTTATTTTAGCTTTCTCATCTGAGTTTGGGTTTTGTAGTCATTGCAAAGTATTGGTAATAGACCTTAGTGATCTGCATATATATTGGTTACAATATTTGAAATTTAAATTTTATTAACAGCATACAATTTATCATTACTGTATAATTTGCAGAGTTGTTTGCTTTGTTGACATGTGTCAATCGTAAGCTGCAACAAACTTTGACGCGCGTCGGTTGCAGCGGGATAGTACAAATTGCTACATGGGCGAGCAGGAATAAATTAATAAACTAACAGCTCTCTCTTGGCAGATTATTAATTTATAATTTATTACCTAGACTTAATTTGATAACTACGGCTGCTTGCTTTCATCGAAACTGCTACAATGTAAAACGTCAGCTGGTTTGCAGATATATTTTCTTTTGTGGTGCTTGATGGTGCTGATCGGATACTTAGTTAAAACTTTAATGGGTAAATATGGCTGAATAAACAAGGTAACTCGTTTATTATTTATCGACGTTAATTTGAAAGGTGGCCTTGTTATCGCAAACATTCCAGAATATCAATTTACTGATGCAATTAGACACCGCTACACTGAACTTTGAAACGCCAATTTTTGGAATGTTAACGTCTGTCGCGTTTTATGCCCATATCTGTAATTTAGAATTGGTTTTTTGTAAGTGAAAGGCTGCGCGTGAAAAATATCACCACCCAGATTTATTTACATAAACATTCGTTTTGAATTGTTTGTTTAGACTATAAAGTATTTTTATGGAGATTGTTATTTCGTTAGTTAGATATTCGGTAAACTGTTTCTTACGGATATGTACTATGATAGGTAAAGCATCACCGTGAGAACGTAAAAATGTAGTCTAATATGTAACATTTAACGCTAATCATCTGTTAGGTCCAAAGTTTTAGTTAAATCAGTTGAGTCGACGTACTTTAGTTTCATTGCCTAGTAGATTCATAACTAGTCTGTTTGGATGGAAATTCAGTCTATCGCGGTATTTTGCACTATAATTTGTGATTTCTTGTACATGGTTTTGAACGTACTACGGGAAAGCTCTAATAGTTCTTAGTACTTTAAACTAAAAAGATTGCTAAATTGGAGTAGCTCTAGTCCTTACAGTTGGACTATAGAAAGCTAAGACGACCGACACATAATTCAGTACATTTTTTCTGAAATTTTGCCCTAACCGTTTCCTGCACTAATTTTTTAGGTAAGTCATTTAAAATTTTGCATCATTTTGTTGTAGTAAGGCAAGTGTGTTTATCCTTGTAAATGTGAGTCTGAAGGTTGCTCTAACCCATGCTTGAGTCAATGTGTCAGTGTCCCAGCACAACCGTATCATCTGTAAATCTTACAACTGTAGTAAGTCTAGTTGTTGGTGGATTAGTCGTGCATAACAGGCAAGATATTGGCACTAAAACGTTACCTTGTGGCAGTCCAGAGTTTATCGAGTATAAAGGTGAGTATCATTCTCCATATTTCACAAAGAAATGCCGGCTGGTGAGGTATAACTTCAGTACTTTATAATATTATTGCTCTTATCGGGCTATGATGCCACATTTTATAAAAGGCTTGTGATATATTCAAAAACGTTGCAGAGCAGTATTTGTTTACTTTTAAATCACTGACAATTTTGCAAGTGTCCTGTGTACCAGGTCTTCGATAGTATAGGAAATAATCTGACAGGTGTATATAATTTCCTCTGCACATTTGCCAGGTTTGTGGCTAACTACGATTTGTGCTACGTTCCGCTAACGAGGAACATTAGCTCGGTCTTAGGATGGCGTTGAACAACATAGTAATTAATTTCACATCGTTATCAGAAAGCTGCTTTAATTTCTTCTTCTTCTGCCTGTTTTATCCTGGTTATTATATAGATTCTCATCTCCGCCTCTTGATCTTTTCCCTACTGGTAATTTACCTCTAACGATCCTAATACCCTATTTTCTAAAGTGTGTTTTTTCTTTCTTGGCCAAACCACTTATAGGTTGATTTGGTCATGTTGTCTTATGTTTTCGTTGAGTATTCGATCCCATTTTGTTTTTGTATTTTAGGGCGGGTTTCTGCTGCATGTGTTAGTATTAGTCGTATTACAGACTTATAAATTATATTTTTAATTTTGGAATTAAGGATAGAATTTCCTAAAGTCGGTCAAATTCAGTTACTTGAGATTTTACTAAATCTCTTTAGTAAACCGTGACTCGAGATGTTTATACAGACATACAGGTAATTAAAAACCTGTATTATTTTATAATTTAAATTGTGTGCATCACTTACTAATAGTCATACATTTAGTTTCCTTACTTGATATTTTTATATTATATTTTAATTATCTTCCTAAGTATTCTCTGTTTTTGCAACTAATATTGCATCGTCAACATAACACATGATTTTTATTTCAACATCTTGTATTTTGTATCTATCTGTAGTTAATGATCTCATCCATTACGACATTAAATAGCAGGAAGCTGTATTTAGGCATTTTCCTTTTACGTGGTTTATTAAATTTTGTAGCTTTTTCAATTATTTGCTGGGTTATACAGATGGCATCTATACAAGATCTATCTCTTTGAAATCCCTGTTGTTTTGGTGTGACCATTTTGTATAGTTTTTAATTTATTATTTTTCTAGTCAGTTTTAACATAGAATTATTCCACGGTAATTCCTTGGTACTTTCCTGTCTTATTTATTAAATGTTAGTATTACTGGTTTCAATTTCCATTCACTTCTAATATTTTTGTAAATTTTTCGGTTTATTACTTTTATATTTCAACAAATAGTTAGAGACTCCGCTACATCTTAACGATTTTCTCTTTCATAAGTTTTTTAACAATTTTCCCAACTTAATCTTTTTTTAATTCTTGTTGATCCTCAATTGTTATGAAATCGTACTGTTTTCTGTTTTCATTTATTTGGTATAACGGTTGGTGGGGCGGCCTTTTCGCCCTTGAACCGCTTTATATCGCGGCGCATGCTGGCGGCTGTGATATCTGCACGTTTTGCCATCGCACACAAAACGGCATATGGGCTTTTGCTCAGCCGACAAGTCTGCATACGCCGTCGGCGGCACCTTTTGATATGAAAGGTGCTGTCGAATGAAAATTGCCCGCAAAGACCTACCGCCAAGCCAGGCGCGAAGCCCGGCAACATTCACGCACCGCAGCTCGGCCAATTCGGTCGTGTCTTCACCCCGCAAGAAACATTCACGCATCGCAGCTCGGCCAATTTGGTCGTGTCTCAACACCCCGCAAACATTCACGCACCCCGCAGCGCGGCCAATTCGGTCGCGTCTTATCATCCCGCAGATACCAGATCCGCAACGCAGAGGTGGCCACCTTGGAATCGCCGACGAAGCCGAAGCCGAAGCCGATTCAGGTGAGCGATTTGGCAATATTCGTTGGTTGATATCGGTAGCCGCCCCCATCCGCTTACGCGACGGCCGTTTAAGGGACGATTTGGGCCTTCTCGGTTGACGTTCCAAACGGGCCGTACTACGTTTCCACACCGCACCACGAGAGCGGCTATTTACACGACTGCCTCTCCAACGGTCCTCGCGTTAGTATTGTTTATAACTACTACTTCTTTTACATGAGTCTTATAGTTTTTTAATAGACTTTACACCTACCATTGCGTAATATAAAAATTACTTTCTATTCTTTTAGAAAACTTCTCCTAACCTTTCCTTTTTTTCCCGTCGTATCTTCTTATCAGAAGAATCGTGGTTATCATGGTCTTCTATTTATTATATTTGTGACAATGTTTTTCTGTCTTGGTCGATTCTGGGCCTCGGGGTTAATTTGTTGTATTGGCTTCCCTATTGCCGTTCTGACTTGATCTAGCCACCTTTTCGGCGATCTTCCTCGCGGTCTGGTGCCTTCAGTGCGTTCTTCCAGCACTAGTTTTTCAAGGCTATTGTTGTCACGTCTTGATATGTGGCCGTAGTATTTTAGGATTTGTCTGTATACTATAGTAGAAATGCGATCAGTTATATTGAGTTCTTGTAGTACAGGCACATTTGTCATCTTTGCTGTCCAGGGTATCTTCAACATGCGTCTTCAGCATCACATCTGAAAAGCGTCAATTCTTTTGCATTCTTTTGCGTTTTTTTTTTATTCTACTGTCCACGATTCGGCTTCATATAATAATATGTGAAAAAACAGAGTTCTTACCAATAATACTTTTGGGTTGCTTGTTATTTGTCGATCTTTCCATAGTTTTTGTAACTTAGTCAAAGTTCATTTGGATTCGTTTGATTATTTCCGCTGAGCAGTTTTTCATGTTGTTGATAGTGTTTCCAAGAATATGTAATGATTGACCACTTTAAAACCGCCAATTTCATTTAAATCAGGCCTGTTATAGTTTGCTCTAGCGACTATGAGGACTTTTATTTTTGTTTTATTTAAATTTAAGTCATAGTTTGCACTGCCGCGTTGTAATTTCAAAAGGGATTCTATTATCTCACCTTCAGTGGAAGCGAGAATAGTAGTCTCATCGGCATATCGCTTCGCCTTTGATCTTGAATTCTCCATTGGTATTTTGTACTTCTCTCATTACATATTCGCCGTATATATTAAATAGTTGCGGAAACGGGATGCATCCCTGTCGAACACCCTTTCTTAAGTTAAATCTCTTTAAGTGCTGGTTGTCCATTGTTATGTAGCCCTTGGATCAGTGTGATAATATGCTGCCTTACCCCCATTTCCTCGAGAAAGCCCCATAGCTTCTCCCAGTTTACGCTAGTAAAAGCCTTATAATAGTCTACAAAACCAACAAACAGACTTAGGTTGCATTCCCTTGCTTTCTCTACTATTTGTCTAAGGTTAAGGATATGTTCTCGGCCGCTCTTGCTGTTTACGAAACCAGTCTGTTCTCTTTTGATCTGCTGTTCTAGATAAGTTTTTAATATTTTATTTATTATATGTAGTAAGATCTTGCTGATATGCGGTATCAGCGCAATTATCCTGTAGTTGTCACATTTGTCTTTTGGTCCTTTTTTGGAATAGCAATCAACCCCTAGGTCGACCATAGCTTTAATCACTAATTCCATCGTTGGTAGTTGCTTTTCCTGTCTTTAGTTATTTGATAGCAGTATTAATTTCTTCTTGCGGGATGTAAGGTTATTTCTCCTCTATCCTTGACTGCAGCTTCTTTTCCGATGAGACCTCCGACCTCTTATGTTTCTTTCACCTAGTCCATATTTACCAAATATGTTTCTGCAGTGATCATCCTGTGTTGTTTCTCCAATTTTGGCGTTGAAGTCGCCAATTAACACATTTATTTCTCTGCTAGGGAATTGATCTATTACACCTTGTAGTGAGTGGTAAAAGGAGTCTAGATCTTCATCTGTAGATTGCGCTGTAGGTGCATGTATTTGCACGTTATTAAAGTTGCATGGTTTTGCACGTATATTTACAAAAATAATTCTGTCGGTGTGTGTATTATATCCCATAATAAAGTTTATGAAGCCTTTATGTATTATGAATCCGGTACCATTTATGATGTTTGCATCATTTCCAGGAAAGTATATTCCATTTCCACTGGTGGAAGGAAAATGGGCGTTGTTACACCAATGTGTTTCTGAGATTCCTAGAATCTTGATATTTAGCCTCATCATTCCTCTTTCTATAATGTTTAGTTTGCCCGTTAATAACAGGCTTTTCGTGTTTTATGTTGCTATTTTTAGATTTTTCTCATATGCACAACTTCTCTCATTATCATACTCCCCGGAGATCCGAGTGGGCCATTGTTTTTAACTCCGAAATAATTTGTACTGAGTGAAACCATAACGACTCTCATGGGAGTAGTGAAAACTAAGATGCACTCCCAGTTCTTTCCTTGGATTGGTGGGGGTGGGAGAGGGACGAGTGAATGGATAAGAACAAAAGGGGTGGGACTTGATTTCCTCAGGAAAGAGAGGTGAGGAAAATCAAGAGCTCGCGTGGGCAGGGTGCGCTAGGGCCCTGTAGTAGGTCTGGTCACTTCCGGGATCGAGGTGACGTACCTACCCGCTACCCTTACTTCTCCTAATAGTCTTCTATTATTTTTATTATTTTCCTATTATCTTCGTTACGTATTTCTCCATATTCTGATATTACTTTCTCCTTAGCTAATTAGCAAAGGAAGAAATGTCTTCACTTCTTTAGTAAACCACTGTATTTTTGATATTTATTTTGGAGTAGTTAGGTCTTGTTTCTTAATGTTTCTATAATACTTTCTTTAATATTACTCTATAATTTTCAAGCAAAGAAAAAATTAAAAAAACAAAAAATTAAAATTTTAATTATCAAACATTGCCTTTGTTGCCACCTTGTGATACACATAAATTCAATTATATTTTTCTTCCAGTCCCGAGTTTTTTTTAATATAATTCTTGTTAAGTAGAAGCTTACATAGTAATTTGTTGCAAAACTCCGACGTTACAAAAATAATCGCGTAGAAATTTCACTTTACATTCTAGCAGAGCAGTATGCAAATGCGTTGCATTCTGAACCCCGTTTCGTCTCAAGGAAGCGATGCTTATGCGAGATTAGGGCCAATTTCATTATGGCGCCGATAAAAACGAGAAACTGAAGCGAGGGAGATCGCCAAAGAATGCGGCGTTTTATTTCGCGCAGGGCTCCATAAATTAGTGCATAATAAAATTACGTCGAAGCAGGCGTCGTGATGGAGGCAGCAGTTGAGTTAAATAATGACTTCATCCCGACCCTAATATGTAAAGTAGTGGATAGCTTATTCGCCAGTCTTCTAGCAGACTGTATAATACACAATATTGAATTTAAAAGAACGCCAGCGGCAGAAAATTCGAAATCATATATCTTTTTGATGCATGATTTCGGGGTCGGATTTTGACATTTACCGCACAAATCTTGGCTTTTCGGCGGGGAATGAAGGAAAGTGCCGCGGGTCGAACGTCTATTGAATTATCCGTGATAAATATTGGCGGCGAATGGTAAAATATGTTTGTTCGAGTGCGGATGCCACGGTCTTACGCGAGCTTTACAACAATTTCTGGAGTTCACAGGCGCCGCGATAAGAACTTATTGAGTTCGGAGCGGCAGCGGAACGGCTTACGCGCGCGCTTTGAAGGTTTTTAAATTAAAATTTTGTTTTCCGACGCTGCGCGAATTTCGCAGCGACGCTGCTTTGATGTGTTTTATCTTTTCGGGAAATCCGATGGAGATGTTTAAACTTATTTTGGATGGATTTGTCAGATTTTTGCCATCTACACAGAATTAAATTGTTTAAGTGCTGTGTATTTTGAATTTTCCAAATTTACATTTGAGGAGTTATCGCTATTTTATGTAAGTGTGTTGTGCTACTCTTATGAATTTTGACTATTATCGTCAACTTTGGACTTGAACTTAAAATAACGCTCAAAAGTAATAGTTGACTTGAAAACTTTGATTAAATGTAAGAGTTATGATTTTAAATTCAAAAAATGTGTTTCTAAATTGGGTTTTGACTACTTTTTACGAGATATACGTAATTCAGAAAAGTGAGCATTTACATTATCCAAAATTAACCATAGAGTTCCACATTAATGTGCCAATCAAATTTAAATCTAATATTTAATTAGTTTGAGTGTTACTAAGTTATCTATGATTTTTAAGAAAGAGAATGACAGACAGGCAAACTCAGGAAAAGTTGGGATAATTGATTAGTTTTTTTAACACAAGTTGTGGCAACAAATATGTCCGCAGTTGTAATGATTATAAAGTCTGTATTTATCAGCATATATCTCCCTTTTAAGATTCACAATAAACCGTATAAATGTATTTTTTATACTTAGCGCCTGTTTTTAAAGTGATGACCATTCAGGTCTTGCAAACACAAAGTTAGGAAATTATTTCGTATGCCATTTGAGTACATTCTCTTTCAACGGCTACTCATAATTCATTAAGGGTTTCAGTTTTTTAGCATAAAACTTATTCTTGAGAAATTCTCAAAAGAAAAAAGTGGTTTTCTCCCGATGCAACTATTTGGTAGGTTCTCGTTGAGATAGGATCTTACATCGCAAAGGTAATGTGCAGGCGCTCCACTCTGTCGGAAATAAAAGTCCTCACGATAAAAATCTTTTTAAACACGTGGATGATGGGAATTCTAATAACCGATATCGGTTGCAGTACCCACAAAAAAGGAAGGGCATAATTAATCCATGGGCTGATAAGCTGCACCACACCGCCATTCTTAGATGTTTCTCCATAATACGCACAGTAAGTATAATTGTGGCGGTTAATTGCACTATTTAATTTGAACGGCCTTACCGTTCCAAACTAATTGTCGCAAAACTGCTGGTCTCTTTCACATTTCGCTAAGTACTAGTCACAAAATTTTGTTCTCACATCTGGATCATCTTTATTGAGTGCGTGTACTAATCTTGGTATGTATCTGTTCTACCGGAAGCTTTGGCAATTCAAATTTATCAGAAGCCTGCCGAACAGACGTTCTTGCATTTAGACGATATGTTTCCAAAACCTTTTCTTTCAGGGAAACGTTCGTCGAAATTCTTGATCTTCTAGAATGTCGTTTATGGACATTCTCAACATGCTATTCTGCTTCAAACTTATCTCTAATTTACCTAGTAAATAGATAAGTTTGAAACGGTCTCTTAAATCATCTTTGTACTTTTACCGCGTTTTAATACTTGCGGTATAACTCCAAAATAAATTTTCTTTATCAAAACTTAGTGTGGCTTCAGCCATTATCTCTACAGGGTTAAATGTAAAACGAAATATCAACTAACCATTAAAATGTGGGTGCATTTTTTGCGACACGCTGTAGAAACGTGGCTCGTCTGCAACTTCTATACTCTGTCCTACAGCCGATTAAGGTACGAGTTTGTTGAATTTTTAAATATTTTACAGCGATTATTCTAAATTTATCCAATAAATCCTAATTTCCTTATAATCCTGCATGTGTGCAATGTATTTTGACAGGCGTTAATTTAGCATACGTCAAAATAAGCTATAAAAGCGCGATTTTAAAGGATGGCGAAAGAAGGTTAAACGGAATGTATACTTTAGATGAATAAATAGAAGAAGCTCACTCGAAAATCATTCATAGAAAACAATTTGATAGCTTGTTAAGAGTATTTAGAAACGTTTAACTCAAGGAGTAGTAACAAGAGTGAAAGGGGCTGGAGTGTGTTCCCTGAAAACATTTTCGTATTATAACCATAACTGCTTCAAGGGCCTTAAGACACTAAACAATTACGAAAATCAAAAAAAATATTGACTCGAAATTTGGACTGCTGTGGGACTGCTGTTTTAATTTTGATTTTTTTAAAATTTAAACTAGTGGATCCAATATGGGAGGGTGAAGGGGAGAAATTACCATTGACTCGACTTTTAATAATATCTGTTTAAATATGCACCGTGTCCAATATAATTGATAAAAGCCCAATATTTTTTATATATAAAGTTTGCAAAAGATTTGAAAAACAAAATGCAAAAACATTAAAATGCATTTAAAAATATCAAAGAAAAACATTACCACTGCAAATTAAAACTTTATTTATAAATCTGTAGAATAGGTCATAAGTGCTATCACTATTTTGGTTATTTCTTTCTGATAATTTGTCATTTGCCCTTAACCCTTTCAGCCCTTGCGGTGGCAATTGCCACCATCATATTCAGGTATTTACTTTAATGACATCAGACCTTATTTGAACTATTCCCCACTAGAGGTCGCTTTAGCCACTCTGTTCCCTCCCGTTTTCACATATTATCCGTTAGTGGTTCCCCTTTGAGTGTTGTTTCCGGACGCATTTGTTCACGCGTGCAATAATGGAACGCGCTGGACCAAGCAACATGCTAAGTTAGTATCAATTATTTCCAAGATATCAAAGATATTTAATAAATTCAAAGTGAAACGTAAAGTACAATGTGGCGCAAGTAATAATTGATGTTCGTATGCTACTCTGCATGCTTACATTCTCTGCCATGACTCTTTCAAATTGCTGTACGCAATTGCCACCATCAGGGGTTCCTAGAATAAAATATGGATATCGCTTTTTTTTTTAGAGGACGGCAATCCTCCTATGCAATTCTATAAAAACATAAACAAGATGGCGAAGGGAGTTACCCTCAGAGAAGCACGTGCCGTAATTAGTTCAATCATTGATTCGGATGTAGAAGAGGACATTGAGGACCCGCCAGATGACACTTCAGACATGACGGCTATGACCCAGAAGATGATAAAGTTCAGACTAGTGAATTCACAGGATATAAAAGGGAAGTCGAATGCAGAACGCGTTCCATGGAGCCGAAAATCATTCTCCACCCCTAATACGGATTATTCAGCTCCAAACGATAGGAGAACGACGGAATTGAAATAGAAAGCCCTTTGCAATATTTCACCGAGTACTTCCCAGATGACATCTTTCGGGAATTGGCAGAAAAAACCAATATGTATGCGATTCATAAATACGGAAAAATTATAAGTACCAATGACCATGAAATAAAGAAAGTTATTGCCTTGCATATACTCATGGGTATAATTCAGTTTCTTCCTAGATTTCGTATGTACTGGACACCTGCCACAAGAATAAAATTTATTGAAGATCTGCAAGTATCTCGCAATAGATTTGAACCGCTACGAAATAATCTACACATCACTGATATTAATGCTGAACATAAAAAGTTGACAAGTTTTGGAAGGTGCGCCCACTAATTATGGCATTTGAAAAGCGATGCGAACAATTGGATCTTGAGGAAAACTTATGTATAGATGAATCGATAATACCATTCAAAGGGCAGCTTGCTATAAAACAGTATACGAGAGGAAAGCCCAATCCATGGGGTGTGAAAGTATTCATGCTATGTGGCGCTTCTGGTATTATATATCGATCCGTTATTTATCAAGGCTCCTCTACATTGCCTGAAGATATACAGAAAAGTTATTCGGCTACAAATGGAAGGATTGGTCTTCCCAGGTTGTTCCACTGTCGGTACTCCAAAGCGCGGCCGGCCTTCGACCTCCAGCCCCCTCTCCACAAACAATCTCAAGAGAAAGCGTCTAAATCCGCAATCGCTTCCTGTGATTGATATGAGATTCGATGGTATTTGCCATTGGCCAGCCCATATAGATGGGCATGAACAACGCTGCAAGTTAGAGACACGTGGAGGTCGTACCCGTATCAAGTGTGAAAAATGTCAAGTATCTCTCTGCATCAGCAAACATAGAAACTGTTTCAAACGTTTTCATATGAAATCACAATAGCTGTGTGACAAATAAAGATGACTATCGAAATATCAGCGTCTCTAAATTTATGTCATCTGCGCCCAGCGGTGGCAACTGCCACTTCCTAGTTTCTTCACGTGAGTACCAAATTGAACAAAATTTTGTATAGAGGCATCTGAGATAGTAATAAACAATATACAGTACAAAAAATATTTTTCTGGGCATCTGAAAAAATTCAGGGCTGAAAGGGTTACGAAAATTATTACAGAATTCGACAAAGGCAGAAGCACATTAATTAGATTTGTAGAAGTGCATAATTTATTTCCTGGTCCTTATGAATTTCATATTAGTTGCTCAAATGTAGATATAGAATGGCGTCATATTTTTTTTACCAATATTATGGTTGGTATAAGGCAAGTTTCTTTTGGTGTCTAAAGTTTCTCTGTCTTCTATAATAGCCCATCCAATGTCAATTTTCTCATATTGTACTTTGAACTGCTATGCAAAATACATTTGAAGAATTTTTCCCAAAAGGGTCGAACGGCGGTATTTTAAGTCGACTTCTGGTACAACATTCTCTGATGTTACTCAATTAATTCGCTTTTTAGCACTGCAGTTAAAGTAATTTTTAAACGGATGAATCAGTAAAAAAAGGCGATTGCCTTTATTTAATTACTAAATATTATTGTTCACTACTTTACGATGGAGAGGTGCAGGAATCTTATGGTTTATGAAAAATCCAAATGTTTGTAATGGATAGTGTACTATCATGTGCAAAATTATCTGTTGCAAGTTTAATTATAACATTTTAAGAAATGCTAACTTGTCTGTCACATTAGACAGTTTATGTGCAACTTTATTCATATTTTTTTATCTTTACCTAATTTTTCTATATTTACTATAAATTAAAAAAAATGTCCCTTAACTTGTTTTGTAAGGCCTGTCTAATAGAATTTGTAGATCTTTTCACTGTTTGCTAAAAAATTAGATGAATGTTATGAGATGTAAAAGATTAAAATAGCAAAAATTTTCAGGATGATTGTGCAGCTTATCCACACCCCTTTTAAAGCTGTTTTACAGAAACGATTGTGGTATTAAAATGTTAGTTATCACATTACAAATACTTTGCACCCTGGTGCTTGGCTGCATTTTCGTCGCCGTTTTGTTATACCCCTTTAAAGTTTGAACAATAAATTTGTCTAATAGCTTGTAGGGGTTAGTAGTTCCCTACATGTTAACATGAGTGACATGTTTTGTTAATAAATAGTATCGATTTTAAACAGGTAGAAGTCTTGTGCTAATTTAGATTTCCTCTACTTATGTTGCGACGTATTACGCCAAATACACTGGCGTATGTTTTTAAGGAATATGTTGACACTCTCACAGATATTTTTGAGGCGTTTTTTTTGTAGCTTTTGCCGTTTTTCCAAGTTGGATTTGGGGATAGTTCTCCAAATGTGCGATACATATTTAAAGCTTGAGGTTTTTTTCGGATATTCCAGTTGTTAATCCATCAGAAAATTTTGTGTTTGTAGTTTCTCAATATCTTGAACAATGTTGCAGTATTGTTTTAGGACTACAGTATTATTTATGATAGTTGCTAGAGTTGTCTCCATGGTTGATATTAACATATTAGCATTTTCGAGAAAGGAAACTATTATTCTCTTTAGGTAGTTAGATATATATATATATATATAATCTTAACCCATTTACCTTACGGTGTAGGGTGTTTGTAAGCTTACATACATTTACATTTCCGTGAAAACACTTTACATTCTAATAATTATTGTCAATACCGTTTTTTAAATTAATTTCAAATAAACCAAATTAAATTAAATTAAATATACAATACATTTTATCTTACAGTTCCTATGCAAGTTGTTCTTGTCTATCTGGTATTCTATTTACTTCACATGCATTACACTACACTATGTTTCGTATGACGATCTTCGGTCATTCTTAACCGCACCAATCTATAGTTCACTCACACGCTTCACTACATTGATTACTCTCTCTTTTTATTGTGTATTTGTTATGTACGTACGAACCTTGCCCATTCCTTTTTGTTCTGTGCCAATGTTTTGGCCTCTTGCCAGTTTCGATTCTTCCTCTTTAGGACTCCCGCTATTGTCTCATCCCATCTCCTTCTTGGCCTTCCTCTTGTTCATTTTCTTATTGTTTTGGTTTGCCAAATTATTTTTGTTTGTCTGTTATTCCCCATTCTGATCAAGTGTCCAAACCATCTCATCTGTTGTCTTTCTATGTCCTTCTTTATTGGTTCAACTTTTAGCGCCGTTCGTATTTCTTCATTTCTTAGTCTATCTCTTTTAGTTACACCCATGATTCCTCTCAGGAATTTCATCTCACATGCTTGTATCTTATTTTCTTATATTTTCGTGAGCGTCCAGCTTTCGCAACCAAACATCAATATCGGCTTGAATATCGTGTTGTATACTGTTAGCTTTGTTTTATTGCTTATCTCTTTTTTCCTAATAGGTAGTTAGATAAGTTTAGTTAATTTGCTTTTTAAGTCCTCGGTCCAGATTTTGTTGAAAGCCTGTGCTGCGTCTAAGACTGCCACAACATAACTTTTGTTGCCGAAGCCTTTCTCTGTTTTCTCAAAGATGTGCTGGAGTTGGTGTAGGGTTTAGCATTTTTTAAACCAAACTGAATTGGTTGGGTTTGATGGTTAGAAAATACGTAGTATCAGGTACTAGGCATATCAATTTTGCATCTAATTTGTTGCCAAATATTTGTTATCAGATACATTTATTTATTTACCGTGTTTCCTCTGCGTGGGCTTTTGATGTACTAGAACCAAGTACATGGTACGCACGCGAATAATTTGTTTTTGGCCAATCATATTAAATAGAGCATTTGGCGTGTAGAAGTTAAAGAGTAGGCGATCTAGGATACTTCCTTGTGGTACTCCTGCCTGTACGCATTTTGTTATTAAAATGCTGAATGTACTTTTATTGCAAATTTTCTTTCCACAAGGAAGGAGAAGATAATTTTTTAGAGATACCTGAGTATGTTAACATCTAAGAGCATCTCCTTAAGACCTTCGATCCAGAACTTATCGAAGATTTGGGCTACATCCAAGAAAACCGCTGTAGTGTAGCCCATTTTTACTGATTTTTTTACATTGATGCTAGATATACTAAGCTGTTGCTGATTAAATGTTGTAGGACCATGCTAAGTATATAAGGTCGTGGCCACGTGACTTTTTTTTTGTAATATAGGTGTAATTGTACTTCTTTTATTAGGAGATGTGGGTTGAATATTACCAGTGATTACTGGAAAAACCTATTTAAGATTATTGGCAAAAGCCCCTGTTTTTCGATAACCGTAGTAAGGAAATCGTTGGCAGATGTGAGCACGGGTAGTTCCTCATGTTTCTCTAAGATTCTTCTGGATGTTTTTCCATATTTCCAGATCTCCAGGACCGATGTTTTTAATGTACTTTCTGCGAGATTGGATTCTGTAATTATCCATTTCTATTTTCAGTTGGTACGTTAAGTTATTTAGTAAACTTCTTGTCTCAAGGTTTTTAGTCGTTTTCCATTGTGGTCTTGCCCGGCTGCGTTTTTTAATTAAGTCTATATGTAATTTTGAGGATAGCTATAATTATAATTAGTGCTTTCGTGTCTTGGTGTGGCTGTGGTAGCAGTATTGACAGCGATAGTGTTTGATGTGGTAATATTAGAGACAGCTGTATCAATGTTTTCTTTATTTTCTAGTGAAATCTCATGAGGTTGTGGTTTGATGCTGCTTGGATATTGTTCCAGTTAATTTGATGAGGTCTTTTGATTTTGATTTACAAAGAAAGGTTACTAAAGCTAGTAAGTAATTGGAGTTTAGTTCTGTGATTATTCTCTGATTGATTTGCTTGAAGAAATTTTTCTGTAGAACAATATCTAATAGATCAGGTTGCTAGTGTATTCTGTATGGGAAGTATGCGTGTTCATCCGGTGCCATCACTTGGAAACCGTGTATTGTTGAGTAGTGTTTTACCCCCTCAACCTTATATTATGTTTACTATTGAGATCTCCAATTACCAATATTAGCTCAGATGTGTTAAATATAATATTTATTATATTATTAATAACCATAAACAATGTAAGAGCTATGAATTTCCTAAGTTTCCTTAAAGTGTTTTTTTTCCATTTTAAATAACCAAACGCTTGAATAGTCTTTATCTTAAAGTATTGCGCAATATAAAATTCTAAGACATATTTCCCCAACTTCCTTTGCCTATTTTATTTATGGGGCTTTCTGCATTCTTCCAGGGGGGATTAACCTCGCAGAAACACAAACGTGTAATTCAATTAAAGCAGAGCTCAATTTATTTCTTTGGGGCGGTGATGAACGGCGATACACGATTTTGTGCGCGGGGCTGTACATGCGGAAGCATCAATAATGATATGCATGGATATAATAGAGGACCTGCCCTGCATACATAATGGCGGAATAAATGGGAACGTAAACAGACAAATGAATTGCATCTAAACTAAATACTAAAGCGGAATTCGTATTTCTAACAGGAAATTGCTTGTAAATGCACAGGAAGGCTCGCGGATTTCCATCTGTCCGTTTAATAAATCGCATAAGCGGACGCCCATCGATAGCGTTAAAGCGGCATTAGTTTTAGGGCAGTGGTTTATGCGTCTATTTGATTGCATTTTGCATGTTGTTTGTTTTGTTATTAATGCTAACAATGCGGTCAAAACTACAATTTAATGGCTGGTGATGAATTTTGTAGCCAATTTGTAGTTGTGTTTTGATAAACCTTATTTGCGCGCATTAGGGTCTTTATTTTTTATTTTAAATTGTAAAATGAATATAAATTATTAAATGGGACTTTGATTTGTTTATTTTCAAATTTGTTTTGCCATATAGCTTTTTGGTTTCCACATTCTAGTATTTTCACTATTGATTTTTGTTTGATTTTATCATAAAATAATTTTTTTGTATTGCACTTAAAAAATAATACATTTCATTTATTATTTATATATTAACTTTGTTGAAATTAATTTAAAAACTTTATGCAATAAACATTTTTATTGTTTTGCATGGACAGTTGGGCGATCTTGTTGAAACCAATAATCTTTTTCATTCATTCAAAAATTAGTGGTAGAATCCTTGTGGTGTAACAAGCAACATTTGTGGCAGCGCTTCCTTTTGTTTTTTTCCTACTCTTTCTTTAAGTTTTTTCCTTTATAGATTAGTTGTTTTTAACCTTCAAAATTTCCTGTCTTCCGCACCTCCTTCTTGTAGGTCTTTCCCCATCATTATCTTGACATTTTTCTATTTTACTACTGGTCGATCTCTTCTCCTTTTTTTCTATGTGACCAATACATAATTGACTTCAGTCATATTTCATAATTTATCCTTTGGTTACGGACGTACCATCTCTAAGTTTTGTTTTCCAATTTTCTTGTAATAGACATTTTTACTTCCATCTTTTTTTAAATCTTTCTTTTTGTATCTCCCTTGACCTAATTCCAGATTAGTCCATGTAATGTTTTAGTTGCCTTTTCCTTTCACCACTTTATCTTTAACGTCTGCCTCTACGTAATCCGTATTTAATGTTGTATTCTGCGCAGGCTTTTATTGTTTTATTCCTTTAAACATTTATGTTGTTTTTTAGTTTTTTCTTCATGATAATTTGGACTTCTGTGTTTCGCTATAATGTTTTTGTTACATTGACCTATTTATCTTTGATCCTCATTTCCTTCATTATGTACCATAATTTTTTTCTTAGAACATTATCATATGCCTTCTTAGATCTACAATGGTTATGCGAGGTTTAATGTTTTCCGCTTAGTTTTGTTCGATTACTTGTTTGATGCAGTGATCTCCTTAATTTAAATCCATGTTGTTTTTCACTAATTTTTTTAACTGCTTTTTCATATTATTATTTATAACTCTTTCTAATAGCCGCATATTGGTGATAATACGCTTCCTTTGTTCCATTGTTAAGTGTCGGTACAATGTATCAAACGTTTTAGTTGTTAATTCTATTAGTCCACTATACTTTAATAATTCTATTCCTATTAATGTTTCTCGGTTCCGCTGATTTATTATTTTTACTGTCCTTTATTGCCTTTGTCATATCTTGTACTTTTATTTTTGTTTTTTCCCTAATCATTTGATCTTTTCGGTATTTTTTTTGAATTGTTATGTACTGTGTTATTTTCCCTTGTACAAGTGCTTTATAGTATTCTATCTATTTTTTAGATGTTACTAAATATAGCTTGGTGTTTTTGTTTCTTGTCTTAATCTGCGAATTACTTTCCAGGATTATTTTGGATTAACTGAACCTTATTATACTACGTATGTTTCTTCACACATTGTCCTAGTGTTTATTTTTTCTTTCTACTTGTTATTTTACTTGTGTTATACATTCTGATGTTTTTTCCTCTAAGCTATTTCAATTCATTTCTTGTTATTTTTTAACGCCTGTTTTAATTCCTCTTCGGAAGGTATTTTTTCTACTATTTTTCTTTTCTTTTATTCCCAGAGCTTTCTATGCTGCCATGTGAATGTTAGTTTTTATATATTCCTATGTTTTATTTGGATTTACCTTTACTGTTCTTTCATTTAAGTGCATTTCTAATCTACCTTTTCCTACCGTCTCCTCCTAACAGTTCTGTTTTATATGTTGGTTTGGTTGTTTCTTTTAACTGCTCTATTTTATTTTATTTCTGGTGTCTGGTCGTCGCTATTTCCCTAGAAACAAAAGTTTCTATAACCGTATGATGATGCCAACTACACTGTGATGGGTGGTATAGTGTTACATTTTTTAATGTCATTTTTCGGTCTCTACTCACTATTACCATATGAATAATAGATTTAATCCCCGTATTATTTTACCCACGTGCATTTGTAAATATTTTTATGTTAAAAAAGGAGTTGGTTATTATTAATTTATGTTTTTTGTTTACAATAAGGTTCCATTTCATTCGCCCAAATTCACCAAGTGTTTCATCTTTTTTTTTCTTACCCTGCTAATTAAGTCTTCACTGATAGTATCAGCTTATTGCGATTGACAACACTTTGACAAAACTTTTCTTGTTTCAAATAAAGTGTTGGTGAAGCCTGAGAAACGATTGGTGCGATTTTAGAGGAGGATACTGTTTCCTACAGCACTTGTAAAAGTAGTTCAAAGAATTAAGAGTGGAAGAAAATTAGGAAATGTTGGAAAATAAAAAAGTCTAAAATGGGGAGCTGGAACAATTTATAGAAGAGAACTGTTGTCGCACACAATTGCATTTAGTAAAGAAACTCCGAGTAACACTTGCGTAACTTTTAAAGGTTTACATAAGTTGTAGGAAATATACAAAGAAGGTTATTAGTAAAATTGGTTGTGAATTAAGTGATATTAGAACAGCGACCTGTGATCAGCTGTCTCTTGCATTATTCATAATGGTTCTAACATTCTTATAGAAATATGGAATCACAAGGAAGGATGCTTTAGCCTTTTATCTTCTATTTAAGATATCTTTTTGATAATTATGATAGTTATTTTTTGAATTATTGAGTGTCTTAACAAGCCGTACCCATAGTTTCTAAAAATATTCATGTTTTCTATTCTTAGTGTATAATTTTAAATTTTGAAGTAAAACTTGATTAAAAATCTACATAACTGGTTGTGATGCCAGCCAATTGTGCATATCTTCGATAGGAATTTTAGTATTTCAAGTGGTTTTAACATATGATAATTAGGTTTGAACTGTAGGAATGGTATTTCGATATAGTCCTTGCAGAGTTTGGGGAGCTCTATAGGGCGAGTTTAGTTTGGTCCAAAGGTCGACAGAAGTAATTTTAAGAACTCTTAATTAGTGGCCACTTTCAAGGAGATAAACCTTCTCCTCAGTCTCGTTAATCCTCAGACGACGTTGGTGACTTTTATTTTCAACTGCTTCCTATTTTTCTAAAAATTGTTAATACCACCTGTACACTCGCCTCTTCTTAAGGGTATTGTCCTGTACTATGCCTTAAACCTTCTCAAAATTTTAAGGAATTTTATGGTCTCTATCGTGACAAAATTGATGATAAGAGTGCCTCTTGCTCTGATATCATGGTACTAAATAAATGGTAGTGCAGTATCCCACTAGGAAATCACCTCTATGCATTCTTAACTACGACGTTCAGAGGCCGTATTCCTTTCCGTTCACTTTACGCGACATTAAAAAAAATTATTTATAGTTAGATTCATCCACGTACATTTAAAAATGTTTAAATAATGGTGTTAGGTACTACTCCAATTAGCATTTGAATACTGTCTAAATACTTGTACAGAAATAAAAATTAGAAAAGAGAAAGCTCTTATTGTACAAAGGTATCAGACAAACGGTTGCCATTTTTATACTTCTGGCACTAGAGATTTTCGATATAAGTAGATATTATAAAATCCATTTATTGCTTCTGTGTAATTAAAGGTGAGGTGCCATTTTTACAATATTTTAAGATTACTAATCGAATCTTGAAATAAATAATTTATGAAAAAAGGATCCCAATATTGAACCATATATTCGAAAATATTCTTATATGTTGTGCAGAACTCAATTGAGATTCTAACTTAATGATGCTGTCTAGATGTTACTTACTTTAGTATTATGTAAAACTTTTTTGCCAAAAACCTTTTGAGTTGTATATACTGTAGATGTTGAAAAAAGCTTGTAGCACGTTAAGGTACCGATTGATTGTATTCTACTATGTTTTGTCTTTAAAATTAAACCAAGAATAAACTATTAATATGCTCTCACGTTTGTTAGCGCCAAGCGTAATTTTGGTCATGTTTTTTTGCCGAATATGGATGTTGTTATAAAATTTGACAACCGAAATATTTGCAAACAAATTTGTTAGTTGTTATAGGAAGTATAAATGTATAAGAGTAGGTTGGTACATGCTTGCACCTTATGAGTAAAGGTAGAGCATTGTTTTCAATTGTTTTTTTACCTGCAGCTTAAGTATATCCTAGCTAACCCCTATAATTCTTGATAAACCATTGTCAAAGATCAATATCATAAATCAGTGAATGTTTTTTTTTGCTACAGCAAATTTTTTATAAACAAATTCTGATATTTTTCCTATTTTTATGCCAACGTACCGTCTATTCTAACTTTAATCTTTTATTTGTCTAACGGTTACCAATTTCTGAATTTGCTTTGTACAAAAGAAAAGGCTCGATGTATCTCAAGTTTTGAGAAATTTTACTTTTAGTTTTCAATGACATTAAATTCAAGAGAAATTATAATTTTATTAGCAACGATATTCTACCTCTTCCATAATATATAAGCTAACCATACAACATATGTAATTTGAATTGCAATTGATTCAAAAAGCGAGTTTTCGTTATTTTTTATGTAATTTTATCTTTACAATGAAAACTATCGCAACATACTGTAAGTTGTGGGTTTTTTAGATTGTCGAAATTGGACTTTCACTTTTTAAAAAAATAGTGTGGATGAATATGATATGAGAATACGTGAAGAGACTTTAATTTGTTCAACACCAGTAGTTCTTATGTCGGTTTTGTAGCTTCCCAAAGCCATTTATAGTCTCGGGAAGCCTTGAAAGATAATCGGGACAGTCTTTGATTTTGGAATCGCTTCATTGGATAGTTTTAATCCCATATAAAATATTTTGTTGTTTCTGTACCATCACTTAAAAGTGAAGATTTCTAACATTTCGGTATAGAAAACGTCTTATACTTGTTTAATTGATAAACAGCGACGATATATGAAGTAATTCGATCTTTACATGCCTCAAAATTAGCTAACTGAATATTTGTACTACATTTACATTTGTAGTACTCAAAAAAATCCAAGGCCGTGTTATAATGCACACACATTTTAAATGGTTTAACCAAATCTAGCTTAACTATTTTTTAAGCTTTATATTTTTTAAATAACAAAGCAGAAGCATCATGTTCTGCAGAGCAGTTACTTACGCAACCAAGCCACAGAATTGACTCAAAAACTCAATATAAAATGAGTGAGTTGAATAAACTCTTGTATTCTTAATAACAGACGCCTTAAGAAGTTCAAATTGTTGATAGGAATACCAAGTCTCTTCTTAAGATGCATTCCTATCAATCAAGCTCTGAAGAGAATCTTTCACTCTGCAGACGAGGCATATTACCTTGTGATGCCCATGCTTCAAATTAAATAACTCTTAAGTTGATGCATTAGTTTTCGATTTGCATAAATGCTGGTCATTTACAGAATTAAATAATCATTTTCTTTAATCATGATTTTCTGATAGATATCCTGAAAAAAATTTATATCTTAAAATTAAAGTTATTGTGAATTTCTTCGTTACAAACTAAACAATTTTTTAATGATTCCCACAGAGAATATTGTAGTAAAAGAGGTTTAATTCTCTATAAAATAATCCTTTTATACTATTTGTATGTAATTATACTTACCATTAGTAAGCAAAAATAAGCAAATTCTAATGGTTCCAATGCGTTGCAGATAATAAAATTCTTTTTAGATCTCCATCATACCAAAGTTGTTTAGCACAACATAAGAATTGGTGTTCAACTTCAGAAAAAGCTTGGGTTGGCTTCACCAAAGCAGAGATCTATCCGTTAAACGTTGACCTTTCTTTACGCTTATTGGCTATATTATATGAACTGATTTGATTGTCGTCTTTAAAGTATTGCAACTTTAGAAGTAACTGTTAAGTCACTTTACACACGCCAGTCTGTTTATACCGAATCTTATCAAGACAGCCTGCTTTGGTGATTCTGTTACAAATCTTTTTTAAAGATGGGAGATAGGAGGGAAGGACTTCGGCCAAAAAAGTAGAGAAGAGAATGTTTAAAATTCTTACTGACCAGCCTATAAAAAATAGAGAACGCTTTCAAGAAAGCTTCTCTACTGTTCATGATTCCATACCATCGCCCCAATTTTTAGAAAAAGGGCACATCTAAAAAGAAGAATTGTTTTTATAATATCGACCCTGTTAATACTTTTACTGCTTTATCAGTTTTTCTCAGATCAATTTACAAAAACAAAGTTTTTATACTTTCATCTTTTTTGCACATTTTTATTATCTAAAATAACCAAATAGAATTGGATAAAAAGATTGTAACGCTTCAGGTTTCTTCATTGCTTTCATCTCGATCGTTGATGTTTTGATTGATTTTTCTGTCTTCTGTTATCTTTTATGACTCTTTTGTGTGTTTGTCAACTTAATTTATTTCTTCTCTATTCTCCTCATTCCTTTAGTTAGTGATAAATACAGAAATTGAATCAAAACGATCACATTTAGAAATAGAATCTAATCATGTATTTTTATTTTTTCTCATCAAATGTTTTTAAGTTAGATAACATTTTTTGGCGCTTAAGAATTGTTCTTTTATTAAAATAATAGATTTGTTGTCTTGCTTTGTATTTTTTGAGTTTTTGTTAAAATTTTAAGAAAGTTTTGGGTAAATTAAGTTCACTATATACTTTTAAACTTTTGTTATAACTTTTGTCCAAGCTTTTATGATCAAATTAATCAGCTTTTACAAATAGTCCTAATGATTCTGAGGTTGTAGACAAATATTTACAATTTTTTGAATAAATAAAATCTGAAATTTGCAGTGGCAAAGCTTAAATTATTACGTTATGAATAGCCTCATAATCTATAATTAAATACATAACTTTTATACAATGCTCTGGCTTTGTCTAATACATACATACCGTAACTCAATTAAAAATTAAATTGTTTGTGGCATTCACAGAATAAACAACTAGGCATTGTGTAATAACTAATAGCGTTGTGTAATGGCATGTAGCGGTATAAGTTTTAATTGTCTATTACATGAATATTTATTGTGCATGCAAAGAACAAAGGGTTCAAGAACGGAGAGGCGAACTATTGTTGATTGATCAGTTAGATCCATCATTAGCTACACAAGGTGTAAATATAATGTTGAAGTTTTGTACTTTAATTCAGTCATATTCTGTGTGTCTTAGCACTATTTGCAATGGATAATGTTACGTTTGTATTCGATGTTTTTTTAAATAATAAATATTTCTAGATTTGCGTTGTTGTATAATAGATACGTGATATTAATTAATCTACAAAAATTTTCTCTATATTTATATGATGGATGGTAGCACCATTTTGTTGAAACTACATGTTTAATAACCCAAACAATTTGATATTTTTGATTGTTTTAACGTAATATAAATTTGATATTTTATTCTATTAGTTTCATGTTGTTATTTACTGTGGTTGTGCAGAGTTCCAGCGATCTGGCTAAAATTAAGTAGAAGCCGCCGTTTCTGTTAAAATTATCTTGCAATTTACGAATTTCTACCCCTTTTCTATCCAATTTTGGACTATACTTTCTACAATTATAAAAAGTCAGGGTTTTCCGTTATATGTCTAGCAAAGGCTAATTTTTATAAAGATTTTATAAGATTTGTAGGGTTTACACTGGAGGTAATTGTGTTCATCGTGATTCCAAAGTAAGTTTGCATTAGCATGGTAAGCAACATCCTTATCTTGTCGGTTTTTTGGTCAAAGGAAATTGGATACTATATTATGACCAATTTCAATTGTGTTTGCATTGTATATGCTTTGTTGGGTTTTATTATTCTTTATATCTTTCTTTTCGAGACATAACTTGTTTCAAATGTTGTATGTGGGTAAATCAAATATAAAATAAAATAATTCTTTTTAACATCTTTAAACATAGTAAACAAAGAAAAAAGATACTTTTCTACATGATTTTCTGGTTCAGAAATCTATTTTCCAAACGGATAGGTAGCTTTTTGATCCCGTTATCTTAAAATGGCGGTAGTTGTGACACCAACTAATCGTATACGAATGATCTAACAGCGTCAACTCAGTCCAAGTTACGGAAAGAATGTTCTAGTGCAGTCCAGAAGAAATCCCCAATTTTGGGCAACTGTATGGGCTGGAAGATACCATAAAGCAGGATGACGTTTTGAATTACTCAAACACTGGCATAGTTTGTTCCGATTGCTAAAGCTATTTCATCAACCGTCACTGGATGGTCATCCTTAAGAAGACAGCGAGCAATACAAACATTTTTTCAGTTATTTTAGTCCTCAGACGACGTTGATGTCTATTTTTAACTGCTTCTTCCAAAAAATGTTGTTTTCTTGTTATTTCAAACTGTGCGTTTAGTCCTCTCAAAATTTTCAGCTATTTTACTTTTGATCGTGAAAGCTTGTTGAGCAACGGATGAGGATACCTCTTACTCTGACTTCTCACATTGTCTAAAGAAGTAGTAGTGTATATTGTATATTTACAAAAGGAATCCCTCCCTCTTTCTAAAAAAAAAAACCTCTAATTTGATAATTTGTGAAATACAAAAGATATTTAGGAAGTGCTTACATCTATGGTTTTACATTATATCAATAGCAATATTGATATAATATTCTTCTAAGTTAGAAGTACAAAACGTTGTAGTAAAGTAATCTTATAAATTTGTGTAATTAGTTACATTGTAATATTATCAAAATTTTTCTGATAAGAGACCTTGAGCTTAAAAGCCTATACCGTACTTACGACTTAACCCATTCCCAATTTCAACTCAATTAACCTTTATCTTAATCCCCCCTTACGCGTCCAAAACTTACCAAACGGCTTCCGAGTTTTAGTCCTTAATGTTTCTTACTCTTACTTAATATAACAACCGGACTAGACTGAAATCGACAAAAAGTAGCAGCAATTAATAATTACTCTTTTGTCGAAGTACAAGACGAAACCATCGTTGAATTTAGCGCACCTTTCAATGCATTTATAAGGTAAATGTTTATATCACATCCAACAGCTTTCTGCGGGAATGCAACACTTTATCAAAGTGGCGTGCGAGTTTCTGACACTTTAAAAATAGGAGCGATAAAAGCTTATATGTGTAAAGTGGAAACGTAACATGCAGATGTACGAGTTCCCCTTCGCCATATCCAGCGAAAGTATACGAAGCGCTTATTTTACAATATCCCATTACATATTACTTTAACTTGTAACGACTATCACTTTTATTTTTATTTAATTTATTTAATAAAGTTTTTTTCTAAGAGCTCAAATATAATAGTAAAGTGACTTAAAACCATTAACAAATACACAAGGCTTGTCCACTAAGTAAAGGACCAAGTCTATCTTTTGGAGATATGGAGTGAATCAATGGTGGTTTTGAGCAGATGCATTATCTTTCCGTAAGTATTGATTGTGTGTTGTCTCATCAAAACGTTATTGTGTAAATGTGTATTACAATTGCTAACGTTAGTTTTTGTTCAAGAATCTGTCTGATATTCTTCAACTAGTTCAGATAATGACGTTAAAGAAAAAGTAACAAAGGAAATTCACCAAACCCTGGGATAATTTTTTATAGCGGATATGGAAGCCAATCACTAAGCGTTTAAATAAAACAAAGAAAAATTAATCATAATAAAAGAGGAACAGAGTAAACGTAAAAAAAGAATTAAGTCGAAATAGACTCTAATGATGACAGTGTTTTTCCTGAAGGTAATGAGATTGCTGTAGATGAATTATAAACATATTACAGAATACGAAAAATAGAAAAGCCTTAGAATAAGGGGGGATAAATATAAAGCTCTATAAATATGCAAGCACTTTCTGTCATCTAAGATTATTACATCTTATAAATGTGTTGGCAGAGATGCAAAATTCCAAATTATAGAAAAATGCAAAAGTTATATTCCTTTTCAAAAAAAAATTAGCAGGAGTGACTACCAAAACTAGAAAGATACTTCAAATGTACAGTGTCTGGTGCGCGACATCAAAAACTAATCTTAGCAAACTCCAAGTGTTACAAAATAAAATTATCCGTATAATAACAAATGTACAGTGGTACGCAAGAAACTCGCAGCTCCACCGAGAAACAGGAATCCTGACAGTAGAAGAATTCATAAAGAAAACAGCCCAAAAATTTTATGATAACATAAATCAATGCAGTGGTACGATTCACTACAACTTAGGCACTGAAAACTTACACACCAGACTTAAAAGGAAGTTACCTATTGATGTCCTAAATAGTGAAAATAACCAATTTAATTGTCAAAACTACAATGAACTATCTATTTTAGTGATATAAATGTTAAAAATCTTTTAACCTTGCCATGTAATAGCAAATGTAATGCTGATCTGGCATAACCCCTATTAATAATAAAAAAAAAATTAATTAAAAGTTCCTAAACACTGACTGGTAGTAATTTTTTTTTATTATTATGTACAGTGCAAATTTATAAGCTGCTCTGTGGGAGCTATAAGTAAATGGAATGAAAGCTAAATTATGAGAGGAGAAGCTTTCCAATAACAGCACTCCAGTGAGTACAAAAAATAAGGATGGTCATTTACTATGTTTTAATTATTGTCTGTTGGCCATCGTCGTTTCAGCCGTCTTCTGACCTCGGGCATGATCTCTTAGTTGATGGACTAAATCATTGGGCTGGCCAACAAGGCTGTCTAGGTATTTGGTGGTTAGTCTGAAAATTTCGTCTGCTACGAGTGGGATGCCCGAGGATGCTCATGTAGAGTTTTGTTGCTCACATACCCTGGGGCGTTGAATATCGTCTTGAGGACTTTCGACTGAACTCTTTGGAGGATCTTGGTGTTTGAAGGCTTTGCACATCCCCAAAGCTGAACGCCATACGTCCAGATTGGCTTTAGAATACATTTATAGAGCAAGATTTTATTTGCTGTTCTGAACTTTGACTTGCGTCCAAGAAGCCAATGCATTTGTTTAAGTTTTAGGTTGATCTGAATCTTCTTTGTTGTTATATGTGGTTTATATGTAAGTTTTTTTATCTAGTATGAGTCTTAAGTATTTAATTTGATCGACAATTGGTAATCAAGTCCCATTAAGTGAAACGGGTGGACAGTTTGTGCGTTTGTTTGTAAAAGTGATTTGAGCTGATTTGGTTTTATTTACTTGCACGCGCCAGGTCTGGAATCAATCTTAAAGAAAAGTAAGGTGGGTATGTAGTTTCTCGGTGGCAATTTGGGGGTGGTATCGACAGCGATGATTGCTGTGTCGGATATCTGCGGTAAAGAAGAGATATAGGAAAGGTCCTAGGACGCTTCCTTGAGGTACGCCTGAAGTGATTGGATGATAGAACGATGTTGCGGTGTTATATTTGGTTTGGAAGTTTCGATCATTTAGGTATGATTTGAGTAAAAGGTAATAAGGTAGGAAGGTTGAGTTTGAGTTTACACAGGAGACCGTCATGTCAAACTCGGTCGAACGCCTGCTGTATATCCAGGAAGGCAGCTGCACAGAGTTGCTTTTCTTCTAAACTTGCATAGATGTTTACTAGTCTATGACTCTGTTGAGTGGTGGAATGGTACTCGCGAAAACCAAATTGGTTGACATTTTCAATAAGTCTTTTCAATAGGATACGTTCAAGTATTTTGGATGCGATTGGTAAGTGACTTACAGGTCGATAAGACGTAACGTTATTTAGAGGTTTACCTGGCTTAGTGATTAAGATGATTTGGGCTAATTTCCTGGTAGTAATAAGAAAAACAAAATTGATTTCGACAAGGACATTTATTCAGCGGCAACATCTAAGTGAAACGCAGGGTTTAGTATTGAGATTTATATATATAATTTATTTTGACTGTGTTGATCTAAATAGGCTTTGGAAGATAACGACAGATAATGACTACCTACCGCATCTCATAAAGGAAATTAAAAGTTTGTATCTCCAGACAAAATAGTAATAAAAATAGGCACAAAACCCACAGAAGAAATAGAAGTTAATCAGGAAGTGAAAAACGATTGTAGCCTATTTCGTACATTTTGTAACTTACAAATTAATGATTTTCTCAAACACTACAGCTAGATCGAAATGCTCATTTGAACATGTTTCTATTTACTGCCGATAAAGTAATAATTCAAAAAATTTAAATGTCGCCTAAAACAAAAGTCTAAAAAGTGCACGGTATCTCTGTACAAGGGGAAAGTTATAGCCTTCATAAACATCTCCTTCGATTAAAAATAGTCCTTGATGACTAATCCCTGTAGTGCAGAAGAAGAATATTCATTGGAATCAGCATTGACTGCTCTCAACACCACCGCTTATTCATACAAAAATTTCAAAAATCAGACTCGACTTTCTTTTCAGAGCAGATTTAACCGTTTCTAAGCCACAAATGTCATTTTGAATTTTACATATGGGCGCGTTCACTGAGAACGGGCCATCCGGCGCTCGCTGCGTATTTTTCGCCCGAGCGCGCTGTGTTCAACTCGCACATACTCGTAGGAAGGAGACTATAAAAATAATAATAAAAAAAAATATAAATTAATAGATTTCGATCTTCTCTTCCCGATGGCACCATCAGTTTACGCTAAAAACCCTGTTTTCGTGGTGAAAAATGAGTTTAAAGTTCGGGATGTTTTTCCAAAATTCGCCATAACTTTTCATACTAAAATTTATACAAGTCGAAAGAGCAACTCTTTGGCAACACCTCCACACATTTTTAGCGTGGGAGAGCAACAAATGCGTAAATGACAAGCAAATAAAGACGGTGTCATGGGGGCAGGCGTGCGCGGTGCGAGCGCAAGTACATAGCTGTTTACGAATATAAATTCATCGCAAACTTACTCGCATCGTATCCTTCGCAAGTCTAATTGTTATTTGATAATGTTATTCTAGAATGGTTAGCGCAATCGCGTTGAGTTTCGGATGTTTTTTTCTGTTAACCTCAAATCGAGACGAAGTTGTGTCGTGAAAACAAAGTGAGGTGACACGTAAAAAAGGACCTGAATAACCTTATTAGGTCATCAATAACACCCCATAGCCCTATAATACCATCACGAGCCTATAATGCAACACTGACAAAACTTACCCGAAGACTTTAAGTTCGAATGGTAGAGAGTCAAAACTCCATAAATCCAAATCCTCATAACTCCATGAACTTTAAACCTAGTACCTTAAAACTCAAAAACCTTACAATTCTCAAATGCAATACATTAATTGACACCCTGAACAAAATTATCATCAAAAATAACATTAAAAAGTCTAAATCATGCTAGCTTTTGTCATGAGCGAAAATTACGCCGCGAGCGCCTGGTGGCCCATTTTCAGTGGACGCGCCCATATATGCATATACATACATAATTGTCCCTCTTCTAACTAATTGTGTCGTGGCAGAAGTTCCTCCATCCACGACAATCAGTAGCTAGCGTTTAGGCTTATCTAAAATTGATCTTCTTGCAACTTTTTGGCTACTTTGCTATTTCAGTTTCAGTTTGACCTACCCCTTTTCTTTTTTTTTTGCCAGCTATAGTTCTTCATATAATTTTAACCTTTCTGTTCTCATTTATCCGCACCATAGGCCCATACTATTCTAACTCACTTGTTTCTAAAGTCGATTGTACTGCCTTGTGTCCTTGATATAATGTTTTCTCGTTGTACCAGCTGGAGCTTTAACATATCATTTAACTTACTTGAATTTTACTTCTGTCCCTGTCATTTATGATTTAAGTTTCACCTCTGTCTATTAACACTGACACATAGATAGTTCTGAATATTTTTTCCTTTGTGACACTGCTTATTTCTTTTTCCCTTATAATATTTCATTTTTTCCTTCGGTACAAGTTTTTAAAATTTTCTGCTTGTTTCACTGTGATGTTATCTATTGTTATTTCCATTTGCAGCTTATCTTTATTTATTATTATGGCTTCCGTTTTATCAATATTAAAGGTCATATTATTTGATCCCAATTCATCGTTTCAAACTACTTTGTTGGCAGGTATCAATAGACACTGCTTAAGGCTGAATATAAGATCTATTGTTTTTTCAGGTCTGAAACTACATCGATTATCATCAATCGTTGACTCTGTTAATTGCCTTAATCCTCTCTCCAATATTATTTAATATACTTTGCCGACAACTCTAAGTATAGTGATACCTCTGTAATTAAGAGTACATTTTTACATCTCATTATTAGTTTACATAAACAAGGTGATCCCTGCACATCCATGTCCTTGATCATTTAGGCTTTTAGGTCCAGCATCCTTTCCACCTTTAAATCGTTTAATAGTTCTCTTTATTTCACCCACTGTTTATTTCGTCACGCGCATCTGTTCCATTATTCTCTTTTTGAAGACTTTTTTCTTTGTCTCCCTCTAGGATTCTACAGTTTTTCTGTTGCCCGTCCTTGTCCTGTGTGGACTTTATTTCCCCGGCCTTCTCTTTCCTTAAATTTTTTACTGAACGATAAAGGAGTTTGGAATCCTCTAGGCTGTCCCTTTCCAGTTTATTTCCATGCTCTTCCTATGACTTTTGTTTGGCCTCGCTGATTTTACTTTCAACGTTATTATTTGTATGATCGTAGTTTCTTTCGCTTCTATTAGTAAAGTATGTTTTCCATAATTCTTTTTTGTTTTTAACTTTAACCTTCACTTTCTCATTGCACCATTATCATTTTTCCGCATATCTTTAAATATGTTCTACAATGCTTCCACTTTATTTGTCCTTTCCCTTCTCATGCTACTGAGCTTCCATATTACAGCTGCTGCATATGTAGTTTTTATTTCAGGTTATAATAATTTGTAATTTTCATACTTCGATAGCCGTACGTGTTATTTTTGGTCCTGGTTTCTTTAGCGGTTTTATTTTTTTGGTACTGTATTTTTACTTGTTGGTCACTTCCGATTTCTTTTTCTCTAAGCACTCTTATATCACTAATTTTGAAGATTAAGTCAATAATAGATTTCTCATTCCGTCTGGAACCCCTCGCGTATATTTGTAAATATCTTTGTAGTTAAAAAATGCATTACATAAGTAATACGAACAACGATACGGTAATAATACCATGTCGTTGTTCAGATAGAATTTAATTATTATTTACCTGACTAGGTATCCTTTTATATTGCTACTTCCTACCCTACCATTAAAATCTCCCATAATCATTATTTTAGTGTGCACCGTACTTTTCTCTTCTTGTAATATTGTCCAGAATGTGTCCTTATACACATTTTCTCATTTTCGAATAACCCGTATGCCACTAATAATATCAGCACCTTCTTCATCCCATCTGTTTTACGCCTATTCTTATCAATTTTTTATTCAAAATTTCCACCTCTATATTGTATGTGATATTTATTAATTGCTACTTCAAATCCTATCAGCTCGAATACGCGTTGGCATGTCGCTGTACAGTAGCAAATGTCTTACCTACAAAATTTTTAGTTTGCTTTTTTCGAATTCTTGTACCAATTCACCTATTTTTCTTTCAAATTCTGCCTTACTGCTTTTGTTGTTCCCTTTTTTATCCAGAGGGTTTGCTTTATTATATTTGCCTTCTTTAACTCAGTCTTTGTATATCCTAATCTGTTGCCGACTAGTTTTTTGGATTCCTGTATGATAGCGTTGTTTTATTCTCCTTTATTCTAATGTTCGATCCTTTGGCACCATTTCCATTTTTTCCATTTATTGTTTTTGATAATCCTTTGTGACCGTTCGATCTTGTTCTAATTTGCTTCTCAATATTGCTTTATCGTCTTCTTTGTTCTTTAAGTTTTTCTTTCTTTTTTTGGTTGTTTAATTCTACCAGGCACGTTCTTGGTCTCATTATGTAAGTTGCCTTAATCGCTAAGTTGACTTCCAATTTTGTTTAGTAAATTTGTAGGTTTCTTCTTTGACTTCCTCTGTAGCTAGTCCTGATATTACGATATCATTGCTCTTCTTCTCCTTCTCTAGCTATTCTAACGCCTTATCAGCCTCTTGCAATGTTTTCTTAATTTCTAAGAGTTCTTCGTACCTTTTTCTAAATTAAGGATTCATAGAAGTTGGTTTCCATAACGAAGGTAAAGATCATGAAAGTGTAAAGTTCTTAAAAATCATTTTTTTATCATTACCTCAAACAAAATAATTAGTTGAACATTAAATGCTGGTTTAGCATAAAAAGTTACCGAAGAAATTATGCGTTACCTACATCCACCAAATTGCTTCATAATAGTCAGGTGTCCGGAAATGAGGTGTAAGGAGATTGATGGTTACAAGCCATAAATTTTGAGCAGCTTTCGCTCGCGCCCGGCTTGTTGCATGCGCAATTTCCAACATCACTTTAGATTCCAGATAAAGACGTACGTGCATGCAAAAATTACTAAACAGCTCCACCGCGAGACAACCTACAGCGCAGCATAAATTCTTAATATTGCCCGCTTCGCATTGGACTCGAGTCTAACACTCGTAACTCGATTGATAAACCTTGGGGTCTAAAGAAGGATTATCCAACTTAACTCAATTTGTAGGATTAAATAAAACGAATTTGCCCGGAATTCTTATCCGCGGCGTGCGCTTTGACTTTCCGAAACTCAGGCGGGACGGAATTATTGCGTTAGCTCGCTTCCTCGGAGCCTCGTCGCCGCATATTTGGCCCTAAGTGCACTAGGAGTCGTGTCTAACCCAATGCGTCGTTCAATAGCAATTTATTTGTTGCCATACAAAACAGGCATCAGACAGGGCGTTCTGCCGGAATAAATTGCCTGCGCGCATAAACTAATTAGGCAGGCCACAACAAACAGGTCGGCGGCCCGCCCGAGAGCCTTGGAGCGCGCCGAAAAAACAACGCAAAGAATTTCGCGAAGTGATAAATTACAGCTGAGTGGGAAACGGGAAAATAATCCGACACTAATAAGTTTTTTGGCCAAGCGGGGTTTGTTAAAGCCAGAATCCGGCGAAAATGTATTTTGTTTAATGCGGCGGATTAGGATTCCGGGGCCCTTCTCGCCGGTGATATATTTTTGAGGGATTCAGTGCCATACAGGCGGCCAATATTAATTACGTAATAGATTTCGGTGCGCGATTGATGCAGCTCGCCTTTAATCGCGTTCGCCGAGCTGTGGTTCACCTGGGGAGATTAGCAGCACACACAGGCTAGTTTTTGCGATATTTATCCGATCTGGACCCCGAGTGAAATACAAGTATCAATATAATATTATTTATCAAGAAACTGACCGTAACATAATTTAAATGCATTAAAATACAAGATCATACAAAAAAGTACAAAACTGACAACTACAGCGTATAAAAGTGATTAATAGAAGAACAAGAGAAACACGAATAAAAACCAAATAATTACTATAACACTGAAGACAACAAAGGAAAGAAACATTGTGGATTATTGGTTTGTATCGGCACTGTTTTTATTTTATTATTTGGAGTATATATTATACTCTAGGTCTGCCTTGCGTATTCTTCCATCTGTTATACCTTCTATTATTATTTGTAGTAGATCCAAATGCCGTAATATATGTCCTATCCAGCTGTCTCTTTTATCATTATCTCTTTCATTAACCTTCTTCTTTCTTCTATTCTTTTTAATATCTCGTTATTTGATATTTGGTTAGGATATCTTACCTTTAACATTTTTGATAATACCGTAACTGAATCCATACATTCTTCGCTCTTTGCAATTATTCAGGTTTCAGCCCTGCATAGCGCAAAGGTGTGTAGAAGTTGTTTTCTTCTGTACAAAGAGATTTTACTGGATATTAGTAGTAAGTGCTTTTTCTTGAGAAACATTACTTTAGCTTGCTATAATCTGTGCACGATTTCTATTTTGCTTCTTCCGTTTTTAGTCATGGCAACAAAACTCTTCACCCCCCTCTATTCTTTTTCTATTCAGTGTTGCTTGTACGTTCCCATATCTCGTGTCTCTGCACACTACTGTTTTTGTTTTATGATTGTTGAAACCTTGCTCGATTTCAGTTGTAATAGCTAAATCAGCGTATCATATATATTTCCTTCTTTGATCGAGTCCCTGAGTGGTAATAATGCATATCTCTCTGACTGCTTTCTGTCCTTGGTATGAGTTTATAGTTCTTCTATCTCTGGGTGTTATTCATATTTACAGTAGAATATCAAACAATGTGTACTATTTTACTATATCAACGAAAGCTATAAATATATGTTTACCTTTTCGCAGTCTTTTCTTAATTATGATTCTTAAGGCTAGAATCAGAGTAAATGTATAGTAGCTTATGCTTTTTGGAATTGGCACTATTATGTTCCTGCTGAAATCTTCTGGCATTATTCCTATTTCGTCCATCTTATTTGTTGATATCGTTTCTTGTGAATTGATAGAGCCTTTTTTATTTTTTCGGCCGGAAATTTGTCTATTCTCACTGTTTTGTTTGTTTCAAGTTCCGGTATAGCTTTATCACACTCCGACAAGATTCTTCAAGTATTTCCAGATCTACATCCTCTTCTAGTTTCATTTCTTTTATCTCTACATCGCCGCATAATTGTTTTAAATATTGGTTATATTTTTCCAAGACTTCGTTACAATTTATTAAAATTTTTCCCTTTTCGTTCTTTTCGCTAGTAGTGCGTGTTTTAGGTTTTCGAAAAAGGATTTTCGTGGTTTTAAATAATTCGTTCACTTTTTTACATTTATTTTGCATATATTTTCTTTCGCCCTTTAACTCTCTGTTAATTCTATTCATTATTTGTTTGTAGTGCCTTAACCCATCTTCTGATTTGTCGTTTTCGTATTTTTTGTTTCAGCTTTTCATCAAACTTCTGTCTCGCATCTTTCCTCTGTAACACCCCAGTTGCCAACATTGAATTAAATTTTAGATCATAACCAGGTTGTGGTCGCTGTCACAATCGGCACCTGAGTAACTTTCATGTTGTGTGTAAAACTCGACCAGTCGATCTCTTCTTGCGTTCCTTTTTCCAAGGTCGTATCTTCCAACAATTTTTCTTTCTACACGTTTCCCTACAGTGAAATGCGCTGCTTTCGCATATTTTATTACCTTTTTCAAATTTTCAACGACTTGCTCTACGTCTTCGTTAGCGTATCCTGGTGTGGCTATGTACACCTGCACTATGGTTGTGTAATTTGGAAAAGTAGCTGTCTATGCCATTATTATTCTTTTACTTTTTGTCCGGTCTGCTTTTTCATGACTTTTGCTACTCTCTCCATTCCTTCATTTGGCCATGTGACTTCGCTCTGTCATGTTTAGTCTGTTTCTTACATTTCTAGTTTTATGTTCTCTAGCTTTCTACATTTTAATAGAGTTCTTCGTTCCATGTTCCTACTCTTTTTAGTTTGGTTTTATTTCCGCTACGGGATCCGAATAAGGAACTATTTTATCTCGGGAATATTTCTTGATAAGAGACATTTTCTTCTTCAGAAAAGGACTGTGTAGGTTATATTTATATCCCCGTTATTCGGTCGCCCGAGTCTCGTCTGCAAAAAATAGGCGACACCTCGAAAAGGTGAGCTTGCCATTAAAGTGATCTAGGCTATATGTTCGCATTATCACTCCCTATCTTCCACAAAAATCTATACGTTCGGAAATAAAATTCAGACCTATAAAAAAAGGAGCAGGAGTGTAAGTTAAAAAACCTAAACACTGATTACGAGTAAAAAAAGAAGAACAAGCAAAAAAAAGCATCTATAAGAATAATTCAACCGACCGCACATATAAAATAGCAAAAAGGAATTAATAGTTTAATAAGTTCTTAAGCGATCGTACACAGCAAAATCTCTTTTGATTTAGTGAAATATATAAATATACGAGATGTTTCTGGCGTCTTAGGCTGACAGTTTTTCACCCGCCTTCCCTCAAATTTTAAAAGGTGGGAAGGTGGGAATGTGGAACAATTTATTTACCTTATGAAAGTACGATATGCAAAACTATCCTGCAGATAGGCAACCAAACGTATGCTCAGAGCTCAGCCACGCTGCATTTTATACCAGCTCTCTTTGTTTACTTTCTAATCAAATGTGTAGATAAATAAATAAATATAAGAATAGGCAGTGGCCTATTTTTATATTTATCAATTACCGTCCCAAGGTAAATACTTGGTTCAGAGTTTCGTTGACAATTGAAGAAAAAATGAGCCAATAATCAATTGATCGGTCATATCTAAGCATGATGACATTCGTTCGGCTATTTTCGGTTTCACATAAGCCAAAGTTGTGCTGCATGCGCCTACTAACGGCAAAAATTGGCCACGTAATGCACGAAACACCGATAGGTAGCGCAAACTGTCTTAATTACTTCATAATCGAATGAGGTTTATAATTGTAGGAGAAGTACCAATATTGGTTACAAACAAACACATATAGTTACATTTTTGCAGTTTTATAGAGTAGATTTGTGTGGTTTATTAGTGATGATCTTATATGAAGCCTTATTTCGTCTGACACATTCTCTTCTTCGCCTGTTTTGCCTGATTATTAGCCGTTAACTACCACTATGTCAAGAATTTTTTTTTGTTGGTTTCGATTTTGTGCAGCACGGAATAATGGTTTGGCCGTTAGTTCAGTTCACTGGCGTAGATTTTTCAGTCGTGACATTTTCTTTCTACTTACCCGCTTTTTTAATTTTAATCGCAGTAGTTCTTATTGTGATCCTTTCATTACATGTTTGAGATATTCTAATTTCAATACTTTCAGCTAATATCGCTGTATCATCAGCATATATTTTATTTGTCATACTTTTACCTTCAATTCTGATTGTGATTTTCCCTGTAGTGTTTTCCTAAAAATAATCATTATAATAATTAGATAATAAAAGGGCAGCGCGACAGAACGTGCTCTTCTTTCATATCTTATTTATTTGTTATATTTTAAATTATCTGGTTTGGTTCGTCTATAAAGCGCATATTTCATAGTTAAACTTACAGCTTTATATATATTTATCTGTTGCTGTATTTACATAGCGTAATCCAATTAGAAATTTAGGGTTTGAGTTACGCGGCATTTGTATTTTGTGATCATTGGAAGTTTACATTCGGACAGTTGGTATTTAAACACATGGCAAAGTCATCATGGCGCTTCATACTGTTCAGCAACATATCGATGTTATTCGAATTTATTATAAAAACAGGCAATCAATTATTTTACAGTTATATTAAATGGAAGGCGCTAGACAACATTCTTTTTCAATGAAACCAACGATTTCCGTCTGAAGCACATGTAGCTTCAACAACATGGAGCTAAATGTCACATTTCACATATGTGAAATCTTCAGGTTACTTGAAATCGAATTTTTTGTTCTCGTAGAAGGGTGACGTTGATTGACCACCGCGGTCTTGCGACCCAACCTCATTACTTTTTTCTCTCTGGGGCTATTTGAAGGAAGAAATTTATGCCAACAAACTTGCTACGATTCAACGGCTAAATGAGATCACCAGAGGTGTAGTTTCTGAAATAGAGCCGTGTTTATGGGAAGGCACTATGGAAAACTTCGTTAATAAGGTGATCGCATGTAGCGGAGTCGTTTATACATAATTATTAAATTGGTGCTATTCTGACAGTGATAGAATTCAGATTCTATATATATTTTCTACACAATATCTTTTTGCAATTTATGAATTTGCTTTTATCACCTTTTATATGCATAAGACGTAGAAATGCGCCGAAATCATCGGAGATTTTCTTTTAAAAAGTTTATCTGTGCTACTGTGATATATAAATAAGACAATCAATCAAACGAGGTTGAAGAAAATATTATAGAAAAGAGCCTTCATCAAGGTAAAATATGCCATTTTTCGTTTGTCTCTTCAAGTTGTCAGATTCAGGAAAGAATTACTATAAGTTTGAGTTTGTGTGGCCATTACTTTATTTTAAGATGGCGGACGAAGTTAGAAATGGTTTTCTTGAGGTCTCTGCCATTTTGTGTTCTTTGTTAAATAATAAATTTTTCTTTCTTTGATTATTACACTATTTCCATAAGTACTAATCGCTCTCAATATGGTTTAAGCTGCTATTTTTATTATTATTTTTTATATAATCGAACACTAATACAACTTTTAAGTTTATTCTTTTTTTAGTACAATTTGTATAATATTACTGCTTCTGCACGTTTAAAGTTGTTATTTTTTATTTAATAACTACAATTAGAATGTCACTTAGTATTTAATTACTTTATTTTTATTTTTACATGTTTTTTTTTGTATTTTCAAGAGTTTTAATCTATTGTTTTTTCTGTGATGTTTTTTTATGATAATATTAATCAGTTTTGTCACCTTTATTGTTGTCATTTATATATTTCCTAAATTTTTTATTTTATTAAAAATCTGTTTTTATTTTTTATTTTTTGGCTTCTTTTCTAATGATTTATTCCTTTATACCCTCATCGTACCTTTTTTATTTTTAAGGTCGCATACTTGTTGCCTTTTTACGTTATTCTTCTAGGATTCTCGATGCTGTTATGATTACTAATTACCTTACGAGTGAGAAAAGAGCATTTACAAAAGTAGTTTTTGTTGGATGTTTTCTTGAATGGATGGTATATTAAGTTTGACACATACCACGGTGCGTCTGATTGCCCTTAGAATTTTTGAATGAGCTCTCTGGAGGATAGCATTTATAGGACTTATTGGCTCATTTCTAAAGTTCGACTCCGTAATTACACACTGGTTTTGTTGCAGTTCTGTACACTGACATCTTGTTCTCTGAGGATAAGTGAAGCCAGTATAATTCTTTGAATCTCAGATCAGTTTGTTTTTTATTTTTTACCATATGTTGCTTCCATGTAAGTTTGTTACCTAAGTGAAGTTCGAGATACCTAATTGTTGTAGATGTACTATTATGTTATTGGCGGAAACTGAGGGATAATGATCTTTTAAGATGAAGGTTATTTGTATAGACTTTGACTCGTAAAACTTATTAGTTTAATCCTGTAGTGGGTTCAGATGATGCTATAGGTGATTGGATGCAATATCTGTGTTTTTATGGCTTGCGGTTGTGCTCGCATCTTCAGAAAAAGTATCTGTTACTGTATTAAGTGTTGTTAGCAAATATGGCATATAGAGGAGATAATATATTGGACTCTAGGGGATTCCTGATTTGATTGGAAAGAAAATTGGCGTTTTACATTTACCTTTGGTTTTATTTGGTGGTCGCTTATTTATTACTTAAGTAGGTTAAAATTGACGTAATGGAAGGTTCAATTTTGTAACGGAGGTCATCATGCCAAACGTTATGAAGGGTTTCACTTATAGGGATATTGAAGGACAATTTGTCCTTTAGCCATTGATTTATTAAATGAATGATTTGGTGGCACTGATGAGTGGTTGAACATGACCGATAAAACCCAAATTTATGGTCAGGAATTTCATTTAAGAGTAGATTGATGTTTTGTAACGGAAGCTTGCCAAGAAGTTTTGAAATGATAGATGGGAAACCAATTCGTCTATAAGGGGTTATATGATTGGGGTTTTTATCCGGTTTGGACACTAATATAATTTCAGCAATTTTAAAATGTTTTGGCCAATAATGGAGTCTCAGAACAGCATTGAAGATTTCAGGTGATTGGTGATTGTACGGGATTAGTGTAATGAGTTTTATTGGTTTGGTTAGAGGTAAGTGACTGTCTAAAAGGTTCCTAATATTCTGATCAATTCCGACATCAATTAGGGTAAAAATTTCAGAAAGGTGTTTTTTTCTTCATTACGTCTTGCCCAGCGTCCTGATGCAGGTGATTTTTTGGATTGGAAGGCTTAAAAGTTACTTTTACTGGTCGCCAGATAGAATTATCGAATCGACTAATATTGAATAGATTGTCTTGTATTGAAAAGACTGATTGTGGGTTTCCTTAAGTTTAGCTAATTCTACGACATAGGTATGTGGTAATAGATTTCCAGCAATCATCAAATGTTTAAGAAAAAAATAAAGTGCACATATCCAAAAATGCATTTGTGATGGCATAAATAACAGTTGAACAAGATTAATGTTAGATAATTTTTCTTTTTTGAATTTTGTCGTATACAATTTAAAATTACACGAAATAATTAAAAGAAGAGCAATATTTCCATTTTATTAAATAACGAAAATTTTAGAAAGATTGTGGCAATATTTTGTTTAATATATAAATTATCAACGATCATTAAATATTTTTTAAAACAACCTTGAGTTAGACGAAATTTTGTGCAAAGTATTTAGCGTTGTGTAACGCGAACCGCTCTTTTACCCTCTAAATACTTTAAATTGTTGCTGTGCTTGTCATAAATTTAATCCGAAGCTTATGCACTTGTCACAACTTTAACGGGTTTGCAAGACTTCCCTAATTATTTCAGCTTTGTTTTTATGCGTAACAACTATAATGTGGGAAAAATCTTTATCTCGTGGTTACTAGTAATCTCAGCAGCTTTAAGAAAAGAATTGCGGTTATTTTTGTTTATTTTGTTATATTATATCAAAACGCCGTTAGCGTTTGTGTGCTGGTATAAAAACATTGAAAGCAGACAGCCGCAGAAAACTGATCGGCGAGTTTTATCGCAAAGCGTATAGTGTGAGTCATTCATTCTGAAAGGAAGAACTGCTTGTCGAAGCAGCCATGAAAAAATTTAAAACAAATTACGAATATGAAAGTAAAATAAAATAGCAGCTTCTAAATACTGTGAAACACAACTAAAAGAGTCTTCATTATTCGATATTATGGCAGCATTGTCTGTATAGAAACTGGTCTTCAACTTTTTGTGAATAATTATTTTACTTTTTTTACTATTTTGTCCATTACTAAATCAGAGAATATCGGACCTAAAAATCCCTTAGTTTTATTCCGGTACATAGTCTTGTTTCTTCTGCGAGTTTGATGTTTTGGGGTTACTTTGCTTGTTTAACTGTTTGATAGTTGTATTATTGCAATGAGCACCCCATTTGCCTCGAAACATTTTTATTTCATCATAGAGTTTGATTTTATTAAATGCTTATATTCAATAACTTTATCTGAGAGGTGATGTATAACGAATATTGCATCGGTGGTAGATCTGCTCTTTTTCAGAATTTGTTGTTCTTTGCATAATTTTATTCTGTTAACTATTATCGATTTTAGTATACTGACTGTATTAATGACTGTTATTCCTTTGTACTTTTTTGAGACTTTTTTATTTTCTTTCATAAAAATAGATATCGATTTCGTCCACTGATTTATTTATGTCGGTAGCATAAACACTTGTTAAGTTGTATTATTGGCGTAATTATATTTTATTTATATAGCACACGTCTTCTATTAGGCATTGCTATTTTCTGTTAACCAGCAATGCCACGTCATGATGTTATAGCAGTCATATTTTATGGTATTCTTCCGCTGTTGCTGCTTTTTGCCTTTTGCACCACTTCACGTTTTTCTATTCATTTTTGATTTATGGTTGTCTTTATAGTCCTACAATTAAGACGCACAAATTTGTGATTTACAAATAATTTGTCACATTTTTGTTGCGAGGTTATTGATTTTGCGTACAAAATACTAGAAACGTTCAGAGTAGAAGTGAAAAATGTATAATAGATTATGTGTTAATAGATAGGAGCCACAGGCAGCAAATAAGAAATATTAGAGTCATATTGTGCTCGGAGATAAATAGCAACCATTACTCCTGAAAGATAAAGACGACAATAATAATAATAACAATAAACCAGAATGGCAAGGAGTTTGAAAGGAAAATGGAAACGGTTTTCCATACAAATCAATAATTCAAATAAAATAATTAAGCATATTAAGTACGAGCAATAATTAAAAATGGAGAAGATATTTCGGAAACCTGTTGAACAGGGAAAATAATAAAGAAATAATTTACAGTACAGAAGAAATTCAACAAAGAGAACAGACACAACTAGAAGACGTTAAAGATGCAACAAAGAGACTCAAAAGAGAAGGAACCGCAAATTATGATAGTATTATAGGAGAAACTATGACGAAAATTGGCTAAAAGGAGTACAAATGTTAAGAAAAATATGTGATATGGCATAAGAGGAAGGAAGTGTACCAAAATACTGGGAGATGTTATTGTGCCAATATACAAGAAATGTGATAGGAGAAACTGTAACAACTGTCAAGGAAATAACGTGCTGAGTGTAGCTTCAAACATACGCAAAAGAAATTTGAAAATAAAATTAAACTAGAAACTGGAACTTAGCTCTAATAGTCCGAGAGTGGCTTAACGAGAGATAGAAGGATACAAGATAATTATTTCTTATTAATAATTATTTCTTGTTTATTTATTAGTTGTTACTGTAGTTCTTATTTGTATATATATGTTTAATTAAAAAATAATGATTTTTAAAGTCAAATTTACTTATCAACCTGTTCATACTGGAAACTTATCAATTGTGCACAGGTTTTACTCACCTTTCCTAGATGTCGATTAACCATTTGCCATCTGGCATCCTGATTTATTGTATACATTAAACAATCACTGCCTTACTACTCATTACTTAAGTGAAAGTTACTAGTAGGTCAAACATTAAGAAAGCATGTCTAATTAAACATGGCGTTCCGAGGGTACCGTCATAAGAATCACGTTACACTTAATCTGTATGGTTGACCTCTCTTACCACGAATAACTAGTTACTGCCAATTATATGAGACAATACCGCTTTACTGTGTCTCATAACAACCCAATTCATGCATCGGCTAAATTGATAAGCTACGCCAACAACTTGCAAGAATGGTTACATAAATGGCGCATAAAAATAAATGCAAATTAACCTACAGACATAATTTTCATGCTAAGACGCAATACCGTTTCTCTGGTTTCTCTAAATGGAATCTAAATCCTAATCACGGACAATCTGGATAGGCGGGTGACGTCGAAAGCCCAGATCACCAAGGAGAGAAGAAAGAGAAGAACTATGAGTCTTTGAGTAAGATTGACCTTGCGTTTGCCCTGCTTTGTCATTTATAGGGCTAGAAGTAAAAGTATGGCGGGAGATCAATTAGGTTGGGAAAAGTTTGTTGGAGTAAGGGTATTGCGTAATTGACGGTATGGGGTAATAAGGAATTTCCATATGACGGGTAAATGTTGGCTATCATCTCTTGTAGTCAGGAATTGTGGGCGTTTTTCTATTTCAGTTGACACACGTACAATTGTGAAATGGTTTTAGTCTGTGGAAAATTAATTTTGTGGTCTTCTTTTCTATGAGCGGTTTTGTAGGCCTTTCATTATTAAAGAGATTTCAAGAGATACTTTTTCCATCTCTTTAGTTTGACTTAGTTATTATACCCCCATCTGTGTTTTTAATTATGTTACTAACAGTTTTTTTATTATATCCGACCATTTACTTTATCTTTTGTTTGCTTGGAAATAGTCGAATTTTTTTTCTAGTATTTCGATTCGGTTAGATAGTCTTCTTTGGATTCTTTAATTTTCTTTTGTATTGTTTTATATTTATTCACTTTATCTTTGCTCTTCCTCTTTTCCATAAGCTCCAGAATTTCTGCCGTCATCCAGGGTTTTTCTTGGTTCTTTTGATTATTAAATGATCTTTAATTATTGTTTATAACCATGTTTGTATTTGTTTTCACTTTTTATTCACGTTGGTTTCGTTTAGCATGTCCATGTTTCTCACGTTAATGTTTCTCAAACATTCATTTATTTTTCGTTTTACTGCATTATATATTTTAGAATGATTAAAGATTTTTGTGTTTATATGCTTTGGAGTTTTACTATCTTTTTCATTTTTATACTGATTTTAATTATCACCGGGTTATGGTCGGAGTTAATATCGGCGCGTGGGTAGGTCCTGCAGACTTGACTGAGTTCTTATAGCGGTTGTTAATTGGGATGTAGTCTATTTGGTTTCTTATTATGTTTTACGGCGTAAAATATATGTTCAGAAACTTCAAAGAATGTGTTTTTCTTCCTGTGTGCGTGTCCACCTTGCCTTTACCCACCTTGGCGTTGAAATTTCCCATTAGTATTGTAATATCATTGTTTCTGATGCTTCTATAGATAGTTCTGTATACAATTGTTCCACTTGACGTTCTTCTTTGTCTGCTGTTGGTGTGTAAGCTTGTATGATGTTCATATTGGCCGTGTGTGTTTTTAGTTGAGGTATCATATCTTTGTCCGAGTATGGTGTAAAACTCAAAACAGACTTTATAATATTCTTATCTAGGATCATTCCCATACCATATAAATGTTCGGGGTCGCGGTTCATCGAGTAATATAATGTACCATTGTTAGTTGCGCAGGTGCCATTTCCAGGCCACCTAACGTTACTTATACCAGTAAGTTTACTTTTAGTCTTGATATTTCATTTACGATATTTTCTAATTTTCCTGGTGCAAAGAAACTTTTGCATTCCATGTTCCAATCTTTATGTTTATTCATATAGTTCTTCTCCACTGTTTCTCCCGGAGATTTAATTGAGGAACTTTTAATTTCAGAGTATTTCGTTTTGAACATTGTTATGGTTGCATGTGTGCAGTACTGTGATCATTATACTGAGGATATATGTGCGGTATTTAATGCATTGGTTTCTCCTTGCCTTCTGCATCCACATGCCATTGACCGTTTCTTGGTTCATCTGTCTTTAGGAATGATTTACCATTTCTAGGACAAGTGAGTGCTTTTACTCTTGCTGACTCGACTACCCGAAGCTGTTGGTCAGCAAAAGGAATCTGCTCATCCCGGTAGATATTCGGTCGACGGGAACCATTAATTTCCATATGGGAAAGTTGCCTCCTATGCTGCTGGTTTTGGTCCGCCACGGGTATTTGATTTCCCCGGTACCTACTATATCTGGTAAGCGTTCCCCTATCCGCCACCAGGGGAGGCGCCCGATGGGGGATCAGCAACCCCACACGGGTCCAAATTGAAAAATAAGGTGTTAGTGTACAAAACAGTGATGGTTCCAGTGTGGGCTTACATGATTCAACTGTCGGGCTGCGCGAAACCCTCAAACATTACAATCCTACAAAGATTCCAAAGCAAAATGTCCCTCACTATAGCAAATGCGGTATGGTTCGTCTCAAGCCAAACTCTCCATAACGACCTTACGATCCCATGGATCAAGGACAAAATCACCAGGTACACAACTAATTATGTGAACAGAATTCATTCCACCCAAATGCGTTAGTGCTTAACTTATTAGACAGTACAAATATCGCTAGACTAACTAGTAGCATTAGACGGTTTTTCCCCTCATACCAAGGTATTATCTAAGACTACGGTTGCAGTTATTAAATAAAAAAAATGTACTTATTTTTGCTTTGTATTGTCTATTTGCATATTATTAGAACTGTTGTAAACATCCATCTTATTTTCTGGAAGATAATAAAAAAATGTTTAATAGAGGTGGTGTTGTCAGCAGAAATATTTTTGAAGTATATTCACGGTGACCCTTCCTTATTGATCCCTCCGACAGTTCCTGCCTGGAATACCATCAACATTTTTACATGTTTTCTGCTTGCATTTTTGAACTTCAACAGTATGGCCAATTTCTGCCTTGATAATCACAAAGCTCTCCTTTATAATTTTCTAAAGGGCAGCCCTTGGTTGCGCTAAAAACTCTTAATTATCGCAAACTGCGTTGGGCTATAAGAAATGGGCCGCGGTCCACGGGGGACTTAAAATTAAGTTTCAGCGAGCACACGCATAAACCAAGCGCCGATAACTGCTTGCCCTGAAAGCCGCTTCCGATTGCGAGAATTGATATGCGCATAGTAATTTCTTGCCCGTTGTTAGGTAAAAGTGGGTTCGCTCGTTCAAAACAAATTTCAATATTATCGTCCTGATCAGCAGTCGAGATGGATGTTTCGAATGTATGAGCGCACAGACTCTTTGTTGTCGGCATACAGTAAAAAATTTAGCAATCAAGATGATGTACGAGTCTCTACGCCTTAGAAATAACCGAGATAAAAGCTTAGATGTGTAAAGTGGAAAACGTAGCATGCAGATGTGAGAAATGCGCCTCTTCTGTATTGGGAAAAAATCGAGAGAATTCTCTGCAAAACAGATAACGCCCTGATTTGTCATCCCCTGCGAGATGAATTCGTAGTTTTCCGGGAAATGTTGCGGCTGCTCCGTAAGGGATTATCCTGTCGGGCGCGGCATCTAAATTTTGCGCGTTTACAACGCACCATGCATTTTTAAAGGATTCTTAGGCCAGCGTGTGACGAACTTAATGAAGGAAGGAAACCCGAGTTCAGCTACCCAGTGCGCCAGTGCGCAACGCAAATAGCTTTCCACATTCAGCGGCACGGACAACTAAATATTGCACGCGGCAGCGGCCGCTCTTTTCCGGAAATTGTTCGTAATAGACATGTGTCCGGAAGTCAGGTGTAGCTAATTCAATTGTTAGGTACAGGAAATGCAATAAACTTTGAACAGTTTCATTTCGCCCGATACTGGATGCTCTAATTGGTAAAGTATGCAAATGCGCGCTTTTCTTTTAATCCCCAGCATCTGGAGGCGCCTATAAATTAGCGAAATTAAAGCGGAATTGGAGCTGCATTCAACATTATTATAAGAGTAATAGAGAGTTCTTGCATTGTTTGGCGAGGTAGAAGGTTCGCAATGTCTAAGGGCGTAAAACGGGATCTACTTGTTACGCCGCCCCCAAAGCGGCGCGAGGTGCAGACGGGCTTATTACCCGTAAAATATAATCTTTAATTTGTAGCCTTTGGTTACGGCGAGCTTATCTTAATACGTTTGACACCCTGATAGCTAATTAAAATAAAGGTTGAAAGTTCCCCGCCTGGGATGCATAACCGGCAAGTTTAAAACTTCAGGAAAGTTTGCGCTCTAAGCACTTCGTAAGTATTGGTGGCTATCGTTTATTACTGTTGCCCTCAGCTCAAAAATAAAAGAAAGCGTTTTATGAACTAATAAACTGAATATTTCATTTAATAGAAAAGTTTGGTTATTGTAATTTTATGGTGCTGAATAAAGTAACTAGAAGATTGTTACGGCTCCTGTGACCGTCCTTGATTTTAATATAACCGTGCTAAATCTAATTTTATGCGATATTTAAAAACTTTGGTGGACTATTGCCTTGAGTTTTTAATAGCAAATTCCACATGTGTTTTTATGCAGTTTTTGTTACCAATTTATACTTGTAATCGGTCTAGAAATATATCGGAAGCAGTCCATTGACTACTTATTTAAAGAAAACTAAAGTAGTTTTAACTTAGGTAGATAACATTTTTTTTATTTAAAGGAGTACGTATTTATAATTTTTTAACATTTATTAATTATTTGCAATCTGTATATCCAGTAACCAAAGCTGATAAGTAATTAAATATGATATGAACTGGCGTGCGGATTAATAACTAATAGCCTCCGATTATTCCCTGTGGAGAGGAACCAGAAGATTAAAAAAACCGTACAACAAATCCCATCTCTTCGCAGAGATGATAACTTTGAAAAAGCGCTAGTATTTGCTAATCATTTAAAAAATGTGTTGAGCCCTATCCTCCTGAAGCTCCCCCGAGAAAACGAGAGAAATTTTCAAGTTCCAACAGCAGCTTTCCAAATGAACCTTCCAACCAAATTCTTTAAAACTAAAGAAGTAAGCACTACAATTAGAAGTCTAAGGCAACAAATCGTTTGGTTACGACCTAATTACATGCAAAGTACTCAAAGAGTTGCCAGAGAAAGGCAAACAATTTCTGACAAATTTATTCAACGAAGTACTTACACTAGGATACTTCTCCGAGCAATGAAAATTGAGTTTGGGTAATTCTTATCCTAAAACCTGGCAAACCACCAGAACAAGTTCTTAAAGACCAATAAGTCTTCTTCCACTTCTTTTTAGTCTTTGAAAAGCTGCTCCTATCGAGACTCAAACCGTTAATTCTAAATAACAACTTATTGTCGCATCATTAATTTGGCACGTTAGCAGAATAGTTGATAAAATTCACAAAACTTTAGAAACGAAAAGATGCTGCTTGACATTAGTTAGGTCTTTGACAAGGGTTGGCATGAGGGTCTACTATTTAAAATAAAAAGCGTCTTTGCAGTCGACCTTTACCATGTAAATCAGGTCGTATCTGACTAACAGACATTATTTGGTGAGAATACAAGATGAGATCACTACATTATTTATACTAAATTCTGGAATGCTACAGGTAGTGTCCTACTGTACACAACAAGACCTACGGCAAAGCAATATATGCAGATGACACAGCCACCTAGACCCCACAATAACATCACAAAATTTGCAAACTCACTTAAGAGCTTTATAAAACTGGCTTATAAAATGGCGAACTAAAGCCAATGAAGGTAAATCCAGCCATATCACATTTACGCTGAGATGAGAAATCTACCCCCCAGTAACTCTTAACGATCAGCAGATACCACAACAAGATACGGTTAAGTACGTGGATCGTCGACTGACCTGGATGCAACATGTATGGGCTAAAAGAAAGCAGTTAAGCTTAAAACATAGACAAATGTTTCTTTCATTGTATCCACATTCAAGTCGCACAAAAAGTCAACATTTCTTAAATAGTAAGCTGCGTCGCACATAGCACTTGATCCCCAGTTATTTTCTTTTATGCCTTATGCGTGTTCTCCATGTTAGCCCTCTGTCTAAATGTATATCCAGGTATTTCACCTCCGAAACTTGAGGCCACGGTACATTATTAATGTAAACGTGTGGCCTGTTTTCTCTACACTTTCTGAAAGTGATGTGGAACGATTTAGTTTGTTTTACTTTAATCCTACCCTTTTTGGTCTATTTAATTACGTCGTTTAAATGATTTTGTAGCATTCTGGAAGCTGTGGGATCTTTGAGTTTAATCAGAATGACTTTATTATCCGCAAATGTGGCTTTCTTTTCCACCATCAAAGATAGCATGCTACTCCTGAGTGGGCTCACGACACCCAGAACGCCCGGGACTGCCTCGAGTGGTAATACTTCGAGTGGTTTCGTTACTATCCTTCGATGATCCCTTGTCGGAAGCGTTTTAATCCTATGTCTCCCTTTCCCATTTTTGGGAGTTCGGAACTCGCTTCTGTTGCTTCAGCGGCGGAGATGTTTTGCAAACGCCACTCGTGTGCTTGGTGCCTTGCCAACTGTTAACTCCGAAGAGTCAGCGTAGCTCGGCTCCGCACGTTATAAGCCTCTTCTTTATACTTCTTCTTCATTTTCTTCTTGCTGGCTCTCTAGCACTTCCCGTTTTTTTTTCTCTCTTTCTGTTTAAGGCAGTTGTGCAGTAGCTGGCTATCTTGGCCCATCTTCTCTCGTCTGTTAACATTTTTTTCACTATATTTCTTGCAGTAAGAACAATTCTCAGTTCGGATTTTAGCTGATTTTTGATCGAATAAAATGTTGGGAATTCGAAGAAGATTCTGAAGTCAAACTGATGGGTAGGTATAAGGTTTAGCTTATGATAAGTGTTAGTTTTTTTGGCAAGTAGCTTTTTAAGTAGTTTACTTAGTATAGGAAATAAGCTGATCGGTGCTTCGTTTGACAATTTTCTAGGCCTAAGAATTATTATTAGTTGGGCAACTTTTCATTGTGCTAGCCTTAAAACTTTATTATAAATAGTTGTTGACATAACCCTACCCTTGCGGGGAAGTTCTTCGATAACTTGTCCGTTACTGAATCAAATCTAGAGGCTTTGTTTAATGCAGGTTTGCTTTATTCATTTCGCTAACTTCTTTTACAGTGAACAGTTTTGGCGTCGACATGAGTTATCTAGATATGTCTTAAATTAGTAATCTTCTTTCGATATTAGGGAAAAGCAGAGGCTGGAACATTTTTTCTAAATGTTGCGCGAATACTTCAGCTTTTTCTGAGTCAGTACGTGCCCAGCTATTGTTAGCTTTACGCAGTGGAGGAATTGGCTTATTCTGACGTTTTATTCTTTTTGTCGCTTTCAATAAGCTTAATTTACGTATTCTAGGTATTCTTGGAAGCTTTTGTTCTTCAGGTCTTTAATTATCGTTTTTAACTCGTTGTCAGGTGGGTCTCTAGTCATTTGCCATGTTTTCCTTAACTTCCCTTTTCTGCAATTTTTTTCACAGCAAGAGGTCAGAATTCTTTATGTTTAGGTGGAAGGTCAGGTATTATTTATTGGTGTTGAGCGGAATTTTCATATTTCATTTATGATGAATCAAGGATCTAAAGTAGCACCAGTCTATACTTTTATTAAATAACTTCAACGGCTTCTCTTTTTCGATAAGGGTAGGTATAATTGGAGTATGATCTGAAGATAGATTCAAGCATGACACAATGTCTTGGCATCCTGAGGCAATATCTTTAATTACAAAAAAATCCAACAGATTGGGAATTTTATTTACATGCATGGGTCGGTATGTCGGTTCATATGTTTATAAGTAGTTAAACTGCAAGTCCTGTAAAACTTGACTAAGCATTATACCATTTCCTGGGGCAGTGATGCGTGAGCCCCAGAATATATATTTTTGCATTGCGGTCCTCGCCTGCCATTAATCTATTATCTAAGGATCGGAAGTGTTCGATGAATCCCTCTCTGTTAGTAGGGCAGTTTGGGGGGACAGTACACTGCTGAGAAGGCGAAATGCTTGTTTCCTGTAAGAAATTATTTTTGAATTTCGGAAGCTCGTAGTGTTTAATACCTTACCTGATCAGTATTGCCGTACCACGCCGTCAGCGTCTGGGTGCTCAGTGGAATATATACATTTTTGAATGTTTAAGTGATTTGTTTCTGTAAAATGGGTGTCTGAGATAAGTAAAATATTTAGGTTACGATGTTTAAGTAAGATTTTTACTTCTTGCTTGTGGTTTAGAAGGGCATTGGCATTCCAAAAGGCCATTTTATATACTGGAGCCATTTTTATTTTTAATCAGTTCTTTTTTGTCTTATTTGCTTTATCAACTCAATTATGGTTTGTTGTTAAGCTTGTATCGTTTGCTGCATTGTAGCAACTACGGCGGTCATTTTATTGTTCGGTTGATAGAATTGGGTACTTGCTCTAGGATGATATCTAGATAACTTAGTTTATTGGACTAATTTTCGGGGTATGTATATGTTATTTTGTTCACTGGTTAGCTTTTGTATTTGCGAATGACTTGGCTGTTGCAGGTTTTTTCTTCCGCTAGTGAATATGTATGTGGCTACTTTATTTTGATCAAGGACATCTTTAAGTTTCTTATAATTCTCCATGATTTTGGTTTGTAATTTGACTTTATTTCCTTGCTTTATCTGATAGAGGTAGTTTTTTTTATTGATGTGACTATTCACTAGATTTAATAATGGGTCTCTTGCTGTTAGAAAGGAGTAAAATGAATAGAGAAACTTACTTCCTTCTTGATTTGCTTGCTATTTGATTGGGCTTCTTTGTTTGTATTCGCGAGAACTTCATATTTGTTTGCGGTTGCTTTGTGAGGGTGGATCAGTATTTTCTTTTCTTATTACGTAATCTAACTTCTTGGAACATCCATTGACCTTGTTGTAATAACTGATTGTGAGTTCACATATGTTGATATTTGTTGTTACTGGAGCACTGTGGGTACCAATTTTGTGGTAGTGTGTTTGTTAGATAATAGGCTGGTGCTTTAAAACCGAGGTATGAATGATTGTTGAGGATTTTTCCACTACATTATTTGCTGCGGCAGCTGGTATTGCGACTGCCACTACATCTGAAGTTATGTTATAAGACATGCGAGCATATTATTATTGACTGTTTGTTGCGAGTGGTTGGTGTTTGAATTAGCAAAAAGACCAGAGTGTATGTTATACATGATGATTTATTAGTATAAATACAAGCCACTGTTGTTTGTATAAAGATTAATAATATCCAATCATAGTAGTAGCCTTCCGAAACACCTCGTCAAAAGAGAGCAATATAAAATATTTCTTAGACTATTAAAAAATAAATTTATAGTAGGCAGTGACACCAATGTTAGGAACACTCATTGGGGATCTAGGCTAATTAACACTAAAAGCAAAGAATTATTAATTGCAATTGAGAGCTACGCTGTGAAACATTGTTTACCGGAAAACCCATATATTAGCCGACCGACGTTAATAAATTACCAGATCTTATTGACTGTTTCATTCTAAGGAGTATATAAATTCTGATCATTTTTCAATATTACTAAAACTGTTGAAAATATGATTAAGAAGAAAAACAATATCATAAAAAAAAAACAATTTTATTCTACCTAACAGACTTTCTGATTGCAAAAAAATTACTTTAGTGGACCCTCTAAGAAGGAGGAACAATTAGATAAAGAACTAGGAAAATTCATAAATGACATTCAACAATGGCATGGGAAAGTACCCCCTCAAACACAAAGTAAAATAGTATCAGACTAGAGCTCCACAAGATAAAACTACTTTTAATAAACTTACCCAGCAGTTAAGAAAATAAATCAAAGCACTGAAAGATGAACCTATACAAACCTGTTTGGGTAAACTACCCAAAAATATCAGCACTGATTATTTTCTGTGAAAAGTGGCTTCCTTATTAGAAAAACTGGGCCCAAAGCAATGAGCAAAAATCTCAAATATTTGCCAAATATTTGGAAAACATATTTTAATTAAGAAGGTGAAGAGATAATTCCCACTACTTCAAAAAAGTTGAAAGACCTAAAAACTTCAGGGTTAAACCTAATCACTGGGGAAATTCTACAGCAGTTACTCAAGAAATTCATATGTTCCCAAGCTAATGAAAGTAGCCAAAATCTAAAACCTGGAAAATTTTTACATAAAGCCTCATCTCACATGCCTATATCACTATTGCCAACAAAACTCTTTGAGAAAGTGCTGTTTAAAAGTCTTTTACCAATCATTGAAAGCAAAAACTAAATTCCAAATCACCAGTTTGGATTTAGAAATAAACATTCGACAATAAACACCTTTTCCAGATGTTACTGCTATTTTAGCAGTAGGTGATGGTATTAAAGAAGCAACTGAAAAATTGCAAAGTTCTTCTACTCATTTAGAATCCTGGAGTAAAAAGTGGTGAATTAAATTAAATTAAGCTAAGTCTGTATGCACTGATTTTACCAATAGACTAGTAGGAAGTTTATCTGTAATAATAATAAATAATCAGATTGTTCACACGCTGATACAGCCAAATATCTTGGTAAGCCTCTCGACACCAAGCTTAGACGGAAAACTCACGCCAAAAAAAAAAGAGTTGCATCTAAAATATAATAATTGGAAGAAACTCCTTTTTGTCAATATATAATAAGCTTTAGGGTTGTATCAAACAAAGTAACTTAAATGTATTGCAAAGATTAGGAACTACGATCTATACAGGGATTTCTAAGCAGAAGTTGTGGCTAAAGAAATCCAGATGACGAGAAAACACAAACAGAGACTTTATCAACACGACAGTGTAAAAGCTATTGAACTGTTAGTGCGAAGATTCAAGAGAAATAACCTTTTGCATTAGTCTAAATATGAGTGTTAAAATAAATAAGATAGGATCGGCTGTATCCTTTTATTTATACTGGACAATTCAAATACACTACAGTTGCGATATATTTATGTAATTTTAGCATCACTTGGCGTACGATCGCATCTTACAACAAATACAGACAAATACAGTTATTAACTGTAGTTAGTGAAAAATTGTTTTGAACAGATAAGACAATACTTTTTTCTTAATTGAATGCCAAAAATAAGACTGTTTCTAATTTTTTTTGTTATGGTTCAGAATGAGAAGGTACACGAGTGAGCTTTTCGTCTTAATTTTTTATTTTTTTTAATGTAAGAATAATTATATTCCATTTTTTCTGTTATTTTCAAAAACTATTTTAGAGAAATAGTGGTGTCTAGTCGTAACTGAACAGGCAGCACCACTTTAACACTTTGTTGTAGGTTACATATACTCACAATAGCCTAGGGTTTAATTGTTACAAAATGCATTACATTTTTTTGTTCGTTTCTACTTATAGGGTATGTAACATATAAGATATAACTGTTATCACGAACAAACGGAAGTCACACTTGTCTGGTAATAGTAAAAATGTTTTTCTTTTGAACATCTTGCGTTTTATTCTTAAAAATTTGCTTCGACCGTAAGAGTCGGGTGATTCGCCATCCCTAAAGAAACATAAAAAGTGGGCTAAACACATTGCCTGCTGCTAAGACTGAAGTTTTCGTAAAAACTAGGCGTAGGACTTCTTTGATCTTGAATAGTCTGCAAGAAAAATTTTGGTAATTAGTTGATCGGCAAAAGTTGATATATAAATCTAGAGCAGCTGTAGTAGTATGGATAGCAGCACTATCTTGCTGAAATCAATGACTATTGCAGCTGTATAATATATTTTCACCGTTTACAGTCTGTATGATCTTTTCATCTTTCCAAAAAAGTGAATACAAAATTTTTTCTTCAGAAGTTGCATGCCAAACTGTTAATATCGTATTGTGAAAGAGCTTCCGTAATAATAGTTGCGTCCAAAGTGAAAATCTAGTTTTTTTACAAAGCTGTGTTTTGTTTGCTATTTGTAATATTTTTCCAAATTCATTTACATTGTGGTATAGTACAACGATTATTGTATTATTTAAAAGCTTAACTTTGGAAGGGTTTCAATTTTTCTAACTACGATTACTGTGATAGGTTTTTGGTCCTTTGATTTATATTTTTTCTCAACAGTTTTTAGCAAATTTTATTGGTAACTGCCAAAAATAATTTTTTAAATCAATTTCTTCTATTAACAGTTATAGTTAATTTAAATTGTGTTTATTGATAGACTATTTAATGCAGCATATTCTTCATGTACAGTCAACATCTTAAGGCACCGTTAAGAGCCTTTTTTAATATCCAAGCTCTGAAGCATCCCACGAATTTTATTCTTGCTACCCCAGGCTTTGTCTTTTCCTTTGAAGGCCCTCCTAACTTATTAATGTCCTAACGAACAATTTCGCCTCTGTGGCCAGCAGCATTATTTCTGTTCGGCTGCGTACCTCGTCTGCGTTCGTTCTAACGAAACGTCGAACGATGTGGAGCAACAACGAACGCCGTGCAAGTAAACCGAGCCGGCGCTGGCAGTCTTCTTTTTTGGTTTAGAGAATCAGTCGTCTCGTTAGCGAGCTGGCAAGGCGATCGCAGGGCTTGGCGAAACTGCAAGTCTACCGTTTCTCACAGATGATACGCCTTATGGTATCACTGCACCTTTTAACGTTACGTCGTTTTCCGAAAAGAGCGACATTTTAAAGCGTTCGAGTGCCTTTATTATGAAAAGAAGCAATCCTTGCTTGTTTACTGATATGAAAATACTTCATGGACAACTAGAGCGTTCGCGCAATCTACAGTTTTTGCCTTATGAAAACAAGTAATTTGGTCCTATGGCTGTGTATAGTTTTATATTATTTTTGTTCAATTACAAAGTTACACAATAAATATATTTTAGTTACAAAATATATTTCTATAATTTTAAATAGAGCAAATTTAAACTTTATGGCGGCCATTTTAAAATGTTGAAGGGTCAGAATCTTTTGCATATACAGGGCAGAAGAAATTAAAGGGGCAAATTTAAGGAGATGATTTACTATTATCAATATAAATAGCTAATGTCATTTATCGTCGAATGTAAGTCTCTTCTCATGTTTTCCAGTTATTCATACCGTTTGTTTTCTGTAACCAGTCATAACTGTCTATTTTTTATATTATCCGTTTATCTTGTTTATGGTCTTCCTCTCATTTTGTTATTATTTAGAAGTTTCTATTCTCTCTACGAGTCTATCTAAAGTGTATTTTCGTTGTATGATATTCGAACTTTGGTTTTTCTTCTAATTTCCGTGTTGAGTATGTGATCCTATAAAATTATTCGACTTTTTTTTAATCTGTCTACAATGTTTTTATGGAATGGCCACGTGTTTGTTTCATATGTGCAAACCGGTAACACATATTAGTTTTTTGCCTATATTATATACTATATATACTATATACTAGACGTCAGTATTATTTGTAGTCTGCCAAATATTGATCAGACTAGTGCTAATGCATGTAATCAGTCGTCTGAAACTTTTATGGAGCTTTTTAGTTATTTAAATATGATTTCCCTACTATATTATATTATTTCTACTATGTTGTTAATGCGCAATGAGTATATAAACAAAAATTTATCATAGATTATGTCATATGAAACAAAAAAATAAGACCAGAGCAAATAATAACAATTAGAACATTAAATATTGCAGAAATTGGTATTGATTACCAACTACTACTAGCAAAAATTAGGATATAATTAAACAATAACAAAAAACACAGGAAAAGAAGAAAAGATTAAAATAGAACTCATGGAAGATGAAACTAATAAATAAAATAAATGAAAAACTGGTTCAACAAGAAAATTAAATTGAGGAAGCCTGGCAAAAATAGAAAGAAATATCTTGGAAAGCACTAGAGAAGCTCTGGGAACTGTAAGGAAAAACACAAAACACCATGGTTCTCTAATGAAGTAAAAGAACTGTCTAACGAGAAAAGTAGAGCGACTGCACTATATGCACAATAAGAAACGAGGTAAATTTTAAAATAAAGAAGCTGAAAAAAGCTACTGGGGAAAGTTCTCAAAGAGTATGGAAAGAGACTTCTATGCACACAAAAAAGTATGGAAGGTAATGAGAAACAGCAAGGCGGACACTAAGGGAGACAAGAGTACGGCTAGTATGCTAAGCTGGAGATAAATCACCAGTAGGAAAAAGGGCTAGGAAGACCGATGAGGAGATGGAGAGAGGCATTCTAAACTGAAGTGAACAGGCGTGAGCCTATATAAAAGTTGAAGAAGAAAAAGGCTATGTCGTCTTCTGCTGAAGATTTTTATTAGGAATTCTTTCTTTTATTAGGAATTTCTTCTGACTCTACGTTTCTTACTATAGTACTTTGGTCTTCTGTTTTTCCTATTGTCGATTGTTTTCTGATTCTATACATTGCGTTGTAGTATTTTTCTACCTTCATTAATTTTCTTCATTGTGTTTTTAAGATTTATTTAATTCTTTTTTAATGTTCAAAGTTTTTTTCAAGTATTTTTTTTAATCTGCTTTTATGTTCTTCTTAAGTGTTCTGTTATTTCTAATTTGTTATTTAGTTGTCGCCATTTCTATATTAGGTACTGTGTAATTTTAATTTGTCTTGGAAGTAAATTGCTTATGACAGTTTTGCACGTGAGAGGGATAGTACCACTTGCTTGAAATAAGGTTCTAGACTTGAGTCGCCCTCAATATCTTGTAGAACACATTTTTCCAACCCAAGTGTACGAACACGACACGTATGTACTTCACACAAATAGACAAAGCTCCTTTGCGAAGGTTTGGTAATTCGACTGCTTTCTTTGAGAATAAATTCATTGGTAAATCCTCTTGACCTTCTGACCATTTACATCTTTACAACATATGTTTACTCACCAGCAGACCTGTAAGCGTTATCTTTTTTCACTTCTTGTTGTTCCTGGTTAGGTTCTGCCGTTTTCTATCCCCAGTGCTCGCAGGTCTTCTTCGCATGCCTCCAGCCATTTCCCCCGTGACCGTATTCTCCGTTTCTTCTTCCTCTTCTGCTCATTACCTTTTTTGCCCATCTGTTATCCGTCATTCTGTAAACGTAGCCTAACCATTGAAATCTAGTTGCCCTGATTTTCTGGCTTATCGTGGCAATATAGTTGTTTAACTTTCAAATTTATTCTTCTTCTCCATACATTTCCTTGTTATTTAATGCCCCCCCCCCAAGATTTTTCTTAACACTTTACGTCCCCATGCGTCCAGTTTCTTCTCCTCTGTCTTGTTCATGATTTAGCACTCAGATCCATACAATAGTGCTCTTTGTACTACCCATTGGTATTATCTAAGTTTGGCTGCCCATGAGATGGTTTTGACTCTAAATAAGTTGTGAAGCGCTCCTACCGATCTGCTTCGCCTTGTAATTCCCTTGTTTATTTCTTTTATCTGGTTTCCTTTACTAGTTACTGGTATGCTCAGATACTCAAACTCTTCGACCTTTTCGAAAATCTATTCTTTGTGTTGTTCTTGATTTATATTTGTTCCCTAATTGTATTGTTTCCCATCTATATTTAGTTTTTACTTTATTAATATGAAGGCCATAATCTTTTGCTTTTTGTTCAAGAGTCTTGAAGATTTTGATGAGTTCTTCTTCTGATCTAGCCATGAGCACCACATCATCTGCATAAGCTTGTACTTGATTCATCCCCTGAGGTCTGATCCCGCTCTCTCTAAATATCACTTCTAGTACACAGTTAAATAACACCGTTGACGGGGGTCTCCTTGTTACAACCCTTTTTAACCTTGCAGTTTTCACATAGCCCCTTTTATCGCAACTTTATTTTCCGTTGTTCTAAGCGTCTTTCTATCAGCTTAATTATCTTATTTGGTACTTGGATTATTCTGTAGCTGAGTCGTAAATTTGAGACAGGCCAAACCGCCAAATACAAAAATAATACAAAGAGGCTAATCTAAGACACTTAAAAAGACTTTTCATGCACCATGGTACGTTATTGATAAAACTTCGCACGATGACCTTGGTATACCGCTCGTAGAAGAAGAAGTCGGCAGATCAACAAGGAACAGCTCCTGGACATCCCAACGAAGAAGCAAGACAACTCTATCTTCAGCTTGGAATCAGAAGAAGGTTAAAAAACAGTGGCTTGCGGATGTTTTAAATCAAATCACATAACTTATAGCTTTAAATAGTAGGTTTTGGAGAGAGGTTCACGTTATTTGAGTTACTTTTGTGCCTATTTTGGACCAATTTTTAATTTAGAACTTCCAGTAATGTCAAGTATCTTTTCTAAAATCTGAAATTGTCTGATTCAAATGGCTATGGGATGGGTTGGTTTGAGTCCGCTCATATCTATATTTTTTAATTCTCTATATTTTGTTTTTCTTGCTTTTCTTTTCTTTTTTGTCTTGGGTTTCTATTGCAAATGCGCAAAGAATTTTATACAAGTTTTACACATTTTCGTTTTATTTAAACTCAGAAACGTCTATAAAGTTAAGGTGGGTTGTATAAAAATGTTGATTTTATATGTTTAGGGTCTATAAATGCAATAAAATACTTGCAGGGATTAACCGAATTTTAAGGTTGTACTTAAATTGTCTTAAAAATCGCTCAACTTTATCCGATGTTTAAGGTCCTCTCATCCAATTCAATTTATTTCCTCTTTGTTGCAGGATGTCGGCCCGGAACACCTTAGGGGGGCTCCTCGGCCTGACAATAAACCTCGCCCTTTGCTGGCTGTGCGCATCCAGTGCCGTATCGTGCCCCACGGTGTGCTCGTGCTCGCTCGACAGCCGCGGAAGAAAAGTAGTGTCCTGTGTTAAAGGGGGCCTGACCTCCATTCCGTTCGGCGAAATGGAACTGGAGACAGAGGTGATCAGAGTGTCGGCGCCCGAATACAACCTCAATACGCTGGCCATGGACCCCGCCATCCAGGACTTCGAGGAGCTGGAGGAGCTGCAAATCACGCGTTCCAACATCCCCGAGCTGGGGGTGCACCTACTCTGGACGCTGCGGAAGCTGACTGTCTTGAACCTGTCGCAGAACAACATCACGCAGCCCCTCGACGAGAGCTTTCGAGGGCTGCATAATTTGAAGGAACTTTATTTGGACGACAATCGGATTTACTCGCTGCCGAGCGGAACGTTTCGTTACCTTTCCACTCTGAAAATCCTATCGTTACAGCGGAATCGAATACAGCAAATGATGCCGAGAATGTTTGAGCAGTTGGGGAAATTGCAAGTTTTGAAACTGAGCGGGAATTATCTGAGGGAATTAAATCCCGAATCGTTTAAGTATGTTTTGCAGGTAGGTCGTAGCATTGCCCGGACGCGGTTTTTCAGGGGGATTTGGAGATACCTAAAATACCAAATCTTTATGAATAAAATAATTTTTAGAAAAGTAGAGCGAAAGCTACGTTCTAACATATGAGTGCACATGCCATGTTAAACGTTGTGGTTCTCTTTGACATGTTACTGTTTGACTACATGATTACGGGTAATTACCGTAAAATGGGGTGACTTTAAATAATGGGGAGAATTGATACTCATGGGTTGTAGGCAGAGTAAATATACATGGTGGGAAGGCTTACAATTTGCTTTGCAGATTATTAGCTAGACACGGGTTTTGTAGATTACAGATCGAATGGCATGAAAAAATTAGACAGCAGTGTTTTACTTAAAAAAATTATATCTACGAATTTCTATTAATTCATTGGCTTACACGTATTGCGTGTAATAACTAATTTGTAAATTAAGCGACGATTTCCCCACAAAATGCGATTTTAGCTGTTTGAATCAAGATAACGCACTTGCTTTCCTTGCTTATTTAGCGTGATCAACTTGATACTTTGTTCAGCTTGGCAAAACAGGGGTGATAGCAGTGTTTGACATCTCTTAACCTGTATGTTGATTCCTGCATTGTATAAATTATTAACTTTATCAGTTGCCTTTTGAGTGTACAAATTTAAAATGAAAGAGGATAAAATACATCCCTGTCTGACATCCTTTTTTCTATTTTTTTTCTGCATTGATGAAGGCGATATAAACTTCTTTGTTTTTTAGATACATTTTTTAATAATTAGTCTAAATGCTAGGATTTGTTTTCTTGCCCCTGAGTTTTTACGAAATACGAACTGATCTTCTGTTGGTATATTGTCAATTTTTGCCTCTTCGTTAGTATTTTTTTGATATAGCAACAGTTATACTCTTGGTAAAATGTTTAGGAAATTGTTCAGTTTTATAAATTATTTTAACAATTTTGTCAATACCAGGAGCTTTATTATTTATTAACTAGTTCGTTTACGGCCTTATCATAATTCTGCTTTTTATTATTCATGGTTCTTTGTCTTAATCGTTTATTAGTACTTCGTTTATTATTAAATCTTAGAGCGGTTCATCTCTATATAGATTCTTTATGTATCTTTTCCATTTATCAGCAATGTCTTTATCTTCTGTTATAACTACCCTTATTTCGTTTTCTTTGTTCCAAACTGTCCTTTAATTTTCCTTATGCTATATCACTGTGTATCAATCTTCTTGTATCTCTTTAGAGATATTTATTATGTGCTTTTCTTTAGCTCTCCTATTTGCTTTATTTATTTTATTTCGTAGTCTTCTATACTCTTGTTGTCCACCTTCTGTATTATTGCTTTTATATTTTCGTCTCGTTGCAATGGGTTGTATTACTTCTTTGCTTAGTCAGGGTTTTCTGTTTTGTTGTGTACTTTTTCCAGTACTTTTTCCAGTACTTTTGATATAATACCTTGTTTTAATAGGTCTAGTAAAAAGAAATCCATTATTTTTCCAACAGATGGCTTTAATAAATTGTATCTTGCGCTCTAAAAGTCCGATCGGTTTAGACTAGATGGCGTTAGAAAGCTGACATTTTGTACTAAAAAAACTTATCTGACAGTTTTGTGAATGGTTGACTCAGTTTTGTTTGAGCTCACGTCAAAGATGGACAACAGCAAAGAGAAAATACGCCATATTTTACAGTTTTTTTTCGATAAAAGTGAAAACGCAAGCCAGGCGGCTGAAAATGTGAATAGTGTTTATGGTTCTGATACTGTAAAAGCCAATCAAGCGCAGTCATGGTTTCGTTGATCCCGTTCCGGTAATTTTGATGTCAAATATGCACCATGCTCTGGAAGGCCAATTGTCGAAAATGTGGATAAAATCATGAAAATGGCCGAGTCCGACCGTCATATAAGCACTGTTTCTATTGTCCAGGAGCTAAACATTGCACAAAAAACCGTTTGGAACCATTTGGAAAAAGCTGGATACAAAAAGAAACTGGATGTATGGGCGCCGCACGAGTTAACGCAAAAAAACCTCATGGACCGAATCTCCATCTGTGATTGTTGCAGAATCGCAACAAAGTCTGAAGTGGATGGTGACTGGAGATGAAAAGTGGATCACTTACGATAACGTTAAGCGAAAACGGTCGAAGCGCGGTGAGCCGGCACAAACGGTGGCCAAGCCAGGATTGACGGCCAGAAAAGTTTTGCTGTGCGTTTGGTGGGGTTGCAAGGAATCATATAGCTGCTCCCCTACAGCCAAATTTTAATTTGAACCTGTACTGTGAACAATTGGACTGTCTGAAGGAAGCAATCGCCCAGAAGCGGCCAACTTTGGCCACTAGTACAGGAATTGTGTTTCATCAAGGCAACGCCAAGCCACACACATCGATAGCGACTCGCGAGAAGCTCTGGAGCTTGGTTGGGAGGTTCTTATGCATCCACCTTATAGTCCGGACCTGGCACCAAGTGATTACCACCTGTTGCTATTCATGGCGAACTATTTTGCTGGTGAAAAATTCACCTCAAGAGAGGCTTGTGAAAGTCGACTGTCCCAGTTTTTTTGCCAATAGGGACAAGGGCTTCTATGAGAGAGGCATAATGGAATTACCTTCAAAATGGCAACAAGTTATCGAATAAAACAGCGCATATTTGACCTAAATCGGTTCATTCTAAGTATGTTAAATAAAACCTTCAATTTCATGTAAAAATAATGGATTTCTTTTTACTAGACCTTTTATATTTATCCATATGTCGTTAGTATTTATTGCGGGTTCTATATTCAACGAACTTAAAAAGTTCGTTACTGAATTCTACATGTCTGTCGGTCTGTCGGTCTGTCTGTCGCTGTCACAAAATTATGGATTTTTTAAAATTTTAAAATGGATTCTTATAGGAAATTTTACGCTGATTTCAAAATCGAAATCAAAAAGTTTCTATCTCGAATAGTTTTCGAAATATTCGACTTCGAATTTCGGGAAAATTTCGACATTGCGATTTTATGAGTAATTCTTAAAGAAAATTTTACGCTGATTTCAATAATGAAATCGAAAAAATTCTATGTCGAATAGTTTTCGAGATATTCGACTTCGAATTTTCCCGAAATTCGAAATCGAAATCGAAAGGTCTTTTTAAGTTCGTTCTGGGATTGCTTACAGAGCAATCTCTTCGGCGGCCCCATGTTTTTATTTCTGTTTTCATTTTTTTTGTTAGCTTAATGTTATCATTACCATATTGTGGTCACTACCTATGTTTGGTCGTTGGTAGCCTTTACTGTCTCTAACTTGATTTCTAAATCTTTGCTGTCAACTCCTACTATCCCTTCTGGTGTAGTTTTAGCGTGAATAACTCTGTATTTTCTACTCCAGAAGTTGCCTTCTTGTGGCCATCTCATTTCACTTATACACATAACGTCGATAGTTAGATTTGCCATCTCTATCTTTGCGTTTTCGAGTTTTCAACTTTTGAGCAGTTTCTTACACTCCACTGCGCTATTTTGCTAACGCCCTTATTCTTTTGTACAGTCTTTCCGTGTTCTCCTCCCGGAGATTCCATTGGAGGACTGGTTTACGTCCGAAATGAAATTTAACATGGGAAGACATTCCATATGATTTAATGAATATTGGAATTGTGGTTCCTGGAAAATATGTGTTGTTGCAGTAGTTTTCCATTGTATTCTGCATAATCTACATTTGTTTGTTAGCACTAAAAGTGATAATGTCCTATAGTGTTGATTACTCTTCATACCGTAACCCTGGTTTACTACCAGCTGAGCTAGATAAACCCAGGTTTTTAATGAGGTTGTTACTCCCTCCCATCTTTTTATCCTGGCTTGGGATAAGCGGTATGTCACGTTCAACTACACTCACAATAGCCCAATTCCGATTCCTATCGGAGTAGCTATTTAAATAAAAATGAGCTTTAGCTCTTAAATTGAGTGTTTTACAACTGCTATGTTCTCTAAAATCCAGTTTGCAAATTTATTTGATTTCTGAAACACCAACTGTAAAAACGCAAACTTCAGTTTACAGAATTTAAATCCTAAAGTTCATTTTGGGACAGCCTATATAATTAATAACTAAATTAGGCACTATAGCTTTGTTGGTAAGAAATTTTTTGTATTTTATAAATCTTGATTTTAATTTTTTTGTTTAATTTACAATTTATTACTATGTAGCATATATTTTGTAGATTACGCTTAACCGCCTTGGTGTACGCACGTGCGATTGAGCTCAACTTTGACTATAATTAAGCTGTGAAACAAGTGCATTTAACAACGCAAGTCCCAGATCGATTTATTCGTAATCGGGAACAATGGACCATTAGCAGTGATAAATATGTAATCAAGATAACAAATGCCCCAGGCTACCTGTTAAAATGATCCAGCAACCTTCTTTGTAACTTTACGGGAAACGATCCTGCTTTAGGGCAATTTAAATCTATCCAAATACAAGATACTAGTTGTATATATGCTGTATATATTTTTTGCTGGTTGCATGTTTTTTTTTGCTACTGGTTGTCCATTTACGGGAATTTAATCTAGATTTTATTGATGGGAATTTGCACTTGTGAATTTCTTTAGCTACCTGACATCCTTGGTAGTTAACGGAGTTTTTACTCTTTTCTTTTCTTTCCTAATTTGTTGTTAGATGTTGTCCACCATATTTGACATATCTGGATGTCCTATGACAGTAGGTGTTCGAGTGTCTAAATCTTTGACATTTTTCACTTTATATTACTCCACCTTTAACGTGCAAGTGTTTAAAAGTGGTTCTTAATTTCATTATGAATTTTATGTTAAATATTTCCTTATTATTTGCACTTTGTTATTTTGGTATTTTTATCTTTTAGTATTTTAATGACTGCCATCATAATTTTTGCCATTGGTTAACTAGATTTTGGCTTGAGAATTATATTTTTTGACGTAGTATTTGTCTTCGGCTTGAACGTCTAGCATGTCCGTTAGCGATTTTAGGTGTGGGCTACGTAAACTAATATTTGCGGAGGCTTTACCTCTTGCAGAGTTAATTCCTTCTTGACTGTTTTCCTCGTCCGACAGAATCTTGAACCTCTTATATGTTGGAGCCCAAAACCAATAATCCGTTAATTTTATTTGTTTCGTACGGGTTTGTTCAGCATGATTTATATTATTTTGTATTTGCCATTTCTGTTCGGCACTGGTTTATATTAGAAAGTCTATCTCCTGCTGACATAAATTGGGACGAGTGCACCGTCTGTATGTGTGCTGGGATTGACACATGATGTAAAAGAGGCTGGGATAAAGATTGCGTTGGTAATTGTGGTGCTTGTTGGTATCGTATAGAAAAACAGCGACTATGGCGGCAGGAGCGGCGGCAAAAAGCTGCAGGCTAGGCGACCTAGGCCATATCGATGACGGGCGCGGGGCTCATCAATGTGCTGGCGGGCAGCAAGTCTCTGTTCGCGGAAATTATTTATAGCACTAATAAATTTTGACACTTGTTACATAAAACGCGAATTGATTACGCAACACGCCCGCTCTGTTTGAATGTGGAAATTGAACTCCGTCCTACGCTATGCAAATAACGTTGAATGGTACTTTTCCTTTTCTCATCTTGCGCTAAATTTTGAAGTGTTTTTCGGGAGGTTCGTAATAGTTTTTCTTACAATCGCTCCTTGTATTTGTTGCGAGGATCTTCAGAAGTTGGGTCTTTGTAAGACTGATCGTGTATCTCTTATTTTAAACCAATTAATAACCTGATTCATAAGGGTATTCTCATACACACACTTATTTTTTCGTCGTATGGCACCATTATTAGCATGTACTATGATATACCTAAGGCTAACATTATCTAGATTAAAACATTAAATTGTTCACAAATGTCAAAGAACATTACCAATTTTCATTTAGTGTCTATTTTCCGGTACTGTAATGTAGTTAGAAATTTAATCATGTAAATGTTCTTCTTTTTTTGAGAATCTTTGATTAGAAAATACTGTCTCGAGTAGGCATATATTCTTTGAAGTTCGAATTCTTTTAACATATCACTTATTATTTATGATTTCACAAACTTGGGAATTAATTTATCTACTTTTGGAGTCTTCTTTTGTTGTAGTGATGTATGTATAATAAAAATTATTGATTCTTCGAGTAATAGTAATATTAGTATTAGGAATTTTAATAAACAAAAAGCAAATAAAAGACCAAAAAAACCTGACTAAAATAACTTGAGGTGGTTTTTAGGTAATAGAGCTCCTAAGAAGAAAAACATGCGTGGTAGAGCGGTGTTAAACAAAAAATGTGTAATATCTTATATTTATAGAAAAAGTAAATGAATACCTTCTTCCTCAATAATAGCATTGAAACGTGAGCAATACAATAGAGTCTATCGAATAGCAGGATAGACCACAGATATATGACGCTTATCAAAGACATCTACGAAAATACAACAATAATAGTGAACTTGTCAGAAGAAACTGATCTAATCGCGATTGAAAATAAGTTTCTCAAGCCGATCCAATATCTCCTAAACTATTCGTACTAGCTATTGGAGATGTTTTCAGATGACTAAATTGAGAGGGAAAAGGCATACATATAAATGACAAATTTTTGAATAATCTAAAATACGCCGATGACGTCATACTATTTGCAATAAACTGAGAACAACTTGATTCAATGCTACAAGAACTAAATAAGGCTTCTAAGAAGGTGGGGTTACAGATAAAAAATATGACAAAATCTGAAGAGGGAGTGAATATGGAAACAGAACAAACCGTTATACTACAAGTAAAAGAATATACATATCTAAAGCAAAGGCTTATACTTGACAAAACAAATCAAGAAATAGAAATGGCAAGAAGAACCAAACTGGGATGGGCCTTTGGCAGATTAAGTTATATATTGAAGAACCGAAAGTTATCCCAACATCTTAGGTCAAAAGTATTCAATAACTGTATATTACCTGTTATGACTTATGGAGCTCAGACAAAAACTCATAAAGACCCAAAGAGTCATGAAGCTTGAAATGTTACAAATAACTCTAAAAGACAAAAAAACAGAATACAATGATTAAAGAAAAGACAAAAATTACAGATATAACAGAGACTATCTAAACTCAGATGGCAATTCGCAGGGCACAACGCCCGTCAAACACATACTAAGTGAAACGCACAGTCTTAGATTGGAGATTATGGTTAAGCAAAAGAGCAAGGAGAAGACCACAAATGTGACGGACGATCAGATGATGTAAAGCGTCACTACTGTCTCGCATGATACAGGACAAGAAGAAAGGAATAAGAGGAGACCTACATCCGCAAATGGATTGATAAAGGCTAAAGCAGAAGAAGAATGATTTAAAAGTGTACTTCTTAATAATAATATAATTTATGAAATGTAACTGGAACGATCCAGATACATTAACGAATACCTAAAAGTAATTTGTCACTGTCTGTTAGGTGAAAGATGGATTAGTCTTACTACTGTTTCTGAATAAAATTTTAATTTCTACACGGATTATTCGTTTAAATGTTTGACTCGCAAAGGAAACAAGTCAATCAGAATGAATAACTAAATTAAAACAGAGCATTCTACGTAATGTTATTTAAAGTTATGTAGGCTTGATGCAACGATTACCAGGCGCAGGCTAAGCGGCTAGAAAGCAGGGATTTGTTTTATTCATGAGGAAGCGAATTTCTTTTAATAATGCCATTAAGCAGTCGCTCAACTTAAGGTGTGAGCCTTTTAGGAGTTAATATATTCCGAAATTATGTGAAGTCATCCCATTTCATGGTTAAGGCAGCAGCTTTACCGAATTTTTACGGGACGCGGAATTTGAATGCGCCCGGCCGCTGCAGTGCTTAATGTTTGCATTATTTTCCAGACGAACGTCCGCGTGCGGCCTAATAAATTTATAATTTAATGAGCCCGGCCAACTGATTTAAAGCGATCACGTGAAGTTTCATGCAGTGGATCAGTTTAGGAAAATTGAGTTGGGAATTAGATTCTGCAGATCAATTTTGTTCTGGAAGTGGGTCAATGTACTGCCAGATATCGCGGAATGCGCTCGCGATTTGAGCTTCTTGCGGCCGCACGCTAATAGACTTCTGATGTCAAGCTCAAAAAAGTGTATATGCATTCTTTTAATTGTGACTAACCCTAGCATAAGAAAGGCACAAAATTACAACTAGAAATCGTTCGATCTTGGTGTAGATTTGGCGTAGAAAAATTGGAGAAATTGAATAAGCAAATTTTAGTAGTAATATAACGTAAAAGCGATTTATACCTGGTATTTTATCTGAGTTTCTAAACAATCTAATCTAACTTCAAGGGGAAAAAGCCAAGCGATGAGATGTATTTTAATACCTATATGCGTTTCTTGCTGATACAGTAAAAAATCAACAATTAAGATACCTTTCTTGCTCCTTGATCTTGCAAAAACTCATATTGTTAGTGATAAGCCTTGGATGTAAAGATGTAATCTAAAAACCTACGCTTGATCGTCTCAATAAAAATCTTTATGGTTCCCAAGCTAAAGAAAGTAAAATGTACAATGGTTCAAGTCAGGGCGAAATTCATGTATTACTTGTTGCAATTAGGATTTTTTCCAGATAAAGAATCACTTGTGTGAAACTTCTGGATGTTTTTGAAATTGAAGATTTTGTATACTTAATATACAGGCGTGGCTAAAAGGCATCTTATAAAATTTAATCGTGTGTGTTGGAAGGCAAGTTTTACTTTACCACTTAATAATTATTGTTGGATACTCAGTATCTTTTTAGTCTACTTTTAGATTTAATAACAGCAGCCATTCTTTTAAGTGAACCTCTAACTAGCTTCCAATACTCTTCAGTTCTTCTTGTAGAATTTCTTTAGGGTTTTTTGCTATCACATTATGCTTCTTATCTTTCGCTTTAGTGACGTAATGGGATTTAGATCTGTCGATTGGGTTGGTCAGTCTAACAGCTGTACTTGTTTGCTTTAAAATCAATGCATTTTGTTTGGTGCCATCTTGCTGAAATTTGATGTCGTGCACTTTGGTATCACCAAAAATATTTGTATAAGATGGCCGCAGAACGGTTTCAGTCCAATAATATATTGTTCAGTGTTCATGCATCCTTTCTAAACAACATGCAATTCCGATCATGCTGCCCCTTCCGTGTTTCACTGTAGGTACCATACATTGGAGAAGGTAATCCTCATTCACTTACAACGCCCATTAAGGCGATGTACCAGAGTGAGACGGAATTCGTGACTGGCACAATTGTTGGAGGGCAGCAATAGTAACGATTGCTACAGAAAATTCGTAACACTTGCATTCTCTATAATAGCCAAACATGTGTGTACATGTACTAGACCTATTGTTATGATTTAAATGTTGACAGTAATTTAAAGCACCTGATTAAGCGTACCTCATAGTTAGATTCATCCGACCACAGAACATTTTTTCAATCTTTATCTATTAAATGTTGTTGTTGTAGAGCCCATTCCAAACGGTTTTTTGTTCTCCAATTTCTCTATATATTGTGGTAGCAAACTTTTTTCTGGTTTTTGTGCCATTCCCAAATCAATTTTCGGCTTTTGTATTCAGAACTTACACATTTTTTGTTTGTTCTTTTCTGATTAATGTGATCCAATATCATTAACAAGTTTTATAGTGCTTTAAACAGCCCCGTGAGAATATTTGACATACTAGACGATGTCAACCTGAAACTAACCCTGTTCATATAAAATGTAATCCATAAATGTTTCGGAGTGCTCAGTTTCCTTCTTTTAGGCATTTTTACTATATAATAAGGCTCATCTTAAGATCCATTGATATATCGGGCTTGTATTGAAAACAATTATTTCCATTAAAATATTTGTATAAGGATATTAAGATGCCTCACACTTTTGACCATGGCCGGATAATACATATATCTTCTAAGGGATAATTTGATGATGAAATGTCGTGGAGGGATCCACCTAACGTTATTTAGTTAGCAGGTCCTTAGGCTATGTTCTTTTAATTTTCAAAAGTTGGTCTTTCCACTTCTATAGGTAGATTAGAATCTACTCTAGACAATTACGAGATAAAAGTTTTATTGGGTGTTAATGCATCACCTCTTTTACGAAAGCGGTTTTTAACTCGGTGTAAAGTGTATGAATAGTTATATACCAAGGCTTTAGACTGGGACGTTTGCCATTTTTCAATTGGACATGCTACGTTCAAATTTGTCTAGTTGTAGTTTTATATATGAGGATCTCGTTTTTCAAAAAGGGAAGATTTTCTTTAAAGAAGTCAACTAATGTTTTTTTATTATTAAACATTTTTTTCTTAGTTATACGTAGCTTTCATGTCAACTTATTATCTAGGTGTATTTCTAGGTAACTAGCTTCTGTAGCATGAGGGATTTTAACGTCACTTAAATGAATAGGTGAACACTTTTGTCTTCTTAGCTTGAAGGGTACACGTACAGACTTTAATTTTCCATTTATTAGACGATTTTTGAAGCAGATTTATGTTTATGGGTAGATTGTCTGTGTAGATTAAATAGGGAACTAACATACTATGTTGCGGAACACCTAATCCAATAGAATATATTTCTGGTGTTTCTTTACCATACCAACTTGGTATGATCATGATAATAAAAATGATCTCAGCAATTGGAAGTATTAATATAGTACTTTTCGTTTCCAGTTAAACAGAAAACCTTTATGCCTTGTTTGATGTCTAAAAATACTACAGAACTTTCTTGTATGTTACACTGACAATTCTATAACATTATTAAATGGTAACATTTCTGTCTAAATTCAAGCTGATGATCTTGCGGGCATTCTTTTATTAAATTATTTTGATCAGCAGCTTTTCCAAAAGTTTAAAGTTTACTAATAACGGGCTTATAAGTAAGTATATAATGTAAGTAAAAGGTTATATCCGTTGGCGGTTTTCCCGGTTTTAATATTAGAATGATGTAGGCGTACTTCAGTCTAGTTGACCAATAGATTCCTGGTAGTTCAAATAGAATGCAGCATAAATGAAGGTGTGGTATAAATGATTCAAAGATGGCTAGGAATCTGTTGAAAATCTTTTCCGTTTTGAGCGGAATATAGGAAAATATTAAACATGTTCGAGTTATAATCAACAAATCTCGGTGACTGATAGGTTGATAACTACAAAATGAGTTGGGGATTTTAAAGGCTAGAGCGTATGAACTTTTCGCGGGAAATCTTAGCATCAAACGTGTCACGGCAACATTTATTCCGCAGCTACTGTTATTAAAGTCATAACCGGGTAATTTTTTGCATAATATAGTTGGATATTTTTGGGATAAGTGACGTACTTCACCACGAGTGTCATTTCAGAAAAGAACTGTGTATGGACACCAACGAGCTCCTTCAATTTGCATAAAATCTAATTACAAACTGATGAAATAGCAGTTTTATTTAATATATTGAAATACGTGTGGGCTTCAAAAACCACGGATCCAGGTAATTCTACCCCCATCTCTCTTCTTCTCGATAGACTTGTATGTACGCTTATTTCGTAGCCATACCTCGTATAGAACATATTTTAGGTTTTTAAGCTGCACGTTTGAGATTTAGTTATTGAAAAACGTCGATCTAGAAAAACAGGACAAAGAACTAGAAATGTACAAGACAAGACTGCATAATCGGCTTATCGGTTGCATTCAACACTAACAGACGCTCGAAACGGTACATTTAACCAATGTATTATTAAACTTTCGCCTGATAATGCAGCAATCCCCCCAATTATAAAATAGAATGGTAGTTGGGTTAGATCGGACAAGGAAAAAGACGAATTTGCTGTTAACCGGATATTTCTGATTATTTCTTCTGAAGGAGTTTTTCACAACGGTAGTCTGGAACCAATTGCGAGTTACCAATTCTCGCAAAGCCCCTGACTATGATCTAATTGTAAAAGACATACTTTAAAATCTTCTTAGAGAAACGTGGTCTTGCTAATTACCATATACATTATCTTGAGATTATGCTATTTCCCCATACAATAGAAGTTTGCTCAAGTTATTATGCTTGCTAAGCTTGGTAAACCACTTACACAACCCATACTCTACAAACCGATAAGCCCTTTCCCCAAAAGTCTTTACAGTTTGATTCTCACGAATGCCGCTCAGCAATCTAACAGGCATCGTGTAGTCACGAAGGTAATGGAAAGCTTTGAGATACGAAAACTTTGTGCAGTGACGTTCTTAGATAAATAATAGACTTGCTTTACAAACTAAAATTCATAGTCAACTCTATCTCGCATTAAAGTCATACCTAAGTGAATGGGTGTTCCAAGTCAAATTGGACAATTCTGTGTCGAGCTATTACCAAGTTATTTTCGAAGTGCCACAAGACAATGTATTAAGACCTCTTCTATGCTTAAGCATGCTCGTTGGAAACCCCGTGGAAGCCAATGACATTTCGATTTACTAGGTGATTAGTTCAGAAAGTTGAGAATTACAATTAATCATAAATCGGCTCAGGTAAGCTTCACTAATAAACCCACCGTATGTCAGCAAACGACAATCAACAACCCCCCGATACCAGTGAAAACTGAAGTTAAATATGATTGGGTTTACTTGGATCATAAACTAATCTGGCGTGCCCATATAAAGGCTAAACATAAACAACTATATCTCAAAATAGAACAAATGGATTTGTGAATGAACAGGTGTTTTTATTTTTTCATATCCAATAAGTTACTCTTGTATAAAGTGGTACTAAAACCTAACTGGACGTACGGGATTCAACTCTGGGATTGCGCTACGGCTTCACACACAAAGATATTCCCTGGTATGCTACCAGTGAAATTCATATAGATTTACACATACCCTAAGTAGCCGAAAAATACAGCGACTCTCCTGTGCATATCACAAAAAAATAGCAGACCAGTAAAACGAAGTAGTACATCAACTATCTAGCAACTCAACAATTAGAAGATTGAAGCGTAAATGACCACAAGATCTAGTTTAGTGTAATCTATGAGAGAATCGGTATTGACTCTATCCCCAAGCATGTTATAAATACTATACAGTTTATTAATTACTTTTATGTCGAGTAGATTGTAAATTTACGAATGATCAATAAAAAAAGAATTTCAAATCTTAAGTTAACTTCTGGGTGTTTCGATAGTAAGAGTTCGTGGTTTATAAAGGGGCAAATATTTATTTCTAGCATAAATTGATGATTTTTAAAGGAGATATAAAATGTTTCTAGAAAAAAGTATAAGGATGAAAGATATTTTTCAAAATTAAATTCCGAATGTGTGTGGAATGCCATAATTTAAATATAGAATGTAGGTATTTGAAATTGCATTTTACCTTTAATTAAAAAAAATTCAATATTGAGATTCCGTAAAAGCTCTTTTTCGCATATTATTTAAAGCTGTTAACTTCTTGAAAGCTCCTACAACAGCGTGCGGGTTTGCAAAGAGGAGGGAAGACCTGACCGTCGCGCTTTGCGGAGCATTGTCCAACAAGTTTTGTTTGCTTCTGTTGCAGGACCTGCGCGTGCTGGAGTGCCGAGGGTGTTCCTTGCGGAAGATAAACTCGCAAGTGTACGGCTACCTTCCCCACTTGACGCACCTCGACTTGGGCTACAACGAATTCGAGAGCATCTCGCCGGGCGATTTCTGCAATCTGACGAGCCTAACGTATTTAGGGCTAGACGGAAATAAAATTTCCGCGTTGTTCGACGAGCAGTTCGCTCACTCGAGCGGCCTGCGAAGACTCAACCTGAGCAAGAACAGGATATACCGGGTAGGCCCCGCGGCCTTCTCCAGTCTGCCTAACGTATCGGAGATAGATTTGAGTTACAACAAATTGGAGGAGATGGAGAGCGCGCTGCTGGAGCCGATCGCCGGCTCTCTCCAGAAATTATCTCTGAGCGGCAACCACTTATCTGCCTCGGCGCTGAAAACTCCGCTGAAAGGCGCCCCGCGCCTCCGGGATCTGCAGTTAGCGGATGCGGGATTAAGCGACATTCCTGCCGATTTGTTTCCGGAAGGGCTTAGTGTACTGAATTTGGCCGGGAACAGCCTCGCCTTCTTGGCGCCGGATTCGGTGCCGGCCACCTTATTGGAGCTGGATTTGTCCAGGAATCGCTTCAAGGGATTATCCGACAGTTTCTTGCAGCGAATCGAGTTCGTGACAATTTTAAAGCTGGGAAAGAATCCCTGGTCCTGCGACTTATGCCACATCGTCCCCATGCTGGAAAGGTCTAATCGGACTGTGTCGCTTCGCGACATTGAGTGTCAATACCCCTACATTTTGGAAGGTCGCAAATTGGGCACTCTGCAACTAGAGGAACTGAATTGGTGCAGTTCGCCCGGCTTCTCCGACGGAGCCAACTTCTTCCTGTCAGGAGATGAAGATCGGATCGGCATTATAGCGGCGACGGCCTCGATTTTTCTCTTGTTGGTAACTCTCATCGGAGTAGTGACGGCTTTCTGTTACTCCAGAAGGCACGCCGCAAGGTACTACACACACGAGGAAAAGCGAACTGCTGAAAGCGAGGCAATATTCGAAAACCAAAGTGCCCTGTTTGGAGACGAAAGGGAGCTCAGCTTTAAATTCCCTATGGAGGTGGGCGATAAGAAAATGTCTATTGCAACTATAGACGAGGAGTTAAAAAAGGAAACTATCGTAAATGGCGCCTAAACTGACTGCCATTCCTTTGGACTACTAATACTGCCGTTATAAGTTGCGACAACAAATCATTTTGCCGATATTCCACGTTATGTAGTATTAGAATACTGTCGAAGATAAATGAAGTACCTCATTACACAACCGAAGAAACGAATGTAGTCAGAAGCAGTGAGAATACTTGTTTGCGGGACCATTTAAAGTGAGTGGGATTCGTTCAAATTTAATTTAAGTGGTAATTTAAAACAAAAACGTGCCTTTTAAATATACAAAAGTTACTGAGTAATTCTAAGGAATGTGCTGCGATTAAATTGCATCGAAATATTGTTATTTGGACAGCTAAATTGGACGGTAAGCTAATAGACATTACTTCTGCCTATTTATTTGCTTAACAAATTTATTTAATTGTACATAGAAAAACGTTTTAATTGTCTGTTACGATTATACCCTTCGAAACCATATCGTTTCTATCTTACGATAATTTCGTTTGTAGCAATAAATCGTGTGGTATAATTAACAAATTAATACTCTATTTGTTACAATTTGATATAATTTATTACTTTACCTGGTAGAATATTTATTATAAGTGAGCAAGTTTTGACTTTGATATAAAAAATTATACTTGTAGGTCAGTGTTACGTATGCGAACCAACGTGCATGTGTGCGCTTTTTGTGAAAACTGATAATTTCATCTCGTCTTAAATATAAGCAAGTATTTTTAGATTGTGGACTTGAAGTAAATGTTTGTATTGTGCCAACAGTTTACAAGCCAGGTTGCTTCCTATATTAAATTTTTAAAGTTATACAAAGCAAATTTTCCATAATAATAATGTTATATGCAAGAAACGTGTATTTATATATTTATATTTATGTATGTACTTAACAATAAGCGACTATAGTTAACCGGTGGCGCCGCCAGTGTGTAACCGAAAAGGAAGGCTATACAAAATGTTGTGATTTTAATGCTAGTGTATAGGTATTTAAAGCCTACTGTAATGTCGAGCAACATTCTGCGCGTTTTATTTTTTTACGGTTAATTTAACAAATATATTTTCTTATTTGGAGTGGACTTAAAGCTGTAAAAGGAGGTATGAACTTATTAAATATAATATTTTGTTTTACCATTGATTCTTTTATTGCTGCACCGTTCCTATTTGAAGTTTTCGGGTTTTAAGCTCTTTAGTTATATTTTTTGCAAAACAAATATTTTGGGCTCAAGCATCTAAACCGGGCTACCTTCCCTAGTTGAGAGCGAAACACATAAGTTGTGTAGGTTGCCTAAAACACAACAGTGCTGCTGAACGCTAGTAGTGTAGACGGGTTTCACAAACAAAAAGTGTGATAAATGTGGCCAAATTAGACGTTCTTGATAATCCTCGGTGTAGAAGTTGAATGGGCGTTTCACGGAAGGATTAGGATTTTTGGACACCCCCTTCTTGCTTATACTCATGCATTGTTGTCTAAAAAAATTATTTAAAATCTTTAGATTAATAAAAAAGTCTTTAAATAAATTTTAATGAATTAAGCATCGACAATTTATATCATGTGACGTTCCTAAAACAAATTTAGGTGCCTTTTGACAGCCTGCTTGTTAGTAAACGTTTTCCTGTTCATTTAGATACAATGATTACGGTTTGAGTTTTTGAAATGCGTGGACGTGCTTTTCCACTTGGCGAAAATCAAGTGATTTGATACAGCGGACGTGTGGCGAGTCGTCTATATTTGTCTGTTGCAGCGACAAAAAGACTAACCCCAAGCTCGGTCCTCGTCTGATAAGTATAATCTTTACGTACGTACAATTGCACCAAATAATAAAAATATTCCCGAAGGAAAACGATCCTGGTTTTATAAATAATACTCAACAAACTATGCCACCATCAAATTTTATGCAATACCAGCCAATAATCAACTTAACAACGCTACAAACATATCTATCACAAGCAACAAACAACCCAATGTCAATAAACACTACATACTATCCATCAAATTAGGAACAATTCCAAATTGCAAATGCAACTCCCTCAACACCATCCGCAACAACTATAGCAACAAACGTAACAATCTAGCAATTATGAAATAACATCATACAGTGCATGAGGTGTCAGTTATATGGCCATTCAAAAACCTATTCTATGCGTGTATGTAAAATGTGGAGATCCTCACAGCATTATAACTTGTAAAAAAAGCAAAAATACTCCACCTACGTGCGCCTTATGCGGGGGTTTCCATACAGCAAACTATAAGAGATGTGAATACTACCATCAACTCTATAAAAATACTCGTGTCAATACCAATTTTACTAACCATCTACCAACACCAGTAAAAGTAAACTTCCTATCAACATCTTCTAATTTGACACGTCCAAAAACTTTCTACGCCACTGTACTCAACAATAATATAAATAATGGACCCCCCGCTCCCGTAGGATAACGATAGTATTGCAAACATCAATTCAATAATTGGAAAATTCCTAGAAGAATTGAAAACTATGTTCCAACAGCTCATTTAGCAAAATATGCTAGCTTGAATATGCTAATAGGGAAAAAATAATAACTAAAGCACTCAGAATAGCTCTATGGAACTCTGGCGTAACACAACACAAAGAACAAATAAAAATTTTTCTTCACCAACATAATTCTAATTAGTGAAACCCACCTTACTGATAAGTCATATCTTAAGATACCAAACTACAAATTTTACCATGCTGTCAGTCCAATATTAATAAGATAATTGAACATTATTAACTATTGGGTTATGCAAAGGACTATCTACAAGCCACATCGATTAAGGTCACAGCATTACCATACAATATAACAATCTCAGCAGTATATTGTCCACCTCGGCATAATCTAAAGAATGACAACTTCTTCTCAACTCTTGGTCCCAAATTTATATCCGGAGATGATTATAATTCGAAGAACACCTTATGGGAATTACATCTCACCATTACAAAGGACAAAGAAATGGTCAAAACACTACAAGAGAAAAAGTATTCATTCTTATTCACAGGCACTCCAACCTACTGGCCAATGGACCATAGCAAAATACTAGATTTACTGGACTTCTTTGTGACAAATTGTTTTCCCCGCTCGAATATGGATATAGAATCGAACTACGACCTGTCTTGTGATCACACGCTTGTAATCGCAACAATTGCTATAATAGTAGTCAATGTTAAAAAGTACCCCGACCACACAACTCACTAACTGCTTGGAAAGTCTACAACACCAAAATCAGTGAAACTGTGAATCTAAAAGAATTACTCAAGGATCCTGCAGAGCTAGAAGAAGCTACAAACAAGCTAATTTCACTCCTACAAGAAGCAGCAAGCCATGCTACACCGAAAAGTCCAAGAAAGATTTTCCAATATTTCATTAGAAATCAAAAAATTGACCACTGAGAAAAGAAAAACCAGAGCAAGAGGCATCGGTATCATTCACCAGTGAACAAAACTATATGCAAGTAATTAAGCAACAAACTCAAAGGTAAAGTAAAAGAAATGCAAGACAAGTCATTTTGAAGTATTTAGTGTTCAAGATGCTGTACAAACACAAGAAATGATTATAGAGTTACTAAGTCTTGTGGAAACTCCTGATATCATAAAACTAATTACTCCCAAAACAAATTAAAAAAAACCGCTCTTCTAAACACCAGAAAATCATCTGGACCTGACACCGAAAATGTTAAAAAAACTCCCTAGGAAAGGTATCGTACTCGTAACATATATATTCGATGGAATTTTCAGTCTTTACTATCGGCCTGTTTAGCTAAAGGTTGCTGAAGTAATTCTAACAGCCAAACCTGGTAAAAATCCACACCAAGTCTCCTCATACAGACCTATAAGTTTTTTGTCTACCATTTTCAAGCTGCTAGAAAAACTTCTACTTCACCAAATCAGTTCCGTCCTAGATGTTGTTCCCGACTATCAATTTGGATTTCGACGATCCCATTCAACAGTTCAACAGTGCCATCGCGTTGTACAAAAAATAAACAAATCCCTAGAAGATAAAAAATATTGCACATTTGTACCTATAGATATAATCCAAGCGTTCGATAAGGTGTGGCACGCTGATCTCATATACAAAATTAAGCAGTTCCTTTCATACTATTTTCCACTCCTTATACCTTACTTGGCTGATCGTCAATTCCAAACTGAAGTAAATGGCGAGTATTCGAATAATTTTCTAATCCAGGCTAGGGTACCGCAGAGCAGTGTGTTGGGCATTTCGCTTTATGTACTATATACATCTGATATACCTACTACACCCAGTACTACTATCAGAACTTTTGCAGATGGTGCAGTCATACTTGTAAACCATGTAAATCCAATAATAGCATCTTTGTATGCGTAAAGCCATCTAAATCTTATACAAGATTGGACTAATAAATAAATGGAACATTAATATTAATAAAAGCAAGTCAATTCAGGTAACATTTACACTGAAAAAGAGCCGCTGTCCACCAGTTACCGTCAATAATACATCTATACCTACATCTTCATTGGCACGCTGCTTAGGGCTACACCTCGACCAAAAACTTACTTGCAAGAATCACATCTTAAGAAGAAAAAACAAATTGATTTACGACTTAAGGACCTAAACTGGATGATTAGAAGAAAATATCGTTTGCCCTTAGAAAATGAAATCTTGGTTCATAAGGCAATAATCAGATCTATGTGGACTTGTGGCTTTGAGTTATAGGGATGTGTCAGCAAGTCAAACACAGCAATTATCCAACGCTCCCAATCCAAGATTCTTCGAGCGATGACTGATGCATCTTGATACGTAACCAACAAAACGTTACACGATGATCTCCTTATGCATTTTTCAAGTTTCATTACGTAAGAGCGTAGTGCAACGCATTATAGTCGACTAGACGCACATGTTAATCAATTCATACAATTACTTCTACTACAACACGACACCAGAAAACTAAAAAGATGTTGGCTTGCTGAAAGAGCTTCCATCCTGCCATCAAGGCTTGTTTAATATTGTGGTCCTATGTTATCATATTAGCCCGTAGAAAGTAAATTCTGATTGCTAATAAATAAAGTAATAAAAAAAATCTAAATACAACGGAAAAAAACAACATACCCTAGAAAGTTGGTCATCAAGGGAGCAAGAGATCTAAATCATTTTCAAATAGAGATAGATACAAAAGCGCAACATTGCCCACCCAAAAAATTAATAGAATAAATGTAAGAACTTTAAGATCAGAAGAAAGAGTAATAGAAATGGCATATGCTATAAGTAAAACTATATGAGAGGTTATCGGTTTAGGTGAATTTAAAGGAAGACACAAGAAGAAAAAGACGGAAATGCAGGTTTTGGTATTTTGGATATATAAAGGATATAAAGAAAGGAAATGATTAAAGTATTTTATGATTAATCAGACAGAGTACCAACTGTAAGATTAAGGGTACTTAAAATAAGATTGTTAACAATTCAAGTATACGTACCAACATCTTTAGTCATGAAAGAAGAGATAGGAAAATTTTAGACGAGGTAATCAACAGGGAAGAAGCTATACAACCTAGCAAAAGAAAAGAAGGATGGAATTGTGACAGGTTCACATGGATATGGGTCTAGAAACAAACAAGGAAATACTTTAACCAATTTCGCCTTCAACGAAATTGGCTATATGATGAAAAACAATAATATAAATCAACTAACATTTAAAGCAGATCATAAACTGACACGTTCCTGTTCGACAATTATCGAAAATAAAGACATGATCACAAACATATAAAATAGATCTAGCGAAATATAAGAGAAATTTCCAAGAAAATCTTAAAATGGAAAACATACAAGAAAAGAGAGAAAAAGTAACAAAATCATGAGAAAAGCTGAGAAAGATGAAGGATATTAAATAGAATTAAATATTGCAAGCTACGTAAACTAAGAACGAGATAAGAAAAGATAATCGGAAGAAATGCAAAATATTGTAGAATAAGCAGGATTAATAAAAAAAAGAATTGATAAGTGGAGAATATTGGATGATTTATATGAAAAAAGAAAATAATACGGAGGAGGAAGAAAAACTATCTTATCAATAACAAGAGAACACTATGGGAAACCAATAATTTAAAAACTAAAATAGCTGGAAACAAGGATGATATAAGTAATGAAGATAAAGAGATAAGCAAGCAATGGTCAACACTATTACAAGATGAACCAAAAGTAACCATAAATAAATTTAAAAAACAACGTTTCTCTCTAAATAAAAAGTTTTGTGGTAAACTAAGAGTGACTCAAACAAGAATGGAAAGAGGGAAAATAAAAATAAGTGAGATTAGAAGAACTCGAGTGGAAAATTCAGTATCTAATAAGTGTAGGTTAGTGAAATGAAACTGGATAGGTCATATTGGGCGTTTACAGGGGAGTAGGTCGGGGAATACAAAATTAATACCGCGAGAAGGAACAAAAAGAAGAGGAAGACCAACCATAGGGGTCTCAGGAACTAGAAGAGCGAGCTAAATCAAATTGATGGTTAGCAACAACAAAGACAAATGGAAGTTATGCAGGGGGGAGGGTTTTGCCTAACTATGGGATTGATGGGCCAAATATTGTTTGCTTTTATGTTACATTAATATAGATGGTCTGCTTCTTTTGGGAGGGGGAGGTCACAAATGGATATACAACTGTTCTAATTGGTTTAGTTTAATGCATGCGGCATCCAAGCCAAGATTTTTTATGTTTGTATAAGATATCTTGTGTGCTACCTCTCCTACTGATTGGAATGGATTTTCATTGAAGTGATCTTAACGCTCAAATCTATCTTGGTCACGTTAGTGATGTCTGGTTGACTCCCAAATGGAATTTGGCAAACCACTTTATCTAGACACCTTCTATTGAAGTATCATCCCAATATACATGGTATATTCTTTATGCGTCTTGGCAATATGTTTGATTTTTTTGAAACAATAAAAAACATGTTCAAAGTATTCATTATTTGCTGTTCATTTTCACAACTATGTTAGACACAATTATATTCACAGGAAGATTAAGTGAAACATCCCCTTTAATATGTGTATTTAAGTTGCAAAATTATGTCGAAAACATGTGGCGAAAATAACGCCGAAATTTGCACTGAAGCTGTGTGATGAGTGAAACAAAATAAAAGCGGGTTAAGCAGTAGTTTCAGTTTTCTATTTTTGGGAAAATGTGGAAATATTAACAGCATTTAGTGTGTGGCTCAACGATGACTGTCATGGCTCAATAGAAACAAATTAACCGAGGTGAGTACTACACAGCGGTCATAGTACTGAACAATCCAGTTCGTCAATGTTTAGTATACGTTGTAACAAAAGAAAACAAAAATATTTATCACCTTAGAAAATATTTTGATGATAAAGGTAAGGTTGCATGATTTTTTACTGCTTTACTAAATACCTAAGTTGTCTAAAAAAGAAACAAACTTGTGCTCTAAAAATGTAAGAATTATTTTAAAATTTTTAATTTTTTTTTTAAAGTAACATCTATCTGTAGCAATATTTCAAGCGATCTTTGTTGCTTCTGTTCTCTGATTGCTTTAAATAAAACATTCTTGTTATAAGTTCTTAATTTAAATAAAATTTTAGGCCTGAGGAACAGGAAATAATTGCAGGAAACTAGATTTGGTAAAAACATTGGAAGCTAAAGAACTTCGTGGGCCAAAATTGACTAACAGTGGACTACAGTACACAATATGTAATACATACAACCGTACTATGTAGATGCAACTATATCGTATTTAGATTATTTGTGATGTCACAAAAATTCAAAATTTCACCATCACAAATAGTGTTTTGGAGAGGAACTTTTGTATGGTTTTTATCCGGATTTGCTTAGTGCATCCCCAAAGTTGCATTCCAAAGGACCCGGCTTTAGCATTGCCTTGTAGATCAGTTAGTTTTTTAAGAATAACTTGGACCTTTTCTCGTTAAACCAATGCATTTGACGAAGCTCAATTGCTGAAGTTTTGGAGATATGATTTTTTTTACGGGAGCTGTTCGTCAAGTTGCAAGCCTAGATATTTTGCTTCCGTCTTAACAGGTACTGGCACATTACTTAAAGTAACAAGTGAAGAGACATTAAACAGTGTGATAGACATCACTTGTAACGACTTAGTTTTATTTGTGAGGTTAAGGTGGTATTGGAAGTTTATAGATGCTATAATAGAATCATCACGGATTGATGCAACAGCACTGTGTGGTATCTAGCTAATTTTAATATAATCAGGTGTTTATTTTTATCTGAACACTCTGTATATAGGGTTTGCTACGGTTTTCCGGTTTACGCAAGCCGCAGAATAAATTACCTAGGGATGAAAAGGGACTATTTTATTAGGTCAATAAGGTAGTAAATATAAGGGAAGCTCAAGGGGACGAGGATTAAAATTCTGTGTTAAAGTAATGTCGTAAAGTAATTAGTCGGATCTTGTGGCTAACAGTTTTTCTTACTTCTGATAATACGTGTGAATTATTTTGTTATCAAGTTAATTAAAAAATTCCTAAATAGATTAGTAATACAAAAATACGATGTATATGATATAATATAACAAATTTAAATGCTCCGCGAACACACCTATTTTTTCATGCTTAGAGAACACTCTGGGTCAATCTGACCCTACGCTAAATTTAATGGTCCGCCATTTTAAAAGGACGCATTCGATCAACTTGAAAAAATTTATAGAGATATTAGAGACATGTACAAATCATTTCATACAATTAAAAAATATCGATATAATTATTAACATATTTAAAAAAATTGTTTTTTTTTAAAATCGTAATTTACAAAAAAAATCGTGTTTTTTTATGTGCATATTATTAGCTGAAAATTTACCAGTGAACTCTTGAAATGTTGTAGTTTCAAGGAAAAAATTCTATTTTAGTGTATCTGAAAAAAAGTATAATTATTTTGCAAGATGGCGCAGGTGGTTTTTGAAGGTAAAAAAAATACACTTTTTTAGCAAAAATCATAGAAAAATTTATTTTTTGGGTTATTTATGTCATTATTTATTGACATGTGAAGTAGTATAATGATTCATTGGACATAAGTATTGTATTTAATCAGATCCACCACAATCGTTGCATAAATAAATACGATGTTGGTCGCACATAGGACGCAAGCAAGACGGACACTGCATTTTTGTCTTTTATCTTTAGAATACGGACAGAGTGAACATCTTGCTCTTTTCTCTAACTGGGGTCGGTCACCATCGGTTTCAGTAGATTTATCATCGAGAATTAATTTTATGCCCTTGCGTATTTCAGAACGCAGAGTGACATTTTTTAGTTTTTCTTGCAAGTATGGAGTGAGTAAATGCATGACACGTTCTTTTATGGCACATACGGCAGTTAGGTGCTTGTTATCTTCATGTTTACAAGTGTATAAAATTCGTGCATTGACTTGAGCTTGATCCAGGACACCAAAGAAGAAATGCATCGGCCAACGCTTTGTGGCACGAGTGGTAGTGTATGCATGGCACAGTTTATCGAACACATCAGTTCCACCTTTTGTTTTATTATAGTATAAAACCATTTCGGGCTTATTATTTTTTCCAATATTTGCAATTCTCAATTTAGTACTAACCAAAAGGACAATTTTGTGCTTTTTGGGAGTGTAGCTAACCAACGTGACATCAGAAGTGTGACAGAGTTTTGAAGCTGGAACTGTTTTTAATGTTATTTTTTCGAATAGTTCTAATGACTAAACATTTGATAAGGTTCCTTCTTTACTTTTACCAATAATGGCACAGTTGTGAACCAATTATCACAAGTTATAGATCGGTTTGAACCGTGAATTAAGCTCTGTTACTTTTTTAAAAAAATACTCGCAGGAACTTTAATTTTTTGGATGACCAGTTTTTCCTAATTATGGCATTCCGTTAATCTGAAAATTTTTATAAGCTGTTACACTTTATAGGTTTTTATATTAAAAAAAAAAAAATAAATAAATGAAAGTCATACCAAATAAAATGTTTCAGCATCATTCAATGTGATGATTTTCAAACGGTATTTATCTGGTTTCGACTTGATGTACATGCGAAATTTGCAGCGACGTCTAAACAATAGCAATTATTCGTCGTCGGTTAGATTGTTACTGGGACTGTAGTAAAACTTGCAATTACGTATAAACTTGTACCATACGTCTCTAATAGGTGATAGCCTATCGCTTGCTGATCGGTTTTCTCGTATGTCAAAACGTAAACTACTTGAGAGAAACATAAATCTTGACTTTGGCGTAACGCAACGATACATATTATAGCCACTGGTGTTGCTCCACAGTTCTTTGACGTCAACGTGGTTTGATTTCCACATTCCACAATAATACAATAATGCTATGTAGGCATTTATTTCGTTCACATCTGGTGTATGGTGATATGTTTGCATGGTTGTACGTTCAGCCATCAAATGAGCACAAACGTCTTCAATTTGCTCATTGGTACATTTTACAATTGTGTTATGCATTTCTATGCAAAAAAAGATTCCAGAATTCAGTCAATTCGTTACAATTTTCAGCACCGTTTCTAGGCCCAGGTATATTTTATTGTGCGGTTACTCAATCTAACATGAGAATAAAACACTAAAATAGAGCAGGAAAAATAAGTGAAAAGCAGAAAGAGGCACATCGTATTGAGAAAACGAGAAAAGGGGGGAGAGAGAGAGAGAGAGTATGTATGTGCTAACCAGATGTCCTTGTGCGCGCAGTGGTGCTCCATTTCCTGATGTCTTTAATGCGTAATGTCGTTGTTAGTCGACCTGCAGAAGAATCCTCTGCATCTTCTGCTTCACTGAAGTCTGAGCATGATGTATCAGTAGAAGACTGTACTGATAAATTGTCTTCGTCTGAAGAATCGCTACCGCGAATATGCTCCTGTACGTTACGCAGTAGAGCACTTGAAACACGTGGCCGTAAATTATATGCCATCGTGCTAACCACTGAAATTGCAGAAGCAAGAGGCTATAAATAATTATATACTAAGATTTTTCGTTTTTCTTGACAACTTTCTATAATATTGATACGTTTTAGAAATTTTTTTTACCAAAATGACACTTAGTACACAACAGGGTCAGAATGACCCTAGACCGACTTTGGACGCTGCGTAAACTCTACTGCGCACTGCTTTCTACAAAATAAGCATCTCGAGGTATAGTTAGTACCCAAAACTAAAGGTAGAAGGCGTCAGTCTCGTCAATTTTCAAAATGTCTTAAAGACATTTAAGATCAAATTTGACCTATGGATCAAATTGACCCAGTGTATTCGCGGAGGGTTAAGGTGTTGAACCGCCATATACTTTTAATTATATATGGGTTTAATTGTGTGTTAATTGGTTTTCTATTAAGAAAATTAAAAAATATATAAGAAAATAAAAACCCTATTTTTGACTATTATTAACATATCTTTATTTAATTGTGAGTACAAAGTCTGTTACTAATAATAAAGTCTGCTAAGTAACCGCCTCACTTTTTCTTACAGACAAACATTTCTAAACACTGCCTTAAATTCTCCTAAAACTTTATTTAATGTCATCTTACAATTAGTATTATCCTTACTTGTTGACCACTACATTTAACGAATATGTATGATGTGTAACAACAATTTTTTTGTGTAATCATATAGCTATAACCGCATACATTAAACTAATTTGTTATTTTTTTACGAAGGTTTCACTTGGAGTGTCTTTTCTATGACTTTTCTTGTTGGTGAAGGGCTTCTGATTAACAAATGAGAAATTTTATGAGATTTTATTGTTTAAATTTTTAGCAATGATTGCTTCTCTTCTCTTATATCACCGTAGTCAAAAAGGCGTAAGTATTTGGTTACTAATTGATTAGATTGATTTATATTTGGACTTATAAGCTTATTGCTCTCATATATCTAGATAATTTTCTGGTAGTATTATTCATACTAAATGTTGTATTTTATTAAGTCTAATATTTCTTTTTAACTCTTGTATGTTTACAACTTTTAAAACAAATATAGGGGGTTTCCGTATTGTTAATTCTATTTCTGAATCTTGGTTGTTTGCGCCATTTTCTTGTTGTAGTGTCATATCCTTAATTATAGTGTCCTGACTGTTTCTAATTTTGCGCATTAAGAAGCTTTGACTAGTTGCCAAGTTGGCGCCCTTTTTCATCACTAGATGACATTTATAAGTATTTTCTGTTTTGTACATTTTGCATTTTATGTATTTTTATAAATAGGAGCACGGCCTGCAAACTTAGAGGTCAAAGCTCTCATATGTCCGACTTTACTGCACAGTCGTCGCGCACCATCTCTGATGCGGGGCGATGTAGCAAGCACCGCGGTTTAGACTCAGGCACTCAATTATTTTTAGTGACTGAGTAGGCCAGCCGATGGACCACGCTAGCTTTATATATATATATATTTTTTTTTTCTTTGTTTAAAAATATTTTTTAATTAGATGGAAAGTAGTAACTGTTGTTCGATATATTGATCTGTTATAAAAGACATTTGGAGACTTGGTAAATAATGTTTATGTGTAATGGTATTTAATATACTTATATAATGGTGTTTTATATTATTTGAGAATTCATTATCTGTTGACCTAGATTAACATTTTGCAATTGGGTTGATTGGAATACCACTAAAGAAGTATCATTTACTCTAATGAGGATAAAAGAAGGTTAATAAATGATTTTAAGACCTGACCCGAGGACTTTCGAATCACCAGTACTAATAATAAGTTACCTTTTTTTAGCATATGGGTATGCTAATGTTAACCGTGAACTAAGCACTCTATAGTTTTTTATAAAATAAAGCCAAGAAAGTTGTTATTTCTTACATAGCATAATATTTTATTATCGCTATTAACTGGCAGTCCACGGAAAGCCAAAAATTTCACAACTTTAACCACTCTTAAGAGAACAATACAAAAGCTTTTTCCTTGTACTGCTCTAATATTTTACAATTAACCCTTTGCGAAACTCAACTTCTACCAATAAATTTTAAAACGCACTCTCCGTGTTTGAAGTTGTGTGATGATCGTTTATTATATGGTTTTTAAGGTTTGCACGGTGATTTTGAATAAACCAACCAATTATTCTTGATGCGTTCTGTACTTGTTAACTTTTATAAAACAATTGATTGATACAGAATATTTATTAAGAGGCCTACTATTTTCCAGATTCATCTAGTTAGTCATCGTTTTGTTAAAAGCTATTGTATTATCGACGCACTACAATGTCGAATCATCGGTTGATGTAATTGGGTCTACCCCTTTGAGAATATTTTCAGAATTTTGTAAATTCAAAGTCTCTTGTTCGTGATTGCCGAGCATTACAAGAGAAAAGTGTCTAGTTTGGGTATTTTTTTGACCATAGCACCTTGTCTCTGCCTTTCAAGACGCTCTTTAGAATGTTTTCTGAACTTTGCTTTATTTGGTTTTTCTTAACAATTCTTGATAATCTTTGGTCAGCTTTTATAATAAATGAAATGTAAATTGAACAATAATTATAGATTATAAAACTATTAGCGCAAAAGTTAACATTTACTATAACAACATAAATTTATTTGCACTACTTATATAGCTTTGCCTTATATTCAAATGCGTTGTTCTAAGGCGAATCAGAAGGTTCTGTAATTTAACCCAAGGGCGAAGATAGTAGTAGTGTGGAAAGTTCCTGAATAATTTCTTTGTGACATGCTATTTCTGTTACAATATAAATGTTGTTAAAAATCCATTATACGTCTGTGAACGATGATTGTACGATTTTAAACTTTAATAGTTATAATCTGTTTAAAGTTTAACTGATTGAGCTCACTTTTTCGTTTACTCTTCTCAAAATTTTGCGCGCCCCAAATCCTGGAGCTCTAGATTGCAGCTTTGACTATTACTTGACTTTTACTTTAGTTTTTCTCTTCCCCTCTCTGTCTTCATAGATTGTTGATTATTTTACTTCTTGGTTGTAATTTAAATTTTTTGATTGAGTCGAAAATTAATACTGAAAATTTATGGAAAAACTGTATCCAGCATGACCTTAGGACATAATTACTAATTCACTAGTACCACAAATTAAATAAGCCAGATATCTCGGGATGCACTTAGATTCCAGACTAACTTGGAAGATGCACATATTGAAAAAGAGATAATGTATTAGCTATTAGACAGAAAACTATTGTTGTCTATTGAAGACGAAGTCCTCATTTACAAAGTAATTATAAAACCAGTGTGGACACACGGCATTGAGCTATGGGGATGTTCATGTAAATCAAGTATAGACATTATTTATCATTTTCAATCCAAGATACTACGTGGTATACTCAAAAATCTTTGGTTCATGTCAAATCAGACAATACATACAGATTTTAACATACCATTCGTTAAAAATTTCATAGAGCAAATGGCAGTCAAACACCAAGGTAAATTGGAAGCACATTTAAATGAAACTGTCCATCCCCCATTGAAAATCAGGCATGCCAAAATGTTGGAATTGGCCACGTGATACAGCAGCTCCACCTCATTAGTTTCTGTTAACTACGTTCACCATAAATAATTATTTTACATTAATGCAAATTTTGTGTTTTGTAATATAATATATTACAATATGAGGGCAAGCACTAATGGATATCACTCTTCACTTGTTAACCTTAGTCCTTTTAGTAGCTCATAGAACAAATTTTGCGTAAACTGTTCTGATTGCTAATAAATTATTAAAAACAAGTACCTAAAATTACAGTTTACTATTTTAGAAAATTTGTGCATTAGTAGTTTGTAGTTTGTAGATGCTTACTCTAAATCAGAGACTACAGTTTGTCCTTTTCGAAATATTGGAACACAATAATGGACGCAACTGACTGAATTTGTTGTAAATTTCTAGAAAGTTTCACTTTTTGTACATTTCGTTTGGAATAGAATAATGATAATTATTATAACACAAAACTGGTTTCAATTAGAGATGAAAGTAAATATTTTCATTTGCCTCTAGTATTATCCACAATTTGTATTTAATTTAAAATTACTTGTACAAAGTTTTGTAAATTTGTTAAACAAATGTTTAACTTTAAACATGGCATTTAAGTTAAATGTACATAATCTTAAAAAAATAATTATGCAAATATTTATTTTATAAAATTGCTAAACTGTCTTGTCCTACATATGCATGCGTATTCGCAAATACAAAAGCGTTATTCATTAGCGACACAATAAAAAACGTTAAAAAGCTTGCCGAATGCATCGCCATAGAGTTCATCTATTCATTGGGCCGTGATGAAACAAAAGCAATATGCGTGAGAAGATTTATTGCAAGATAAACGGTTGCACGTGATGTAATAAAACGCACGTGATGACTTGTAGCGCTTTGTGGTGCAATGAGATCCATTAATGTACAATTTCCGAAGCAATATTTTAAATTTATGGCCGTAAAATTGCAGCCGTGCTATGAAATTCGATTTTTTGTTAAGAATTCGAACCATCTTCCTCTGTACTTAATATGGATGCGCGTGACGTAGTTTTAGTGCCTTCAATTTAATTATGCAAGCTACGAATTTAGGAGAATTGCGAATGTGTTTTTGCGACTTCTTCTAACAGTTGCTTTTAAAGAAAAATAAATATGCTTGCGATTTATTAAAAACTGTCAAAATAATGTAGATATTTTTACTGTTGTTTTAGGAGGCGCAGTTGACAGAACCCTTACTGTACTGTAAGCAAGCTAATTCAAATATTTGGTTCGAGTTCTACAAAAGTATGTTTTACAGTAACTGAGTAAATGTGATTGTTAGATCAAAAAGATTAAAGGTCTGAAAGTCATAAAAAGATCAAACAAAATAAAATTTTATAAAAAAGGAATAGCAAAATAATCCTTAACATAAAAGAAAAACTGGAAAGCTGTAAAGGGTACATTTAGGAGCTATTTCAAGATGAAAGGCAACAAAGAATTATAGAGAAAAAGTTCGGAACGAGAGAGTGGTCCATGTATTGCAAAGGAAAAGGTAATACATAAAGTACAATTGGGAAAATGCAATAAAGCTTTAGGACTTGCTGTATAATAAAATTATTACAAAATAAAATATATACAGTCACTTAAGCAAGAGCGTGTTCGGGTTAATGTAGAAAGTATTTTTTAAATACATGGATACGATAATAGAAAATGAATAAGTTTAGTACCAATAGCATGCCATCGAATGCAAATTGATAGCGTATTATGACAAGGACCTCAAAATGCAACGAATTTATTGTATTAATTGCTTCAAAGTGAACACTTCTTCCATGAACCTGTACTTGATGTATACCCAGCCTCAAAGATGCACTTTCTGCGATTTCAACGAGTGCCACTGTACCAACTTCTCGATGCAAAGATTAGGGTCTGGCCAGCCTCGGGGATACTTGTCCCTCAAATCAGGTCGCTTCGTTTTCGTACGAAAGTACAGTACAAATCTCAAATCTCAGTCAATTGTCATTTGCGTCGAACAGCGCAAGTTCGCCATGATTTTCAGCCTAAAGATGCACTTTGACTGCGTCTTAACGGTCCACTGTACCAACCTGTTAGGCCAATATGAATATCCCAACAGTGACTTCGTTCGAGAATGATTACATATCTAGTCATGTTCTTCATAGTCGAGTCGCATCTTCCACATGATTTTCACCTAAGGTTCTTCACTGAACTACGGCATTTGATACCATGCGTTGCGGAGATGCCTTGCATATCTACGTCGCGAACAATCTAATTTTGCTGCTCTTTGACGCAATGTTAAGCCCAGCTTCCTCGAAAACAAGTTTAGGACTTTAGAGAACACTTTGCCTATCGAGCCACGTTCCGACAAGTCATCGACTGTTTTTCCCTTTTATATCGCTGCACTCACTTGCTGATTAATGTTTTCGACTTTTTCATGCACTTAGCAACCGTTGCACGAAACATTTTCGGACCTTTCGGGTGGTTACAGAGGAACACAGCCTCGTAGCGTTTTTCTAAAAAGAATTTAATGCCGACTGAGTATTTTGTGACAAAGCATCGTGGAAAAAAGTTTCTTCTATCAACTCACCAAATAATTAGGGCGATACCTTTGACCAACTGCTAATTATGCCGAACGCGCTTTTATTTCAACTTACTGTAACGCAGGAATGATTCCCAAAGAATGGCTTAAATTATTTTTTATATGGTTACCAAAAAGTTAACGCAATGAGTATCGGACAATTAGTTTAGACAATAAGTCACACTCTCAAGATGTTCCTGTAGATATTACATCAAAGAATTTTCAGGTAGTTAGTACAAAACCTTAGTGTACTCTAATTAGGTTTCAGAAAGGCAATGGGTACAAAACAAATCCTGCTTTACTTTCACTGCTATGAATATCAATCAACCAATATATGTTTTGACCAATAAGCGTTTGACGAAGTTCGTCATAACTACTTAAAGATAAAACCATAGATATAAAAGGTATCAGATTAACACATCTACATTTTAAGCAATCTGCTAATGTAAAAATCAACAATGAGTTATTCAGAAGAGATTTAAACACAAAAATGAATAAAGCAGAAGAAATAAGTAAGAAAGTATTAAAAAATTACAGAGAATTACAGAGTAAATTAGATCAAGTTGCCAAAAGTAGTAAGAAAAAAGTCTTTGACATTGAATATCAAAAAGTTCAAATTCATGACAATAACAAAAAATACTTGGGAACAATTGTTAACGGAAACAGTGAATAAATAAAAGAAATTAGGTTAATAACTGTCCAAATGGGGACAATATTGTATAGCTGAGACATATCAGAATGCTGATATGCCATGTGGGTTTATGATTTCTATTGAAATTGAAGTTTCGACTATAAAAAATACTAGTGGTTGAGATGTGAACTTATTGAAAAATAAGCTGGGTAGACAGAGTAACGAATGATGAAGTACATATTCAGAAGAAAAAAGAAGAAAATACAGGATCCGACAAGAAAGTGTTACGTTTTTGGTGGTAGGGAAACTAATGCATTCGTTAACTGCCATTTCAGTGCCATAGAGGCATGGTCAATAAAACAACGCGTCTTTGTTTAGAATATCTTTGTTGCAACCGATCATTCGTTGGTGCAGACATAGCGAAGATTTTGAACACTCCAATGCTGGTCGATGCGGTGCCATCCCATCTCGCTTAAGCATACTCAAATGGTTTAACATCTTTAGAACGAGAGGAACTGTGATCGGATCGTTAGAATACCAAAAACATCGATAGGTTGTGGAGGCCAGCCTTCGCTGTTCAGTTTTTCGTATGTCAGACAGACCAATTCGCCGAATTTTGTGCTTGACCTCCACTTTCACCCTTACAAAATTATGATGGTTTAAGAACTGAAGGAAAACGACTGTGCGGTGGTTTATGTAGAAATGATGCTGGATATTTTGCAAAATGACTATTTTGATAACGAGTATCGAGGTTCATTTCCACTTATCGGGTGTTGCAAATAAACGATATTGTCGGTGGTAGTCGGAAAATAATCTATGGGAAATCTATCAAAGGCATAGTGAAAGAGTAACTATATGATGCGGAACAGCCCGATAATTACACCCTACTTTTTCCTAGAAAACGAATTCACTATGACAGTCAACTCACAGCATTACTTTATTATGTTACGGGAATTTGTGATCCCTAAATTAAGAAGATATCGAATTGGCCTTGATAGGGGACCTTGTTTCAAAAGGATGGAGCTACTTGCCATACCTCAAGAAAATCCATGGCTTTTTTAAGGAAACATTTTCCACGGCGTCTCATTTCGTCGTACGGGGATGTGGAGTGTCCCTCTCGATCACAGGATCTTTCACTGTGTAATTTTTTGATATAGGGCTACCTGAAGCCACAATTCGAAGACTTGGAGCAATTCTGCACGCTATGCTTTAAAGGTGTATGGACAATTTATCATCTCCCTGCAACAATTCGTGGACAAAAACGGTCACCACTTGGAGAGCGTCCTTTTTCACACCTGAATTGCATTTTTTTGGTTGTGTTTTATGTTTCTTAAATTATTCTATATATGTAATCTTTGGAAAAAATAAAAATTGAAATTTAAATTTATTTAGCATCATCTATGTTAGCGTGGTGAAAAACATAACACCTCCATGCTAGAGCCTGTAAAAGAATTAAACACAATTAAAATATCTGCACCATGTAATGGACAACACAGCAAAACAGAAATAAAAGAAAAAGATGCAAGTCTAGGCTGAATAACTTGGTGTTACAACCATGATGATAGCTAACCTAAAAAACACGGTATCTAAAGATGAAGAAGGTCATTTTTCTGTTATGATAAAGATCTCTATTATTGTTTAGATTGGTATTAAGTGGAAAAAAGTACTCGATTTCTCCGCAAAAAAGACTATAGCTAATTATTGTGTTTTGGTGTTGGAAAAATATTTGTGGTAATTTCTCGACTCAGTGTTGCGTTTGACTAACTAACCCTTTGGCCCTTAACAGTCCATCGAAGACTATTATTGCCTTCCCAATTTTGATTTTGGCGAAACAGGCGAGTTAGATCCGCGCCTGGTCTTGCTCTACCTTCAACAGACTTGCAGTCTTGGCCTTGGTCGCCTTCTTTCAAATTTCCCCACGAATACTCTTTTAGCAGTTCTTTCTTCTTTCATCCTTTGTAAGTGCCCCAACCAGTCCATTACTTTTGATTTCACTTACTAGACTTGCTGCGTTGTATCCCTTCCTTAACTGGTAATTATATCTTGTACATCACTCCCCATTTTATTCCACTGTCCCAAAGATATCTTGCCACTTTTCGTTCCCACCCGTTGAATACCTCTGTTTGTCTTTTGTTTAGTGTGCACGCCTCTGCTCCATATGTCTCTGTAGGTCTTAGAACTGTTCTGTACATTGTTAATTCTGAATTGATGGATATAATTTTAGCCTTAAAAACATGTCTTAGCGCATAATACCCTCTATTTGCTGCTGCTAACCTCGGTGCTATATCTTCTGCTATTTTATTTGTTTCGGCTATTATCACCTCAAAGTATTTAAAGTCTACCACTTGCTCGAAGTTGCTTTGGTTTACCCCAAAAGGTCGGCTCTGTACGATTTGTTTTGCTTTGTACATTTAACTCTTCTAACACTACAAACTTCTTTGGTCGTATAAGTGTTTTTATCAAATCGACAAAGGTGATGTTTTGCTTATTACTTCTTTCTAGTATTGTTTCAGAGTAAAAATATATTTTAAGGTTCACTTGCCTTTCCTAAAGTATTAAAGTTAAAATTTTATACACCACATTCAACAGTGTTATTCCTATATCGTTTTAGAGTATATTTTTGTTTCCTTTTGTATGTAGAAAGCAGACTAATTCATTTTCCAGCTGTTTAGCATCTCCTCTTTTGTGATATGCTCTTCTAATACGTAAGTATATTTCCTTTTCCAAAACTTATCATTTTTTTTGTTATCTGATCTACATCCAGTACTTTCTCGATCCGCTTCTTCTGTTGGTAACTCTATTTCTTCTTCATTCTCTTCTTCCTATTTAGGTTCTCCTCTTACAGATTCTTCGCTCTGATTTTCTCCCGTGTTCAATATACAGATGTGTACTACCTAGCAAATGTTCTTCCAAATCCTTATATAAATTTACTTTTGATTGCTATAATTTCTGTGATTTCTTCGTTCATCATGTTTATCATTTTTAAGTGCATTGCATTTTTTTTGCAATTGCTCGTCTGAATTTTTGTCATCCTATTTTCTCTATCGTCTTTCTGTTTCACTTTTCCTAATAATGCTGCTAATGTTTTAATTATTATTTTTTCCTGTCCCCATTCTTTCTCTATGCTCCATCCCCTTTGGTCTCTTTCTTTTCACTCTTCTTTATATCTTCTGATATTTTTGGTATGTGTTTTAAGACTTTTTTTGTCTCTTTATGAATATTTTATGAGGGAATCTGGTACTACAAACAATCATTTTTACTTCTCGTTAGGTCTATCACTTGGATTTCATTGTCGTTAGTTTTATCATGCCAACTGTATTCTCCGGTTATTGCTCGGCAATGTGTCTCCTTTTTTATTTTCGCGTTAAAGTCTCCTTTCAGTATTCTGGCATCATGCCGTGGTACTTCGTTTAGTATTTCTTGTAGCTACAGTAAACACCACTTTCTCTGCATCTTCTTTTTCGTCCATCGGGGTATGCATGTTGCAAATTGATATATTTGTAAATTTCGATTTTATCCTTAATGTCGTTATCCTCTTATTTATTAGTTCACTGACTCTGAACTCTCCCATTTTGCTGTACTACTAGATATCATGTGCTTCCCCTATTCTAGAATCCTATTTTCTTACCACCTTATTTAATCTCTACTATATCTAAATTGTAACGATTAATTTCTTGTTTAAGATTTTTTAACGCCCCTACTTGATACAAACTTTTCAACATTCCATGTTGCTAGAAGGAAATATTTTCTTCGCTTTTTTGCTATATTTTGTATTAGTCTTATTTCATGTTAATTTTTTATTCTTACTAGTCCAATTTTGTTATCATTGTCGTTTTGGTTTGTCTTTTTTACTTCGCCCAGTTTTTTATTGATATTTTTTCGTCTCCGTCCTGTGTTTATGATAGTCCTCCTTTGATTTTTACACTCTTCATCTTCTGCATTTCCCTGTGATTTCAAACTTAACGTTCTTGTTTTTGATGCCTTATCACTTCCGTCTATACCGTCTTACCTTCTTTAGCTGCCTGTAATTCATCAAGCGTATTTTCTTTCCAACCCATTACGGGTTTATTGGATCTTAATTGCGCCTTATGTCCATTTTCGCGAGCTTCTTTGGTAAAGGAAGCACGTCTTTTACTGTTTACAAATTTCACTTGTGTAATCCTTTCAAATTTATATTTCTGTGCCTTGTAGTTTTTAGGTTCTTAATATTCTTGCTCCCACCTAACATTTTCGCTAATATCGGCCTGTTTCTCTCTCCCTTTTGATATATTCTCCTCATTTTCTGAATATTTGACCCCTTGGATTACTATGTTTTTTCTTCTCATTTCTTTTTCTAAATTTTCTATTTCCCTATCCTGATTTTTTACCTTTTCTTTGTCTTAATACCACTTTGTACGCTGTTTAACTTTTGGCATGGCCCGGTGTTTGTGTACTAGTCACGCGCACCGCAGTCGACCCCGATCAACCAGTTGTAGGTCGTTTTCTTATCCAAGTTCTACAGTCATTTTTTAAACTTAAATCTAGTCCTATCTTACGATTAACTGAAGCTACTTGTTCTGCCACCCTTCTTTTAATCACTTTACTCTCTTTTATAAGAATTTTTACACTTTAAATAACTTATTTTCTGTATTTGTTTTACAGGCGTCTCATGTATGTCTGTTTTATACACTATCCAAGACCCTCCCTTCAAAGAAGAGCGTTTGCTTTCATAATTTTCTGTTCTATAAACAACTGCACTTTCAACCCTCTACAATTAGCTCGCTATAATTCTTAGTAGTGTATCTTTACAGACGCAACAAGCACGGATTTCAATATGCGACACAATCTGAGTTTTAAGGGTAAATGGGAATTATTGAATATTTTAAATATAACCAATTAGCTAAAAGCAGTTATGGCATAAAAAGAGAATAATAAAAGAGTAAGAATATATAGATGATAATTAGATTAATTTTTATGTAATATATAAAAAATTGGGATGTAAATTGTAAAAATTATTTGTAAGACAAATTTTGTGCTTTTTACTATTTTGATGACAACCAAAAAATTGATTGGCGAGTGTGTAAACATTCTAAGGATCTGAGAAGTATAATAGAAAATGCCGTATTTGGTAACGAGCACTAGTGAATGCAACCAACCGAGCCAGTCTGCGCCCGAAGCATTCAGCCGGATTAGTAGGAATCATACTTGCAAACCATCCTTCATTCTGCCTGTCCAGTAATCTCCACAAAAATAAGGAGCGGTTTTCTTTGTATTCGGAAATTTCGCTGGCTGGCTGCATGTCTGAAACTTGTAGTGGTTGCATGTGAGTTATGCAACTTTGCATTGATTACCTTGTTACGCGATAAACCACCCCGCTAAACTATCGGGAATTCTTCGTTCTGCTAGAGCCGCGATGCCGCTCTCATTCCGAGCATTTACGGCATTAAATCAGCCACGATTCAGGTGCCAAAATCTTCTGGAATTTATTACAGTTGGCGTGAGCTCCGAGACACTCTCAAATCCTTAGTACTCATAAATCATAGCATTAACAATGTTTCAGATGGCACTGTATCTGATTTCAAAAGTGACTACTAGAGAATTAAGTAGCGAACCTGCTGTAAATCAATACGTGATTAGATATTTATTTTACTCTATAAAAGAAAATTAAATATCAATTATAAAGTTGGATAACGATAAAAAAAATTAATATGTTTTAATTGTTATCTTATAAGAGGTAGTTTGTATTTAATGACTCTGAAATATGATTAATAAATACCAACAAAATACATATATGAAGGGTTTTATAGGTAAATTTGGGTTTTGTGGGTTCTATTGCGGGAAAGCCTAAAGGTTGTTTTATGTGCACGTGCAATCCTTAGCTTCATATAACTACGTAATTATAATTGGCGACAAAATGAGCCAAATATACAACTGTAAAGTTGATATAATCGAATCCCTTTGTGCCGGAAAATTGCCGATAGAAAAGATAGGATAGTTAAGAACTACAAGGAATCTGATGATCAGGAGGAAGTAATTGTTACAGGTAAACTCACAGCAGGCGGATCTTGCAAAAGTATTGGACGTGGAGAGGTCAACGGTCACTCTTGCAATACACCAGGATCTGCACTACAAGTATTTCGTTCTGAGGACCCACTAACTGTTGACTAAGAACAATGTGGACAAGAAGTTAAAGGTTTAAGTACTGCTGAACGACATCAACCACAACAGCGCCAACTTCCTAAGATTCTTTTTGGATGAAAAGAACTTTATCCAGGACAGGAAGGTGTATCGTCGAAATAACCTTTGGATCTGCCAGCATATCTCTGAAGTGTCTACCGACACGCATACAAAGCGTCCCGCTTTTGAGATGGTGGAGGGACTTGTGAGCAGTGAAAGGCATTTCATGGCGTCTCACTTCTTTCAAAAAGCCTAAAGGTAACCGTTGATAGCTGTATTACCATGATGGACAAGTATGTGTCCCTGAAAGAATCCGTTGCAACCCATAAGCCAGTGAAGGCCTAGGCATGGCTATACAACAATTTGTATTACTACTGATTCCCCGACTTGTAACCACCCCGACTGCAATCTTTTGACTACTACGTGTGGGATGTAGTCGAGGTGAAGTTAACAAGAGACAGAATAACACCTAGGACAGCTTAAGTGTAATTACGTACATCATGGAGGTAATGGCACATACAGACAAGGAGGAAATTATGTTGGCCTGTAATAGGTTTAGGTCCCGGCTCAGAATTACCGTGAATAATAATAATAATATATAATAATAGTTCCCGTAACAGGCCACGAAGGCCTATGAATAATATAATTTTTAATACTATTCACTTTAATTGTTTTATAAAAATATTTTTTTATTTTAATGTTATTTTAATTATATATTTATTTTCATTTATCTCGACGACGCTGTGGCAATATTCATTACAAAAGTTATACATTTTCTCTACTAATAAAAGATTTCCCAATTAATTGCAAAAGTCTATATCAGAAAAACTCCTATCTTTGAGTGGTCTGCCAGATCAGACTATATGGCTAGAGTAGGAAATCCAGTTAATCCAAGGTTTTGGGCTATGTTGGCGAAGACACCAATTTTTCTGTTACTGGCCGCAAAAATTTGGATTTTTGGTTTATTTTCGTGCTTATAGCTTGTCGCGTCTCAGAAAATTTAATGAAATCCCATCTATTGTACGAGGTGCGTTCAAGTTCTAAGGTGTCCATTTTTTCCCCAGCGGTGAGAGTAAGTAGAAATATGCGGCTAATTTTAAAAGACGCCGCAAATATTTTTGAATTTGTAATATCAGTATCAAACAACATACACTTGCTGAATTACCGCCATTGCAGTGAGTGTTGTTTTATATACTTCAAATGATGACGTTTAGTGTTTAAGAAAAACGTGTAATCATCCGTTTCGCCCTCTTGCATGGCGAAATGCCCATCTAAATCGATCGCCGATTGAGTGAAGGCGTTATGGTTGTTAAAAATGTGGGTTTTTAGGTGCAAAAGTGTAAAGACAATTAACCGAAGCAGCCTCGGCCGCAAACCAGCCGGACCAAAACCATCATTGCGCGAGTGAAACAAGTTGTTATAGAAAACTGTTGATTAGATGTGTGTGGTATCGTCTCTAAACTTATTTGTTCAAAGTGGGCTCTACGAATGCTGATCGACGAATACATGTTGCCACGTGATGCCGTTATGAATTTTCGACCATGAAAGACACTCTCCGTGGCTGCTAATTTTCCAATCGAGCAGCTGTGCCACGGCAAGCCGGGCTGAAGCGATTACACGGACCAAGCGAGAGCTAGATAATTAAACAAGTGCATAGTTAAGGTATGCATTTTTTAATAAAAATTTCATAGAATAAAGAATTACAGGAATCTAATTTTAAGTGATAAACGAGGCCGGATTTACGCTCAGGGCTTATGCTGCAGCCTAGGAGCCCGCACCACAGATTGACACAAATTTTATTTTGACTAGACTGAAATAAAAATGATGATTTGAGGTTTAAAATTACAATATGTTATATTATGTATTTCATACCTACAATCCCTACCCCTTTGGTAGGGTCTGCAGATCCTAAATCCAGGCTTGGTTATAAATGCGGATGTCTACAAGAACCAAACAAGATAGACGCTTAAACTGTAGCGAGGAAGGTAAACTAGAAGCACTTAGGGAAAGTAAAAAAAATATATCACCAATAGAAGAAGAACAAAATTATAATAAAGAAATTAATATGAAAGAACTAAAAAAATTAAAAAGCTAATGTAAATATTAAAGAAAATAAAGGAGCATAATGAAAAAAACAGAAAAATGAGAGAAGAAATGATAAAACAACCTGAAGAAAACTAGTTAAATAAAAGAATAGCTAATTTTGAACATAAAGTAGAGAATATAAAAAAAATAGAAAATGTAACATCCTAATCATTTGAAGGAACAAGTAAAACTGTTGCTTGATGTACAGGTAAATAAATTGAGTTCTATTTACAACACAATTGAACAAACAGTAAGCATACATCTTACAAATGTATAATTGAAAATCTAAGCAGAAAGTAATAAATAATAAAACTAAGCTGAAGAATTAGACAGTCATAAAGATTGAAGCTAAAAAAAACACTTCCAGTTTAATTGTAAAAAATAGCACACTGTTAATTTATGGAGTCGAGGCATGCGTAATCGTGAGACAATGGAAGTATACAAAACTACAAACTGCAAAAAGAATACATTAATTTGAAAATACTGTAGAAGCATACAAAGGATATTTATTGGTAACGAGGAATAATAATTCAAGGGTCAAAAATAAACACACAAAATGGAAGGAAGATATTAGATCTCATGGAGAGAATACAAAAACTAGTAATGGTAAAAAGTTATTTAAATTTGTTCAGATAATAGCCTCATTATTACGAACATCTTTTGCCAACACAAAAAAATATACAATAACAAGAGAAATACCGAGTAGAAAGTAGAGATTAATAATTAACTGCATACTTCTTCTTCTTCTTCATTAACCGTTTTCCATCCACTTCTGGATGTAATCTTCTCCCAAATTATCGACCATCTCATCGGCGGTCGTCCTTTACCTCCCCATGTTTTTTGGGTTTTTAGTGGGTGATGTTTGATGTCCATTTGTTGTTGGTGTCCCGAGCGATGTGGCTTGCCCAGCTTCATTTTAGTTTTGTTTTTAGTTTTAGTTCTTTGTCTTATTGCCACATTTGTAATTTTATCTCTTATAAAGATATCAAACATCCTTCTTTCTATGGCTTTTGCATTGTTCGCAGCTGATTTGCGCTTTCTTTGTTAGGGTAATGGGAAACGAGCAGATGCGGAAAGAGTACAAAACAATAGTAGAAGAGTTGTCAGACCAAAAATAGAAAAAACGTCAGAAGGACTCAAAGAAGTGCTAATAAATATGTAAAAAAACAAGAAGCACAGGGCATGATGGAATAATATAGTTACGAAATGGACCAAAAAAAAAACATAAATAATTGTAGCAAAAAATATATAGAAAAGAAGTTTGGAAGAGGGTTGCAAAAGAGTAGTGGAATCTTTCAAGAATACGGAAGAGGTATAAAAAAGTAAAAATTAGGCAAACTCTATAGTCGAACAAATAAAATACTTAATAGATGAAAAAAATACTTCCAGAAATTACTAACGCCAGATAATACTCGACAAACTATGCATCAAAGCAGTAGCCAAATCATAAGACAATCAAATACCAAAGTAGCCAAGTCTGCGAATCAAATAGATCTAGGAGAGGTAACAAAATTCGGGTCTAAAATGAAGCTGGGGAAATAAGACGAAGTATCAACAGAATTAATTAAGTTTGAGTAGTTAAGATTTAAATAAGGTATTCGACTTATAATATATAATAAAATATTGAACGAATGAAGTACTACAATGACTCTACGTACACATAAGATAGGAAACCCAAAATAATGCAACAGTCAATTTACTGCATCAAATTTCTGGTCGCCTAATTTCTCGGAATTACAACATCCACTGGCCAGCAAAATCTTGTGATTTAACACCCTGCGAATTTTTGTGGGGTTACTTAAGAACGAAGATCTACATCAACAACTAATAAATAATTTACAATTCAAGAACGAAACATGTGCGGAATTGTGATAAAAACTTTTGTTAGACATAAGTTTTCATATTTAATTTGAAATTGTGTACTTAAAACTCAATAAAAATCCAATCATAACAGCGATTCAAATGTCGTATTTAAAATTTAAATGCGGGTTTCAATTAACGCCACCCTTTAGTTGACAGGCTGTGGTCCTTGACACAATGAGTATTTGTCGGGAGTGTCTTTTGTTTTATACAAGCAGCGGTATGGTATTCCTCTCCACACTTGTCACATGACTAGGGTTTAGTACAGTAATTTTTGCTGTGACGGTAAACTTAACATCTTGTATAATGGATAATTGCAGTGTTATTTTGAGGTAGTTCTATTGATATTTCTTGATACTTTAAGTGTTTTATTTCATATATATCTTTTATAAATGAATAAAAAATATAAGTCAGGGCTCAGCCATTAGCCTGAATGCTTTAATTTTCATCAATAGAGTAATGCACATTTTAAGTACAACTCTGGAAGCTCTCTTTGCTTTTAATTGTGCCTGATATATTTCTTTTATATTTAAGATATAACATAAGTTCTCTGTTTGTATTTAATTTAGGGTAGTTATTAGCACTATATAAAAATATATGAGGATTAGATATCTTCCCCCATTATTTACGTTTTTTTAATTGCATATATTTTGAATGTTGAGCAGATACAGATTTTCTTGTTGTTCAGTTGAAGTTCGAGAATTTCGTTTACGTTTCCCGATTTGTTAACAGTCGCGTATATATTTAGATAATTCTACATATGATTTATCGACTTTTAACTGATTGATGTGAGTTAACGGAGAGTGCGGCCTTTGGAAACCTTCTGCCACAACTGCCGCCAGGTTGCTGCGTCATGTTGGCTACAATTGCATCCGCTACTGCTTCAGTAATGACCTAACTGTCCGACTTCATTAGCTGCATGATTATTGTCATTACTCACAATTATTTAATTTTAAATTACTCGCTTACAGAAAAGTCGAAAGATATAAAACATTAACAATTTATCTATTTAGCTATCCGACACGCGTCCAGGCGTGTCGTTTAGCTAAACAAAACCGAGAAATAGAAAATTAAATCAAATATTTAAATAAGAATCAGTTAGTGAATTACGACTTAATAATGGAAAGTTCTTGTCTGTACTGTCATATTCTGTCGTAATTTGTTTATAAAAGAGTTATTTAACTTAATACTAAAATTGAGCTATTCGCTCAATTTAGACGCGCATATATTATAAGGCCAATTCGGAAAGAGCTCTGATTGCGCATGTGCGCGAAAACAGGCGGGGATAGAGACGCCCGTACTGTGGCGCTGTACGCAGTAGTTCAATAAGCAGTGCAGAGTGGAAGAAGAAGGTTCCTAAAAGGGGGATTTTCTTGTATAAGGAATTTAAAACCTTGTAAGACGTTATGACAAGTACTTCAATTTGCATAGCGGTTATGTCGATAAGTATTATACTATTGTAGATTTATAATGTGTATAATAAATGTTCTGCATCTACGCATGTCTATCATTGATAACTAAACGTAGGTTTCTCTTTGAATTGCTAGTGTATTTTAATATTAAAACTAGGCAAACTATTAACAGGACTTAACTTTCTAAGGGCGACTACAATTAAAAATTATAACTGAAATAAATAATCAATCAAATTAGTAATTTAACAATAATTTGTTATAAATTAAAAATAGAAATAAAAAATAATTTAAAATTAGGAGAAGCTATGACTAAAGTTTATAATTACATATGCTTAAAAATTCCTCGAGTTTAATAAATATTATATAGAATAATAACTTGCAAATTATTTTTTGATTTAATGATACAATAATTTCAAATTAATTGAGATCACTACCAACATGAAAGGAGCCCTAAGTTTCAAGTCGGTTAACAGTGACGGTAGCGCCGATTTGTCTCATTTGTTCTAAGATACAAGCCTCCATTTGTCTCAGAAATGGCCCAACTTTAAATCGATGGTAATTGCAATTCTGTAACATTTGGTTTCGTTGCCGTATTAATTATTCATTGTGATCTGCAATAGTGCTAATTGAATGTGCCATTGGCTTTGTTAAGAGTAAGAGAGGAAATTAACAGTTTGTGACAAATGAGCACATATTTTTGAAAGAAAAGTTTTCAAGATAATCAAAAACTTTCTAAAATTGTCTGAAATATCCGAAGATTAATCGATACCGCATTTGTTTTTATATTGTAAGAAACCATGTGGTTTATGACTTTTAAATACGCATAATGAGGCGTATAGCAACTTAGACTAACAGAGTGTTAGCGAATGTAAAAGAGACTTACGCAAGTGATGGACACTTTTTAGCAGATTTTCAGATTTGGTTAAGCAGTGCTCCCTTTAGTCTGATCATCATTGTTAAAAAGTATTTAGGAAACAAGACAGTGCACGAAGTCTGGTGTCCTTTTTTTAATTTAGATATTTAGTGTACTTTGCACTATATAACTTTCAGCTGGATGATAGTGGGTCATCTATGAACCGAATATTGATCCTTACAGCGAACAAGGGCTTGGACATAATCATTGTCCTGATGGATTGTTAAATAGATCTTTACGATCAACACCGCGACGTACCACAGTGCAATTATTACTGTCTTTTCTCGCTACCGGATAAGCATGGTGACAGACTTTGAAAGATGCAGGGTTATATGGTCGAAACCAATTTTGCCTTTTATGTTTAATTTTATATTTTAATTCTACGCTGTGCGTACATCTTCAATTTATTTTAATTTTTAATTTAGACTTAATTTTTATTACAGTGATGGGAGCGTCTTTAACAGATACGGTACTACATTAGTTGCGCCTGGTAAACAATGGAATGACATACTGGCTACACTCCAGAAAAGTATTAATGTGGATTCAGACGGAGACACTACGATGTAAAGAGTTTGTAGCCAACCGCATCAACAAAATCTACATGATTTTCACCGTGTCAGAATGGAGGTGGATTCCTACAAATCTGAATGTGGCTGATCAAGGAACACAACTAAAGTCTGAAATTTTACTGAATCCTGAGTTACTATGGCTGACAGGATCAGCGTTCCTGTTAGATACTCCCAAGACTTAGCCAGTAGAATGGAAAAATGAGCCCGTTACTGAAGACTTTTGAAACTGTAAGCTGCTGTGATGTAGCATACTTCTGGTTGGGGAAAGTTCGACGCATTTCTACACAGCAACCGTGGGGGTTGAGAGAAAGTGTCAGGTTTTCTTCTGCTGAAACATGGAAAAAGAAGCAAGAAGTTCCCAAATTCATTCGGAAAAATGTTTATTCTTGTCTGGAACCTAAAAAGATGCAGCAAGATTGCAATATTGCAGCGAGAAAAGTTAGTCAACAGCAGTATATTGTGCAAACTTTCATCACTACTAAAGACGAGATGAAATGACTGGTTATTCTCTCGGCTCGTCATAATTTTACGGAGCTCTTAGTTTAACGGTGACATGTGACTAATGGGCATTAGGACTAGATGACAGTGTTGACTAATATGCAAAAACAAGTATTGGATTCTGGAGAGACTAGCAGCAGTAATACGTATTGTGGGGAAATGTAGGTCATGCCGAATTGCAAAGGCAAAGCCAATAATTTCAGTGATGGAAAATCTATGGTGTTATCGTGTTACCGCTGGCAAACATCCGTTTTTTTACACCGGAATTGGACCTGTTTGACGTGGTCGCCCGGAGACACCATGAGAAACAACGCTGGGACTGCGGTTTCACCTGAATGGTGCCATTCACTTGGAAGTGGTACACGGTCTTTCCACCGATGTCACTATCTTGTTTTCTTGACCAGCGTAGACAACAAGGGTACATTTACAGCGATGATGGCACTAGCTTTGTGGGTGTTAAAAGAAAACTTAGGAAAGCTTCAAATATCGTGGAGTGGGACAAGATAGCCTGCCTAAACAATTGCAAAAATCAAATAGCAGTTTTTACCACCGTTGGCGCCTTATTTTGGAACAGGAGAGTGGATGGAGTAGTCCGCGATATTGCAGAGGATGCTCCACGAGAAATACCCAAGAGACCAGATTTTACTGACAATGTTAAAGGGAGTAGAAAGCATTGTCGATTCTTGCCCATTGACGCACGTTTCTGGTGACCCAACGGACAAAGGAGTGTTAACGCTAAGCTGCTTTTCCCGGCTTTCTGGTGAGTACAACAGCGAGATGTTTTTCTAGTGCAGTGGCGTCGTTTAGAACATTCTGTCAAAGAATTCTTGCAGTGTTGGACCAGTGAAGTGGTTCCAGATATGTCAAGAAGTAAAAAATGGCATCAGAATGTGGAGCCGTTACCAGTTGGAGACTTGGTGCTGATGGTGAATGACCAAGCTTCGAGAAATAAGTGGACACAAGAGCCTCATCAGTACATTCCATAAACGAGTCCGAGTTGTCTAAGTGACCACCGTGAACCCGGAGACTAAGAGAAGGACTACTTTTACCAGAGGAGTTGACAATATGTGTTCCATAAGTCTACGTGTAGAAAATTAGGATTTTTGCCCTAATTGTAAGACCGGAAATGTAAAGACAAGGAGCATTTTAGTACATTATATTCATTCGCGCATTGAAAATTGTAATGCAATGGTTCAGTATAGCGAAAAAAGGAAAAAGTAAGTGAGCTAAGAAAACTGGTCTGCCAAAAAAGCTTGACAAGTTCTATAATACATGGTGCTATAATAAACTTTGTTAGTTATCTTAATTGCTAACTTAACTGTGATTCGTTTGAGATATCGTTGAGTTCTATATCGAAAAGATAGCTGAAGTATTGTGAGGGTAAAAGTTCATCGAACCAGCGATCAAAGAAGAGACACAGAGTCGGACTTCGAATAGGGTGAAGTTTACTCCTATCGGCAATGATCAACATAAATCGACATACGTCAGTTTATTAGAGACTTTTCCTATCTGTAATTATGGCCTTACAATTTTATGTAAAAACGTCGATCAAGTCTGCACTCTGTGTCCTTAAAACCCGTGTGCTTCCGACAAAATATCCTTTCCATGGATTTTTTGTCATAAAAAGCGCCTGGCTTGCGAATTTCTTAAGTTTGATACAAAATTTTGTCTAGATTGCGCTGAATTTTGATGCACGACGCAGCGATTAAACAGTTGTTTACTTCTCAAGCTATCCGTGGTCTATAAAGGCTCAAAGGTAAATGAACTGGGTCGAACCGTTTACTTGACTTGACATCTTTCAACAACTGTTAGGTTTGAACACTCTACCCCCCTCGACACTTCTGCTTAGACCAAGAAAATTACTCTCATTACTTTGTAGTTTTAATGGTATTTATTATACTGTACCCACCAATTCACATATGGAAAGCGACTATCACAGATATATTCTATTAAATCAAGCCTCTCACAATGTATCGTGCTAGGTATAATTTTATATCTAATCTACACAGCAGACTTAAATACAATTTAGATGTCGAGATCGGAACGTTTGTGGATGAGACAGCAATCTTAACTTTTTATAAAGATTCAGTCATCAGATACCAAACTATATAGTGGCTGACAAGAAAATTTAAAAATTCAATAAAATAATTATGCTTACGTCTGTCCGAGATTTGGTTATAACGTTTTTAAAATAAGAGGTCTGGGGGAAGTGGTGATTTTGCTTGTAAAATAAGCATGAAAGTGTTCCCAGCTATTTTGATTTGGCACTTATAACTTAAACGGTGTAACAATGCTTCATCGTTGCTAAAGGATAGATTATCAGTAAGTTAACAAATTTGGAAGAGGACTTATTGTTGGCCTACACGACGGGGGTGTTTTTTTTTTTGTTAGAAATAGGCTGAAGAATCGGTCATCATAGCAATACTATGGAGTGAATATAGAACCAGTAGGTGGAAGAAGATACTCATTTGTGAAACCCGCGTTCTAGAGCAGTACGCAAGGTAATCAACCGGCGTATCATCTTTAGAGAATTTAACACGAGTTCAAGTACCTTAATGGAAAAATAGTATATCATTAGATGGTACTTATTGTCTACCTTCGAAAATATTCGAAATCTATTACTCGCCTTGGGAACAACAGAACAAGGTTCTTTCTTGCGATTACCACTAACTTTTTTGCACCGGTAACCAACGTTACAATTGTCAACAGAAAGGTGTCTGTGGACACACGAGTGGTATAGAATTACCTTTTCTGATGAATCCAGATTTTGTTTAAACTGAAACGATGGTTGGATATGAGTACGCTGTAGATTCGGAGAGTTATCAGTTATGATAAATTACTTCTTGTCAGAATTAGAGACAACATTATTAGTCATACCTATATCATCGCGGTTTTATAACTCATGGGCCTTTCTTTTCTTCCGAGGATGCGTCAAGCAATTTTTCGACAAGATAACGCTAGATGATGTGTGATACGTAGCATATTAAACAAAGTAATGAAGCTCTAAGAAATTATGGGAGGGCGCGTGTCAATAATGAATGGGGTTTATCTGTTCACTGTTTGACTTGGTACCAAGAGAAATGAATATAACGTTGTTGTAGTGGTTGGACTTGTATTTTGTATGACATTTGGTATACCGTTCTCATTATATCAAAGAATATTAATTGCGCAATATGAAGTCTTTGAGAAGATCTCACAACGCTTTAAATCTAAGGAATTCACCCATGATTGTCTTCCGTGTTTGGTGTTTATTTTTCATTGACTATATTATCTTAGAATGAGTCCGGTAAGCTAATATTTTGTTTATAAACTAATCAAAATTTAAAAAATATGTTTTTAAAAATCCGATTTAAAGTTAGATTGAAAGCGGATTTAATAATTTGCTATGCCAATCAAAAGCACATTTTTTGTTATAATACATCTGATATTTGTGCTGAATATCCATCCAGCTTTCTTTAAATTTGACCATATTACACATCACAAGAATATGTTTTTCTATCGAGTATTTTGTGATCACTAAAATGTGTGTATGAATTCAAAAGAATAGCAAACTACATAGAGTATGTTCTATATTTTAAGAAAATTTTGACGTACTTTGCCAAATACCCTGTAGTTAAACCTTTTAGAAGTCTGGTTAAGATAGTAGAGGATTAGGGCCCCGGAAATAAGTCTATTCATGTGACTGTTGCATTAATAAATTAAGAATGATCTTCTGATCACATTCTTCTTCTTTGCGCGCTATTACAGCTTTTTTATGTTAGCGACCAATTTCTTATATTGTTCTCAAGATTGTGCTAATTTGAATAGGTCTTTTACCCTTAGTCCGCTCCGAATACTCAAGTTTCGCGACCATGACCTTTTCTCTGCCACTGTCAGACAAAATATTCGTCATTTTTCTCCTCTTACTACAATATTCCCCAATATTCTGTCTTTCCTATCTTTATTATGGAAAATAACTCTTGGTTTTTATTCATATTATTAAACACCCCTTTTTTGTAATCCTGTCAATTTAGAAGATGCGACATATTCTGTGATATTCATATTTCTAAGGTCTGTAGTTTCGTTAATCATTTTGAGTAAAAGTTTTGGCAATATATAGTAGCAAAGAAGATGCGTAATGTCATGCATATGCCATTTAAAATAAATAGCTAATTATTATACAGAAATTGATTCACTTTTATAAAGATGTTTTTGTCACCTCGATTACGATTTTTATTTATTTGTTAGGGTTCAATTTCTTATTTAGTTAGTAGCCGAGCTATTTATAACTTAAAACTTATTCTAATCTATCACCCTTGAATATAATGCAATTAGAGTGATTGATTTGCAGTTATTTATATTGATCCTTAGACCAGTACTGAATAATGCTTCATTGACCTTGTTGAAAAGATTGCAAGTCTTCAGGATTGTTTGCAAGTAGAGCGATATCACCAGAATATCTAATGCACGTGTTGGCCTTGTGTTTTAATTCCTTTGTATTCATGTGCTAAAGCTTTTCTATGAATATGTTATTGGAAATATTAGAAAAGTATGCAATTTTGTCGCATACCACGGTTAACCAGTATTGTGGGTATTTGACAATTGCTTATTTTAACGATGTCATTCTCCTTCAAATAGTGTCCTCTAACAATACACAGATTTTTGAAGATAACTCTTATACTCACTAGTAGCTATATAAGTTTTCAATAAATGATTTTTTCGTTAACTGCATTTATCGTGACGTTTAGTAGTTTTAAGTTAATAGCGTTAAGTATCGACTCCTTGACTCGATTTAAACGTAGTTTTAATCGCGCCGCTTGTAAATTATGACCAGATGTTTTAACTCTTTTAATACTAGAGAGAAACCTTTTAGTTATTAAAATAAAATTTATTTGGCTTTGTACAACGTCTCCTTGGTCAACTTGTGGGGAATTCTACGTATGCAACCTACGAGCTGAGAGTTGAAATAAAGTATTAGTAATTACAAATTTCCTTTCTCGACAAAATTTTCCGAGATAATCCTTTTTTATTTTTTCCCAATTTAGCGTTGAAATCACCCATTATTATAATAAATTTGTGCTTTTTTATTTATTTATTTTAGTAACTCGTCTAGATCATTATGAAAGATTTTGATTTCTTACATAATTTACAGAGGGTAGTAGATAGACTTGGGTAAAGCTAATTTTTATATTTCTTTAATTTAATTTAATTAGAGTTACCATGCCTTAGTAAGAGACGCAATAATTGTCTTGTTTATGTCTCGGTCTCTATTTGTGTGATGTGCATCATACATTCAAAAAAATAAAAAACTTATTGATTATTCTCCGTTATTTTATAATAAAAAGCATATTATAAAGTTATAATCAAGCCTATATGGACTTATGGGCTAAAATTAAAAAAATCTTTAAGGTTGCATAGTAAAGCATTTCTATTTGCCACTTACTACCATGACGGTTTTTTGGTTGTGCTTATGTAATATAATTCAGGGCCTTTCAGTCGCAAACAGGTGGTTTCAATGTAAGAATATTTCTATGTTGCTCTTTGTTGCGTTAATTACTTGAATAGCAAAATGTCAGTTATATTTCATGGTTTTAGGATAAAACGCTAAAATAACGTAAGCCAAATTTTAGGCAAACGTTTCAAAGTAATTTTATGTCAAATGCAGAAGACTTTCTAATGCAAAAGCTTTAAGTTGAGCAAAGCAGAAATCTGTCATCAAAAACGAACTCTTGATAATAGAGCTAAAAAATTAGTAAAGTGAAATGAAAATAAATGAAAAATGGGTCATTCACTGTCAGACAAGTGCCAAACTATTTTCTTTATAAGTTGCCTATGTGGTTTCGCAGAAAAAGTAAATTTACACGTCCTAATTTTCTAGACAACATAAATTCAATTAAACTTAATTTTGGTAATGGCTTTTCGCAGCATAATTTGTTTGGAAGTTCGCATTAAAGTTTCAGAAATTGACACACACTTCAGAAATTGTAATTGAATTTAACTTGTACAATACAACAAGTATTTGCTCTTGAAATGCAAATTCTAGTGTAATTAATTTATGTAAAAAGTAAGATTTCACTGTCATAAAGTGCGGCATAAATTAGCATAACTTTGATTAGGACTAAAACACTTGTTGATCTACTACTCAAATTAAAACCATCATTTAAGTAAAGCCGGCATAAATTTATTTCAACTGCGTAGGGTGCGGTTCAGCGAAATGTACTACCGGGACCGGCGCACTTATAAACTGAAATAATTTTAATTACTATTCATTGTCTGCTTTATAAAGTCCGTAACACTGCTGCGCAGGCATTGTTTTTGAAATGTGAGCTGCAGGTGAACAAACGGCAAGACTTTTGAAAGAAAATGCTGCCTTAGCAGACGCTGATTAATTGCAAGCGACCGTTATAAATAGCAAAAAATAAACTGAAAAATTGTGCCATATAAAACAATATTTTTAGCCCGAAATAATGAAGTTGTCCACGAGCAGGCGAACGCCCATATTTTTCGCGCGCATATTTGCCTTCTTCCATTCTGACAAGCTCGTTAAATATGTGGGCGCATAATACAATAACATTATTCCGCTGGCGGCTTTGGCAGCCATGAATTTTCTCGTGACAACTAAGCCTAAGACAAGTTAGTGCATAACTTAGTTTCGCAGCCGGAACTTGTTAACTACTTAGCAAATTCTGTAAAACGCCTTATATCCCACGTATTTGCATATTTCGTGACTGTTAACATTGCTGGTTTGAGGAGCCGATACCGCGTAAGAAATGCTTCGCGGCAGCAGCGGCCCGAGATAAAATTTAATTTTGCGTAATTCCGTTGAAGCCGGGGGCGCATATAAATCTGGATAATTTTGTCTTCGGTGTGGCAGCTTTTGAAAAGCTATTATTGTCTTGGAGATTCATTTCCACTTCTGAAATTTACTGGCTAACATTTTATGCCTTTTGCGCAATGGTTGGTTTATTATCTAATGCATTGTGTTAAAAGAGCTTAAAACGACACTAATATTTCATAAGACAAAAGGATGAAAAAATACACAAACAATGTACTGTAAAGGATTTTTTCACAAAATTATACTACTGTCATCTAATGTTACGAATTATATACCAAATTTTTCCGGTCTGACTATATTATAGGGGTGAAATTAGCGTTTTAATATCCTTGAAAAAATACCTTAAATTTTATCTACAAAACGCTCCATAACAGCTTGCAACTTCATGGTTGTCAAATTTTTTTACTTGAAGATTTTTTCTTTAATTTTGAAAATAAATAGTAGTCACTGGGCGTTAAATATAGACTTTAAGATGGGTAAAAAAAGTTTCTCAAAGCCACAGTTTAATTCAGTATGCCAGTTCTCTTTTTCTGCATAACGTCGTGTAATTTATGCAGTAAGCTAACAACTAACATAATTTGTTGCCACGATCTTTTTCGTCGATGAGCCACCTTTGGCGTCCACGGCCGTTTTTTGCTTAATCTGTGCCATTTAATTAACTCTTTTTGCTAAGATATTATAATGTGGAATCATATTTTCATCTTCTATAATAATATAAAGGGCGAACACAGCAAAATTAAAGCACCGAAAATTAAATATAACATTGTAAGTACAGCAGTTAGGATAGAAAAGGTTATGTCAAACAGTTCTAATGTGTAGTGAATGTGGTCTAAAAAAATTTACAAAAGTTCCAGTGGTGCATCCAATCAGAACCATAAGAAAGGGAAATCTATAAAAGAACAATCACCGGAAACTAAATTACTGTACAGTTTTCAAAGGAGACAGATTAATTGATAAATATTTTAGATTAAAGGCATGTGTAAAAATTAAATAAGTTATACCGAATAGACTACCTAAAAATGGAAAAAGCAAAATTTATAAATTTACTGGAAAAATTAAAGAGCGACTTATCAACATATATCAACCAAATAAACGATAATATAAACCAAAAAATAGATCCTTTGGTACAGGAAAATGAAAAAGAAAAAGTTAAATATTAAGAAAAAAGATTGAAAAAAGTAGAAAAGGAGCAACGAAAGAAAAATATTATATTATATATAATACGCGGATTAAAAACACCCCAGAAAATAAAATATTTTGAACTAGAAAACATTGTGTTTAACCAACAAAGTTACAAATAGATACAAATGGCATTGGTAGTGTATATAAAATAAATGTAAACAAAGCGAACGGATCGATAGTAGTAACTCTTATCACTCTTATACTAAAAAGTACTATACAAATTTACATTAAAGATCATCCAAACGAGGTGTTAGCACAACGAAAATCGCCAATTCCAGAAATAAAGAAAGCCCGCAGCCAAGGAAAGCACGTAGCCATGTAACGCACGCAGCCATGGAAACCACGCAGTCATGAAATACAGCAAGTTGATTATTGAAAGCAAAACAGCAAAGAAAGAAAACTCAGGAGGATGCCAAAAACAAAAATATAAAGCTGCAAAAAGAACACAGTAGCAGCAGCGAAAACAAAATATATAGCAATTAAATATAGCAAATTACAACTATCTTACTAAGACGACAATAGCAAAGAAAAGGGATACAGAAAAAGGCACAATTCATACACAACAAAATCGCTTTCTAGAGTAGTGGTCGTCTGGGAAGTTGAAAATCACCACCCTCAAACGCAACTAATAATTCAAAAACTAATTTAAAAATTAATAATTCAAAACTCAATAAAACAGTAAAAAAAATTATTAACTTATACATGAATAGCTAACGTGAGGTCTATCATTAGAAGATAAATTAGTGGAACAAGCAGTGGAAAAAATTAATGAAATGCAAGAGGGCTATTTAAAATAAGAAGAGTCCACGAACAAATAATAGAAAAGCAGGACGTGTGTTGTATTATAAGGAAATAAAGAAAGGATCTGTAGACCTCGGCTTTTTAATAAAGAAATATATAAAGGATAAGATAGTAAAAATAAAAAGAAAAGTTTAAACTTTGGAAAGAAATAGATTCTAAATATAATTATAAGTATACGCCTCTAGGTAAAGTGCAGACGAGGAGGAAGTAGAAGTATTTTACAAGCAACTGGATGATTTAGTTACTAAAAATACTAAATACTAAATAAATGCGAGATAAATACTGATCACAGATTAGTACAAAAATACGACGTCAAAAACTTTAGTTTACCAGAGAAGAAAGTAAAAAATCTAAGTAATAATAACGAGTTAAGTGTCCAAAATTTATGCACACCGAGAAAAAAAGTATACAAACATCAAGGAAGCAAAAAAGACGGAAACCAAAAGATCACTAGATAAATTTAGGGGTTGTACTAAATACCTAATAGAGAAAAGAGAAGAACTAAAAAGCAAACAACACCTAAATCCAAGACATAGAATTGAATATTGCGAAATTAACAAATAAGGAAAAATAAAAGAAGATATAAGAAATTTCATAGAATAAATAATTGAATAAGAGTCTAAAGGATCAACAAAGAAACTACGAAAGAAACTATCATTGGGCAAAGAATAGGTTACTTACAAAGAGCTATACACGTGCAATGAATATAATGCTTATTCAAATTCAACAAAAGACTATAAGAAAGACGCCTCTAACATAGAGAAAATTTCACAAGAAGAAATAAAAAAGCAGTTCAGAAACTAAAACTAGGAAAACCACGAGGTATTGATAACGTAATAAATTAAATGATCAAAATTACCTTCTGCATCATATCACTATTCCTTGACACCCTATCCAATAAAATAATAATAGAAAAAGAAATATCGAAACAATGGAAAAAGTTCACAATAGTTTCATTAAATAAAAAAAGAAGATCGAGGGAAAATAGGTAACAATATATAAAATCTACTCAACAACAATATTCAAAATTACATTTGAAACAACCAACCGGGCGAACAAGCAAGCTTTTCAAATGGATTCTTAATTATAGGTTATCTATATGTAATAAACCAGATAACAGAAAAATCCTTAAAACACTGAATTAACATACATATGGCTATTATAGATTTTCAAACTCCTCTTCATTCGGTCTACCATTCATCAATACTAGAAGCATTGCAAGAACAAAAGATCCATCAAAAGCATATTAACTTAATTGGCCAAATGTAATTGATAATCATACATAGAACTTAGTTCTGGTCTCTAAAATCCATCTTCAAAGAAAAATACAAATTAAGAAGGGGACACTACAAGCATTTTTAATCTAAAACAAAGTGATAAAGAAATTAACGGATGTGCGGGAAAAAATGGGATCGCAAAGTATATTAGTACAGTGCAAAAAATTGAAATGGGACTGGGCAAGTGACATTGTAAGACTTGCAGACAATAATAGATGGTGTAAACTGATTATGGAATGGATACCAAGGTATCAGAGAAGACAGGAAAGGCCAGCCAAAAGATGGCTCAAAAACATAAAAAATTATGCAGGACGTAAATGGAAAAAGCACGCACGAAACCAAAAAATTTGGGAGAAAATCCCTAAATGGGACGTTGAAGCAGTTGATGAGCTATTTATCTAAACAGACTTAGCCAACGCAAAAATATTACTTTATAAGGGTAAACTTGTGTAGCCAAGTCAGTTGTCACGATGTTGAATAAAGTGGAACCCCACAAATTGATTTTGCACGAAAACTTCTAGAATCCCAACCTGAGTGATCATCAGGTTGTTCGAAAAGCAAATGTTCCTAATTCTGCTACCGTTCGTGTGCCAAGTTTAGAGAACGACTGATAGTGGAAAGGAAACCAAGAACTAGAGATGAACATGGAATGACAGATTAGAAGAAGGAACCGAGAGTGTTGCGGGTTTTTAAAAACAATCTAAAGATTTTAGAATATCGCAGTCTTTAGTGCAAAAAGTTAGAACTAGCCTTAAAAGCTACAGGGCTTTAAAAACAGCTGATCGGGATGCAAAACGGAATCATACATCATAGGCCCGTTTCCGTAAATTGTACGAAAATCTATTGACATGATAATAGTGCGTGGTGATAGATGATAAGACATATTCCTTCGTCAACTTTAATTATATTGCTGTAAAAGGTAACTACACTGCACGTAGCCGGAAAGATGCCCCAGAGGATTCCAAAAGAAATAGAAAAACAAAATTCCTGAAGAAATTCCTGGTCTGGTAAGTCGTTGCGGTTGGGGTTTGAAAAGCAAAGTTCTCATCACCACTAGGTTTATTAAATTGGAAAACAATGTTTGCCCTTATTGCAGCAGCATGATGTTAGTCGGCTTTCTTTGGTCAAAACTCGCAACGTGTCACTACTCTAAGTTTGCACTTTAAGTAGTTTCAAGTGGCTATTGCAACAATAAACTTGTGCGACGGCGCGTTGTCTTTGTGAAGGAATACTTTTTTGCACACAATTATTTGCCCTATTCTATTTTGGTACTGTCGTTGTTTTGTCTCCTAGTAGTTGATCAGAACGACTTCTTTGAGATCCTAAAAAATAAAATCGCCTTCTTTTTAGTCTATAAAACCGCCTGTGTTTTTTTACGCCTTCACCACTCTTTGTTCATTACTTTGATTTTGGTAAATTTTGTCTGCGGTAATAAGTTTTCGCAAAATAATTTCAGATTGCCGTTAAACTATATGGAAGTATATCCGTTGTTGCGACTTCTACTGGGCTTTTAGATTAGGCTTTATCTGTAGTGTACATTAACCAAGTTAAAACTAATTTATTAAGAAATAATAGTTTTCAACAATGGGTCCAGTCTTAATTTAACTTTATCTGAATCTAAGTAGAGTTTCACTATTCCTAAAAAGTTTCATGTAGTGATACTATGTTTATGCTATTTTTCTGACGACTCTAATGTATCCGTTTATTGCCCAATCATTGTGCTGATTTTAACTTAAGTTTGAAGAGCAATATTGTTTTGTTATAATCTTAACAAATAAGTATATAGAAACTTTCGCTAATTGTCAAAAAAATGTCGCATTTCATTGGCTATTGTCTGTTAATTGCTTTCAGATCTGTAAAACTTAATAGTTATGTCTTAATGTTTATAAAATAATAGTTAAAACAAAGTTTACATTGCCATATAGCTTCAGACGAAATTTTTTAAACCTAAAATTTAACAGACGTAAAGCTAATAAAACCATTTTGCTATAAATATTGATTTGACTCCGTTGCATGCTGCGAACGGCTCTGGTGACGTAATTTAGGTGTTAAATGAATTTTACGACCGCGTCAATGCAAATCTTTGGTTGAAAAATTCAATTAATGCGAAGAGCGTTGAACTGAACCGTCTGAATCAGCGGCAGCACTTTCACTCATTGTGTGTACGTTTTTTAGCGGCAAACGAACCAAACTGATTGAATGTTTCGATTGATACATATTGCGTTCCTACCGCCCGATCTTTTCTGCATTTATAATCAAAGGATTTTTTTAAAATTTATTTACTGCATATTTACAACTAGTCTAACTAGACTAACAAGGAAATGAGTTGGCGTACATAGCATGTGGGGAGGAACACCAAGAGTGGCCTCTTGTCATTATATAAGGTATACAAGTCATATATTAATTTGTTGGGTTACTAAACTTTGTCTGTTTCAGGTGTCTAACTGCGTTAGTCTGTCAGAACACTAATGTGCGGTGTTCAAATACCATTCAGCGTTTGCTTTTGGGCGAACTGTTTTACTTTGGAATCGTTGTAAGATCTCGATGTTCGATGATTTAGCAGATCCCAAACCTGGATCACATATGTCCGTATCAAAAATATCATGGTTTAGATAACAACACTTTGTTTGTTAGGCTGAGCTGGGATTTCCGTCTTCACGCGGATATCTATTCTCCAAGTAAGTTTGTTGTAGAGATGTACACTGAGGTATTTAATTTTTTTTTTGTGTGGTATGTTAGTGCCGTTAAAGGTTATAGGGGGCAGATCAACTTTGGGAGATTTTGATGCTTCAGGTCTGTCCAGCTCTCTAATGCTTCCAGAGAATTTTATAGATAAATCAATGTCTGAAATGGATCTCTGCATGAAGATAATACAGCCATGACGTTTGCAAACTTAACAATTACAACATTGTCAGTAACAGTAAGTCCGTCGTAGACAAGTGCTATAATGTTGGTCCCAGTGCACTATCTTGCGGTACACCTGCCTTGACTGGGTAGATTGGTGAGTGGCTGTCGTTTACTTTAATTCGAAAGTATCTGTTTTCTAGATACAACTTGAAGAGCAAATAGTACAATTGCGGTAGGGTCTTCTTGATTTTATGTAGCAGGCTAAGGTGCCAGGCTTGATCAAAAGCTTGGCCCACATCCAAGAATACTGCTAGGCACGACCGTTTTTTCTCAAAATATTTTTCTACGTTATCCAATGTCTTATGGAGTTGTTTCATTGTTGAGTAATATCTGCGAAACTGAATTGATGTTAAATACAGTTTTTTATAATAGGTTCTAGTCTTCTTAGTACAATTCGTACAAAAAGCCTGGCTTTTGAATAGCAATAGCTTCAGCAAATTTCCATTGAATTGGATAGTATTGGGTTGTTAGGATCGCATTATATATCTGTATTATAGCTGCCATCCCTTTTCTTGACAGGTAGGTCGTATCCTGATGCTTTAGCAGTTTTTTAGCTTTTGATTTCTGTTTGTATTTCGATTTGAGGAGGTCTGTCTGTTTCACGCGGTTGAAAGGTTGCAGCTAAGTGTTCGTCAAAGACCATCGCTTTTTCTTCATCACAGCGAGCACAAAATCCATTATTTTTACGATTAGAACGAACAGTGATGATAAGTTCCTTTAAATTCCTAGTTGCTCGCCATAGGGAGTATTTACTGGGGAATGAGTTTTTCATGTAGTTGTTTAACGTTTCGTTTTTCTGTTCTTTTATTAATTTTTTTAGTTAGGTGGTAAGGATGTTCAGTTTACTTTTGTCCCTTGGATATTTTGCTTTTCTTATGTCGCTGATCTTCTGTCTAATTTCTAAGGAGTAGTTATTAGTGCTTGTGTTACATCTATGCTGCAGTTTTATGGGCGTAGCTGTCCAAGAAGCTTATTGTAAGGTTTGTGTTAGTTGTTCTATTGCTGTTTCAATTTCATTTGCAGTGTTTGGTACTGCTGGAACCGATAGGTGTTCGTCGATATTTTGTCGAAAAGTATCCCAACCCGTGCGACTGTTGTGTAGGCTGGACCTTGCAGGCTTGTTGATTATGCAGGTACTTAACGTGCGTGTTATAGCGGAGTTCAAGTAGTAGCAATCAGCATCATTAATGTAATTGGGCGAGAGATTTTTAGTTATAAGGAAATCTAATGGATTCGGCAGTTTATTCAGATCGCTTAGCCAATAGGTAAGTTTACCGGTGGCTACTGCATTATAGTTGTTATCTAAGATAGTTTTATATAGTTTCCTTCCCTTTGGGTTAATTAATCTGAAAATAAGCGGTGTTTAGAATTGAAATCATCCCTGCTATAAACCTGGTTCATGTCGAACTTGACTCATACCAGAGATTATTTGTGATTATAAACATTGTATTATAACTATTGGACTTGCTTGAGCAATCCAAAAGGTCTATTTCGTGCGTCCAAATAAGTTTGACCATTGTTCTACAAATAAAAAGTTTGTTTTCAAGAGACAGGTGAAATGTTCGCTCAATTAGCTAATTGATTTCTTTATTGGATCAATTTGTTAGATTTTGATGTTCCAAGTCTAGATTTTTAAGTATTTAGCTATATCGTTCTGTTATAAAGCTGCTTAATTTAGGATGACTGGATTGTAATGACTTTTCCCAAGCGTGAGTGTTAAAATGCTGCAACCTAGATTCATTAATTCTTATCGTGAGATCCTTATTTACGAATATGGATTTAGTTGGTGTGTCAGCTGTATGGAATGCATTTAAAAGTGGCCAAGCAGCTTTCATTTGAAAATTCTGAGAAGATGCTGCGTTTTTGTGATATTTTGGTGTAAAAACGAATTTCAAATTCTCGTTCGCCAAGATATGATTTTATCGGATTGTGGTAGCCTGAAGTGGAATTATTTTGTTTTGTGTAACAATTCCAAGTTCACACTTTGTGGAAATTCTGACTCACATCTAATAATTGTATTCTATAGTGGGATAATGTAGAATGAGACTGGCGGAAGTCAAATTGGTGGTTTAAGATCTAGTTGTGTTGCCTTTACTGATTCTGTATTCTGTATAAGGGCTGTTTTAAGGGCTATCAAGTTTACTGGGTTGTAAGATGCTACAATTGTAGAATTTCTCCCAAGTTGAGGTATCATTTTTACTTAGTAACAAAAGTTGTATAATATTATAAGGAGACATGAGTTTAAAGACTTTTTTGGGCAGCTTTTTCAGCATTTTGTTTGTTGTATAATTTATCCATGGTACTTTATTTGCCCTTAATATTTTAATTACTTTCTATTTTTTTTTGGAATGAATAGTTTTAGATATCTTTTATTCTGAGTGGAATCTAGTAGGTTTTGTTTTACTTTTTGATCAAAGTCATTATTTTGTGGACAGAAAACTTCTGAAAAATGCTCTGAAAATAGTTTGGAATTTTCTTTATCACTCAACCCACGGTCCAAGAGGTGATAGGAGGTGATGTTTTGGGTTTTCTTTTAATTCTGATGGGTTTCCAGATCGTCTTGTAAAATTAGAGCCATGTTTTTTTAAAGTTCGTTTTTTTTGAGTCACTAGTTGCTGTTGATGTCTCTTTGTTCTTTTCATAATCTGTAGATTCGTGAAGTCTACCGCATGTAATACATACGTAAGATTTGCTATAATAAGGTTTTGAATAGCCATGTTTTTGACATTTTATGCATTAATTCGTTTGGCGTAAAAACATTTTTAAGTACGAATACCCAGTGTCATTCCAAAATTATAACCAACACCAAAACGGCCGAGTTTGAAACGACTACTGAATGAAGGACATTGAGGAGGGCAGCGTTCCGCAGAGGAAGGTTGAAAGCAATAAGCAAATCAGCCGAGGAGAGACTTAGTTGGATAAAGAAACGACGAGTGATTTTGGAGAGCGCGTGTCATTGTTTGTAGCGTAGTTTGAGAAAAATAAATAACTCTTTTGTGTAGAATCAAGTACTGCGAACAATTTTAGGCTATTCAGAGCTACGTCTTATTCAATTTGGAAAAACTGTGACACACTGAAGATGAAAATGTTAGAGTACATGAAAAGAACATGGAAGCAGAATCAGCATAACGCAGATCGAATTAAGGCGGACCCGATCGGAAATGGGGAAAAATGTTGGTGCTACCGATTGAGGTAGAAAGCCGAAAGAGAAAAATCTATGAGAGAAAATAAAGTTGTGACAATTGTCGATGAACGGTATCTAAATTTTCGCGGGTGAACATTGGCGGGATCCAGTGGTGTGTGGGGGTGGATTTACAGCAGTGGACAAAAACTATTTAGAAGAATCCGACGCCTTATAAATGGCCAGCCTGGAAGTCATCGCGGACACCTCAGGGGCAGGGGAAATTCAGCAAATGTACGCGTTTATTCTATAGCGCTCTATTGGAAAGCGGCTGATATCCACTTTAACAAGACATTTATTTCGAAAGAGTTTGGTTATAAGTATGTAGTCGTTTGTGGTTTTAGTCTGACCTGAAGAACATGCAGGAGAAACACTACGGGACATTAAGGTCCGTTTCCTGAAAGTGATGCGGCACCGTTCAAGTTTTGCGCGACCTGTAAACGATCCTTGGACGGTGGAAAAGTGCCCATCATGTCTGTCACTAAGGGCTTTCGGTATCCACTGAAACCCAATCATCTTCCTCCGTTGGATCCTGTATTTTTGGTTTCAAAGCGACGTTTTTACGGAAACTTAACGTTAGTAGCCCCGATTACTACCGACTTAAAATTTCTCTTAAAAATTTTTAAATATTCTTGGGGGGTTTCATTTGTGTGATTGTATTTTGTACTTTTGTTATGTTACTGTTTTCTCCGGGTTCCAAATCGACAAATAAATAAATTTAGCAAATACTTAATGGTTTTATGCCATTAAATACATGGTTAATTAAATACCTAGTTAAATAATTCGTGTTTAATAATAAATAATAATTATGTCAGTTTTAGACTCACGTGGGGACATGACCCTTTAAACTGTGAAGTTGAAGGTTTCTTATTTTCAAACCCATGTGTTTAGTCGTCGCGCACAATCTCTACTATGAAGCGACGCGATAAGCACCGCGCCTTAGATGATACTAGTGTTTGAAATAAATTATTTTTAGTGATCGAGTAGGCAATCTGCCAGACATCTGAGCCCACATTGAATCCGAGTCTAGCCACAGTACAGCCAATCGCCTCAATTTCTTGACTCCTCTTGCTTGATGTTATCAATATAAGTTGAGTAATGAAGAAGTGCATCTTACTTCTCTTCACTTGTTGACATCATTCTATGTAAATGTTAATCTATGCTTGTTATATTTGTGTTATTGTTGTTATTTTTTATTGCATTGATGGTGGCGGCATTGGATATGCGATAGCGCGAGTATTCATAGATGTGTTAACACGGCATATTCTAACGCTGATAAATTCGTTATTTATTTATAGTGTTGCTTGATGGGAAAAAGTTGCAGAATGGTTTAATTCGACATCTTACATGCAAAAGGCAGTTAAACTTTCCTGTCAAGTTGACAAACGAAACTTATAATAATTAATTTGGTTCACTTTATGCAATGTATCGTAATTTAATTTTTTTTTACTGTGGATAGACAATTTAACAAGATTACGTTTGTTCAGTAGTATCAATTTGCTTTAAGATAATAATAAAAAACACCACAAGCAAATATTTGTTGTACTTTTACAATTTTAAAATGTTTATTTATAATTGCTACACCTAAACCCCTATTTACATAATAATTTTAAAGTACAAAAAATTATTATAAATATTAATTATCAATTTCTTTGTTCTAAATAATATTAAATATACAACATATTGCAAAATAATCTCTATTAAGACAAAATCAATTTTCAGGGGGCTATTTTCGCTTTTCATTCTTTTGTAACAGGACGAAAAGTCACAAGAAAATTGCTGGTTCTTTGATTAATTTGTATATTTCCATGCCGATGTTGAGTCTACATAGTAAGCTAGTGTGACGCCATCTCTAAATTTTCGTAGCTTCGTTTGTGAATTATATTTGTTGCTTTTATCCAATCAGCTTGTTTTGCTAACTTTTCGATAGATGACCACGTTGTTACGGATGGGCTTTGCTCATTTCAGGAAGAGCTTTTCAGTCGATTCGATAACAGAGAACGTTAAATCCGGACCATTCAACCACCCTTTAGTTATTTCCAAACAATTCTTGATCTTTTAACGTTTCTAACTTTAATTTATTAACAGTATCGCCAAAAATGAAATTTTGCCTCAATTTGTTACACTGCTAAAATAATAAACTCTCCATATGTTTATAAATGTACACTAATCGTTGCACAAAACAACAAAATATAAATTATGATTGCGTATTTATGACAATCCTGCAAGCTGCAAGCAGAAAATTAAACTTTTCTTAATGTACACGAAATCATCAATAGACTTTGCAAGTTTGAATAAGTAAAACTTGTTGAATACGCCATTAAAAATAAATATGTTAATTAGACGTTCCTTTGCTCTTTACAGCAACAGCGCTTCCGGGAATCGAAAGCGAGTTTTGGCCTGTTAACCATTATTAATAGCTAAACTGTGGGTCTCAATATAGAATATTGCAGCACAAATAAAATATAAAATTGTATACGAGAACAGTTCAAAATAATCATACAAGCACATATTATTTTTGGTATTCTCCCAAGGCATTTAATAAATGTGAATAAGAGAGAATAATATATGATTTATTACTAAATAAGGCAAGACAAATTTGAGTAATAAAATTGACACATAATACATAGAAGTGCGGTTAAATTGTATATATTATTTATGAGAAAACTAGATAAGTTTTAATTCACATTTATATTTCTTTATATTATTACTCATAACGCGAAAATATAATTAAAAAAAGTTTATCGTTAGTAACTCATAGAAAATTCCAACAACTTTATATTTCAACAAGCTGGGCTCCACCTCATTGGTCGGATAAAGTGCGTGAGTATCTTAATGAGTACTATCTTTACTGCTTAACTTGGACAATGTGCCAGAGAGGATTTGGTATCGTTCGGCTGGCCACCTACGCCTTCCGATCTTAGGGTTTGCGATATTTTTTCGGGGTACATTAAAAATCTGGTTTACGTTCCACCAATGCCAAGAATAGATGAACTTTAAAACCTCATTAATCCTGCTGTGAGGAGCATGAATGGAGATACAGCGTGTGTATATCGAACTAGATTATCGATGAGCTCACATCAAACATTTTTGATGGCATGAATAAAAACTTGAGGGTTTTCCCTTCTTTTCATGTATCATTTAATATTATATTTGCAATGTTTTATAAAATACGTCTTCTTAGAACCAAACTATACTTTCATAGTAACGTTATATTTAATATTTTTTTGAAACAAACGTCAAATTTTGACAGTGTATGACTACCAAATATCCTACGATTTTATAAAGGGGGCTATTATTTCAATCAAAGCTCCTTCATTCCTTGAGCCTACTGGATTTTTTGTAATGATGGCACTTTGGTGCCTTGGTCAAAAAAATCCTCATATGGAACTTTATATGCAGTGAGACAATAGCCCACTCCTGTTTTAAGCACTCTTTTTAGAAGATTGGTTCTGCGGCGGAATTAGGTCTTAGAAGAAGAAAAGCAAATATAAAACCATTCTGAACAAGCATGCTCTTTCCTTCTTTTGCAGCAGAAAAATTTAGACCCTGGTCTGATGATGCTATTTTTCTTGTTAATGACATCGGTTTTCGTTTGAAGTTAATCTCTGGAGACCATATTCTTTCACAATAAAGATTATCGATAACTTCAAGAAGCGATTTACAATCGCAAGGAAATTGTAATGAAAACACCAAATCAATTAAAAGAGCAATTGTCAAGAGCTTCAAGAAAAATGCAAACCTCTTCATTTGGGATGTTGGTAAAAAAGTATCATCATATAGCGGTGCAAATTAGAACTTATAATTACGATCATAAGCCAACGGCCGACGGCTAGGCAAGAGCGTGCAAATTGTACTCGAAAATGTCGATGAAGTTTGAGTGTATGACTTCAAACAATTTCTGGGTCAAACATTTTCACGGATGCCGAAAAGAAGGAGGTTCAGGATAAATTTGAACAAAAACACCGTTGAAATTTTTTAAAAAAATTAGTATGGTAGGCCTTTTGTAATTTTGACTTAAAGAGCAACTCTGTCGTGAGAATTGGCACTATGGACTAGCATAGTTATGTAACAATTGTTTGGAAAAGCATTTGCTGCTTTTCTTTAGGAAGTACAGATGTTTTACGTTTTCTTTTTGTTACTATGGTAGACGCTAGGAAATGATAGAATATCAACAACGTTCCATTTGTATTTAAGAATTGTAACCCACTAAATTGTGCCCAATTCAAAAATATTGGGCAATCGCCAAGCGAACCCCAAGAAGTCAAACATTGCAAAAAATAAAAGTGGCGTGCATCCTTGAACAAAGTGAATAATCATATTGTAAATATAGTAGTTAAACGCAGGCATCATGATCTTTGTATTTTAATCTATCAATAAGCTATCAGAAAAGTTAAGAACTGCTTCAGTCAAATACATTTTTACACTATATATACTCATATTTTGCTCATGCTACCTCTTATACAGAGTGGGGCAACTCCCTTCCATTTTCAGATCAAACAGAGAAAAAACGATATGGAATATAAGACGAAACTATGAATTGGTAAGTTTTATTTTGATTAATTTTAAGTAGCTACGAGATGCGTCTCTCATTTTCGATGTATTGTTGGAATCTTCAGTTGCGGAGGTACTTTGTAGAAAAATGAGGCCCTAGAATGATGTTCGTAAACCAAAACTTTGAAATATCCTCATAGGAAGAAGGCGAGGACTGGCCATTTCACGAAGCATCTGGAGCGAACTTTCTGCTAGGTGGGCTGTGATTCTATCTTATTGGAACCAAACATTTTCCAATTGGAGTGCATCAGGATTCGTCCCAAAAAATTGTCGAATTATTTCCATATATTTTTATAACAGTAATCCATCGACATACCTATTCAAATAAGTGAGGATCAATGATTCCCAACTAGTAACTATTTTCTATAAAGAGGAATTTTGTGGTTATATCGTGGGTTGTTGTCACTCAAAAAACAAAAGTTTTGCTTATTAACTCATCGCGACTAATATATTAGACGCTAAAGAAAACGATTGAGACATGTTGCACACCTTCTAAGATGTTTTTACACATTTCCAGACGATTATGCCATTTACGTCCGAAATAGTATTTTACAATTGTCTTTTGTATAAATGTTTGGAGTGCAGTACGATTAGATAAGTAAAGGAATGTCTTAACTGCCCATATTTTTTCCAGAGTTTGCGCATTCAGAGGGTTTCTCCTTTTCTTCTCACTACAGAACCAATACTTTTAAAGTTTCTTATCTACTACAACCAATTTTCAATTACAAAGTCACTGTTCTGAATGTACGTTTCGACACCAAAGGTCAATTCATTGCTTCGTAAGCTCTTTTAGGGATGATACTTTTCATATTGTTATTATATGTTAAATTATGAAGTTTATAAGTTTATAATTACAAGGCGAGTCGAATATCCACAAGCGTAAAGTAGGTTTCACTTCAATTACGGTTATTTGTGTAAAATTTTTGGGATTTCCGGCGAATGGAAGGCAAACCGAGACTGTTGTAAATTTAATTCACTGGAAGTTAGAATTCCGTAATAGCCTATAAGCTAAAAGTATAGCATTACAGCCGCATGTCGAGTGTAACGCGCCATAAAAGCATGAAAGCTTCGGAAGCCTTGTAATTTTATTATCTGCTTGATAATTTATATATGCTTTAGAAGTAGTACAATTTTAATTATATATTAAATTATAAAAAAATTTCAAAACTCAAAGCTTTAAACAAATCGGCAGCAACTGATAGAAGTTGCTACTTGCGGTATGTTGAATAACTTCAACTATTGCTAATTTATCTTAATTAACATGATATTTTTGGTGACCGGGATAAGTATTAAATCTGTTCAAAATTACAAAATATGGTGTCTGTTTTGTATGCGCCATTTAGGCAAAAGTAATCAATAATTTAGTAGTTTACGCAGCTCGGCACTTTATTTTTAAAATTTATTGCCATAAAAATTATGTTTGTGCGAAGTAATGCTTTTAGCTTGCGCAACTGAAGCAGAATTTATTCAAAACTGTCTATTATTCACTTTATCTCGGCGCTACAGTGTTGGCCGAGTTATTTAAAGTTTTTTGCGTAGAGTAGAGAGCCTTCGAAGTTCCGCCAGTAACCGACAAACTGTTTTTTAGCAATTCTTCGACGTCAGCAAATATTTAAGTTTTTTTAATATAATTTTCACGTCGTACTGTATCTTTTTTTTTGGTTCAATAAACTTTTAGTACTCAAGCGTCCCCCCAAATAATTTATAGCTTTTGCACAATTTAAAGAATCAGGGAGTTCAGGATTGCTGACGATACCAACTTCTACATATGGAAGGTCATAAGAATCACAATAAACCTCCAATGATCATTTTGTTTCTTAGAATACACAACAGCATCTGGCCAAGAACTCCTGTCGAAAAGAAAAATGCCTTCGGCAACCACTTGCAAAGTGGTTTTTAGAATTATATCTCAACTTATTTTAATAAATGTAAAATATTAATCTATCAATCAATTAAATAATCTACCTAGGCTGCAGAACAACTTATATAATTAATAATTTAAAATAAAACAAGTCTTTTGGTTATCACCTAAGAACAGTCAAAATCCTGAAAGAACTGACGGAACGCGGTTGCAAAGCTTTATTAATGTTATTAAAAGCTCCCTTAAGATTGAAAACTTTCCCAGAATAATAGAAAGTTATCAAAATCATGATTCCAAAGTACCTTACAAACCTATGTCTTCTTTATATGCTAATAAAAGTATTTGAAAAGCTTATCTTACATAAGTTAGTCAATTTTTAATGAACAACATATCCTATTAACACATCACTTTGGATTTAGAGAAGATCACGGTACCATAAAACAAATTATAGAGTAGTAATTAAGATTAAGCCCAATTCACACTTGAAAAATATCGCATTTTAACGTTTTTGGCTTGCTACCGTTCTACAGAAAATAAAAATAATTGGAGTAGTAATATTTTGTGAAGAATTATTAACACTCTATTCTATCAATTATGGCGTTTCACAAGCGAGTGTACGAGGTTTTGCAGTTTACCTGATCTAGACATTAGATATTTCAGCTATAGCTGAAACTGTTGTGCTAACCTAAATAAAATACAAACCTGGTTAAATACCTGTAAAATTAAAGGCAGCGAAGATAAGCTAGTTCAAGTGACACTCACATTGCTTAAGGAGACATGCCCTCCACTTACAATAAACAATACGCATTTTTTGAAGAAGAGAGTGCTAATTATTTGAATGTGTGCTATAACTGAAGATTAATCTGATGTATGCATTTCAAATTCAGTTAGGTCTGAAATACAGATAAATATATTGAGTCTTAGAAGAAACTTCTAAACCCTCCATTAACAATAAGTTACTGTTGTACGAAATTTTTCCACAACCCATGTGGACATATGGAATTCGCTTATGGGGATCACTTATTGTTAGTAACTCAAATCTAGAGATAAACCAAAATTCCCAAACAAGGTAATCCGGAACATTGCTAATGTACCAAATAGGACATTCTCGTGCCATCACCATAGTATTAAATATCATAATAAACTCCGAGCAGCTAATCTTCTAGACAAATAGTAGATTCATTTGATCTACTGAACAGATTCTATTAAACAATTATATTCTTAGGTTAGTTTTGGGCTAATTCAAATCACATAGCGAAGTTCAGTTAATAGAGCGCTCTCGGTGGAGAATTCTCTTACATGTTCTCATTATTATAATCACATAATTTACCGATTGTTATTATTGCACCCCAGATTCTCGAATATTGTTAATCAAAATGTCCTATTTTGCAAAAGAGCCTAAGATCTGTGAAGGTCAAACAATGGAAGACAACGGATGTGATTTGGTTAGCACTTACTCATCAGAATGTAAATGTAATACGAAATTTTATTCTGTACTTGAAGATTAACCAAATACTTCAGAACAGTCATAACAAAGATAAAGTATAAATGTTTCAATATGTTTCTAATTGGCTAACTTTCCTTTTTTTTTAACCATAGCATTGGTACGGTCCTTTAATCTGACTTATGTTAAACAGTTATGAGTGATGTTCATTACACTCTTAAAATATTGTTGAGAATTAGAAGCATTAGCAAAATTTTGCATAACGTTTTGGTTTTATGGAAATATCTCCAAATATAAAATTGTATATTCATACATTAAGTACCACATATTTAGAGCTAATTTTAATTATCTTATAGTTGCATATAAAAGAAGTAAGCAACGTTTTGGTATTACATAGTCTGCTGTTTTAAAAATTACATTTACATTAACAAAATATTTATATATTTAATAAAAAGTGTACAAGATACAAGAAGCATTGTACGTAGCTTCGATTCCCTGTAAAGTAAGCCCGTTGGGATATTATCTACATTTTTCTCTAGCTCGTCGTATTGACTTGCATCTCGTCCTTCAAAGGTGTTTAAGTTTTTGGGGACAGTAACACTTTAGTTTTGAAAATCCCCAAATCATCTTCTACTTCTCGGGCTGTCAATGATTCTTGTTGATTGTAGCCCTAAAACACGTTTGCCATTTTCTGTTCTGCTCGTTGTTGGTCTTCCAGAGCTTTTGAAAGATTGGACGTGTTGTACTATGTCTTGTTTGTACTATGCTTATTGCATTGACCGCGAAAGTTTTTTAAAGCATCCAAATAGTTTCTTCTGATGAATATTTTAGTTTTCATACAATTTGATGCTGATTTGTGGCTCCAATCGCTCAGTAATTGCAAATAATTGAAGTCCTTTACGTATATATCCACTCTCATCGGCTGCCAGATGACAGTGTGGCCTCGCAAATTTTTAACATTGGCTCAATATTTATGGAGCACATCTCGTATGTCTGAAAACAGAACAGAACTCTTTTTAAGGTCTCCGAATTATAATTTAGACGGCAAGTCAAACGAAAAATTTTTAAAACTTGTAAATATAGTGCAAAATTTGCTCTTTATATTTAGTTGCAAAATACCATTAATCCTCGTTCAGAAAAAGGTCTGCGATAGTTGTGAATATCTGAGATGTTTTGTTAATGTTTTGTCTAACTTTGTAATTTCAGGTGGACAAAATAGAACTTAAAAGTTTTGATACTCTGAAAACGTCAACTTTTTTCGAGAAGGGCGGCGAAGAAAATTTGTAAGAGTAAAGCGGAGGGAACGGTGAGTCATATAACATATGGCAAGGTGGTACAGAGACCGTGGTCTCAAAAATCAGCTGCGTTTCAACTGCTCGCTTTAGATGTTCAGACTACATCAGTACTCGCAATTTGGGAAGAGGACTTGATGTTGAACGAAACATAGCTTTACATTGGACCTTGTTTACAAAAAGCCTTGCCAAGCTCATTAAAACGTAAATTGGCAAAGAGGTTAAGATCAGCCGTCAACTGCTCCTTAATACATTGAACGAGTGGTTTAGAAGTACGTTGTCATATTCAATAAAAAGTAAATTTTGCGATCGGTTGGTTCATAGCCATTTTTCTTCAAATCGATTCAACAATATCTGATGTTTTCTTTCATCCGACAATGTACCAAGATCTTGCTGTATTTAGCCTACAGTCCAAATGCTGCTCTATTTGACTATTGCCTTTTCTGATCAATGTAAACTTCGAGTCATTTAATGTTTTTTTTTAATTTATTACCAACCGAATGATATTTCAATTAGATTCGGATGCTTGCAGATTATTTGCGAATGGAGAGCTTAATTTTAAAGAATAACTTTGTTCTCGAGCTAGTCATCATTGGTACCTGTCTTCTTATTTGCAAATTAATTGAGTTTCTTTTTACTGGCCTTTACCCTTAGAAAAGATCAACAATAAGAGATGCTACAATAAAATTAAAAGAATATCAGCAACTCTAGTAAGATTTGAAGCAGTCAGTTGTTATTCAGTGTCTTACACAAAACTAGTTTTGAGTTGATACTTAAGCAAGTTTTGTCGCGATAAATGCTTGCCTGTTGTTAAAGCAAAAATACTATAAGGGTGTACCTAATTATTTTTTAAATTAAATTTTGAAAGAAGTGTTTGTTCGATAGTGTTTTTAAAATAAGGGCAGCGGAGTTAAATTAAAATTTAATATATCAGAGGTTTACAGGAATCCTCATCTTACACACCAGTGTTAATAAAATGATAGAATGGACAGAAGCAAGAAAACATTCCAGAACATTAAAACAGGAGCCCAACGCTACAAGAAGCTAAAAAATAAAATAAATAGAAAATCAATACAAGCAAAACAAGAACACACAGAGAAACTCGGTGTATTGGACGCGTTATATTAAACAGTGAAACATTTTTTCAGACAACACAGAAAATAATATATCAATAGAACTGTGAAAGGACGGTCAAAAATCCCACTGGTGAATATAGTACCTCAAACAATTAAATAATGACGAAGAGAGAGATGAAGTAGAAAAGAGGCGAAAATGATATGGGCGATATGATAATGTATGCAGAATATGAAAACGCGCTACAAGATCTGAAAACAAATAAAGCCATAGGAATAAACTAGATATACTCTAAAATCATAAAACATATAGAAGAGAATAGTCATAACATATTATATCAAATAGTATTGGAGATGTATGCAACAGGAATAGCTTCAGAAGACTTTAGTAGTAACATCATGGTACCGATCTTAAAAAGAGAGAAGTAGACAAATGTAAAAACTATTAAACAATTAGACTAGTATCACACGCATCAAAAATATTAACAAAAATCATATACATGAAAATATAACACAATAAAAAGGACATTTTAGAAGAAACTTGAATATAAGAGAAAAGATAGCAGCTCTCAAACTAATAATAGAAGAGACATACATTGCATATGTCAACATTGAAAAGACCTTTGACAAAGAAAAGTAGAAGGCACTCTTTGAGGTCATGCTAGTGGAGATATTCTGTACACAAAACTATAAAAATGTACACAAAGTATCTAAAATTAATAAAACGGTAAAACAAGGATGCGCGTTATCGGAACTGCTTTTTAATCTGTACATAGAAGACGCACTGAATAAACTGGTGAAAGAAAACATGGGGTCAAAATACAAGGAGGAAAAATAGAGATGATAGAATATGCGGATTATATTGCTATATTAAGAGAAAATGCACAGGATCTTAAATTACTGCTTAATCAAATGGACAGTATACTAATAAGAGGGTATAGAATAAATAAAAGTAAATTAGTCTAAACAAACTTATAATGGAAGAAGTAGATGTGTTTCGCTACCTAGGCAGCCTTGTAAGAAAAGATGACAAGTGCAAGAGAAAATTTATACGAAGGTAACAAGCCAAAGTCACGTTTCTTAAGAAGAAAAAGGTGTTAACACCTAATAAAATCTCAGCATTTGTGTGGAGCATAGTACTAGTGAAAGGAAGAGAATGGAATCTTTCGAGACTTGGAGGGGATGAGTTGGACAGAGAGGATTATTATTAAAAAAAAAATACGTATATTATAAATAACATAAAAGGCATGCTAATCCTAAGAAAACGGGGAGTCTTGAAAACTATTGTAGAAGAAGCAGCAGATGGAATGGAAGGCATGAGAAATACTAAGGCCATAATACACATGTCAGATCATAGAAGACTTAAGGTAAACTGGAAAGAGTGGTTAAAATGAAAAAAGAAAGAAAGATACAGATAATGCGCAGCTAAACTATTCAATGTCATTGGTAACGACAAAAGGGAGGAAGCAAACTTAAAGAGTTTTTCTATGCATACCTCACACCAAGATGTACATTCTAGGAAAATAACAACGATCTATTTAATCTCTACACTGTTTTCCATTTGAATAAGGCATTTTAGTCAAGTTCAAGTTGTAGTAATCATAATATTAATTGAATATAACTCGAGCATGTTTATCGTGTCTAGGGTTTATAATTTTTTTAGAAGCGCAAGGTTATGATGGAAGATTTGGTTAAAGTTGGGAGTGTATAACAATAATACAGCAAAGCAGATGTATGGGCAAAGAGTATTTATACGAGGCTATAGAATAATCTTTGAAGTGTCAGTGATATACAGGTCAGTACATAAGCCTTGATAAAGTTGAAGAATAATCCATGAAGAGACCGATTGGTGTTTCCAAAAGAAGCAGATTGAAAAATAAAATAGTAAATATTAATGAATTTCGGTAATTTTAGGGTTACAAGTAAATGTAGTTCTTAATTATGGATAGATTTTAAGGGGGGGGGTGGTTGAAATAGTGTTTTAATATTTTTAAACCACAAATAACAGTTTAAATAAGAAAGAAAATAAATTATTGTAATGATATAGTCTGCTATTAGCTCATTATTTTAATCAAATTAAAACGAATTGAATAGGAGGATTGGGAACGAATTTTCAACATTAAAAGATCTTGTAAGATTATATATAAACTTTGTCTTTAACGTACGTTTTTATTAAAGGTTTCTTCATTTAGTTTTGCAGTTTTACAGTGTTTATACATTGTATTCGGAAGATAGGAGCAGCAGACTTTAATCTATTTTTCATAAATAAATGAAATAAAATTTAGGATAAATTAAATTTTGAATTCTTTTCTACCGCGATGTTAGAATTTATGCGGCTTGAGCTGCAGTATGTCGTTATTTCTATAATGAGTGTACAGTGTAACAACAAAACTATAATCGCGTACACCAACCGAGACAGCTCAAGCCTTAAATAAAGCTCTCAACTTAGGATGTATGGCCGCAAGTTCTAGTTTTAGTTAGGAAATATGTTAGAGCTCCTACTTACAACTTCGAAGTTAAAAGGAGATAAGAGACAGTAATATAAGTCCTTGTGTACGTATATACATCCTCATATTCATTTTATCGAACACTTTTATAGCGGTGCATGAGAGTTTCCGAAGAAGAAATGCGATGTAAAACTGAAAAAACCTCGTTGGCGAATATGCGGCACCCTCCTGTAATTTAATACACACACGTTGTTTGGTATGGCGATCTGTAAGAGCCCTAGCGGCGAGCTGCAGCCTTTTAGATTTGCCGTAACTTATTAAAATTACCTTCAAAATTATGTTACTTAGTTTGCTGGATTATATAAGAGACATTCTGAAATTAATACGACCTTCAGAAATTTAGTACATAAGTAACTATTAAAATTATTTAAGGGAACGAAAAAAATAGTTACATAATAGATGAAATTGGCACATAAATTATTATAGAGTAAAATTGTAATCCCAGGCGAGCGGGAAAGTATTCCAGAATGCGGCCGTTGAGAATAACGATAGCCAAAGGAATTGGAAATGTACGTCGATGCGGGCCCTTATTTTTGAAGTACAAAAATAATTCTGAACTTCTTGCGCCAACGTCCCGTTTTTGTCAGGATTCCCCAGCGCCCTGATCACTTCGTCTTGTATCTCTCTGGAGAGGGCGCTGCGGTGTCGTTGGTAGAATATTCTAAACTTCCGGAGATTCACATAAATACTGCGCGGCTCAGGGAGAGGCAGAAGTGGCAATAAATACAGTGGTAGCCAGACAATCCCAAAGTCGTAAATTGATTAAATAACCATGGCGCTTTTTCAGAAATGCATCTTAAGGGATGTTCTCTCGCGAACGGTTTATTACACTTAACAAGTTGTTTATCTCTTATTTTCAGCTCGAAACATATTCTGTAGCTATTTAAGATTAAAAACAAAATTTTATGTAATTTTTGTATGTTATGATAAAGATAATAATATAAAGATTGCCCAAAAATTAAGACTATAAGAGTTTTTACATTCTGTTCTACGAAATGTGAGCAATTTATTATTTATATAAGTCAAAACTGCCAATATTACAAACATAATTATATAGCTTGTATTACTAATGTTGCCCTAAATAAAAATTTGTATTATGGATTACTTTTTAGAATTTCATTAATTTTTGGATCTAGAATCATCAATGATTTGAAAAACAAATTTCGTTCAAAATTTTTAATCAACCGAAGTCCTAGATACTCGAATTCAACTAAATTACCTTTTTATCAATAGGCAAGTTTTTAAAATAAGGACTAATTAGGACTCGCTATTTACAAAAGACGTACGGAACGTTCGCTGAGGGCTTCTTTAAATAAAGATAGGAAAAACAAAAAGATTGTCGATTGATTATGAGGACGATGGTCGTCTAAAAATTCTGGCTGTGGGTGAAAAATTTTTTGTTGTAGAAGAATTCTTCAAAAAGCACAATAATAAAGTGTACACTAGGTTGTTCAAAGAAGCGTCTCAGTGTCAAGGCTTTAGGGAGGCTACCATCCAGGGTCTGTAATATTTTAGTTAGGATGGAGTGACCGATATTTATTTTAGATGTTTTAGAAGGTGTAGCAAAATTTATTTTCCGAAGTAAGTCTTAAACCCTAATAAGACTGCACCGCTTTAGAACATGCCTACTATTTAAAGATAGATGATTGGTCTTTGATTCTTTAGATCATAAATTATGAACAATTTTAGAAGGTGTTTTAAAGAAGACACTCCAATATTAATTTTTTGGCGAGTTTTGATGGTGGTAATCAATAATTTTTTAATAGACATAGTGATATAGAGCTACAAATGATCATTTTGAATAAATTATTTGTATTTATTATTACCAATAATAAAGGTATCGTAAAACCATTATTGTATGATGCCTTTTACGTTTGTAACAGTATTTATAGGAATACTACAGGGTCATCGAGGTAAATCTGGAATTTTTTAAATCAACAATCTACGGTTGTTAACAAAATGAGCCTAGAATACGACCACAGAGCTGCTATACTCGAATGTTTTTGCTTGAAAAAGTCGTCGACAGAAATTATTGCGTAGTTTAGTTACAAAAAGACCAAGTTTAAAACGTATCCAAGATGTACAAGAAATTTGACCAATAGGAGGGGATAACTGCTGAGAGAAGTGAAGAATTCGTCCGCGAATTGAAAGAGCAGATCGATGGGGATACTGAGAGAAGAATCACTGACCTAACAAAAGAAGATCAGTCTAGCAATGCACCAGAACATGCACTGTAAGTCTTCTATTCTAAGAAACTAGCTGCTGACTGAAAAAAAAAACAAGATGGACTGAAAGTTAAAAACTCGAGCACTAGCTTTCTGAAATTCTTTTTATGCGAAAAGAACTTTATCCAGGATAGGAAGGTACATCTCAAAAATAACCGTTGGATCTGCCAAGATGCGTCTGAAGCGCTTATCATCATGCATACAAAGTCTTCCGTCTATGCGATGGTGTTGGGGCATGTGAGAAATAAAGGGGATATTGCGGTGCCCAATTTATTTAAGAAAGGCTTGAAGATGACCGCCAGCAGCTATATCAACGTGCTGGAGACAGTTATCAAGAGCTGGATAGAGGAGGTGGGCGTTGTGTTTCAGTAAAACTCTATTCTAGATCGCAGGGCAAAGAAGATTCAGGTATGGATATACTACAATTTGCATTACCACTGATCCCCAGTCTCATGACTCCGACTGAAATTTACAAAAACAGCTTAAAGACGTCCATTGTGGAGGTAATGATAAATATGAACAAGGATATTGTCCGTGGGATGATCGTGAACGTGGCTCGGTCACGCAGTGGCGTTTAATAATTATTTAAGTGCGTTTAAATGATTCTGAAGAAATATGGTTTAGTAGGATATGAACTAGAGTGATCTAAGGAATATTGCGTGCGTATAATCTAAGATGAAAGCTTAAAACAAAGTGCAAATTGAGTAAATAAAAAACCAACGGTTTGAGAGGTTCAGAGGAACAATCGTAGCGTGTTCCCAAAAGTTTAAGGTTGGCAAATGTACTCAGTACGAGACAATATAGGAAACGAAGAGGATGGTTACGTGAAATATGTAAAAAGGAAGATAAAGGGAGTGCGGGAAAGTGAATCAGGGGAAAAGGGTGGCAACGAAATAAAGAGTAAGAAGAGCATACGTTCTCCTAGAACCAGGCGTCTGCTAATAGAAAGTAAAATAAGTAAAAAAAGTTCTTAAGAAATACCGTGAAGTCGAATTTAGAGTAAGCAAAAGAACTTCGAAAAGAAAAATACAAGTTAGAACACAAGCCAGTATATATTGAAACGACCTAACTACAAAGGAAATAAAAATGTAAACCGAAATACAAAGCATTGCTTAGAGCAAAGGTAGAGTATCAAGAGATAACGATAGAGGACCAAAAGTTCAAGTGGAATGACGGAAATAAAGAAGTAGAAGTAGAAGTAGTGACACCTAATGGTCTGCTACCAAAAAACTCACTAGCGCAGTAGAAATAAAAGGCAACAATGGTAACAACACATGGCAAATAAAACGGATTTGGAGTATGGGAAATGGTTAGAATTGCCTCAGGAATTAGCAAGGTCTAACTTAAAGCTCATAGTTCTCACAAAAACAAAAAAAAAAAGAAAAAGGACAAATGTTTTTTAATAGCCACTTTATTGACAGCTAGGTTTCTAAAGGTGAGAAAGTGCAAGCGGGTGTGGAATATATAACTAAAAAGGAACTCATTAGTAAAGTGAGAAAATGGAAACTTGTATCCGAAAAAACTAGGAAAATTTAGATGAAAGCAGAAGATGAGAAAAAATAAATGTGATAGCTACGTATGGTCCAGAAAAAAGCGTATCCACTTAAAAAAAGTATTCTGAGAATAACTGCAATTGATATTTGAACAAAGCAAGTGCCAAATATATGTTTTAGGAGGCTTTAGTGGGAGAATGCTTTTAGAATGATTATAGGAGGACAGGGGAAAGAAAAACGAAACCACAACGGGGGCCAGACTAATGGAATTTTGTAAATAATTTTATTTAAATTCATACGCGACCCAAAAAGATATTGGAAGAGAGTAAAAACTACAAGAAGATAGTAAATGCCAGAGTGAAAATAGAAGTAAAAATATCAAGTTATTACGATCAGTTGGTTGTTAGACTGATAAGAGAGGAATAGGAAAGAGGAAACAACAAAGTGGAAAGAGAAGAGCACAAAACAAAAGGGGTAATAATAAATTATAGACTAAAAAACTACCAAGAAAGGTAAACTTTCGGGAGAAGATAAAAAAAGTGTTGGGCCGTAATGCGCGATTGTCCTACATGGAGTCATTAAAAGAAGCTTGGAATTGTTTCAAAAATGCATGTGGGACAACTATCAAAAAGAAAGGACGAAAACAAACGTCATGGTAAAATAAATATACCTAGAAAGAGATAAGAGAGAAAAATTACTATGCAAACTGCATCTTAAAAACAGGAAAGCAGACAAAAAGTATAAAAAACAGAGATTAAAAGTAAAAAAAAAAAAATTATTTTGTAAAGTAATTAAAGAAATGAAAAGGAAAACAGTGCTAGTTGAAATAAATTAAGAACATAAATGGGAAGATTCTCACAAGATATAAAAAAATAATGGTAAGGTGAGAGGAGCTACGAGAAGTAGAGACAACAAATAACGACAACCCATTAAGAGCAAAAAGAAGGCGAGGCGACAACAAATATAAACTTAGATGAATTAAGGGAAGATGTAAAAACGGTCAAATGATGTAATCTTAAAAATGATGCAGCAAATGAGCAAAATAGGTCTGAAATAATTACATAAAGTATTTGGAAATACAAAAAATAGCGTAAAATTTGCAGGTAACAGTAGTAATGACACTATATAAAGGAAGGGATAGTAAAAACTGTAAAAATTATAAAGGAATTTCGCTACCAAGCGTGCCGCTTAAACTATTTGAAAGTGTATTGAAGAAGAGGTTCAAGAAATTAGTTGAACCACAACCAGATGACAATAAACTTAGAGCGGGACATAGTACACAGTACACTCGGGCAGTGGCGAATTAGCAGATTCATAAAGTACAATCAAGTAGCATATGTGTATAGACTTTATAAAAGATCTTGAGAGAATACTAAGATAGCGGCAATCCAGAGGCAAATAACGCAGTAATAAGAATATTTGTAACTATGGAGGGTGTGAGACAGGGAGGAGTCTTTAGAAGAGGTTACAAGTGGGGTATAAGTATATGCAACCGGTAATGATAAAGGAATATGCGTTTGCGAATGGTATAGTCCTGTTTCCAAGGTAACCTACAAGTGTGGAATGACATATTAAAATCAAGGAATGACCAAAATAAAACAAACATAATGGTAACAATCAGACAGATGGCGCAGATAAAAATTTGGCTAAACAACGAAAAATTGAACAAGTAAACAGTTTTAGGTACCTAAAATTAATAACTGATAGCAAAGGTACACACGAAGCTGACATAAACAACAAATTTAGTACTTCGGCAAAACTCTCAACCATTTACCAAAGGATTTATTATTAAAAGTACCAACAGTCACCCTCGGAAGTGAATCGTGGCTGATTGCAAAAAGAGAAGTAGTCGAAATATAGACGACAAACATAAAGTTCATGTGAAGAGTAGAAATTAGAGAAAGATGAGGAGTAGTGTCTACGCAGAAAAATGGATGAGGGTCAGCTGAGAATAGACAATAAAAAATAAGTAAATAAATATAAGAAGAATAAGAAAATTGAAAAGGTACTGTCGAAGAAAGGAAAACATGTTGGCAGGAGAAAAAAATGGCGTAAGTTTATTAAGGCTGAGCTGGAAAAGTAGGACAGAACAGGCTCAATCTTCGACACCTGGGTGTATGAACAAGGAGAAACTTGAGTTGCATTGAATAATATAATCCTCAATACTATTCATTTTAATTATTCTAATTTCATGTAAATAAATTTAATTTTCTTGCACCCCAATGTTATTTTCATTGCTTATTTACTTTCTGGATTTACCTCGACGACCCTGTAGGTATATCTAACTTGTTGCAGTTATTACTAGTTATAAAACCCTGAATGCTGAAGGCGCTTTTAACTTTTATTAAAACAATAGGAAATTTTTATTAGACTGCCAACGCTAATGCGAAGCAAACATTAGTTATAGACGCAATCAACGTGATGGTGGAGAAAATTAATGCCTTGGGGCACTTAAAAGTTTCATTGATAGTTTGATGCCCTTTCCAATATTGTTGGCCGATGCGTTCATAAAAGATTTAGTACTCTAATACAAAATTGGATTTGTGTGGGAAAATGCAATTTTAACGATGAAAAAGGCTTTAAAACGATTCCAATATTAAGGTTCTGCAATATGAAGAGCAAATAAGAACGTACTTATTTTTCAATAAGTGACATTGTGTGTTACATACAAATTGAATGATTTGAAAATTTCTAAATTTTATCTATATTTATTAACATTTGTTAGATAATTTTAATTAAATTAAAAACCTTATGTTTAAAACAATCCGTTTGTAATTTTTAGGTCGTTTGGACTAATGAAGTCTATTAATTTTTTTATCATTTAGATGATCTTCCCATCAGTCCTTTATTTTACTCCTTATTAACGCATTACAGTTACTCATTATAGTTATTTTTCCGTAGTTTTCCATACCTTCTATTGTGACTTGCATATTATTATTAAATTCTCCTTTAACTGTAATTAGTTCGTTGTCCATGGGAACCAAAAATTGGTAGTGTTGAATTTATTTCTCTAAATACAAGTGACGAGTTATTATTAACAAATGTTAATAATAAGAAAATTATTAATTATTATGTTTATCAGCTACTTAAATATAATTCAAATCTTTTAAGAGCATTCTGTCAGAAACATAAATCATAAAATGTGACTTACAGAGAGATCGACGAAATTGGATTCAATTGTAATGTAGAGAACGTTAAATATCTTAACAACCGTCAAATGTTGGCAAAAGATCTTTAATAGTTTCAAACTACTATGGATCTACTGTTATAACGATCACATTTATAATTGTTTCTGGTTTCTACGTGATCAGGATGCTATAATAACAGATTTGGAGTGATAGACTGTGGTCAGTACATTTGTATAAGTTTTTTCTTGTTTCATTTTCTCTATTTTATTATTTGTAGTACAACCTCATCTTTTGTCTCTCCTTCAACACCCTTAACCTACAAGCTGGGTAACAAGTAACTAGGTATTAAAGTTAGCTATAGAACTTGTAATATGTAATAAAAACAGTTTCTAAATAGACAATAATAAATAATGTTTTATATTTTTGAGTCGATAGTACGGAAATCCGCCATGAGAAGCAGTAGATGCAACATAAACAAAGATGGGCGACCGCTTGATCGTTCAGGATCGAGTTCAGTTTGTAGCACGGTATAAGCTATGGAATTTTATTGCTCCTGTACAGATGGTGGTGTACAGTAAAGGAACGGATTGCAACACTAAATGAAAAAGTGTGATCATAGGTTCGGTGAACGATCTAAGAAGAAGTAGCCTCCCATCCACATCCCGGCCTACAAAAACTTGACGACAATGCAGGAAACGTTTGCCGAAATTCTGCAAAAATCAAAACACCAGGAAAGTATACTAACAAGACACGCAATACGTAAACGTGGAAACTCCGTTACGTGGAGGAAACTAAAACCTGAAGACTGTGACCGCAGTATGGGTAGTTAATACTTGGTTTGCGTAAATATTGACCTGAAATGTCGCTTCTCTAGAGTGACGAGGCTATATTTCATGTAGAAAATTTCGTCAATTATCACAACCGCCGTGAAATCACTGTTCAAGAGTGCAAACTCGATCAAAATTGATCGTGTAGTGCTAAATGACGGGAAGAAGACTTATCAGCCCATATTTTGTGCGGACCACTACATTAAGATGCTTGAGGATTAAGCCTGGTTGGGATAATATTGGCGACCTCATTTTCATGCAGGATGGTACACTACCCTACTTTGCTCTTGTCGTACGTGCGTGGTTAGATTAGTATTTTCCAGGGCGTTGGCATTCCCGATAGTTTGAGGAAACATGGAATTTGTTATCAGTTCTCAATGTCTAGTTACTTTTCTCCTAGCCGGCACTTTAACCAATTCCAGACTTATTTTATATAATCTTGGTTATAGCTTCTATATCATCAGTTAATGCTAGAAAATTATTCTTGTTCGATTAGTTGCATTTACCTGCTGTCAGCCAAGCCATTTGGATGTTTTTATTTTCTGTCTATAGCATGCCCTAAATATACAACGCCATCGACTTTTTCTATTTACTTTGCTATTTGTTCATATGAATTTTGATTAATTTGCTGTAAATAAAGATTTATATGAAATAAGTTTATAATATCAAGTTTGATATTCTCGTACTCTAGACAATTTGTATATTTTTATTTATTAGCACACTGTTTTATAATATTAGTGAAGTAGTGTATGATGTATAGGGTCGTCAAAGTAAATTCCAGAATTTTAAGATTCTATTGAGGGAAAATCGAAAGGTCGTCTTATGTAAATGGTCACAAATTAATTTCACGTAATCAACAAACTACAATTGTCTGCAAAATGATTTGGAAGTACGTCGCTACTATTCACGATCTCTTCAAGCCGGAAAATGGTCTACAGAAATTATTGCATAGTTTCGCTACAAAGCAGACAAAGAACTATAGGGAATTTAACCATCAAGAGGAAGTAACTGTTGTTAGCGTAATTCACAACTAATAAACCATCAGGATCGTGGGCTAAGCACGATTGATTTGGTAAAAGAATTGGTTGTGGTCACAGCACACTAGGACTTGCACTGCAAGTCTTTCGTCTTGAAGAACCACTAACTGCTGACTGAGAAAAACAAGAACAGGAAGTTAAAGGAGATTCTTTTCGGACAAAAAGAACTTTATCCAGGACAGAAACGTAAATCATCAAAATGACCGTTGGATCTGTCATGGTGACCCTGAAGTATCTACTGTCATCCATAAAAAGTACTGGTCAAAATTTAAAGTTTAAATTGCTGTAAAGTTAATGTTTTAATAAATATCTAGAAGATACATGTGTTTTCGTTTTTTTTGAAACAATTAATCTGTTTTAAAAATGACACGTCATACTAATTGTAGATTATTTTCTAATGTAGCAAGTTTTGTTTTTTAAAGCTTGAACTTAAAAAAACTAGGCAATGCAGTGCTCAAACAATCCATGTAGTTAAAGATTTAAGTATAATATAAAATCGAAAATCACCGCAAAAAGTTTATTAGCAATGACACCAGCTTTTTAATGCTGCTTTATTCTGACTTCCGAGCTTATCAATTTATCGTAAAATCGTTGTTTCATATCTTGTTTTGATTTTTTGCATTAATGGCCTATGGTAAGCCTCTGCCCGTAAATACTCATTCGGCTCTTACATCGAAAAAGGCTAGCAGTGCGTAACATCAAGGAAATCATTAAAAATCCTTCTAGGTTATCACTAGTAACATTCGATGCAGAGGATCAATACAAAAGTTAACTACCCTAGATATTGCTGCAAAATTTAACCAAATATGTGATAAAACAATAACAGTCAGCACAACAAAGCGACGTCTTTAGGAGAAACATTTTCATAGTCGTATTGAAACTGAAAAACTGTTGTTACACGTGCAAATATGTCAGATAAAAGCATGATCAGGACAGTCACACAACAAAGCGAGAGTTGCTTTAGTGAGAAAGAAGTTTTCTTGTCGTTAATATGAAACTGATAAACTTTTGTTAACGTACCAACCGACGTTGCTTCAGTGGGAAGAGCATTCGTTGTTGGACAAGTCAAAATGTTGTAAGACATTATAAGAACAAACAAAAATCTCAATTATGAAATTCCATAAAACTGAAATCATTGTCTGTTAAGACTGAAAAGTGACTCAGGACTTATTTTCTAATACCAAACGGGCGGGTCTGTTAAGTAACATTCTTTTGTTAAAATATTAAAAGTTGTTGGCATTATAAGGAAAAACATTATAAATTTTTTTTAACGAAAAATACCATACCATCTGGGTTGCATTGCATCTGTGAAGAGATTTGTAATAGTGTAAGACAATTCTAAATATATTTTAAAGTTTTGTAAGGACTATCTGGCAAACCAATAAGAACAAAACAAAAATGCTCAAAATGATAGCAAGGCCATCACAGAGTCCATACCTTAATCCTATAATGTTGCTATAGGATGAGCTAGACAAGACATCTTTGACATCTTTGAAATCTTTGTCATGGTGTTTGGAAAAATTTATCACTCTAGAAATTAAAATAATTAGTCGAAATAATGCCTAGAATAGTAAAGGCAATATTAAAATGCCTCTTTACCAGAGTAGATATTGGCGAAGAGAAGTATATCCATCTTTGCAGTCCAAACAGATGAAACCAATGGTTAAGTGGAGATCAAGTTGCAAAATCTATTGTAAACCTAAAAATTTTGAGTGCAAAATTATGTTTTGTGCTTGGTGTAATTACAAAAGTGTAATTTACGTTGAGCTAATTTCTGATGGTCGAGCCACCACAGTTAAACTTTATTGGCACCACTTTCACAGAACGTATTCTGAAACAACGATATCCTGCTATGGGCAATTAAAGACAGGTGTTGCTGCAGATGGTTAACGTCAGCCACATACCACCTAACAGGATCAGATAGAAATTTAAAAAACTCGGAAGTGAACTACTATCCCACCTCGCCTATAGTCCTAATTTGTTACAATTGAATTACTATCTGTTCCGCTCAGTGGCATTTTTCCAATTTGCAGGATATAGAATAAAGGTGTCGTCAGTTCTTTGAGTCCAAACCACAGAGTGCTACCAAAGAGTTATAGGCAACTTGACTCCAAGATGGATAGATACTGTGCAACACTATAGCATATATTTTGACTTTAACTTTGTATCTTCTTTAAAATATTAAATAAATGATGTTTATATTAAAAAACAAAGATGTTTTTACCACCTTAATAGTATAAATGCCATATTAATTTTTTAAACCTATATTTCGATTTGGTATCTTAATCTATGCCAAGTTTGAAAAAACAATAGGAAAATAAAGGTGATTAAGGCAAATATTAAAAATACTTTTTTAACTTTTTTTGGTTGGCAGGAGCGTTATAAGGCACTGTAAATAAAACTAAATTCTCTGTTAGTCTGCATTTCGAGTTAGTTCGGCATGACACACAAAATTTATGGCAGCGTTTTAAAAACCGAAATGGACTCGGTTATTCCTGAAAATAACTGTTGGTTTGAACGCTACTATGCACAGATTGAACGCGATTTGACAGGGCAATTTTGAACCCCTTCTCAGCGACAAGGATTTCAGCCCATGCATATGCGAATTCGGATTGCTTCTATTTTACTTTTTTGTAATAGGATTCGGTACGTTTGAATTTCAGATATGTTTTCATTCGGTCCCTTTTTGCAGCTGCTGTATTCACCGCAAAGAGTTTAGAAGACGGATCGCGCTTTTTGTGCCATAGGTATGCAAATTCGGCCGTAGTTCTGTAATTGATTTTCTTTTTGTTTTTTCTCCTTTAACGAGTCTGTCGTTGAGGGTTTTGCTTTCGCTTGTTTTTATAAATCCGTTGAAATGTTTTGTACACTTGGAGGTAGTTTTGTTTGGTTTAAAAAGCTAATTAATGTTCGCGTTTTAGCGCCTAATTTAAATTTAGGTTTTATTTGCTGGAAGTGATTATAACAATGAAACTATTAATTATGTAAAATTTTATATTAAAAATAACTTTGGTTATATTTATTTATTATTTAGTATATAAAGTATGTTCAATGAAAAACTGGAATTTTTCTTTGCAAATTATTGAATATTATGGAGTTGCAATATATAGGTACTGGACAAAATAATGAAAACACTTGTGGAAGTCGGAAGATCTTGTATTGGTCTACTTTTAGCAGAAAGTAGAGCTTGAATTTTAGACAGAATAAACCGATACACGTCATGAATAGTAATGAGTGGAATTTGAAACCATTCTTCTTGCAGCGCACCCTTCAGCTTATGTAGAGACAAAGGAGGTGAAAATTAACGTCAAAACCTGTTTTCCAAGGCATTATTCAGGGCAGAACAGGGAAGATGTTGAATTTCATCAGCATGCTTTTGACACCCCCTTTAAACAGGGTCAGCGGTGTAAATCATCCTGGGAATTATCATCTTCAAATATGACATTTCCGCCTGGAAATAAAATTTACGCCATTAGATGGACTTGGCTATCCAAGATTTCTCTGTACACTGTTGCTATGACTCGGCCATGTAATGTGGGGTAAAGGGGGTTGCACGAATACCTTGATATAGCTCTCCAGACTATAATACAGTCGCCAACGTGTTTGACAATCGGGTGGAAATAGTCCATATCGTTTTCTAGACAAACACGCATCCAGTGATGCAAAGAGAGTAAAGGGTGGCCAAAAAACACGTTGCCAATCCTCCAACATCTAGTTTTTCTGGGCATTGTACCATGCGAGTGGCCTTGAGTATTCGTGTCTGTTATTAGGGATTGGCATTAGCAACACACCTATGGATACTTATTTTATATAGTTCCCGAGCCGCTGCTTTGGATGACACCGGGGTGCTTAGGTGCTGATTAAGTTTTGTAGTCACTCTATCGGACATTGTTTTCTTCTGCAACGTCACAATACGTTCCTATAGCTTTGCCTTTCGACAACTGTTTTGCTTCGTCGACTCTGTTTTATTATGCACTGTTTATGTGGTCATGATTTTCCAGACCGCGTCTTGTGTTACACCGCATAACATCGCTGTTTTGCTCATAGATGCTCCAGTTAGACGAGCATTAACAGTTTAAAACTACACCTGGACAAAGCCCAGAACCACACTGCCTCACTGCCTCACTCCCCTATTAGTGTACAGTCTATACTACCTGCAACAAACAAGAGTCGATTTACGTAGAGCCTAGTGTTACCAGGCACAAAGTAAATATGTCCTATTTTGGAAAAGTGTCTCCATTATTTTGTCCAATACCTGTGAGTGGGTACCATTAGGAACAGTAAGTACAAACAATGTTATTAGTATAAAGAAATATATAATTCATGAAATACTTAGTAAACATTTTTTTATAAAAAGAGAAAGATCAATCCTTTTAGTATTATATGTAACCTAAATTGAGAAACAGGAAAATGGGACAAAAAAGCCAATTTTTAAAATATTGAAAATTGAAATAAAATGAAAAACGTAAAGAAATCATCAAAATCAACAGTGGTAAAAATTTTTTATTTTGTATTTTTTATTGATCACCATAATTTACAATTTTATGAGTCAAGGTACTTCCATAAGGTTCATGAATCTCTTTACTGGCGTGATGAGGCACTTTTCTAATGAAATATCTTTTTTAGTTCTCTTTCAGCAGCTCTTCTGCTTTTTATATTGAGCTGTGATTTAGCATGTACCACTTTGGTGATATTCCAGCATGTCGTGGTGTTGGATGACTTCTTTTACATTAGGTACATTCATGTTTATATGTAACGTCTGATTGCTTGCGTACAGTATATCATAGTTGACTAATTTCTTCAAATTATTGATATATTCGATTTAATTATTGTCTTTTAGGAAGGATTTTGTTTTCTAAGAACAGGTTGGAATTTCTTTCAGTTAACTGATGTAAATCTTTTTAGGCCTATGTGCTTACATTTTTTTAATTGCATAGTTTTTGAAAATAAGTTTATTATATAGATAAATACCAAGATAATTTGTGCTCGAAGATAGGTATATTTATGTTATTTAAATTTACTTGGGTAGATCTACTCTCATTGATTTTCATTTTTCTTTTATAGAGCCATGCTTGTATTTGATTCTGGTAGTTTTGCAGTGATTTTCATATAATACAAGGATGACAGTGTTATCTGTGAGCATTCCACTAGTGGTAATTATGTCAGTTTGTAGGTATGCCATGAATATAAAAAAGATTTAATGGCGCTGCCTTGAAACACCCCGGGGATTTTATTTTAAAGCTATTTGATACAGCTTCATTGATCCTAACTCTGAATTCTTTGTTATTTAGATAGGACTTCATTAGATTAAAGTAAGTGATAAGGAGATACCGATGATTTTGAATAATAATTATCAACCATATCAAAAAACTTGGCTAACGTAGAAAAATATTCAAATACTTCGTTTATAACGTGGCATAGTCTATGGCCATTGACTTATCCTCATTATTTCTAGCCCATTATGGGATACGTGTCATTTCATCCCGTACAGAAAGTTCTTGCTGATTTACATTTGTGTTTAACTAGCTTCCAAATCGAGTTCTTATTTAGTCAGATGATGTAGTCACCAAATGACCTGTCGCTTTCTTTTTATTTTTGCTTTAACTCTAATTAAGCTTGATTTTATAGTTGTAACGTAGGTGTGGCGTGTGGGAGTATCAATTAGGTCCGTTTTAGTTGGGTTTTGAAGACATATTTAAGTTTATGTTTTTTCGCAGTTTTCCCGTTATGTAGTCGGAGCGAAGATTTTGAATGATGATAGGAAAGATCGTAACTGGGTTTTACTTTTATTTTCAAGAAGAAATGCCATTGGGGGTTAATCCACGAGTCCAGGAATTGAAGTAACACGAAGAAATTTAACATTGGAAGAGGGATTTAACTTAGCCCTCGAAAAAGCTTTTAAACATGTACAATGGCAAAACAAAGGGGTATTAATAAACGGCAAAAGATTAAACCACCTACGATTTACCGATGGTATAGTCCTAATCACAACATATCCAGAAGAACTAGACGAAAAAGTAAATAAAATAGGACTACAAATGAATCTAGACAAAACAATAGACCATCAAATAACTATTAAGAACAGCTGCATTGAAAACGTTGACAGCTATATATATTTAGAACATCAAATAAAGCTAGGAAAAAAAACAGACGGCTGAAATATATCGTAGAAGAAGACTAGCATGTGCGGCATTCTGAAAACTAGGACATGCCCTTAAAAACAAGAACATCACTCTGAAGCTATTTGATGAATGTATCCTCCCATTACTAACATACGGATGTCAAACATAGACAATGACAAAACTGCCAATAAATAAAACAGCAATAACGCAGGGGCCCATTGAAAGCCAGACGCTGGGTACATCTTTTAAAGATAAAAAAAGAAAATTCTGAATTTGAAATACTACGAAAACAAAAGATGTGATCGAAACAATTGTTACAGTAAAATATAACTATGCCGGTCATATACGAAGACGATCCAATATTTTATTTCATTGGAGACCGTACCTAGGAAAGAGAGCGCTAGATAAACGACCTAAAATTAAGAGCGGGACTTAACTGGACAAGACAAGAGCAGAATAAAGAAAATTTGAGGGATATGAGAAAAACCTAGGCTCAGAAATGGACTGTAGAATAAAATCTTTTGAGATTGAGAAATTGGAGTACCAGTTAAAAGAAAGGAACAATTTTTCTCTTGGATAACGTTTGCTAGTTCTCTGTATTTAATTGCACACCCGATGGTTTTGGTTTTGGTCTTAGTGCCTGAGAAAATTTTTATATTGTGTCGAGGAAGTCAGTATAATGAAGCATTTGTTAAGTCTGTATTTTCTTTATTATATGGGTATTATCTGTATAATTTGTAAAATACGTAGTTTATTGGGGTATATTGAAGTAGGATCTGTTTTTAAGGCGTATTTTACTTAGCAATACAATGTGTATTGAATTACGGCAAAAAATCCTCTTCATTCATTTTTGTATTGTAGAAGACCATTAACATTTTACTCATCAATCCTGATAAATTTAGTAAACTTTAACAATAATAGTTTAAAGCATGTTTAACGTCGTGCTGTTTTGTTGGAGTAGTTGATTGAACATAGACTTGAATTTTTATAAAAATTTGCTTCACTTGATGTTTGGTTTCTGTCTTTTTTGTTGTATCTGCATAATTGGTCTTGCTGGTAATGTTGACGAAGTGGACGAACTGACGTCATGTTTTTTGTAGAGACATTTGTATTTCTTGGTTGTTGTTGGATATTTAGACTACCGTTTGCATTGTGGAGTAGAATTCGTAGCCTTTACATAAGGTGCGTTTGGCAAGAGTACCTGTAGTTTTTTTTAAAGCTTCACCATATTTCACTAAAACATGTAGTCTATTGCAGTACGTTTTAAAATTTAGTGCGCTGGAAAATATCTTTCATTTGCTTTGATGATTTTATGATAATCGCTTTGCGTGGTAGAACACCCTGAAAAAAATTGTTTGCAGAAAATAATGTTAACTCGTGTTAATTCTAAGTCCATTGAAAGCTAATATTAGATTTATAATTGTTTATATTTAATTTATTTTTGTGTGGCTTTATTTGTTTTCACTATACTGATACCGATAACAATATACCACTTTCGTATCGCAGTAAGTCTGATAACAAAAACAATCGATTCGCATCCATACGCTACGAGATTCAAGTGGACACTTATGTAATCAAAATGCTTTTAATTTTTTGTATTTTAAAAATAGGTGGGCAAATCGAATATAAACCGGAATTTCCTTTTATGTGTTGCAAGGTAGATGAAAAGAGGTTCGGTTTTTGAGCTTTGTAGATAGGAAAAAAAATAAAGGAATACATGTGAATGGAGAATGGCTTAATAATTTACGGTATGCAGACGACGTGGTGATAATAGCAAAAACTGCCGAAGAGTTACAAGAGATGTTGTATGAACTAAATGAAAAATCAAACAAAGTAGGCTTAAGAATAAATATTAATAAAACAAAAATAGTGATGAAAGAAGAAGAGGAAAATAAGGGACAAAAAATAGAAATAAACGGTAGGGAAATAGAGAAAGTATCAGAAATAATATACCTAGGACATAAGATCAAAATGGGAAAGGCAAATCAAATGGCAGAGTTGAATAGAAGAATTAAATAAGGATGGAGCGCTTTCGGTAAACTAAGTTATATATTCAAAGGTAAATTCGCAAACTATCAAAAAGCAAGAGTATTTAACCAATGCATTATCCCGCTCTTGTCATATGGTACCGAAACATGGGTATTAACAAAAAAGATTATGAATAAAACGTTAATAACACAAAGAAATATGGAGAGAAGTATGTTGGGAATAACACTCAGGGACAGAAAAAAATAATACATGGATTAGAGAGAAAACTAAAGTAGAAGATGCAGGAATAACAATAACACAAAAGAAGTGGCGATGGGTTGGACACGTTGCTAGGATGAAAGAAGATAGATAGACAAAGAAACTGATACAATGAAGACCCTGAAAGGGGAAAAGATATAGAGGACGTCCTCAGAAAAGGTGGATCGATGATATAAAGAAAATAACTGGACCAAAATGGATTCAAATAGCGCAGGAGAGAGAAGAATGGAAAAGGATGGGGGATGCTTATGTCCAAGGATGGACGGAATAAAGCTGGTTAAAGAAGAAGAAGAAGAAGATAGGAATGCCTAAAGGCGGTTCCCTTTTTTAGTCAATATTATGATATCCAACAAGAGATACTCTTGCCTGTTAGACAATGAAGTATTATCACAACGGGGTGTGGAGACAGCACGTAAAAAGATTTAAATGCACCTGCACCATAAATAATTTTTTGGTAAACGTAAAGTAGCTGAAAATGAAGGTAATCATCGTCTCTTTAGCGTCAGTATCAACGAATAGAATATTGTTCGTCGATATCGAGGATGACTACAGATTAACAGTTGCTGAAATTCATTTCGAGGTTGAGATAACCTCAGGAAATCGAAAACGTGATCCTACATTACGACCACGCTCCCCATACAACTGCTAAAACTCGACAAAAATTAAGAATAATGCTGTCGAAGCGTTATAGCGTAATCAAAAACTACTTACATGTTGATGTATGTGCACAAATAATTAAGTAGAAACATATGTGATATTAGAAAACATATTATTTAAGCATAAAAATGTTTATAAATATGTCAGGAAATTGTCATAAGAGTAAATATAAGTTATCAATTATATAGTGATCACTAGTAAGTAGTAGTGATTGTTAAAGAAAATATTATAGAATATAAGAGTAAAGAATAAACCAAAAATAAGATTCTGAATTTTAAAAATATCAAAAACGAAATTATAAAAAGTACCATGAAAAGATAATGACAAAAACGATAAAGAATAAAGAAAAATCTTTAACCTCAGAAGTGAAAGAATTATGGAAGAGACTTAAAAACATCATTAAAAAAGATAGCACATGAAAACAAACGGTATGATAAAATTCTATACTACACCCGAGCAAACATAATGAAGAATGTGTTGCACAAGATATAATAATTTGCTTACCTTTAAACATCTATGAAATTCAATATGAGATTTAAAGACGTGTTTATATACGTAATTCTAAAAATAAAAATATTACTTTATTCTTTCTAACATCCAAATTGATTCAGATTAATGAGCCGTAGTAGTCACATGATTTCATATAATTCGGTAATTATTCTATAAATGGAAGTAAACAAATCCTATAGTTTTTCCGTAGTCTTTGGACAGATTATTTGGCAAACTAAAAAATGGGGGGGGGGCAAATTGACCTTTAAGAAAAAAAGGAGAAGAATAAAAGAAAAAAAGGAGAAGAATAAAAGAAAAAACAGAAAATAAGAATGAGGATGATTAAAAGCTCACTAATAATTCTGTATGGCCATTGTTGTTATCGACATCACTTCCTTGTGTAAGTAAGTAACACTTTCACATATTTTAATAAACTCCCACAAATCACACAAATAGCTGGTTCATTTATAAATAAATAATATAACGGAGCGAAATAAAGTAAGCAATAGGTCAAATACGCAAATAGTATTTTTTAATTTATTTTTAAAAGCCGAATTGAGTAACTTTACGAAGGTTCTATAATTTTTGTATTTGCAAAAAATATAGTAATAAAAAAAGAAATGTTGACTTTAATAATTTGAATAAAAAATTCGATTTTTCTCTAATAAGCCAAATAGTCAAAATTTCTCTAATTACCATTTGAGATTTCCAACCAGTAATCATAAACAAACATTGACAATAGGGCTTGGACATTTTTCGAAAATATTGTCTGGTGTCTTGGTAATGTCGTTTTTGTTTGAGTGTGGTTAATGGACTCAAATAAGATATAGGCACTTTCGGCTAACTTGTTATTGTATTAATATAGCCTTTTAGATATGAAAATAGAAGTTTCCTGAAAAGAAAATATATCAGCATTGGAAGATTAAAAAATGTGAAGTTTCCTATAGAAAAATTTGATAAGCGGAAGTTTAAAATGTGCGCCAAAAGTATAAGTGGGACACAATTTTTTTATTTAAACAGTAACTTGATAATTAATTTAGATAATTTTTATTGCTTTTAATTAAATGTTTAAGGAGGGTTTTAAATACTGTTGTTCTACGGCGCTGAATTTCGTAATAAATGACTGACTTCGAGGTCGTTCTGTTTCAAATGATTGACAGTTTTAGATTAATCCTTTCGAACTTCTTAGGTAAACAACTTGCCCAGTTATTTCACACCGATTTCACCTTTGCATTCTATTCTAGTATTCTCTTTTCTAACATTCAGAGTTTCTTGTGTTACTGTATAGTAACCCCGTTCCTGCTAACTAAAAGAACTTTACGCCCCTCCTTTGTCTTGCGATAGAAATTAATTTATCCAGAGATTTTTGCGATATACTTGACTTTGTTATCAATATTGGACCTATAATCACGTGATAGAAGATTGCACACCATACGTTGATATTCTGAGAACGAAGTGGACGTACAATAAATAGATTAATTTGTGAAAAATTCTTATACCCTAATTTTAAGATTATAGTGGCAGCGGTTGCTTTATGTAAGATGTAGGACTGCGACAGTAGATGCCATTAGCCGTTTTAATGTCCTTGGTGGTTCATAGTTATGGGTCAACTTGTTTATAACTTTTTATTATTAATTATTGTACTAATTTTCTGATTGTGTTGTCACCTAGTTTCATATGTGGTTCAAATCACTCCCATTGATAATATAAAAAAAATTCCAGCTCTTATATTCTACAATCATGTAAACAAATACTTAATTTTTAATTGTTGCAGCGTCGCAGCTCAAACACCCCTTTGCTTCCCAGCATTCAAATAAGAAAACCGCATTCATGCTGGTGGTGCAAATAATCTTTTGATACTGCGAGCTAATATTGTGAAAGCCTTTTAATCAAAGCCTGCACTTCGTAAGGCGTGCAGCAGCGGGAAATGAAATTTTTCAGGCAGACACGGAGATATTTTATTTCATTGCTTTCATTAGTGCGAGGCAATGGTTAGTAGGATTGCGATTTTAAATTAAGTTTTTTGTTTGAGCACAATGCCGTTCCGCTGGTTAAAGATGGCAGATTGAAAAGCACAATATCGTCTTTAAGCTTTTTTAAAACGGGGCTTCTGTGGAAGTTGCGATTGCGAAAGATGCGGACAAAAACTTCTGGCGATATGGCTTTTGGGTGGGATTGCTTGAATGATTTTATGGGGGTCGCTTAAAAAATAAATACACAAACGTTTTTGGTGCAGCTTTTAAATGTTTCATAGCTTTCGCCCCCGCATGCCGTGAAAGGTTCAGGCAGATTTAATTACTAGATGCTAATGGAACATGCACAGGTTTGATTTTATGTTTTATGGTTACTATCTCGTCTGCTTTTGATCTTTTCCATCAGCTTGCAAATTCGTTTACGTAACCTAGGTTTGCCCCGCTGGTTATTATTGTGTCGTCTACATACTTTGTGATAGAGCGGCTTCGCATTAATTCCCCTTTAATATTTAATTTACTAATAATGGCGATGCCTTTTGATTGTAAACAATGTTAAAATTAAACATTATATTTGTACTTGCGGCTTTTTGTAGTTTTGTTAATTTTTTCTTGCTGGAATTTTTGTAATTTATTTTAGGTTATGTAAATGATAATATTTAATTAATTTATTGGACTGATTAGTGGCATTATAATTAAATACATTTACAATTTTATAAATTAAAAAATATCTATTAGGAGATTAACAATTAAAAAAATATCTAAACTTTTACGATGGATGTGCTGATTTCTCCAGTGGTAGATTGTAAAATTGTTTTCAGTTAAAAGGGAATCGTTAATAGTATTGATTTTTTGTTAATATTGGGTCTTGAATTTTATTTTTGAATTGTAGCCTAATTAACCTTCTATTCGAATTGTGTCTTCAAGAGCAACGGACACGAAATAGTTATGTATTTTATTTTACATTTGCTAATTGATAAAAATAGTGACTATTTTAATTATAATATTAGAAATACTAAATTTTGAAAAAGTCTTTATAGTTTACTACCAAAACATTTGCTTCATCCAACTCAACAAAGCAATGCAAGTTTCACTTTGAAACCTACTGGAATCTTTCATATCCATTTTCAGCCACCAGGTATTAATATATTGTTATCACCACCAACATAGTAATGCTTATCTTATATCACAACCTTAATATCATGCTCCCCAAAAACAACATTGATAATTGGTAAAAGAAGAAAACGTGACCGAAGCTCCGATAAACTCGAAGAACAGTCAAAACGAACTAAAACTACCAAATACTGTCTAAAAAGCTAGTAGAACTGTTAAAATTGTTAAACAATCTCAAAAATAGAAACACCAAAGTAAATATAATCCTAAGTACTAAAACTAATAAACAAAAATCACTACCAATTTTTGTATCTTCCATCCTGTAACAGCCACTAAAATTAATAAATAAAATATGGCTTAAAAGTTTTATATGACGACAAAGTAAAACTAACTACAACATCTGAAAAATACGTGGTGAGAACGCAGGCCTTTGTGAAAAAGAAACCTTGGTTTTCATACATACAAAGAAAAGTAAGAAAAACTAAGAAAGTCATAGAAGAATATGAAGACAGTTACCAATAACTCTAATATCGAAGAACGATTTACCAAAAAAGACGGTAGGTGTCAACAGCATAAAACTGGAATTATAACATTTGTACAAGACCAAATTGATGTTGTACTTAGTTTAGTAGGACATTACACTGCCTGAAAAGCGACTCCACGAGACACTAAATATAAATTGATGACTTTTCTGGTTTAGATAAAAATAAAATTTCCGAAAAAATGAGATTAACTCAAAAATGGCAACCGATAAACAAAATCATAATCTTGATACAATCAATCAATCACTCTCATACTATTTGGAAAATTTGTCTTCTACAAAAGCAAAAGCTATTTACTATGCAAATCTTTAATAAAAGCTAGTATTTATTAATTATTTAAGAAGGGTTTTTGTATTCTATCTGTCGAAACAGCCCCATAGAAACCAACAGAAATTTACCAGTTCCTTGAATTGGTGTGTCAAATGAATCTATCAAGTTACCAGGTATTGGTACCTTAATATTGCACTTCGACTGGAATATTTTCTTAGCCGATAGAAAATTGCTAGTATAATTCTAATACAAAAATCAAGCATCTGAAGGTATTGGTTCTTAGAAGACATTAGTTTTATTTCTTTTTCTATCTAGACTATTTGAGACATTTTCCTTCTAAGACTCAAATACCTCTTTTTAAGAATAGTACTATCGATCAAGTTTACAAAGTGGTAGACTAAATAAATGAAGTACTAGAAGGCAAAGAATGATGTTAGCAATATGCTTCGACATTAGCGAAGCCTTCGGCAAAATTGCTTCTCAACTTATGTTTCTTTCTATCTTAATAACAGGTACTGCTTGGTTAAACTTCAAGGTAAATTCACCTTACTTATAATATAAATTCTCGGTTACAATAGGGCAGTATTCTTGACTTACTTTTATATCTATTGGTCGATTTACCAACAATCCCATTAACTGCAATAATAATCTATGTTGATGATGCAGCCCTCAAATGCAATAGTGATATCATAAAATTTTTAAATTCATCCCAGAAAAGTACAACATTGACAAAGGAAGTGGCGTATAAGAACTAATGAGAATAAATTTACCCATTTTATATTTGCTTTGAAGTATAGAACCTTCTTTCCAGTTATATTAAATGACAACCAGATATTTAAATCAGAAACTGTCAAATAGCTTGGAATCCACATTGGTCGTCGCCTAACATGGAAACATCATGTTTGGACGAAACATTGGATGGAAATCAATAAAAGTGAGTGTTGCCTGCCGTGTTAAACACATTGGTCAGTGATCTCCCGTACGATAATTGTGAAACACGTAGACTGAAAAGGTCAAAGCTCTCGGACCTGCCCAAAAGATTTAACTTTTAGCTTTTGTCAAACTTTACCAATAGTTAAGAATTTGTAAATATAATCATTACATCCTAGCTATTGTAGAATACATTTTTACATTAGGAACTATTGTACAAGACATTAACCAGTCATATTACTAACTGCAAGCCTGTATACTGTAAATGAAGTCTTAATAAAGATGTCTAGCCAATACATTGGTATACGTAATGAAATAGTTGTCCAAATTAATCGGAAAAAGCGTATACGTTTATCATCGATTGAGATATAAAAATTGTTATCTAAGATCAAAATCATACTGCACAAAAAATCTCGTAAGAGAGCGGGTTTATTAGAAATTGTTCTTTGATGTTGAGTTTAATACAAGAATTTTATTCAACAAATAACGACTTGTTTGGGAAATATAATAGAATATCATATACCATAAATTACTTTTTCTAAATGGAAACACCAAAAAAAAAAAAAAAATTACAATGTTTATATATGTGTTGAGATGGAAATAAGGTCAGAAAGAACGATGAAATTTAAAAAAATTTTTAAATGCTAAAAAAGAAATGTGATGTTCTAGTAATGGATGTTCTTGGGACACTAGAGGGAACCACTGGGCCAAAAATATAAAATTAAAAAATGTATGCCAGCAATGTTCCACAGAGGAACAATGTAACGTATCGCACACGAAAATTAGCACGAAAACATTCGAAACTTGACAAGAAGTTTCAGTATCTTAGTGGACAAAAATTTTCTCCCTTAAGCGGGAGTTATTCTGAACGATGAATCGTATTTTGCAAATAATAAAGCTTACCACCATAAAAATGGTACATATCAAAATAGATATTAAGATGGCTTTCAGAAGATGTACAAACATTAAAAAAAGCGTTAGTAATTCTGGTCATTTCATCATGATAAAGAGCTATAATCACATTTAGTAAAATTTATTAGAACATATTACTCAGATGATAATTTTACATTCTATCTTGATATGGTAACATTTCATTGCGCAAAAAATATGATATTAGATATCACAAAGGGAAAAATGTACCTGAAAGAAACTTTAAAGTTTTTTTACAGGTTTGTTCTGTTTCGACGATATCTGGAAAAAAGTTTATACCAAAGCTTTAACATTACAATTAATGTAAAGACATGTTTATGGTAAGCACCCAAGCGTACATTTTAATTCTTGAGACCCTAAGCATAATTTTGTTTAATTTGTCTGAACTTGAAGACAATTCTAAGAAAGAAAAACTATTAATTTATACTAATACACAGGCCTCAATAATTACAACACCTAGTAAATGGGTGCTGTTGAGTTCTCAATTTGTTGAATAAAAGCTTAGCAATAATTTCATATTGGAAACCCGACTGACTTACACTATTCGTGTTATCCAGGCATAATTTGAATATTTTTGATAATATGTGTATGATACACACGTTTAATTAAAGCTAAGGTTCTATTACATCACTTTTATTTGGACCATTGTGGTCTGACGTTCTCAACCTGGTAGAAAAGAAGTCAACAGATCTGGTTCCTATTTCATTGCCTTTTATTTGAGTCTGGGTTTATTTCAAATCGAGGAATAGTTTGCTAGCTATTTGAGGGTTTTGAGCCCTGGAATTTAAAGGAGTAGTTTTTAATATGTAACTGAGTATTTTAGGCACACGGAGATCACATGGTAACCCGGTCCACTATACAGATACGGCACGTGCAATAGCTTTTGAGTACCCATAAATGATTTTTAGACTCACACAAAAGCCAAATTGTAACTCTAGTGTCTTTTAAGTGAGCTACCTTTAATACCAAAAAATAAATAATAACATGGAATGCTATAAACTGAGACTATGTGGTGTTTAGCAGCAAGTGCTTCTTGGTTTTAAAGACAAATGATCATCATGTCCGGGTATTTGCTATTGAGCGACATACTTCCTCCATATCTTACGATAGCTGATCTCTTTAGAGTGCTACCTGACATATAGAAGTTCTGGTTTTTCAAATACAATATTCCATCAGGATAATGTGCAGCCTATCTATGTTTGTCATATTCAGACATTTTCATTGCTTTCTGTATGTGTCCTCTATCGAACAAATGAGGAGCTAATTGAAATATCAGCTACTTTTATGCCACATTTGGGATTTAGAACGTATCTTTGAGCAGGTGTAAGGTCGTTTGACACAAAAATAAAAACATTAGGCGCCTATTACACTCCATACTTGACTGCATGGTTACGTTCAGACTTTCAACGTTATTATAGTAGACCCTTATACGGCCTCACTGGTGGTCATCTTCAAAGACGTCTTCATGCAACACCATGAAGAATGTACATGAGCTTGATAGCGACTACTAACCAATTTTTCTCACTTTGGAGTGACCTAATAAAGCCAAACAATGTCTCTTTCTGCTTTTGTGTCTCATGGTCAACCTTCAGTATCCACATGAAGGAATCAGTGGTATTTATTTTCGCCATTTGCTCCGGCAAAAACCTAGAGAAAACAAAGCTTCGTCATCAACCTCGTACGTATCAAAGAGAGTCACGACCTTTTTTGAAGAAGCGGATTTGAGGGAAGAACCGGCCATACAGCGGTGATACTGGAAACTGGGACCCCAGTAATAAATGGGAAAGCAAACTGTAAAAGATTGCCAAGGTTTTGCGCAACATGCCCTCTGTTATACCGCCGATCCACGGGAAGGCCAGCGTTGCCTTGACCATCGCCTATAAAGTTGAGGTGTTCGATGACTACACCGATGTCGACCTTGACTATACGGCTACAATATATTGTACCTTTGAACGCTCTCAGGAGCAGAAGATTTACGATAATCTAGATTCGGCGTCTTAAGAAGAAGTCCTCCAGCTGATTCGGACACCAAAGTTGTGCGAGTCACCTGAACCCGATGGTATCCTCAACCAAGCTGTTTTCCGTCTCTGAGAAAGTGGCGAACGTCGTGGTGATTTTCAATCCTAAGAAATTTGGCGATTTACTAAGACAGCAGTCAAAAACTTTTAGTTGATTTCGGAGAATCAGCAACTTCTTCGGATGGTGGAAAAGATTACTGAAGACTTCTATAAGAAGCACACTACCGCAGCATTTTAATAAAGAGGGACCTTTCATAAGATTTAACACAACAGTCTCGGTCGGTTAATCGACCTTTACATCAAAGTTTCTATAAAGCGTAAAGTTGGCGTTCATTAAAGCCCCGTGTTGTCCCTGACGTTATTGAACATTATGTATGGAACGTCCCGACCAAACAATTTATGATGATGGCCGAGTATTCAGACACAGCGGTGCTGTTAAGTTTGCGACAGCCATCCTTGGTAATCCAGTAAGTCCACGAAGAGCTGATGTAGTATATAAAAAATAGGAGTCAACAGCGAGATCTATTGTCTACAAAACTTTGTTGGCGATTCTACCTAGTAAGGAGGTGCCTTGAAGAGAAGAGGTATGTTATCTTGGAACGACTCTCGATGCAAGGGTCATCTGGAAGCCTCACGTGGATTAGGCAGTTGCGATGGCAAAGGCAGCTCTTCAGGCTCTTGACACCCTCCTCTATCCTTAGAGCCGGCTGTTTCTTTATAACAAACTCACGATTTATAAAAATATCATCCGTCCGATCATGCCGCACGTATGCTCTGTCTAAAGGATTGCACTATCCATCTTTGATGCTTCGTGGTTTGTAAAGAATACTGTCCCTTAACGCAACTGTAACTTTACAAACATGAAGTAATTTATCTCCACCAAGTCTCCTCTAGCGTTTAATGGCACGGTAACTCTATAATTCGGTCTTATAACTACGAGCTGCAGGTTTGTGTCTACAGTTCAGTATTGGTAAAGAAGAATAAGACCGATGATTCGTCATCATTTCATATGACGCGCTAGACCATAAAATGGTCGGTATTTTGTTTCTTTGTCGGTAACGTGTTTTACTTGCTTTTCCATTGATGAAATAATTACCTGTCATTGTTAAAAAATAAAATTATTGTTACACTATTCTATAGTCCGCTGTACTCTTTCATCCAGATAGTTTTTATTTAATTTTTATTAACAATTATAAAAAAATACTCCGGAAAGTAATATATGTTCTCTGGTCATTTGTTAAGGTCCTGCGTGGTCTACTGCGTAGTTTACTATAAATATCATCTCTTTGTTAGTTCATTAATATACTTGTTTTTAATAGATAGTACCACCAAGATTATTTTGATTTATTTTTTGTGTTAGCATCATCTAGTTTTCTATGGTAAATATGAAAAGGAAGAGAAAAATAGTATTTGGTGGTTTGACCTACATATAGTCCCAAACATATGAGACACCAGATAGATGCATCTGTTAATTAGCACAGTTTCGTTTTGATGTTCGGAGGATTTGATGTTTGATGATAATTGAACTTGCATGACTAATTCCGTTTGTTCATTCATAAAATCATGAATTATTTTTTTACTAATGTAGATAGTTCATGTATTATTAAACAATAATATTTTATTTTTTTTGAAAATTATCGAGAAACAAAAGGTCTTAGCACTAATCTTCCTTTTTTAAAACACGACCGATAGAGAGATGCAGCATGTTTAATAGTTCCGGTAAGTAAGAAAACGGTCCATTTCAGCAGGTAAGTGCCGGCCATAAAGCCGGACTATTTTCTTGTGACCTTTCGAAAGTAAATATTGCAAGCACTTTATGGTCTATCGTAAAGAGAGCAATTTAATTTTGACATTGCGGAGGATGCCATCGAGCTCATGGCTCGCCCTGTAAAATTTACATCGCCTAGTTCCAGCATTCGAAATGTGGGAATTAGTTCTGCGCAAAAAATGCTTTACTGCCACTTGCAGCTCCGACTCTGAAGGCTGGAAATGTGATGGCGTTTAAAAATGCAAGCTTGCCGTGTGTGCAAGAAAATTGTTATATCTATACTGTATAAGAGGAGCGTGCAACGTATGACCTGAGTTCACCAAGATGGATGCCGTAAAAATTATTGACGTGCTGAAATTTAAAGAAAGCAGTGTTCAGGTGAAAATTAAACATCAAATATTTCGAGACAATTATTGCCAAATATTTTTCTAATTAACAAATCTGGTAATTTGGAACATTAAACCAATTTGTGTATTTTATAAGAAAAATAATGTTATATAGTTAAAAAGCTAAAAAACATATTTAACCTTCTTCTAGGTTTTTACACTGTGTTTTTTTTTATTATATTAGGACGGTCCCAAATTTTCACAAACTTATTTATGTTTTGTCCGTTCTGTTCTTTGTTTCTTATAATTATTTTGACACATTAGTGTTATAATTGTAATTTTTTTTTAGTATATACTCTAACGCTTATAGAAGTATGGGTAACTTATTAAAGTGAGTTACACAAGGAATAACTATACTTTGTATTACTATGTTTTATTTAACCCTTTTTCCATCTCCTTAGACAATATTATTTTGAATGGAAATAATTAGTCACTTGTAGATTTTCATAAGCATTTTTTGGATCGAAAACAAGAATAAAAAAAATCGTAATGCTTCTACTCAACACTTCGAACCTTTTTTTTATCCTTATCCCTTGTTTAGACGTTTGTTTGCATTAAAAAAAGAACTATGGGCGGTATGGGGCTCAGACTTTCAAGCTCGCCAGTTTATCATCAGACCTTTTGACGCTTATTTGCTTTTTCACGTCTTGCTTTGCATTTTTATATACAGTGGCCCGTTGTAAGCCATTTTCACTTTATGTTAGTCTACTTCTTCTCTTAATATATCAGATTCGTGTTCGATTTCCACGAGGGACGAAAAATGTGCTAATTAATGGTCGTTTGCTTTGGTTGTGTAGAAGTTTTTACATAATTTTGCCATACCCGTCAGTAACGACTTTACCCACTTTGTAGTCTATTTTCCATGTTCTTAATTTAAATTCTTTTGTGATTTCTTTGATGTGCTGGAAGAGGTCCCAGGTTTCGTTGGTATTAGCTTGTCTTTCGATTTCTTGACACTTTTGTCACGTTTACATAACCGTTGTATTTCTAGGCTCAGATTCCTATATTTGATTCTTTGTTCTTCTATGATTATGCCTGTTTGTCTGAAAGTCTTCCTTTGTTTTTAGTATGGTCATCCATTGCTTGATTTTGTTTGTTTTTTATTCTGTTCTAACACTTGTTCTTTGGTAGCTAATAGAGTTGTTTTAAGGACGTGTCACATTTCTTCTGGGCTCGTCTGACTTAGGTTATTCAAATTGCTTATTAAGTTTTACTCCAGTTTTTGTTTGAATTGTTCCATGTTTTCAGGTTTCACGGAGGGAGTTCTCTTTACTTTTATGTGAATTCCGACTTTAGTTAGCAAGAGTTTATGATCACTTCCACATTCGATTCCGTGGAGAGTTTTTACATTATTAACACTTGATTTCCATCTGGCAACTGTTAGGAAAAAATTAATTTGATTTTGTATTGTCCTCCAGGAGAAGTCCACGTGTAACGTCGTCTTGGATGTCTATTTTTGATCGCTAAATTGTTTTCTATGCTGAAGTCTACGAGTTTTTGACAGGTATCCTGTTCCTACCAATTGCCTTTTTTGCTCGTCTTCTTATGTTTGTCTAATTTTGCGTTAAAATCGCTTTGTATGTATGTTATTCCTTTATCGGGTATTTATGTAATAGTCCTTTTCAAGTGGCGGTAAAACTCAGAAATTCTATTTTTACTGCTGTATGCTGTTTAAGTTACATGCCTTAGCATTAATCTTTATGATGAGTATTCTGGAATTGATGGGGTTGTAGCTCAGTACACTTGCTTGTTTTTGTCTGGTGACCAAAGAAGTATATGGTGTTGTCGTTTTTGCTATTAAAATGTCATTGGCCTGTCCAATGCGTTTTGCACAGACCAACTATTGTAATGTTTGATATTTCTCGTTCAATAATATCCAAGTTACCAGGTTACAGAACAAGTCCCTGAACATTTCAAGTGGCAGTTGACATGATTTTACGTAGAAATAGTTTTGTTGACCAAGTTTGTACATGTATATCATTAGATCTACTCACAGCTCCCCCTCTCCCTTTTGAAGATCTCATCGGGGAAATGTTTTAACTCCGGATTTTACTATTTTGAGACAATCTATGAGATTCTCTTAGGAAGATACTAGAGGTAGTTATCCCTGGGTTTCCTCTAGGGTTGGGATGTGGGAAAGGATGTCTGAGGGGGTAGGATTAAAGGTGCGGACTTAATTTCTCCATGAAAGGGCGTTTCAGAAAATTAAGGGCTTGCGTGGGCAGGGTCGCTACTCCCTGAAGAAGTCTGTTCTTCACCGGGATCGTGAAGAAGTACCTCCCGCTACCCTTATCTGATAGGTAGAATATAATTATTAGAAAATAATTACTTACTAACAAGCAGCCTCAATGTGCCAAACTTTAACAAATGCTTGCGAAATGTGTAATAACGCAGCAGTGCAAGATTTCTTTCCTTAAAGATTTTTTATATTCTATTTATGATCTTGTGCATTTGATGTTTTGTTGAGAGACATTTACAATAATCGTACTGATTTTCAGACAATTTTGTTAACATATCAGTATTATTTATAAACTTTTTAAGAAAGAGCTACTCAAATAATTTACTTATTAAGGAAAAGGGCTAATCAGTGAGTATGCATATTTATTATTCAGCACGCACAAGCCATAAAAACCCAAAGCTTGGCATATATTTACAAATTCATTGCTTCTTTTACAATTCTTCTCTACTGAGCCATTTGTTTAGTTTTATTCTTCCAGTTCTAGCCACTATTTTTGCCTTTGCGTCTTCTCTCCACTTTCCTTTTCATAACTTTTCTTGTAGCCTTGTTTTCAGAGAATCTTTCAACACGTCCCGACCACCAAATTGCTACCTAGTTTTCTTTAGTGTCATTCGCACTATGAAGATTATTTAGGGGCAACTTCTGATCGTAACGGTTTTACAGTCAGTCTAATCCCCCCTTTTTTGCGAATTGGTATTTAAATTGCAATCGGCTATTTTTTTGCATTGTTTCTTCATTTCATATTTTTACCAGCATATTGTACAATATTCATGAAATTCCATAGCTCTATTTTTTATCAACTCCAATATAAAGCCGCTTTTTATCTGGAACTCTTTTATTTTTCTGTCTCTTCTACTAATTGTTTATTGTTTAACACCGATTCAAAGTGTTTTATTTAGGTATTTAAATTTTTTTATACTCCGCATATTCCTTGACTTATCTTTGTCTTACAGTGTAGCAAATTACACTCGTAATTTTTTTGATTCGACTCTACAGGACTGCCTAGCCACACTGTGGCCCGATGAACTTTTAGGACATTGAAAGTAAAAGTATAGATTCATCCACTCTGCAAGACTGGTGAATTGCTAATATTAGAGCGTTCGACGAGACACGCAGTGAAAGTGCTCCGCAGTTTCATTATTTTTAGTGGGTAAATAATCAATATTAAATTAATGTAGGAAACAAATACCAGCATATAAACACTGACAAACTGGAGATTCCAGCAGTAGCAAAAAAAAGTAAGTTTAAATCCGTTACTTTATAACCTATAAATCTTTCCGCTTGCAAACATAAATACAGGCGAGAACGCGATAATAGCTGGCGGCCGAGGTCACCGGACAACATCGCCCGGTACGATAATTGCGAGGACGCCGCGCTATATCAGCATTACTCGCTTATCTTTCATAAAATTTAATTTTATAAATCCAAGTTCAAAACACCATAGCTCCATAAGATAACACAAAATTTAAAATCTATAAATAAACCCGTGTATATTTTATACAAGGAGTATACTTTAAATCTAGGATACAAAACACCGATAAGAGTTAAGGGTCCGACGGGTAGAGTGGCCTCTAACCCTTTCCGCGGTGCGAAAAATCTAATCATTCGAAAATTTAATAAATAATCAAAATAAAACTAAAACAAATTATAACTAAACGTACACATTATAAAACAAGATGGAAGAAATATTGAAAGACATTAGGGACAAACTAATAAAGCTGGAGGATAACGGACGGAAATCAGAAGAACGAGAAATGAGAATAGAACAAAAATTGGACTCGATACAGCTAGAAATAGCAAAACTAAAGCTAGATAATCAAGAAATGAAGCGAGAAAACGAACAACTGAGAAATAAAATAAACATGCAAGATAACAAGATTGGAGAAGAACAATTTGATGATCTTTGGCATCAAAGAAATTGAAAACGAAAACCTGGAAACCTATCAGCAGAGCATAAAAGATGTATTAAACAAGATAGGGGTCGATATTACACCAATGAATGATATAACTGACATCAAAAGTATAGGAAAAATGGAAGAAAACAAACTCAGACCGATTATGATAGAATTAAGGAATGTGAACAAAAAATTCGAAATATTAAAGGCAGCCAATAACCTGAAAAATACAAAGTGGAGAATAAGTGAAGACTACCCCAAGGAAATACAATTACAAAGGAAAAAATTACTAATACACATGAAAGAGGCTAGAGCCCAAGGTAATAAAGCAATAATCAAACATAACAAACTCATTGTTAACGGCTCAGCTTTCACTATAGAAGAATTGGAAAGATGGGAAAAAGAACAACAAAACGAAAATGGGGTAGAAACATTGGGTAAAAGGGTGGGAAAAGATTTAGCGAGGAAGGCTAGCGAAAGATCTCCAACAGAAGATGACCGAAGAAGAGATGAATTGCAGAAAATAACCAGAACCACAAAATATATTCCAAAAAACTGTTAGCCCAATATCATGATATCAGACAAAAAGGATGTACGACCCGGCAAACAAAAAAGGACATGTGTAAAAACGCAACAAATACAATCAACAATTGGAATCTAGCCACATGGAACATAACCACACTAACAGGTAAAGAAGTAGAAGTAGTAGAAGAGATGGAGGAATTTAATGTCACTTTAGTTGGAATAAGCGAGACAAAGATGATAGGGCAAGGAATAAAAAGTCTAGGAAACAATCACACTATATATTACTCAGGAGTTACCCCAGGTACCAGAGCAAAAGAGGGCGTGGGCATTATAATTAAAAATGAACTAATTAAAAGAATCCTAAATTACAACCCAGTATCATCAAGAATAATAACACTGATGCTCGTATTAAAAGAAAAAATTACAGTCATACAGTTATATGCACCAGTAGAAGGGACGGAGGACTAGGCAATGGAAAAATTTTATGAAACATTACAAACAACAATAGATGAAGCAAGAGATTTATCTGACAAAGTAGTTTTGGTAGGAGACTGGAATGCTCGAGTAGGTAAAGATCCAAACAAAGCGCTAGGTAGTTTAAAAAAATATGGAGAATTAACACTAAATAGAAATGGGAATAAAATGCTAGAATTTTGTATCAGTAATAATCTGAAAATAGGTAATTCATTTTGGTACCAACCCCTAGATATACAAAACATATACAAGAATAATAGAACTAAAAATCGGAGCTTCCATTGAAAATAACCTAGCAGAGGAACAAGCAGCCTTTAGACCGGGCAGGCAAACAAACGATAACATATACATTCTAAGAAATATAATAGAGAAAAAGATGCAAACAGGGAGGAACTATTCATAGCCTTCATAGATCTCCATGCAGCATTTGATACCATACAGAGAACAATAATTGGATTGCCTGGAAAAAATACAAACGCCTAGAAAATTAATAAATCTGGTCAACTCTGTGTATGAAAATGCCAAAGCCCAAATACAAATAAACGGTAACCGGTCCAACGAACTTAAAATAAAAATAGGAATCAAGCAAGGGGACAGCCTGAGTCCCCTTCTATTCATAATTGTCATGGATAGAATTCTAAAGAATGCCAGGAATAAAATCAAAGGTTTAGAAACTACAATAGGGTATAACAACTTGAGGCCAGTGCAATTGGATGTCTTATTATACGCGGATGATGTACTGTTAGTGGCGGAAAAAGAAAATGCAAGAACTAATTAATATGTGGATAGAAGAAATTGAAAACCTCAAGATGAAAGTAAATATAAAGAAAAGTAAAATAATGATACTCAACAAAATGAATATAAACGATACATATACTTTTAATTACAAAGGAAGAATATTGGAATAAGTAACAACTATGGAATACCTAGGAAGCACGTTCACCGACGATGGTAAAATCGACTTAGAAATAACCAATAAAATTAGGAAAATCAACATGGTATACTACTCATTAAATAAAACTATCTTTGGAAAAAAGAGATAAATAGTAGAAATAAACTGAAAATTTATAATACCATCTTATCCCCAATACTGACATATTCTAGTGAAACTTGGACCATACTTAGTAAGCATAAACCCAAACTGACTGGCAGCAAAATGAGAGTACTGAGAAAAATTGCAAAACATATCTAAAATAGACCACTTAAGAAATGAAGATGTAAGAGAAATGCTACAGCAGGAATCAATCTGTACGAAAATAGAAAATAAGCAGTTAGAATGGTTTGGACATCTTAGCAGAATGCCGAATGAAAGAATGCCCAGGAAAGTACTAGATGCCAAAAATAGCAGAAAAAGAAAGAGAGGACGACCCAAGCAAACGTGGCTAGAACAAATTACCAAAATAGGAAAAAGTAGGGGCAAAACACTAATTGAAATAAAAGAGGACGCGAGAGACCGGAAGAAATGGAAATTATGGATAAGAAACTAACCGAAGGACAACCCGACATCCGTCTATGGTAAAAGGGTTAAAAAGAAGAAGTTCTTTTTTAGATTTTTTATGTCTGGGTGAAATTTTTTGACTTTCTTAAAAATTATTTTAAAGTTCCTTGAGTTTTTTACTCCATCTCTGTCTTTTTGCTTTCCGAGTTTTTCTTGTTAATTCTTTATACTTTAGTTTGTCTTCCTTTGAATTGTTTGCGAAATATTTTGATCTAACTTGGTTTCTTTTCAATATAATACTTCTGCATTCAGAACTAATCCACTAATATTTTGCCTTTTTTCTCTATTTTGTGGAATTTCGGCTGCTTTTTGTATAGCTTCAGATAAAATGCGTCATTGATCTTCTGATTATCCTGCATTATGGTATTTTCTCATTAAGAGCATTTAAGGGCGTAGCTTATTACATTTATTAATTAGTAGTCAATACATAATTTTGGGTTTGCCTTTTTTGGTATCGGAATGAATACAGCTTTTTGCCAATCTTGTAGAATTTCTCCTGTATCATATATTCTATTAATTGGGCTTACAAGTACATCAATATTTTGTTCGTCAATTAATTTAATTATTTCCGCACCAGAAGCTTTATTGTTTTGCAGTTGTCTTATTGCATACTATACTTCTGATTTGAATATATTACCACCTTCATAATTGTTATTTTTATGTTAGGGTTCTTCTTTCCTTTATTTCAGGATGTTTACGTCCAACACTAATTCCGAACCTTATTAATTTCTAAACTAGGGTTTTCAGTGCTTCGCGTTGAAAAGATCCTAGTCTTTTTTCTATTTTTATTTTTTCTTTAATATATGGGTATTCTTTGTTCACTTTGGTTACATAAAGCCTGCCGGAGACTAAAGACCATTTTTTCTATTTGTGCCATGTGATTTTTTTATCTTGGCACAATAATAAGGTGGTTTCTCCTTGTTTTCCTTATGTGCGTCAAGGTTAACTGATATGTTTCGGACACTTGCCTTTCACCATTTTTCGTTTACACGATACATTGACCAGAGATCACACGGATCATGCCTTCTTGATCGCAGAGCTTTTCCCAGGATTTTTACTGTCGTGTAAGTATCAGCAACCTACACAATCCCTAAGACTCTTACCAACTCTCGATTCCTAGACTGAAACACCAAAAGACTTTTACTAAATGCAACACTACTTCAAATAGGTTGGGTAAGGATTTAGGTAAGTGTCTTGCAAAGGCTTAACCTGTAAAAGCGATATCTGGACGAAGAGAAAAAATTTAACTTTAAATTAAAGAATTGGTGTTGATTGCTGGGTCGCAATTCTAAACTGTCACTTTCAAACAAACTGCTGGTATATAAAAGCGCCCAATGTAGCAACCAAAAATGCACTCCACTCCACTAACACCAACGGTGTTGACAATAGTGACCAAGTGCTTAGACTCAAACATGTCAAACCGCTTAATATTCCTTTTTTGCTATTATATTTTTATTGCTAATTGTAAGTACCTACTGTATGTAACTATAAGTAATAATAATAAGGGACGCCAATAGTCGTTTACGTGCAAAGTGCCATTGTTATAGCAATGTAGTCATCTAAAATTTGCTTATTATTGTTATTATTATTATTATTATTATTATTATTACAGAATATTACAAATAAATGTTTTGCAAAAAAAATAATTAAAGAACGTAGAGGAATATATGTTAAGCTTCAATTTTTTTAATTCGTACTATTTATTGCATGCCTTTGAAAAAGGAAAAAATTCTGTACATTTGAAAGTTGAGCGCTGTTTATTTAGAACAACTATATTCATTTGTAGGAGCAAGAGTAAATTGCTTGCAAAAATATTATATACACTGTAACCAAAATTTACAAAAAATTATTTGCCACTGTATGCAATATGTGTAACGGGTGGGTATGTTATAGAAATAAACATGTGGCTCAAAAATAAAGGGCACAAAATTATTGCGTTCTCTTCGTTCCTGATCCTACTTATACAAAAACAAATGTTGCGGAGCTGCTAAATTGTTTCTAGACATTTTTTCCACGTAGTTATTGCTCTGAACATTTAGAATCTGTTAAATATTAACATTAATTAAATTATTTGAATTAATATGTGACATAAAGAACCAAGTTTAGTTCTAAAAATGAACTGAAACTTAGAAAATACACTAAAAGTCTAGAGGACCGAATCTTTTGAGTCTTCTCTCAGGTTGTCTTTCTAAAAGCACAACGACTAAGTTATAGGGGTGACCATTGAGTTTCGCTTAGTAAATGGTGCTGACACTTTGAATTTCTTCCTTGTTTGTAGCGACGGGTATGCCTTGTTAGAGTAATCAACTGGGAACGAATTTAGGAGAATCGGCAATTATCTTTATTACTTTATTTTAGAATAATTGTAATGTTTTTAAATTAGAGCTGCTTGTAAACGCCCAAATGTAAATCCCATAGGTTCATATTGGTCTTATAATTGCTTTATACCGAAGTATTTTGGTTTGTAGTGATAACTAAGACTTTTTCCTATCCAGTGCACTTTTCAAAGTTGTAATCTACGTTGGAACCTTTTTTATTATGCGAGCCTTTCATAGTTTAAATGATTTCGCTTGAGTATCACTGTTGATGTTTGTGGATAGCTGTATGATATCAGAACTGTATTATTATCTGTATACTTAGCTACTAACGTTTATGGTGTTATTGATAAGTTCGCTGTGTACAGAAGATATAGGACATGACATATAATGTTGTCCTGGGCTACGTTTGAATTGCCCGAATTGATGATTGGGCGACTTCAAATTTAACATGAAAACTTCTTTCCTATATGTATCTTTTGCTGATTATAGTATTCTATTGGTAGAGCCCTTTTAATTTTATATAACAATTCGGTATCTTATACCTTATCGAAGGCTTGGCTAATATCTAAGAATACTGACGAGTAATTTTTGTGGTTACTCTATACACTTTTTCTATCATATCATGACCTTCCATAAAACCAAATTTGTATTTTGGTACATTGTTTTGTTGTTCCAAAATTAGTATTGACTTTTGCAGTAGTATCTTTTCCAAAAATAATTCTTGGTCTGTTTGATAGAATCTATCGAGCGGTTGAAATAGAAGGTTAAATGACCTGCAGAAGCATTTGCTTTTTCCTAGCTTGTTCTTGTCCAAGTTCTGTCATGTTTTCTAACAGGTAGAACTGGAATTTTGATATTTTTTGTTTCTTTGTATATTTATATAAACAATAAATAGTTTTCTTAGTGGATGTTAGGTTAACCAACTATTATAGCACCCCTCGGTTTTTAAGGTTGGTTGGAAGATTTTTTAATTCACAGGACAGTCTTATTTGATTGACTGAATAGTTCTTTTTCTGTTTCTAAAGGAATCCCCTAAAACAGCTCCACTTAGTATTTCTTGAGGACATTGTTGCTGGTTTTTGAATTTGTAATACTTCTATGCGCTATGTCGCAAGTACTGATTCTAGCAGGCTTCAAACGTAGATTCAAATGTTCTTAAGTAACATAAATTATGCTCTTTTATTGACATCTACAGTTTTGTTTTTTTAGTTAAAGTAATTCTTGGTTCAAATCTTATCTTATGTTTTATCAGAAATTTTGTATTATAGATATTTTTATTGCTCTACAACTGCTCCAAATCTACAAAGAACGTCGATAGTAGGGTTTTGGTGATTCTGTGCCTATACTGTAAATATTCAGAGCCCTATGTCATTTTTAGCTATTTCAGTGCTCAATTCTTTGAGTTCGACTGCGAGATGTATAGTTTGTAGTGTTATTTTGTATTTTATGTCAGAATATGTAAAATTCCATATTTTTTTCTCTTAGTATTTTGATTGTGCGAGCCGTGGTGGCTTAGTGGATAGGTCGCTAGACTACGAAACCAAGAGTTGCGGGCTCGAATCCCGCTCTCGCCAATTCGATCGCTGGCATTTTTACGGCGCACCTCGACTCAGGCTGCAATAAATGAGTACCTGGAGGTCAAACTCTGGTGTAATAATAGGCGGTCGTCACGTAGCGCTAGCCACGTTACTACCCTTGTGAGAACGCCCTCTTTAGCAGCTTAGAGTTTCAAAAGCAAGATTTTCTCGACTTTTGTTAAAAACAATTCATACGTTTGCTCAACATTCATCTTTCTTTGGTTAAGTGGCACGTAAAATATAGCCGCCATTGAAAAGCAGCAAAGAAGTTTCCCGTTGGGAACGGCATAATTTTCAACTAGCAACTGCAATAACTCCCAACATAGAAAGTGTGTGACGAGCCTTAACGCGCGCTTATCGCGCGCGAGTTCCCCTGCAAAAACAAAACTATTGAAAGATTCCGGCATTTGCATGGAAATCTCATCAGCATAAAGCACAAGTCGCACTGAAATGTCTCCTAAACGAATCATTAAAGGGAGCCGCGCTTCAGCAGCACATTAGCAGGATGCGTCTGGCTGATCACTTCTTGAACAGGGCACTAACTTACGGAACTGATGGCAATCTGTCACTTTGATCTCGACTCTGTTTGCGCAGACAGTTAAATAAGTTGCAATGAGGGAGTCGCAGCTCGCGGAGCACATTTCCGAATTAGGCAGTTTGTTTAGCGAGAGCACGTTGCATTAATCAGCGAATTTGCACTACAGCGAGACCAAATTATCAAGAAAAACACGGGCGTTCACTGGCTAAATGATACTTGAGAACGAGGAGTTTCTGATGGTTCCATAAACAGAAATTCCCGGTACACATGCAGCTTTGCCTCACTTTGCTCTTCCGCCTTTCATGCAATTCCTTCTACGCAGAAGTGAATTGTGTTTATTACCAGAGAATGACGTGTTATTTTGCTTAGAACCCTCAAGTGTTGCGTCTGAACAGACATTTTTACTGCGGCTTGTTTTTTTTTTGTCAGCTCGGGTGGAAGTATATTTACGGCACCATATCGTAAATAAAGATTATTTAAGAACTTTGGGCTGTGTTTTTGTGAAACGTCAGTAACACAAATGTAACAGAAACATAGTTCATGCAGCACGGGTTTTTGAGCAAAATGGGATACGTGAAATTATCAAATTAAAATTTAAAAACATGGCACTTCGGTGTTCTATACGTGTTATAGAAATTAAGCAGATTCCCCATCCGCACAGCCGGAAATGCGACAAATTCCATTCATGTAGAGGAATGTAACATGCCAAGAATTCTATGGTGCAAACGTTTTAGAAAATTTATAACGGAGAATGTAATCCGCTAGTTGTTGAGTTAGTTTTTTAAAAATAGTTAAAAACCGAGATAATTGTGTTAATTATGAACTCAACATTGCACGGTGCGTTGAAAGTAAGTCAAGTTGTGTATTACTTACTATGTGCTCCTGTTTCTTATATTCCAAGAGTCAAAAAGAAATTAAATTTACAAATTTAAATATTTAATATAGTAGCAACATTACAAATATTTTACCCAAGCCAACAAATGACGTGGCCGCCAGTAAATAGCCAAAGTAATACACCAAAAACTTTATAAAAAGAAAAAATCACGTATAAGAAACCAGAAGAAGAATGCTTTGAACAGAATGAGATCCAAATAATAAAATCTTGGCGATTAAAATGCAAAAAATATATAGACAATTGGCAAAATAAAAATCAAAAGGAAAGCAACAAACAACCAACTGTTTCTAAGTACTAAGTGACTTAACAGAAAAAAAAAGGAAAAAAGAAACAGAAATACAAAAATTATCCCCATTTATGCCATATCTAGGCAACAATAGAATAAGGTTACAAAGAGACAGTGCTAAAATTATAAAAGCTTCAAAATGTTATTAGATACCTACATAAACTACCAGAAGAAAAAATCTGTAGAGTGGTATAACAAAATCTACACCACACAACAGAATTGAAGCGTTGAAAGACAAGGATGTCAAACAGATAATTATAGTATTGGACAAAGTAAAGAAAACGAATAAGCTGTTTCTTATTAACTAAAACTTTTTAAAATTTAATCGTACATTTTGAAACTCTAAACAAATAATAAGCGACTGTTCAATCTAAAACTGCCAAGTATATGGCCACCCAAGAAATTGCTGTACCAGGTATTTTCGTCGCGTTAAATGCGCAGGGCTGTACGCGCTTTCCAATGAAATACACCAAGCAAACTATAAGAGATGTCAGGTGTACTCGTAAATCGTAAAAAAATGTCCAATACAAAACTGAAGAATATTGAATTAACTACATACACAAAGAAAACAAATACTGCCATCACCCATAATAATAAAAATCCCACAATACTCACTAATTTCAATAAGGCCGCAGTATGAAGCTCAATCAGCAGCACCACAAGTTCAACATAGTCATAATCGTCAATTATGATAACTATAACCAGATTATATTATAATATTTCTTCTACAAAAACAAAATATATATCTACAGCAGAACATTGCGGATATTCTACTGCAAAGGAGTTTTCCTATACGAATCAACCAAGAAATCATAATTGAGCTTGACTCTGATCACCTACCTATTGTTATATTATTCATTAGTACCACACAAATAAAACATCCTATTATTTGACTGCTAATAATAATTTACAAACTAATCTAGAGCCACGAAACTAGAGATAGGAAAAGACATAGATCAAGTTGTAATTAAGCTTACTATGACGATATGCATCAAACCAATTCAGAACCCTAAATAGTTTAACACATAGCGTTGGAAGAAAAGGCTTGTCGTACTAAGGATAAGTATATACCAAAGTACATAGGGGAATTAACCAGGCGACCCGATATGTGGAAAAACACAAAAAGAACATTAAAACAGAAAGAGAAGATTACAATTTAGGGTCAGAAAACACGCACAGATACAAAGAAAACCATATATTTTGCTGAGCTTGTCTACACTAGCAGTTACCTGCGGGTCAATAAAAAGCACATTGAAAGGAATTTATCATCGCTCAACTTATTGAGTCTACATCTCCCTACAACTTTCTAAACAAAAATAGGTTGAGCATGACAATACCAAATGCAGTGCTTGTACAATTAATTGTGAAAGCTCTAGCTGATCTCTAAAATATTTAATAGATCCCTTAGACTCTGTTATTTTCCTCAAACCTAGAAGAAAGACGACATTCTACTATTTCTAAAACTAAAAAAAAAGAATAAAAAGTTAATAGTTTGCTACTCACAAATATCCAAACTATTTGAAAAGTGTCATCACTTAATATCCTTCAGTTATTTCAGTTTGGTCTTCAAAAAACGTAGTCAAATAACCGTCAGTTACAGAGAGTTACCAAACTGATTACGAAAAAAAATGTACATATTATGTATCAATATTTTTTTAACTTAGCTTAGACCTTTGATAAATCAAAGCAATATTTTCCTTCTTAGAAGATAAAATGTTTGCCTTCAAAATTAACCTTGTCATTTCTAGAGCAAATACCATAAGAGTAGAAGTTCCACATAAACACTATATTGTAGAACTAATATTAACTTTAATTGGGACTTTTCTATACTTGTTGCTGTTGTTGTTATTGGAGAGTAGTCAGGTGATATATCTAGATACGATTTGGTTTCAAAATCAAAGGAGTCTGTAGACCAATAAGTTAACTGTCCAGTTAATAGATGATTTAACCCTAAACTATTAATGGTTTTTAACAGTTTATTTCTTTGGTCGTGATAATCCTTAGCATTCAACTCGCCGATTTATCTGCTAATTTATTATAATAGGTGGCTTTCCCGTAATAATTCTGCCTTTTAATGTTCGAAAAAAGTGCTCATACTATTTTTGCCCATTATCGCGTCATAGTAGCATACACCGTTAAAATTAGAAATAAACCTTTTCGATTTTCAATAACTATAACAAAAACTATATTTTATTTTATTTTTAATTAAATGCAGGGAACTTAGTGTTCGATATAGTCTTTGATAATAATATTGTCACTATCAGGATGTTACGTGCCGTATATTTTGTATCTTACTATTCTTTCGGAGATTTCGATATTAACATGACTATCAAAGACAGAAGTAGACTTGTTTCTGTGTTGTGCTATACCGTTCAGATTGTTAACCGAAGGTACTTAGCCTTTATTAGTTTATGTAGCGAGATTAAATATTCAACTTTTTGCTACTTGTAGTGACAGCTACACCACTTCTGGCAATTTGGGCGTATGAGATATTTTGTTGTATTTGTTGGGATGCGTATTGAGTTCTGCTACCGAGCTGATTAGTCCTAAGTGAGACAAGTATTTTTGTTACTATTCCATTGCATGCGACACATCTGCATTATTATTTTTACTTGTAAGTTGACATTACGATATTTCATGATTACCAATTTATTTGACACATGTTGAACTCCTGTTACAAAAGTATTTTGTGTGTTCAAAACGTTGGCATTTAGTGCATTTGCACAAAATGGTTTTATTACTAGGAGTCAGATACAATCAATGTTACCTTTCGACATAGACACCGTGAACATTGAGACATTTGTCATACCGGTAGACGAGTTTTCCATAGAAGCTAACCACCAGCTTGTTGAGATATATTTCAATGGCGTTTTGAAGCTCTTTGTTGGTGCGGAAGCGTTGTCTTCCCAGACCTCTGCTCAGTTTCCAAAAAAAATGGAAGTCACTCGGCGCTACGTCTGGGCTGTACGCCGCGCGATTGAACACTTTCCATTGAAATAGCGCAAGAAGCTGATTGGTTACGAAAGCAGACCATTCCACAAAACAGTATGTCTCTTCTTTTGTTCTGAATGGCTCTCCGCAGATGATGTAATGTCTGACAACACACATTTGCATTGATTATGGTCCCCGGTTCTATAAACTTCACTAATGCTGGTCTTCCGATCCCAGAAAATGTTATCCACGGTCTTACTTCTTGTGAATGTTTGTTTGAACTTTTTGGGTTTGTTCGGAAAATTAATTGTTTAGATTATTCTTTCGATTCTGGATTGTCATAAAGAATCTAAGTTTCATTTCCTCTGACCATTCATATTAAAAATCTCCCCCCTCATTAGCGCAACGTGTGAGAAAAGCTAAGATTAATGATCCTTTGTGGTCGTCGGAGAACATTTTGGAAACTCAACGTGCATAAAGTTTTCGGTTGTGTACAGAGCCGACTTTCAAATGCCCGGAAAATCTACAGGCAATTCACTAATGGTAAACCTTCGTCTCTGTTGAACCACTCATCATCCTCGCACAAAACCATCACTCTTAAAGTTTGGACTATAAACATAGCTCATTCTGCTGCGCTATTCTTTCTACCTGTAAAAAATGAATGACGCTGCGTAAATTGCACTTGGTGGGAAAATTAATCATGCCGACCATGTTAACGGGCCTGCAGCTTAGCTCTAACTGATGTTTTAAACTCAGCAATGATAGATGTTATGATAGAGAAGCTGCGCAGTGCGCAGATTCGCCTCGTGTCGCTCGGTTGGTCATATAGCAGCGTTATCGGAGTTTGAGAAAAATAGCAGTGGTATTAAAACTACTTATACGTAGTATAGCGAGATTAATTTTACACCTATAAGAAAATTGGATGTGGTTTAGGTTCTAATTTTAGAAAGTTTTGATTTTGATATTCATTACTGTTATCGTTTTCTAAGACCCCGTGCCGATTGATGGGGTTTACCTAATATAAATTTGCTTCTTTTGTATTAAAAGGTATTTTAGCATTATTTTCTTTACAAAATTGCCTTTTATTTTCTACTACAGCGGAACCTTTCAAGCTGAACATAAGTCGAACATTTTTAGTCAGAAAATTTGTTTCTTATGGCAAAAACAAGCAATAAGTCGAACACCTTTTATCTTGTATGTTAAAAGGTCAGTTTTCATGTTAAACAAAATATATCTTTTAACATTTAAATATTGCCAATATTATATTTATTGATTGTCTGTCAAGAAAAGTTTAAAGTCCAGTGTCAAGAAGACCAGGTATAATCTGTTGTTTTATAAAATCTCAAGTGTGTCTTCTCCAAAATTTTGTCACTTTTCTATTCTTAATATATAGATTAAATCACGTCATCAAGTGTAGTTCAAGACTACGTGAAAAAATATGAATTGCAGAACGTTGTTAATACCGGTGAGAGTTTTTAAGGCAAATGCCGTGAACAATTTTGGTACTTAAAAATAAAGGTTGCAAAAGAGGCAATCACGCCAGAGAAAGGCTTGAAAGTTTGTTTTGCTATAGTGCTACGAAAGGAAAATGAAACCGGCAATCATCAAAATCAACGAATTTTTAAAAAAATGAAAGGGGCAACGAAAGCTTTGCCTGTTGATTGGCGGTCAACCACCATTACATTCACGGGTTGGCTTTTAAGCATTAATGCTCGAATGAAGAAGGCTGCAAGCCATGTAACAGTAAACTAGACCAACTTAAAGATTTTGTTTTTTTCTTCCCAATACCCCCAATCACTGCCGACTTATTAAGGAGGCAAAAAGATCATGCTAGATGCATTTGGTAGAAAAAGTGTCTGCAAAAAAATATATTAGACACAATACAATGCGTTTTAAAAGCTTGGAATAAAACCGAGGTACACACAGTTCAAAATTTTTTTTGAAGTGTTGATTCACCGATTGAAGGAGTTGAATAGCATTACTCAAGAACTGAATCCTGCCGTCATTATAACTTATGGCCTGATGGGCATCCACGACAATGGACTACGGAGTAGTGAAAAGATTGATAATAAAATGAAAGTCTTGGAGTTTGTAAGACAAGTACAGATGGCGATAATGGTTGTGACACAGATAAGCTTTACGTTACCTTGGAAAACTTAAGCTTAATTTCTGGTTTGTTATGTTTAACAATAGACTTTGTTTGCATGTTTCAGATGACGGAGATGAAACATTAATCTTACTGATGGATACTTTTAACTATAAAATTATTTTTCGCGCAAAAACGTTGCAAACTAAATCCTCTATAAGTTGAATACCTTCTTAAGTTGAATAGTGATCCGAATAGTGTTTAACATAAGAAGGTTTCACTGAATTTTTGCAATTCAGTCTCCATCCTAACTACTATTCTACTTTTTTTACACATTCTCGTCCATTTCTTCCTATTTATTGCAGTTCCTTCTGCATCAACTATTCTTGTCTTCTTTAGATTATTTGTTCCCTTCTTTTTAGTATTACTTTTATTATTTTATCTTCCCCATTTCGTTCTTTGCTGCTTTATTTTTTTATTGTCTTCTCTTATTAGCTCTTATAATATTTCTTAGTTGTTTTTTTGCCTGCGTTAATTTTTGCTTATTTTAACTGGTCCTAATATTTTTCTTTTTAACTTTCATTCGGCTATTCTTAGTTTTCTTGTTCTTTCTTTGTACTTGTCATAACTTTTTACATATTTTTAATGTATGTTTTACCAAGACTTTATTTTTAAAAATTGTTCTATTGGATGGGTAGTCCCTATTTTATGTCACTATTTTCTCGTTACTCCCGTCTATTCTCTCCTTTGTTGGATATTTGGAACTTCTAGATACTTGAAGTTGCTCACTTTCTCAAATTTTTCACTTCCGTCTCTTGTCGTTCTGTTTATTATTATTATTTCCTTTCCTATTCTTATCAGTTTTGTTTTGTTGATGTTTGTTTTCAGCCCTACATTTTCACCTTCCTTAATTGTCTCTTCTAATATATGTTCCATTATATCTCTTCTTATTGTCTCTCTATCGTGTTTATCGCTCCTTTAATTATTATTCAAGTTACATATTCTATAGATATGTTAAAAATGGCGGTCGAGAGTAAGTCCCCATGTTTAACTCCTTTATCTGTTCTTTTTTGTGTCACACCGTTGCTTTAGTTATTTACAAAATCTACAGGTGATTCCTTTTAATTTCGCTGCTTCATGATATACACAAGCTTTACCTTGAATGGAAGACTCGTTCCAAATCTACAAACATTTACATTTATCTTTTGTTTATATGGCTAATGATAAGTAACGATATTTTGTTGCAATGCATTTGGTATTGTATTATTTGAGTTTTGTATAATATCGTTTGTAATAAACTGTGTATATAAATGATTTAAAGATCCGTGCGATAGATAGAGATATATTTGGGCAATATACGGTTGTTGATAAATTTGATCAACTTACACTGTAGAAATTAAACTATAGTTCGAATTATAACTGTGTAAATTTAAAATTGTACAGGTTGGCGCAAAAATAATTGTGGTTTCTGATTATTAAACTTAAAACAGTATAGTTTAGCTTATAATTAATTTATTTAAGAAAAATAATAATCTTTAGATTTCATGTACCTTTGCCGACAAGAAATAAGTCTATTAATTCCGGTACCATAAACTTTTAGAGTTCTAGAACCGATGAACAATTCGAAGGCGTTTTGGGCTTCTACTTGGTTGTTAATGACCTTCTGCAGGAAACGATAATCGGTGGGAGAAAGGTGGGTGAGGTATCCCAGTTCGTTCAATTTTTGTGCAGTCATTTGTAAGACGTGGTCTGGGGTTTTCGTAGAGAATTGGCCTCTTTCGATTGATAAATTTTGCAGATTTTGATACACTCTGAATTTCCTGGTAATACTTCTCTGATGTGATGGTTCCTCCAGGTCTTAAAAAGTTGTACTAAAGGACTTTACGTGCTGACCATCAAACAATAATCATTACCTTCTTTTGATGCTGGTTCGGTTTGGGGAAGTGCTTTGGTGCTTTATCTCTGTCAAGTCACTGCGCTGAACGTCGTCGGTTGTCTATAGAATCCATTTTCGTCACACGTCACAATACGATCAAGAAATGGATAATTTTTGTTGCGAAGAAGAAGTGCAGAGTAGATTTCGTATCGTCGAAGTTTTTGGTTTTCGTTCAGGTAACGAGGCACCCATTTGTCGAACTTTTTTGATTTTCCCATTTGATTCAAATATCGAACAACTGTTGAATGGTCAACATTAAGTTCTTCTGCAATATTTCGCGTTGTTTTGCGTGGCTCCGCTTAAGTAATGATCCTCAGTCTTAGAAGGACGTCCATGACCCTTCTCGTCTTCAAGGCTCTTTTAACTATAAATTAAAGAATTAAATTAAGTGAAATATGTGAAATTTAATAAATGATAACTATTTTGTTATACTGTAATTACAACTGCTTTCTATTTTATGTGCTTATCGATGTTGAGCTCAAAACCCGGTTTCTCACGCTGATTTATCGCGCAAACTTGATTATAATGAAGATTATTTACAAAGGGCGCCACTGTGATGTAGAACATTTTAATTTCCTTTCAGTAGCCTAAAGAGGCTCGAAATGAATTATTGTCTCCGGGCGCGGGGCAGAGCGCTGCCCGGACTTCGCGTATATTCCATTATGCTAAATAATGTGACCCCGCTGAGCTGTCGTAAATAAGAAGACTGCTTATGATTTACTGGAATGAAAAATATTACGCTCCTCTCGTGCCTGTCGCAGATTATTAATTCGAAAATTTTACGTTAAATATTTATAAACCCTGTCCGCCCCGCGAGCTTCCCGAATTTCCTCGCCGCAAGGCCAAGCAACGGCGATGCCGCCTTGAACGTGAATAATTATAATTTGAATTTTCCGGCAGGCGGCGGAGAAAGTTTTAAGGTTACTCATCCATGCGGGGCGTAAAAACGATACCTTCGAGTAGCATGGAAATGAGTGCGTATCAGAGAAGTTTTCAGCGAAGTTCCGGCTAATACCTTCTGTAGTTCAAATGTCCAGACAAAAAGGTATTACGCTGCGTAAGTCGGGCCACCTTCGCCGGCTAATGGGTAAACTGGAAAATCTACGGAAACCTGAGACTTCACTGAACAAAAAATGTGTTACAAAAATAATTAGCGAGGTCATAAGATTACATATTACATGTTTGGATGTTCAAATTAAAATATAGGGCGAAACAACCTGGAAAACACAATGCAAACATTATCTTGTAACGTACAACAAATTTTTAATCCTCAGAGATGGTAATTATTGATATAACAAAACTAATTACCAAACATTAGTTCCTTCGCACAGTTAAATTGAAGAGCTTGCGTTCTATACGTAATTAAGCAAATATAAAATTAGGAAAGCAATAAATCTGCTTAAATTTGCCAGGAGTTCACGTTTATAATTAGTTGAAAGGCTAATCTTCTCAATTAATTTTAAACTTTTTCCAGAAAGGAAGCACAAAATCCTATAAAATATACGGAGAGGGTTAAGCAATATTTTAGCAACAGTAAAGGACTACTGCTGTACTACTAATTATTAAGAAAAATAACTGCCAAATAATCTTTTGGTCCTTTATAAAGGCGGTTGTCTTAGCGAAAACTAAAAAAAGAATATAGAGACAGAAAATGTAAATGTCGTAACAAATACTTTAGTCAAGAGCGTTGTGTTTGAGCTTTTACAAAAAATCTAACAAAAAAAAACAAATGTAATGCTTTACTGTGATATTGAACCCACCCGTTCAAATATTGTCCTGAATGAAGAAACGGCAGAGCAAAAATAAAACAAATACTAATACAAGGGCACAATTAAGATAATACTTAAAAATCAAAACTTTATACATGGTAGCGAATGCTAGATCCTTACTAAAGTTTGCGAACGTAGAATTGTGACAGCAGGAATGAGATTTCTACAATCATCTGATACAGTAGAAGAGATATTAAAAGAAATAAAAATATTAGAGAAAAAGCAAAAGTCTATGAATATGGAAACTGCAAAGCATGGCAGAAAAGAAGAAATATAAATATATATAAAAAGTAAAGATATACTTTAAAAATAAAGTTTTGGAGAAAAATTAAAAGTTAACACAAAAAATATTCTAAAGGTATGTACGAGAGGCAAATTACGAGTTAAACATGGAAGAAAAGAAATATTTTGAAAGAAGAATTATAAGCAAACACAGAAGAGCATTCTAAAAGTTTAGTAGGAGAAGACCAACAAATTATAGCAAAAATCTTCGAAATTACAAGGAACTATTGGTGGTAAACGACTAGTGGCTGTTATGGAAATTAGGACATAATTATTTTACTGGATTAGAACCACCAAGAAGAGACACGAATATAAGAAGAAGTCAGTGTTCCAAATTCACTGGCAATAGCGTACTGGGTACAGCAGGAACCTTTGAGATGATTTCTGGAGAGTCTTAAAGAACATCAGTGATATGCTATTGAGGAATCAGTTGTTGATGTAGTGTTGGAAATCTCAAGTAACCTATGTAATTGAGCATCAATGTATGAAGCTTAATAATTTTTTGTTATTTTACTTATCTTCGTTATCTTAGACTACTTTATCAAGTAAACTATAGCATGCGCAACAGTAAATCAAGTCGCTAAAGCATTTAAAAGACGTTTCAACCATTTTGGGGTATTTATTTGGATAAATTAGCATTTTCATAGAAATGAACAAGACCCTACGTTGAAACAAGCAATAAATTAGCATCAGGGACAAGGGTTCGTAATCATTTTCATTGGTGGTCCCATGATCCCTTCTCAGTTCTTAAACGCTAATGTAACGGTCGGCTCCAAGAAGTCAGACTTGATGGTTTGTTACTACCAAATATTCTAGAGCACTGCAAATTGTGCATCCGAGAGAGACGCTTAAAAGATTAAAAGATAAATGGTCTGATTAGACAGTAGTCGCGTTAAATGAGAATAAATAATAATAATTAAATTGTGACTAATCCGTTCTAAAAAATGCTACTAATTTTCAGAAGCGATTTCCTGAAAGAGGTAGTTGGCATAAAATATTTTACTGTATCCGCTTGCCACTCTTTATTAAATGGTACCTAATTATTAATTCTTTACCAGAAGTTATTGTTTTTTTGTAAATTTGTCCTTTATTTCCTGCTGTTGATCTATTTTCCTATATTTATTTATATACGCGCTGTTTATTTTAGATTCTTATTTATTGTAACTAATCGTCATTTTCTTTCGCTCTTGTTTCTTCTTTTTCTCATTTCTATAATTTACTTTTGCATCTTTTTTCTTTTACAATTAAGTCGTTATCAATGTACACCTTAGATCCTCTCCTTAATTATTTTAAAAATTTTTCTTTAAAATTTTCTGTTTAAAAAAATATTTTTCTTCCAATTTGACGGACCTCGCTTTTCGCTAGCTCCAACGAATTAACAACCGCACTCGCTTTATCAATACGCAAATTATGTCTGCTCATTGTCAGCATTGTTTGTCGAGAAACCTCCTTCTCCAGAAAGTACCAGCGCTTCTAGCACAAATGTCAGCGCAAACGTCCTTTCTACCTTCCTTCAGGGATCGGCATGGAGTCCAAGAGGACAATTTATTTTTTGAGTCTAACGATAACTTAACCATCGTGAATGGACGTAAAAGAGAACATCGTGGGCAAGCCAGAAAAAAATCTGCCAAGGTTTTTCTGTAGAACCGCTACGCAGATATGTAGACGGATAACGGCTAAGCCGATTAAACCAACGGCTCCCTATATGAGATTTCTCTATTAGTTTGCTTAAGAAAATGCAAATACTTAACCAGTTTAAATAACCAGTTAAACTTCTCCGAGATTAAGAATCTAGCCGAATCCGTCATGATCTATCTCAGTTGAGAACGTGATTACCAGGATGTTATCATCCGCTTACTACACCTACGATCCGCCACTCTTAAACGCAGCACTTCATGGTGTGCAAGAATTTGTGATGGAAGTGAATGTCCAGGTTGATCTCCTTAAACAGCAAATCTGCTGCGGCCCTTTTATGTATAAGAGACCCATTCAATCTATCAACCTACAACTGGCTTTTTGAAACGTGGACGGCCTTCGCGATAAAAACCAACAGCTCCTGGAGTTCGTTTAGAGGGTATAGTTTGAATGCTATTTTGTTCAACGAGATCTTTCTAAAAGTCATAAGAGCTACCTCCTGGTAGTCAAGGACAAAATCATAGTCTTTGTGAAGTTATGCTTGGAGCACGAAAAACCAGAATTTGTTTTTGCTGCCTATAACTTTTCCATGCACGTAGATTTGGATGTCATCCTCGAGAAAGACTTTACCACTATCATTACACGGGGACCCCAATAAAAAAACATCTTTAGTAGAATAGTAAACGGTTAACACCAATGGCAGGGCGCTGTATGGGTATATCAACCTCTACAACATGTTGGTGGTGCGTCGTTTGGAATTTACCTACTATGGCCCCAAAGGGTTGCTGTCCCCGTGCAGCACACGATAGAAAACGTCAGTGAGTTAAACAATTATTATAATACCATTTATTTCACTTGGAGATAGCCGAGAATATAGAAAACATCTTTTTGTGCGATTCGGTCTCATGGCTAGCATTCACCACCCACTTAAAGCACAAAATAGGGCACATCCCCATCATCCGCTTCGACAAAAATTTAAAAGAGGTTGTATGACACCTCACGACCTCTATCTAAATCTCCATCACTTTGCTAGCAATCGCGTCAACGCCGGTTACGGAAGAAACTTGTCCTCCTGGCAGCTTAGGAGCGGACCCGTTTAACATTCATTGGACCTTAAAGACCAAGGTAAGTACAGATAACTCGGCCAAGCGTAAGTTTGTAGAGTAAATTATCTACGAACAACTGAAGATAGCCGCGAAGACCCCGGGATCTATAAGCGTCTTTGGGTGATAGAGAAAATTACAAAATATTTCACAAGGAAAGAAGTCACTAGTAGGTCCTCTTTTGAAATGTGGCACAATAAGCCTATCTTTAAGGTGTTTTGGTCTTTCTTGTCCAGCAGCAAAGTTCTGGATCAAATTCGGTTACGTAAAATTATCCGGAAAGCGTCTCTGATCCGGCGTCTTTTAAGTCTCTGTTTTGCCTCTAGTTTTATGTAACATTTATGTCTGGGACTTGTCAACTACGTCCTCCATAATGAGGCAGAGAGATGCTGACCAGCATACGGCAACTTTAGGAACACCTCGAGCTCATTCAAGAATAGTGTCATCTGTGGAAGATAAAAATTAACACCGAGAAGAGTACATCTGTCTTATTCCCCACCCGAATAAAACTTAGTTGGCTTGATGACTTGATCAACTTGAGGATCTCTAACCCGGTGATACCTGAAAAGCAGAAGTAAAGTACTTCCGAGTAATTTTAAACAATAAACTCATCTAGAAGACTCACTTGAAGGGGGGCGTAAGCAAAACAAAAGTAATTTAACAAGTTCAGAGTTTTATGTGCCATTGTGGCACCAGTGTGGAGGTATGCAGAAAAAAACCAGCAAAAGCTTAGGGCTGTCTAGAACCAGTTACTCAGGACTACATGCATGGAACTCTGTACTGATATATACAGAGATATGGATTTGACAACAATCGAGAACCTTACCTTGTAAAAAGCTACAAAAATTTATCGATCCGTGACTTGTACAATTGTAAAATTGGTTGAGCTGCTACCCACAAGCGCCCAGGTTGACTGTAGATTCTTTCAAATAAATTAAGGATTACTTAAAAATTGCCCGACTGTGTGTTCAAGTTTAACAGACTAGTTTAGCAATGAGAAGTAAACCAACGGGGTAAGTTTATGCAAAGGAAATTATAGAGGATATTGGGACTATAAGAACAGCAGTCCAACAAAACCCACGCTATTAGGCAAAGATATACGCCAGAACTCTTCAAATATCCAATTAAAGTCTTTGGAGAATTTCACACGTGGACCTTAATTTTCATCCATACAAAATGGTAGTCTAAGTGAGGCCAACAATGTAAGTGTTGCAAAAATTATTTTCTGGCATCTAGTTTTACATTACAAAGATGTTTATTTGCACGTTCGCTCGAATTAATTATCGCTACTGGTTATGAAGGTACTTTAAGATTAAAGTGTTGACATGTAGCCTCGTCAACACTAGGGACTCGAATCACATATTAAGAAATAAAATAGTAACAATTTCTGAAAAAACGATCAGGAGAATAATAAAAAATCGTTGACATAAATTAGAGCACTGTTTGGTAAACAATGGAGCTTCTCATCACATTGACGTTCCTTTTAAAAGATAAAATGGTACGGATGAATCTTCGCAATACCACAAATTACTTAAAACTACATTTATTTGTTAATTTTTGTACTTACTATCGTTGGCTTTCAGAATTTCATTGAATAAGATAATGAGAGACAGTTTATCTCACAAAAATACTTTCTATTGATGGAATTGTGACAAATAATTGAAAAACAATAAAAAGGATTGCTTATTTGAATTAAAATTGTTAAATACCGCTGAATTTGAAAATGAATAATTAAAAAGTATTATATAAAAAAGCATTTTTCCTCATTCCACAAAAAGAAAGTTCTCTGCTCCTAACGAGTGTGGAAGACTTATAAAAACGTCAGAAACCCTCTGGTATCCATTTTAAAAGTTTCAGTAAGTCACTATACTTGACACTACTTATGACTTTTTATATAGATCTTGCTTGGAGAATGTGTGTTCCTTCTTTATGTCTACCATTTTAAAGTTTTCAATAGAAAAGGAAGTCTTGTAATGGAGTTTCTTCTCCTCATCTGAACTGCAGGTGCACTATCTCACTAATTGTAAAGTCTTCTTGCTTTGTATTAGTTTCTTCTTTTCAAATAAACTTTAAAATTTTTTAAGTCTTCCATCGTCATATAGTAGACTCCCAAAACGTTCTGAAGTATGCAGCAATGTATAAATCGTTGCAAGTCATTATGGATCCCGAATCATCTATTCCCTTTTTGGCACATTAAGTGAACTTAAACTACCTCCTTGTGAGCGTGTCCCTGAGAAGGAACTTATACTCGTCTATTTTTAACGAAGGCAATATTCTCAGTAGCCAAAAGTAGCTCGCCACGACAGTAAATTTTTTGTTTTTTCTTCCACGATTATCTGGCCAGATAGTTAGTTCTTCATTGTCACTTGTTGTTATTTAGTGCCTATTTCAAAATATAGGACGATATCTTATAAGCACCTCGTATCTCTACCGTTTCATCGCACATGGTATTGTATTAGTGGAATTTAGAATAGTTAGGTTGAGCTTACAGTTTTTTCGAATAAAATGGCTGTGAGTTGGTCAAGTAGGATGTTGAAAAGCACTTATCGATTATTATAACAATTTATTTGGAGCCATTTTCCTTCGAAAAAATTTAATCTGATCTCTTTATGTCATATCTACAAGATAGATATACAATAAAGGCCGCTTCGCAACCTTGCTAAAGTATATTTCTAAGCATGAGATGGTAAAGCTTTTGAAACGTGTGTGTTGAGGCGCTTCGCGCCTTGTAAGATGTACAAGCCCTACCTTCTCCCTATTTCAATGTAGCCAATATTGCAAAAGACTGCAAAAAGACGGCAACCACCAAAGAGATTGAACCCACAAACCTCGCATCTCGAAACAAACCCGCTACCAAATCGACCACTTGGGACTACGAGAAAGCGCGCTTCGTGCGCTGGTTCGTTCGGTCCGTTTTTCTGTCATTTCTGACATCTGTCAAGCCTTGTAATTTTTAAGGAGCTATTTTTTAGGCCACTTTCACTGGTTTTCTTGATTTTCTGATGGCGGATTTAAATTTTACGTCAAATTTGGCTGTCTCTTTTGTTTTTCAGCGGAATCGGCGGCCAGGGTATTTTATGTGCTATTCTTACAGTTTATAGAGGGAAGTTTTACTTCTACCAAGTAAGCTTCGAAGTTTGCCTGCAGTTCTCGCTTACTTTTTCCATTGGCATTCTTTATCGTTGTCCGCCATTGACCACAGGTATCATTTGCTGATAATTTTAATTAAAAATTAAATTCGCCCTTAAAAATGTTGCTGTAAAGTGTGGCTTTGCCTATATGTGACTGCAATCTTAGATGTATAACAGGTTCATTATTTTTATTAGGCATTCCGGTTAGTTCTTTTTCTCTACAATGCATTTATTTAACATAGAAAATAAACAGATACATCGTTTAAAATATTTCTCTGATAAGTTATGAGCTTTTTCCATATTTTAGGCAGAATGTGGATGTGGTGTCGAAAAAACCAAATGGTCTGCTAATGCGTGTTGCATTGATCGAAAGAGATGATTATCTAATGGGAAGAGCTTTAGAGAGTACGAAGGGTGCGGAAGGATTTTCCATTGGAGGTCTAGTACGGTTTTATTTACGTATGATTACGGAAAATGATCACTTTTGGTGTTTTCTAGCTATTCGGTCTCGGCAGTTCATAGTAGATGACATCTTCTTGGTCTCACCAGATACAGAACATAACCTCCTAGCCATGGATATTACGCATTGGCGTTGAAGAGGACGGTGTTTCAGGATTAACTCTTTTGCACTTGGAATTAGCAAAGCATATGCATTTTTTATCTTTCATTATAATAATAAACAAAAAACTCTTTTTACGTTGCTTAGTAAGAAAATAAATCGCGATGTTCAAGCCATTTGCAATAGCACCCATTTCCATTCATTTTGAATCTTTCCCATTACACGTAAAGAACTGAAATGGTTTATTTATTATCATTTAATGGCCTTGCCAATTCCTTGAGTGTTTGAGTTAGGTTTTTATCTAATGATGCCTACAATTGGTCGTTTTCGAACTTTTACGGCTGACCTGAGTTTCTTGTCATTCACATCAAAATCACCATTGTTAAAACTTTGAAATACAAATTTTCAGTTGAAATACAATTGACTTTCATCACTATAAATTTTTATAAACATTTTATGAGCTCCAGTAGCTGACTTTTTCAAATAAAATAGGAAAAGTAGCAAATGTTGAAAATACACAATAAAACAATAGAATTTTTTGAGACATGTCAATAATGAGTAATTAAATAAAATGGAAGAATAACTGTCATATACTATACAAATATGTCAAAAATGTTCCCATGATATCTAATGACATTAGTATTACAAATTACCGTTTAATTATTTACCTTTCTTTAATATAATGGTTTTTGACGACCGGAAAACTGCTTATTTGATTACGAATGTACTAGTACTTTATTGCCTGCCTGCTTTCTTTCTCTCTGATCGGGTAGTATTAAGTCCTGTTAAACTTTAGTTGCCAATGCAGTTTTTATAGCCATTTCTAAAATGCCCAGTGTATTTAAAAAAAGTTTTGTATTCATGAATCCTACTGCCAGGTACTTTAAACAAATACATTAAAATTAAGCTTTTCCCTAAAACATTTGTTTGTGTAAGTAAAATAGTTATTTTTTTGAATAACTTTCACTTTTCAAACGCAGAAAACTATAAACTGTCACTTATAACTTTCATCGATAATCTCTGTGCACTTCTTGGTGCATGATGACATGCATGGAGGTTTTAGGAGTTTCAGCCGCCCCAAGAACTCCCTTCTTAGTCTTGCAAAGCTAATGTTATGTTTCTTTCTTCTGTCCCACATGATTTCAACGTTGTTATTGCTACTTGAAAACGGTTAAAATCACTAAAGCTTCCGTTCCATCCAGTGTTCTTCTTGTTTGGTAATACTTAGGGTTCCCGAAGTTTTAGGACGGTATTCCGAACCTTAATCTAAATTGTGGTCATATATATCATCGATACTTTGCTCCAAAAAAGTCTAGTAAACCAACTAACAAAAATCTTGCAGGAAATTTAGAATTTCTATTGTAAGTTTAGAATGTTATGTTAGAAACTGTTAAAGTCATAGCAGAATAGAGGCCAAACATTAGATTTTGGGCAACATATGACATTATTTTTTCAATGTTAGGCGTAAGTGCGAGCATTTTTGATTGAAGTGAAAAGAAACAATTGTAAGATATGGTATGATCGTTTGTCTTTCAAGTAGCTTGCAATATAAGACTGTTTAACCATGTCGCATACTGAGGTGACGATATTCTTTGAGAATTTTGCGACACTAACCTGAAAATCACTGATTTGATAATGAAGGTGCTTTACTTCGGGGGGATGAAGTTGATCATCCAACATTTGAAACATGCATGTTATAGGGCACTGTAATGTATTAAATCTTCGACTACAATCGTTCAAGTATTTCAATGTTAGAGTTTGACGTAGTGCATATTGGTTTTTTGACAGTTTTGTAAACCAACAGTTTCTTAGAGAGTCACCTAGTAACCAGTAATAATTTTTTTAATTTTAGATTGAGTTGGTTTCTTTTTGTTTAGATATGGGTTCTCCATGTTAAGGTTTTGTCGAAGTGCAAGCCTAAATACTTCACGCAGCCTGTTTGTGGTAGAGCTTAATCATTTATAGTAATCTCAGGAACAATACCTCTTCGTGAAAGTAATTTGTATCGATATGTGGCTGTTTGTGTCAGCGTGGTCCCGTGGTTGAGGGACGGGCTGCGATGCTAACGGACCCGGGTTCAATTCCCGGTGCTCTCTGATGCCTGGCGGGTGGCCTACTTAGTCTTGAGTTTCTGCGTTCATTCGAACAAGGGGTAATAATGGCGGTCATCTTAGGCGCGGCGTTCGCCATTTCGGCCTGCATGAGAGATGGTGCGCGACGACCGCGCAGAGAGAGCGAACGTATGAGAGCCTTAATCTCTCAGTTCGCAGGCCGTGCTCCCACGCGGGGCGTAGAGCCTTACCATTATTATTATTATGTGGCTGTTTATTTTAAAGCGCCACTTTTTGAACCATCTGCAAACATGATTCATATTCTGATGTAGAGATCGGGCGGCTGCATTGAGATTGTTATGTGTAGCGAGGATTACGGTATCATCAGCATAAGTTGCTATAGTTGTATTAGGGCTGGTAGGTAGATCGGCTAAGTATAGAACATATAAGGTTAGCCCCAAAACGTTTCCTTGGGATACTCCGAATTTAATAATATGTAGTTCAGAGACTGCTTCTCGAAACTTCAAGGTTAGATTTTGTGATGCTGTAGTAAGGGTGTGAAATGAGCGGTTTTAACTTGAATACTAGACTTTTGTGACAGATCTTATCGAAAGCCTGACTAACGCTGAGAAAGAATGCAGAGCAGTATTTTTTATCTTCGAAAGCGGTGTTGATGTTGTCTACTATTCTATAAATCTGTTCAATTGTGGAGTGTACACTCCAAAAGCCAAATCGATGACCGGATATTAGCTTTCCGTCTTTGAGGATGGAAAAGAGTATTCTGAGTAATGGTCGTTCTAAAAGGAAGATTGGTTTAGAGGACTTCTGGATAAGGATAACTTGGGCAACTTGCAAACTGGATCGGAAATATTCTTGTCTATACAATGCTATTAAAATGAGCATTGTTAAGCTGATTGTTATATCCTAAAAATTTTGCTAAAAATATAGAAGATTTTTATTTATAATTTATTTTGGAATAACCATTATATTCCAGAGCTTTCATTTGTTGTTGTGCACGTGTCGGCTTTGGTAGCGTATAAGAGTGGCCATATCATTTCTGGCTATATAACATTTGTAGAACTCCCAACTCGTATTTTTTCTGAAATATTTAATAGCCGTATCCACTCTTGACAAAATTGCACTTATGAGTTCGCAAAATTATTTCCCGCGCGGCTGCGATTTATGAAGGCCGAAGCTCTTAAAACGTCGGCCAGGAATTTTTCTCGCAGTGTTTGCACTTGAACTGTCACCGAGAGCGAACAAGCGAAGCGCCAAGGCCGGAAATGAAAATTGCGATTTTACTGAAATTTATAAGCTTTCGGGACACACACGTCGCCGCGTAGTTAAGCGTATTGATTTTTCAGCAGAGCTATCGCGTTTTGTAATCTCGGCCGATAAAAGGAGAGCGCAGATATAAATTGTTTTCGCTTCCAACCTTTCCACGTTAAACATCATTAGGGTGGAATTAGAATTTTCATTTCGGCGGGCTACACGAATTCACGTACGGGTACATATTGAGTTAGGGGAGGCGCTCTGCACGGAGTTGTATTAAACTATAATTTATAAAGTTGTGCCTCTGCTCTAAACAATCAGACTTTTGTTGTTGCTGCAATTAATCTTTTATTAACACGCTGGCTTAACTAGGAATTTTTACCCTTATAACTTGTATCCTGGCGCTAAAACTAATTAACGCAGGAAATGCGGCGACTTAGAAGCCAGGAGAATTTATTCATTATGATTTAATTCTGAAATTCCTTCAGACTCGATTCCTCGCAGGAACTGAAATATGATCCGGGATCTGACCTAATAAAAGAACCGAGCTAATAAAACCCACACCCGACCTCACCTTTATTGGATGTAATTGGATAAACTTTTATGCCCTTACTAGAAATTCATATCATGTTTTTTAATAGCCGGAATGTTTCAGAATCGGATTTACTGAATTCAGCCCTGCTCTGGCCCGGTTTATGGTGCACTAAAATTCTTCACAATACGCCACTTTGCATCGAATGCGCCTTGATCCCGGAATCGGTAATCTCTCAACGCAATTTCCGCGAATGTGTGCATTACATTGGGCTATGTACTGCGCATTAATCCATATTCCACCTAGCTTGGGATATGGGATATGATACAGGCGTGCACTCCTGCACCCATGCATGCATGCATCTATACAAACATGCCGTGTACGCCTCTCTTGTACGCGCGTATGCACAAATAGAGGTGGCTTTACGACATTTGTGATTTAAAATGGGCACAATAGTGTGCAAATAATATACTATACATCAAAATAACATTTAGCGAAGATGAAATAATAACTGATAACAATTAATAAAGAAAAGGTAGATAGTTTATTGATTCTTACAATTTACTCTTACCGGGTACTTAGTAAAAGTAATTAATCTCCTAAATTTATTATACTATTCATTATTACTATTTGTTGCAAGTTACAAATCATTAGTCCATATTCTGTTTGGTCTTCGTAGTGTTAAGTCATCTGTGAGTTGAACGACGAGTTGATTGGAGTATCCAGGATCTTCTACAAGATATTTTTTGACAAATCTTTGTATCTCTTCTTGAGCAAACGGCACACCAACATTTTGTGGATGGTTTCATTTCTAACATACTGTTCGGGGTGATTTTGACTGGAACATCTGTATAATATTTGTTTGGAGGTTTCGCGCATCTCCATAATTTTATTACGGCTTGTTTTCAATTTTAGATTGTATTCCAAGTAGCTAACATATTTCTTGGAACTTGGAAGTTTAGCTATTTGTATGTCTTTTGCATGTGAGGCTTTGGTCCAGATATAGACCCAGATAGTTTGCTTCTGTTTTGAGTGGACTCAATAGGTATATGTACTGCGGTTCTGGTAGTGAATGCAACTTGCTTAACTTTTATTCAACATAGTTTAAACCATTTATTACTAAGATTTATTTTTTAAGTTGCTCACTGGCAATATCTGGACTAAGTAAATATTATTATCAAAAGTAGCTATTAAAACACTTGGTGGTTCAGGTCTTTCAGGTCTGTTAGCTATATCTATGAGGTAAAGGACGGGACCAAGTCTACTATCCTGAGGGACACTGAACTATACAGTATAATGATTGTAGATGGCATCTTTCTACTTTAAAAAATAAAATAGATCTGCTGGGTAAGATTTTAGCAATAAGTAGTAGGTATTTGACAAAGAAGATTTTATTTTACAAAACTTGGGTGACGTCTAAAAATACCGCAGCGCAATGTTGTTTTTCTTAAGACTTTTGCAAATTTGGCTCGCAATCCTATATGTTTGGAAGACTGTTGAATGTTTTTCGCGGAATCCAAACTGGTATTTAGGCAATACGAATTGCAGATCGACGCCTCTATAAAGTCTTTGCAGCAATAATCTTTCGAAAACCTGTTGGGGAAGTAGGCCTATAAGTTTGCACGATGTTTTTTCTTCAACTAGTTTTTCCGGTTTAAGTATCATAATTATTTAGGCAAATTTGCAAGCTAAAAAGATAACAATATAAAAGTTCAAGATGCGAAGCTATCAGAAGAGTTAGGAATGGAAATAGAAAATAGACTAGTAGCAGAAGGCACAAAACATCAGAGTATAGAAAAAGAATGGGAAAAATTTAGTCAGCAATGACCGAATCAGCAAAACTTTGTCTATAAAATAAAGTATTCAAAAGAAGAGATGGATGGTTTGATAAATAGTATAAAGTAGCCCTAGCGTTGACAAACAAAGCAAAAATTGAAGAGATATAATAGAAAAAGAAAATTAGTTAAACAAGCCTATCGTCAAAAAAAAGGAATATCTGGAAAAACAACTAAATATGGCAAACAATTACTATACAAATAAAGAGATAAGAAACTGCTATCAAGAAATAAAGAGTTCAAGAAAAATCGCAACAAATCAAATAATTATATATATAAAAAAAATTATGAGTGCTGTTGCTGCTGCTGCTGTCACACAGGTCAAAGGTCAACGCTAACTGGGTATACGTAAATGCGTTGTCATGGCTACGGCGTACGCCAATTAAGTCAAACAGAGCTTTTTAATCGTGTTTTTATTTTTAAAAACTATGCGAAGGGGCTCAAGCATGTCGGAGTTGGACAAGCTCTCCGGGGGGCCGCTGCCAGACCTCGTTTATTGTAAAAATGAAGAAGAGCTATTATTTGGAGATATAAAAGGAAAATAGAACAGATAGACCTAGCTATTTTGAACAGCTGCTTAATGAACAGGAAGAAACAACACAACAACCAGTAGTAAAAGAATTACAAAAACGTACATAAAACGAAGAAGCGAACGAAGTGGAAGAACCGATAGAGCAGGAAATGAAATACAAAATTAGAGAGCTGAAGAATAACAAAAAAATAGTATTCCGGCAGAAATTTTGAAGTAAGGAGAAGAAGAACTATGTAAAAAACTATATCAATTTATATTGAGGATATAGAGAGATGTTATGTGCCAGAACGATGGAGTAGTGCAGTTATAGGTCCGTTTTAAAAAAGGGAGATACAACAGAATGTGAAAATTACTTCCAAACGTAACATATAAGATATTGGCAAAAATTATACGCAATAGATTAAAGCGACATGAGGTCAATGTGACAGGGGAGTATCAAGGAGATCGACAACAGACCAAATTTTTACTTTAAAAACAATACACAATGACAATTGCGAACAAAACTAACAAATAAGCTCATAAACTTGATAAAAATGGCAAGGCAAGGAATTCTATTTTCTACTAATTTGTTTAATCTGATCCTAGAAGCAATAATAAGAGAAAGCGAATTAAAACTGCTGCAGTGATTTTCCATAATAAACACCGATTAACAACATATGAAGATGATATGACTATATTAACAAGATCAAGACAAGAACTTGAAAAAACCTTTAAAAAGTTTTTAAAGAAGAAGCAAGGAATTATGGATTAGAAATAAGCGGGGGAAAAACAAAATTCATAGAAATGGGGTCAGAGTAACAAAAAAGGCATCTTTCCGATTTTTATAATTAATTCTCTTTCAAAGTTGCCCGTCTTTTGTCAAATATGATGATGACTTGTATTATTCTTTATATTTTAAAATCAACTTCTTTCATATTTGGCGGACAGGGGTCACCTTATCTTTTTTGCCTCTATCTTCTATCGTCAAAGTCCAAGCAGTTTATGAGAAATTTAAAAAGAGCGTGGCAGAAAATAAGTCACTTGATCACCTGGTACTGAATAAGACTGTTGTTGAGAGGATGATGTGGCCAAGAAGAGCTTTTATTACTTCAAATCAGTGTTCGTCATTATTTCTTCTAAAATATTGGAAAAAAATAAGAAAAATGTTTCAAGAAACTTGTCTGTACATTTAGTCGATGGAGTCGACCATGGACCAATGTGCACCGGCAAGCTCTGGGTTTCTTATACCAATCCACTTTTCGAGATTAGCTTATTCTGTTCGATGTGTAGAATGTAGTCATAATTTTTGACACATCAAGGGTCGACCTTAAACTGCTCTATTTACTTTTTCTCTTTTTGTCTTCCTTTTTCTTTATTTTCTAAAAATTGACTACTACTACTAGAAAGGTCTATTGAATGATTTCGGTTGCCACATCAGAGTCACTGTCACTTGGTTGTAGTCCGAGTCAGAATCTTCTGAACTCAGATTAAACATGTTCTTCAATAATATTGAGTACAGCCTCATCTGTAAAGAGTTTGTCTTCTATTTTCTAAGAGAAAAAAGTACAATAGTAAAACGTAACATAACTATTACTAGACATTTGACAAAACGACAGTGTTTGTCAAAGGGCAATCAAAACTTAATGTAAGTCAAATAGATGATGTGACTAACAAAAAGTCTACCAGGCAGCCTTATAGAGTACAATTCAATACCGTCCAGTAGTTGACAGTCCTGTGACTGCACTTCTAGAGGGAGTAGCGTCTGCGGGTTGGCTTGTGAGAGGGTTGAGGGTGGGAACACTCGTCCAAACGACGAAGGAATAGTATTGTAGGGTTAAATTTTAAAGTTTTGAATTGTGTACACCCTCCATCGTGAGAAACTTAATAACAATTTGATTTAACCACGTATTGTAATAAAATTTAAAAGTTACAATAGAAAAAAATCAGTTTCAAGCTCTTTATTTTTATGTTTTTCAATAATATTCAAGAAAATAATAATTGGTGTGCTATTACAATTTATTATTTTAGTGTTGTATTGAATATTGTGGCTTTGTTTAACGTATCTTAGGTTAAATTCGTTGATGTAAATTTCTAGTATAATTAAAATGGAAAAATATTCTTAGGTGTGAGAAATGGCATAATTTGTTTACTCCGGTTGCTTCAAATTTAATGCTAGTTGTTAGCAAAAGAACAGGGTGGATGCAAAATGTTTAGGCACAGAATTCAGGACGAAAATTGATATTATCATACAAAACTTTATGTAAATTAATAAAATAAAATTCATGACTTTTGTTGCTCATTTTATAGCGGAAATGTATTTTAGATACATCGGGATTACGATTAAAAGGCTGATCTTAAACGTGTCAGGGTTTAGCCGCGTGTTACACGCAGAAGAGTTCCGCGGTTAATTTTTTGCCCCGCTTGGGGCTGCCGTCGCGCTATTAATTTACTTGTCGGGAGAAATATTATTTCGAGCTTTTTGCAACAATTAACATGGAGCCGCAGGCCTGCCGCAGGAACGGGGAGCGGCGGCTAATCCCCGATATCAATCATTTAGCGCAGGTTAGACTACACACAGCGATCTTGTAGAGTTCTTGCGGTCCATTTAACCCGAGGTCTTTATGCCGGATTCCTGCAATATTTGATTCAGATTAAGGCGGGATTTTTATTAGATTTAAAGTGTAGGAACTTTTCGTATTATCTCGGGTGAATTATGGCTCTTTATTAAGCTGAGCGAAAAAAATATCTCACAGCAGAGAAGTTCGCGTGACCCCGAACTTTCTCAAATGGGAAAGTACGTTATTTCCTTAAATGAGGACATTTTTTACGCGTGTTTTGATGTTAAATGCGCCGTGTCGCCTTATACGTCTTGTGGTATTAATATTAATGCGTCGTAATGCAATTATAAAGAAGTACGGCTATTCGAATTATAAGAGACATTTATTTGCTCGTTATACTGAAAGTTGCACATTTATTAAGATTAACTAATTTTTTTGCATTTCAATTTTTTTTATATAATTCTACAGTCTATTTATTTGCAATTTTTGTTTTATTCTACCCATTTTACTTACGTGTGCAATAGCCCTCAAAATTGTTGCTTTTCAGGATTGTAGTTTGCTTGCGACTGTTTTTATTTAGAACCCAAGACTTACTTCTATTAGTTAAGGAGTGAACTATTACTGCTTGATATATTTTGACTTTGGTTCTCATAGTAAACTTTCTTTCTTTAAAGAAAATATTTTATAGCAATTAATTTTGCTGTTCACTTCGCTTTTGATGTCTCTTTTTTTATCTCTTAAGTATTCAATTCTATTTACTTGGTTTTGGTTTACGTTCCATATTGCTATGGTTATGTTTTCATCGTCTTTAGACATCAGCATAACGTCAAATTTAACTATAATTTTACATATACTTAAATTTCTCTGTAGAGTGGTTTTTTCTGCGAAAAGTGTAAGACTACTTATCAGCATACAGGAAATTTCTAATCTTAATTCGTTGATGTTCTTTGTAATCATTTATTATATTTTCCATGCCTTCATGTGCCTTTTCTGAAAGTACATCTTTCACTATAATAAACATAAACTTAAGGTCCTACTTGTCTTACCCCTGTATGTGTGTAAACTAATTTCTTATAGTTCAATTCGATTTTGCTACATTAATTGTCTTTTGGTTTATACTTTGTATTCTAACAATTAATTCTGTCGGTACGTTTCTTTGTATAGTGCTCTCGATATCACTTATTGCAGTAAGGTATGAAGGACCTTCTTCAGATCGATTACCTCCATACATGTCTGCTTGTAGAACTTAGCCTGGTTTTTGTTTAAGTGAGATTCTGTCAGGGCTTGTAATTTGCATTCTAAAAGCCTTTCATAAGGTTCGTATTCGGCAGAAAGTAAAGAGATACCTCTATAATTATTACAATTTGCAAAGTCATTTTGTGAGTTAATGTGCAAACTGCTGTTTTCCCATCTTTAAGTGTTGTTTTGATGTTCAATTCTGTTAAATAATTTATGTAGTCATTTAACCCTTATATTTCTGGTTTTATACTATCAATACCTGGCGGATTACCTATTTTTTGCTTTTTAAGCGCTTCTTCGATTGAGATTTCTTTGATGTTTACATAATAAACATTTTGTTTGATCTATGTAAGTGCTAGCCTTGGGAGTATGTCCTTCCACTTCTTCTTCTTCGTCTTCTTTCCCATCGTTTGTTTGCATTGCTCAGTTTTTGAGCGTACTAAATAATTTTGAAATGCATATACCTTGGTTTTTCATTTTTTGTCCAAAATTCTCCTAGGGTATCTGTTTAGTTCCTTTTACTACATTATTAGAAGTGTTCTCTGTATTTTGTATGCCTCATAGTCTTCTTCTAGTAGGCGGAGATTTTTGTTCAGATCTAGAAGTTAGCAGTTTAGTTTACTAATTAATATATAAAATTTGGGTTACTTTTATTCACAACTTTTAGTAATCACTTTCTTCGTGGTAAAGTTATTCTTGACTTCTATTGTTCATTTTTGTGTTCTAATTATATTTAGAAATAAAACGAGGTCAAAGTTCTTTTTTTAATAACATATTTTGAAAGGCAGTACATTACCGCAAAACTTCAAAACTTCAAAATCTTCATTAAGAATTGTAACTCTAAAGCATGTGATTATGCGCAAAAATCCTCTTTGTCATGGTGTCCCTGCAGAAGAATGTACGCAGAGCTCAACTTATTGTCGTCGGCTAAAGAATATTTCTTGTCAATATTCAGATTTCCTGAAAGCTTCCAAATTATAATCTTTAAATTATTTTCCACTGCACCGTGCACAACTTTATCATCAATGTTAAAAGATCGTATAGAGCGCAGATCTCGTTTTGATAATTTCCTTCACGCGCAAATTGGTACGTTGTACGTTAAACTTAAATTAAACTCTAAATTCACGGCTGCTGAATTTTTATAAAACAGTCGTCGCAATCCTCAATGTTTCAGCTGTCACCGGAATGATGAAATTGCTTTTCCTTTGATATCTTAACCTTATAGGCTCTTCGAGCGTTATAAATTGTTTGTAAATTTATTTACCTAAAAGTAAAATGATTACGTTGCCAAGTTCGATATCTTTTCGTTTTTCAGCAGGAAATTAAGAATTCTCAAATGCCGAACGTGCGTAGCCACTTTTAATTAGTAATTTAAAAACAAATCTTTAATACGTGCTAAAATGTACTCTTCATATTTAACATATTTAACAATAAAATTATTTTTAAAGCGGTTCTATAAGGTTTGCATATGAGAGTCTTGATTATCGATTGTTCCTCACGTGTCTACAAATGTTACTACCACCAAATTGTATTTTTGTAGTCCAAATTTTTCAAATAAGAAACATTTTTGTACATTAAATATAATCTATAATTTTGCAACACTATTTTGTTGACAGTAAAAGATAGTAATTATTAATAAGTAACATTCCAGACGAAAACTAGTAACTGCCAGCTAAGGCGTTCATGTGGGGGGCAACAAATATGATTTCTTTCTATTAAATAAATCAGATATAGAATAGAATTAGTGTAGCGTATAATAGTCGTGGTAGATGATAAATTTTACCTTAGAACACGAGATCTTGGTTTCACTTATTCTCTAAAGAATTGAGGAAATCATATCTTAACATCAATACTTATTATATCTGAATCTTGACCTGATGAGAAAAATATCAGACTTAGGGTAAAAGTCACGTAAACTCTCTTAGAAAAATTGTCATCGTAATAGTTGCAAAATCAGACTGTATTAAGTAAAGGTGCTCATTAGATGACAGATGATGGAGTACAAAGTGGTTGATGATTTTTACAATAACATTGAAAAATATAGAATTAAAGTAAAACAAAAAAATCACTATTTTAATGGAAAAGAAAAAACAATATTTGGTATATATGATTAAGATAGTAATAATAACAGAAGTAAAGATTTAGGCAGTTTTGTGCAGGAAATGAACTAGTGAGTACTTACCCATAAACCTTAAAATAACTATATTAATTACAGTTAATCAAAAATGTAATTATATAGTTATATTTTCCAAAACGTACCTAGGTGTTAGTGTACTGTCTGGCTAAACTCTACTACCAGTAACTGTACGAATAAGACTAAAAAAAGTTGAAAACAAAAATCATAAATATTAAGCAACTCTGCAATCAAGAAATAAAGAAAAAAATAGCTGGCATCTTAAAAAAACGCACTAACCCAACTGTATGTTTACAAAGAACCAGAAGCGGAGAGTAATTTTAAAAATATGATTGATTGGATAAAAAAAGCAGTACTAAGAAATAAGAAGAAGAACAAGAAGAGCAAAGACCGAATAGTTTATAAAAGAACAACTAAAGCCATTTCACTTTGCTTAAATTTAAATACAACATGTAGAAAAAATAAAATAACTGTTAAGTTGTTGGATAAGTAAGTCAATACTATAAATGAGTATAAACGGAAACTACGTCAATGGAAGAATAACTGAATTGTTTGCCCATATTAAAACTAAAGAAATCCACATCAAAGATGACTAAACGGGCCTGTCAGCAACAACGCAAGAAGTTAAGAATGCAATCCGACAACCGAAGAATAGGAAAGCTGCAGGCCCTGATAAAATATTTAGTCAAATTCCAAAATTGTTGGGAGAAAGTACTGACAAAGTTGGTTAACTTAACTTAGAACATCGGAACTATACCGTCAGACTGGTTAAAATATATTTTTAGGGATATAAAAAATATGGAAATTACCGAACATTTAGCTTGATGAGACGCTGGTTAAATTATTTTTTATAGATAATATATCAAAAAATATACAAGAAAGTCGAACAGCATATTAGAGAAATTTAGTTCGGATTTAGAAGTAGCTTAAGAACTCAGGAACCACTTTTCTAAATGTTAAAGTTGATTTATTCTTGTGTAGTTTAATTTGTGATGCAACGCTCAAATAGATGTCTACTTCGCAAGCAATACGCACTTTGTTAAAGCTCAAACTAAAATGAGCTGTCCCGGATCATTTACCTGACATCCCCTCCCAACAGTCTCTTTTACTTGGACTAAAAAAGTACATCTCTTTCAGGCGTACTTTGTACGTATAATACATAACTGGAACTAAACACAAACTGCAATAAAGTGAAAGGTGGCATAAATATAGTATAAACGGAATTGTAGTAAACATGATACTATACTTTTCTCCAATAACTTGAACCATTCACTAGAAACCAAAACTAGCATTGAAAATGTACAAGCTATTTTGATAAGTCTAAAGGAGTTATGGCTAGGATAAATCCAATGCTGCGTGTTCTCAAATCTGCTGTATGGTGTTGAGAACTGGGCTTTACGAATAAGGTCGATGAAAAGAACTGGAGGGTAGGTTTACCGTTATATACTTATAATAAGCTGGATGAACCGTATAAAATATGATTAAGCTTTAAATCAAATTAGAAAGAAAAAGAAATAGCCCGCAATTTACAATATTTTGGCCACCTTAAGAGATAACCGAAAAAACGTGGTTATGCAGAAAAATATTGATAGCAAAAGTAGTTTAGAAAAAAGAAGAACGATATGGATAAGGAATGTAGAGAATACTTTGGATTAACAAAAGATGCACTTACTTTTTTGAGCAACTGTAAACAAAGTCATGATTATAAAAGTTCGATAATTCAAATAAGGCACTAGAAGAAGAGGAGTCTTAAGCTACACCTTTAGCAGTGCTCGAGTTTTCTGCAACATTTTTTAAAACACTATTTCACGTGCGCCATAATACAATTTTCATTTTAAACAAATTTTATTTTTAATCAAATTTTAAATTTTGCTACTAAATGCAAAATGTAGGAGCCCTGCGCTAGAAATGTTGTTGCGCCTTAATATTAGCAACTGTTCCTTTATACCTAATACAGCAAAACATAAAGTGGATAAAAGTGCTAAGGGAGAAACTAAAAATTGAATGAAGTTAATACTTGAAACACTTTTTTCGTTCAAATTTAAAGAAAAACAGAGAATAAATAGTTATTTCATTAGGCCAATAGAATTTATTATGCATAAACTATCTGTAGTCTACAGACACATACCTTTAATGTGCATTTTTTTTCTCTAAACAGTTTTTTCTAGGATTTAGTCTGGAAGGTAAACAAAGTTCTAGATATAACAATGACTACTACATATTCAACAACGGAATCAATATAATAAATACAAGGGCGTCGTACAAAAACATATTCATATTTAATAGCTGATAGCTTGTTTAACTTTTTTTGCTTTAACTGTGGATTAATAATGGCTGAAGAAACTGCATATAAAAACACGCGGTAAAACTGCAAAAACAATTTAGGAATCAATTTTGATCCGCATGCTAGACTTATCATTAGATAAATTAGAGATGAGTATGAAGCAAATGGAACTGTTCAGAATGTCCATAAACAATGTTCCGGAAGGGCAAGAACATCGACGAATTGGAAAAAGGGTACTGGAAACGTATCGTTAATATTCAAAAATATCTGTTAGGCAATTAGGATTACTAAAAAGCTTTCGGTGGAAAAGTTACATATCAATATTAATATATACTTTTAATGAAGATGATCCAGAGAGGAGAGTGGAGTTTCGCGAGTGGTATTTGCCAAAATCCAAAAAAAAGCAGCAATGAAAGAATATAAAATTAAATAGTAAAATTATGCGCTACAATTTTAGTCAGCAGAAAGAGGGCCCAGTGCGGCTTATTTGCGTATGGATTATTAGACCCTTCCTCTTATGCGGCGTTGCTTGCTTAAATTTGCTGCAGGAATCGCGAACATTTTTATGATGACTTTTATTTCTAACAAGATAGAGCACCTTCGCATTACTATTGTAATGTAAGGAGCCCGCCTTAGTGAGTATCTGCCAAACAGATGGATCTGGCGAAAAGGTCATGTAGATCAACGTGAGAATTTGCCAGACTTGTAGGGTATTTTTTGGAGGATTTCGCAAGAGTAAATTTTATGCCAAAAAACATAAAACCATTAATTACGAGTAGTCATTGAAAAAAAAGTACCCAAATACTAAATGAAATGATTCTTGATGTTCATAAATACGTTGGTTTTTAGCATTATTTAGACCAGAATGGTAGCGAGTTAAAAAAATACACTTATCGGGAGTACTGTGAACAGTGAAGTTGAATAAATAGAGATTTTATAATGAATAAATTGTGGATTTATTTTTTTGCGGCAAATTATAGAACGAAAATTATTACACAACAAGTAAAAAACAAACAAAATTATCAGATGCAATGGAAAAATTAACTTAAAGTAACATTTGCTTCATAACAAAAAACACCCTTTGCATTTGACACTGATTATAGGTATTCTTTAGGTTAATTTTTTTAAACTTTCGAGTTGTTTCAAGACTTTAAAGGTGATTTTTTTGGACGTAGGATGCTCCTTTCTTACCGTTCTGTCTAGCTTATCCCATATCAACGCTATGAGATTACAATCTGGACTCTATGGTAAGCATGTCATCATTTTGAACATTTTTGGTTCTTCTTGGATTACTAGATAGTCCGTACAAATTTTTAGAGTATGTTTAGGATCGATGTCTTTCATCATCATGAACCGTTTCCCGAGTAATTGCGCCTCAGATGATGTGGCGTATTTGGCTATAATTTTTTTATACTGTTCTTTCTCCATACTTTCACCGACTGCTACTAAGTCCCCCACACCAGCCAAAGAGAAAAACCACACTAAAACAAATCGGAACAATACAGCGCTGGATCATCTTTTTAGTCTTACACTGACGTACAAAGATTTTGGTTTCTGACTGAAGCAATTCTGCAGCAATATCGGGGCAGTTAATCTTTGATTTCGCTTACTCATCAGTCTGATAGAATGATCCTCTGTATCGGATGTTACTCGCGGTGGCCCAAAGCGATGGCGATCCCTAAGACTTCCTGTCTGTGTGTAGCATTCTAATGTAAGATTCACCCTCGAAGCATAAATCCTTAACGTTTTTGCGATAACTTGTCTTAATAAAAAGTGAGGATGACTGAACGTGTTTCACAAGGTCTGATGATAAACTGAGATCGGAAGTCGGAGCTCCGGACGGCGCATAGTGTTTTTTTTAATGTAAACAAACATTTAGTGCAAGAGATAGGAACAGAAAAATGGATTCGAAGTGTTGAGTAACAGTTCAAGGACGTAAAAGCAGTATGATTTTCTTTTATTCTGGTTTCGACCCAACAAATGGTTATAAAAAATCTACGAGTGACTAATTATTTTTATTTAACATGATATTGTCTAATAAAATAGTAAATACAAAATTTATTACAAAAAGTATAGTTATTTATTACAGCTATAAATCGAAAAACTGCAGTCAAATTTTTTAAAAGTCGTAATATAAAGGCACCTGCAGTAGATTGTTTTTCTAATAAATCTACCTAAAAATTAATGGGTTTAATATTTGATCTAGACCACCAGCAAGGTCATAAGCTTTTTCTGTATGTGGCATATCAATGATTTTATTGAAATCGTGTGCTTCCGAAAATTTATCTCAAAAATAACAAATCACTAGATATGTGTCTAAAAACAATTAAAATCTTTAAAAATTGTGATTGTTACTACATAAATATGTATGTACTTAATTCAGAGTTTTTTAATTTTTGTTTTTACATTGTTAATTAATTAAATGCAATAAACAATGTGAACTTATAAAAATACACCGAAATCGAACAAACAGAAAGAACGAACACTGATAGTCTTTCATCCGAAATGACAAAAAGAGTGTAAAATAATGTGAACTATATATAATCTGAAAAACCTTTAACGTCAATATATAAAAAGGAGACTAACAAAAGGGCTGTCGGATACTAATAAATGAAACATCATGAGCAGTAACAACAAAACTTGCAGACAGTTACCAAATCTTAACAGAACAAACAGGATATAAATAGAAAATTATTATTTGACTCTTTAAGACATAATATAAGAAAAATAAATCAAAATACTATACGAGGTTTGTTCTCAAAATATCAAGCCAATGTTAATATAATGAACAGAGTTTGCGTGGCTGTGATGAACCCTGGCGGCTGATGAGAGCAGATTATGAATTGCTTGCAAAAAATTTCAAACATATAAAAAGGCAAAAGTAATAGATTTTTAAATGATCACATAGAGATATACATTTAAAAGTAGAAATAAAAAAAAATAGAAGTGATCTGCTAATGAAACAGACAGAAATGTTGAGAAAAGAATTGCACTCGTGCAAAATTCCTTTAATTTGTGTAATAGGGGACTAGTAAATACAAAATCTAAGAAGATAAAGTGAAAACTACTTTGTAAAAATGTCCTATAGAAAAGAAAGCCCAAAAGATAAAGTACAAGCATTTTTCAGTAAACTATTACTTTATAGCTATATGAAATGTTACTAAATTACTAATAAACAACAAATAGAAAAACTATATTAGGAAACTAAAATAATTTATAATGGAAATAATAATACAACAGGCGCTAAATTAAAAATCAAATAATTTATTAAGAATAATGGTAGAAAAAAAGTTAGTTTAAAAATTGGAAATGCACTTTCGTCTTTGAAAGATTATTTATAATAAAGACAAGCTAAAGACAGAAATTTGGCATAGTATAATTTACAAACTAAGAAAGAAAAATCAAAACTATATATTATAAAGCAAACTTGTGAATATCAAACTAAATGTGCCCAAGAACTGCAACTGATACTTTAAAAAAACACATATAAACACAATTAGATATGTTGTGGCTATGCTTGATGATGTACAGATTAAAAGCAACAAAAACGTTGTATATCTAAAGCTTCAGGTAGCTCGTAATTTTAGTGCACAAATTTCGGTAACGTAGAAAGCACGATGAAGGTAGGAGAAAGATTAATGCTAGACTTAAGGAACAGAAAATTGAAAGATTTCGTGTAGGGTGAAAATTTATAATATTATATGCCGCATAAACAATGTCAAATGTGGACGAAAATAAAAGAGTTTAGAGGGATGATTACGAGCTTTTACAGAAACATACGAATAGGATATTTTATGATACAGGTATGGATGTTTTTAGAGTCACTTAGAAGCAACTATAAAAAAAGTAAATAAATAGAGGAAGAACTAAACAATGTATTAAAAAAAGAAAAACGCAAAAATATTTGAGTGTGAGTATATAATGACAAAAGTTTTAAGCGAGTAGGAATGTATTCATATCTTTGTAATTACTCACGGCAGAACCACGAAATATTTTTTTACGCAAAAAAAAGAAAATACTAAAGTGAGAAATTTTGAAATTTGAATTTAATCATTGTATATTTTGCAAGAAGTGGACAAAAACATTTGTAATATTATATAAAATACAAAAATAAGAATTAGATATACAAATATAAAGAAGATCAACAGGACAATCAACATTCCACCAGATCTTTGTAATGAACCAAATGCTGCACAATACATGGGAAGATTAAAATACATGAGTATCTGAAAATAAATTTTCTGGGAAAATATGTGGAAGAAGAGGTAAAACGAAAGCTTCTTAAAAATTCTCTAGGGAATCCATTTTCGCCTGGCTTTTTAATATATTTATTACATTGATTATGTTACTTTCAAGTGGCTCTTCGATGACGTGTTTGATGTTCTTTACCCTTTTCTTTTTTGTTTTGATCTTCCTTTAGTTTATGCTAATTACGTTCATCTTTATTTGTATCGGTAATTGAAAAAGCCGTTGTTCCACTGCCATTACTTTGTAAATCCATTCCTACTTGCACGCTCAGATGCTCTATTAGTATTTTAATGTCTCACATTGATATTCTTTTCATAATGTGAACTGTTCATTCGTAAAATTTATTTTTATTGCCGTAATTCTTTTTTTAAGTTGAGGCCTTTAGTTTGATATAGTTCTCATCCTGCATTCACTCTTTATTCTATGTTTATATAACCTATCCGTAATTTATTCAAAATCTATTACACAGTTCTTATTTTTTTTTGTTTACTATAAAACGTACTTTATGGTAGCTTTTCTTAAAAATACTATTAACATGGGAGCCAGTATAGCCGAGCGATTGAAACTCTTGGTTGCAATGCGGATCGGATAAGATATTTAGCGGGTGGACTACTCGGTTGCTTCTAAAAAAGGTAATAATGGTAGTCGTCAAAGGAGCAGTGCTTGCCTCATCACACCGCATCAGAGATGGTACGCGCCGATTGGTCAGTGAGCGCAAACATATGAGAGCCTTAACTTCTCAGTTGGTAAGTTATGCTCCCATGCGATGCGTGAGAACCTCAAAGACAAGAATAACTAACATTTAAAATCTCTGCATCTTTTAGTTTAGTCTCCTGCGCGGCTTTTATGATTAAATTACATAATTTACGCGTTGCAGGTTATAATTTTATTTGTATCGCTTATTGTTGCTTGGTCGTTTTGTAAATTATCTACGTCTATGTCTAGTTTTTTTATTCTTTCTATTCCTTTTATTATTAGTTTGTTGAACTTAATATTGGTTTGATTTTTATTTTTATTTTTCTAGGTTTTTTTTTGTATGACAGTTACCCAATCGTTGCTATGCATTAATTTGATTAAGCTGTTTTAATTGTTATTTGTGATTTTATTTTTTTGTCCATAAAATTTTTCAGTCCTTTCTTAAGCGCATCATTTTCTTTGATACTCGTTCCATGCGTTGTAACGTTATGATTTTACTTTTCTTTCTACAGCCTCTTGATCGTGTTTTGTAATTTCTTTTTAATATCTTTTTATCTCTTTGATTTCGATTTTCAAGTTTATGTGCTTTTTCTTTAAATAGGAGTTTTCATTTTTCAATGTTTTTTATCTTCTCTCGGTGTTTGTTTCTTTTCCATTTTCAAGTTTTCTTTGTTAATTTACTGCGTTGCCTGAAGATTTTTAGCATTTTATGTAGTGTTATTTCTTCTTCTAAATTTCTTATTGGCCTTTCCTAGGAGCTTTGCTTATTTTTAGTTTTTCTTGTTGTTTACGGATTCTTTATTTTTTTTATTCCATCTGTTGTATTCATCATCTCGTTCGTTCCCCATTGCATCTTCGGTAAAGTATTCGTCACTATGTAATACATTCATTCTCTACATCTTTTCTAATTAAATTATTTTTTTACTATTTGTTGTTAAAGGTATTTGTTTTACGTATTTATTAGTATTAAAAGTTCAAATCTGTAGCGCCTGCCTACATTCTGTGCCTGGCTACTACGCGATAAGGGGTCGACTCAGGTTGATTACCCAGAGCGAGTTCTTTTTTTTATACATTTTTTTATTACTTTAATACAGGATGGTTTACGTTCAAACAATTTTTCATTAAACAAAAGATTTAAATTACAAAAACATCAATCACGTAATTGAAAGAGTTTTTAATGGAAATTTTAATTGTGTGACACTTTTTTTACACGAATTCAGAGTCTATTTCTAATTAAATTATTTAATTTGAAGTTCAACTAAAGATAACTTAGCTCCGTTCCTATGGAAACATGTATTTTCCATGGTTAAAATCTTAAAAAAATTGAAAATGTGTCAGTAATTATATTTTGATGTGCATTTTTGCCAAATATTAACCTTTAGTGCATTATATAGTTATCTGTATCTGATTATTTTTCTCTCTCGAGCTGACGGCAGATATCTAATCAAAAGTATTTGAAGCTTGCTATAACCTAACTAACCAGCATAAAAGAAGCAAAGACACGCACAGAAATGCGTGGTGTGGCAATAACCACCACTCCAGGGAGTTCAAAAAGTTCCGGAGTGAGGCCGCTTCCCCAAGCGGCGACTGTCCAGCTTCCACTGAAACCATGTTTCTGGAAACCTTCCAGAAATCGTAGTGACCACCCAAAACACCACCAAGTTTCTTAAGGGTTGCTGGTTTTTTAGCTATAGCTGTACGTCAAAAATCGAGACAAATGGGGGTTTTATAATTGAACAGCCGCTCACAAACCAAACATTTCTGCAGTGGTGTAAAGAACGGAACTATTAGACTATGGATGATTACAAATATATGATTTGGAATAACAATCTCGCTTTTATCATGGGGGAGTTTGAAACAATATCTGCCAAAATGTGTCCCGATAATAAAATTTATATGAGGTTGGAGCAGAAGTGTTTTCTATTAAAAATTAAACACAAATCTTTTAGAAAAAATTTTAGTCATTATGTAAAAAAATCTTCTTTTCTGAGTGACTAAGCAGAATCACGATTGTCCATCAATAATTGAGATAACTGAGATTTCATGACTAAGCAGCCGCTTATAAGTCATGTATTTCCGCAGTGGTGTAAAGTACGACCTTACTAGACTGTGGACGATTAGAAACGTATGATTTGGTGTAATGTAGCAGTATGATGGAAGATTTGGTATCTCCCGAAATGTGTTAATAATGAAATTTTCATGAAATGATTGATATTGGAGTAGGGGTACTTTTTATGGAATGGAGTGGGCTCTTCATAAAATTGAATAAAACGTTATATAAATAAACATTTTGTGCATCCTGTCTACTATAGAAAAGTAATTTATGAATGACAGTTGCCTGTATCAACATAAAAACGTAATGACATACAGTAGAGCTAGTGAGAGATTAGGTTGCAAACAATAACATTATAGAAATGGATTAGCTGGTGCCGAGCCCCACTCCAATTTTACTAAACATTTTTGAAATTAAAACACTAACTTTGCTTCAGATCCCAAAGGCCTACAATAGCGGTCTTGGCCATGTTCGGTTTTAGTTTTTTGGCTATAACTTTATTTAAAATTAAGCTTTTGACTTGAAATTTATGCTCAACGTAGAGAAATTAGTTAGTAACGACTTCAAATGTTTACATTTGCATAGGTAATTATTATTCATTTTTTACGATTTGTTTTTTTTTGTGAAATCGATGCAAGTGTGAACTGTCGCCATATTATTTTATTTTTAATTTGCTACAAAAACACAACTCAACGAACAAATCAACAAATATCAAAATTACAACTTTAAGACTTAGTTGCAAAACCATTGGTGTTGATTGGTGATTGAATTCTGCGCGACATGGACTCGATCAGTTCGTCAATGACCGACTGCGGGATGCTGGCCAATGCGGCCTAAAGCTGAGCAAACTTTTCACCAGCATTTCGCGCTTTGATACTTTTTAGGTTTCTTTTAAGCTTGTTTTACATATGTTTGATCGGATTCGAGTCTGGAGACTGTGATGTCCACAGCAGAAGGGGGGCTTTGTTGACCTTCAACCGCTTCTGCAGAAGACAAGAGCGGTGCTGGGGATTATTGTCTTACTGAAAAATATAGCCGCGATCTTCCATAATGTCCAGGTACATCTTGAAGTCCATGATTCCTCCAATGATATGAAGGAGACCCCATTCCTTTGCCACAGAAAGACTCATGCACCATGACAGAACCACCGTCGTGTTTGATCGTCGGAATATTTTGGGTCATATCGCCAGGCCACAGGACGTCGATCGTAGGTCACACCATTCGTACCGAATATCATAAACTTCGATTCATCGCTCCAGATGATCTTCTTCCATTACTGAATGACCAGTATTTGTGGGTCTTGGTCCATCTCCATGTTAGTATCAATTAGTGAAATGTGAAATATTTACATTTCCAAGTCCGGGTACTTTTGGTTTTAAGGTGTATATTTTAAGTATGAATTTTTGAAGGCTATTTTTAATTATCAGATATTCAAAATAATTAGAACTACCCGTTTGTATTACAATCGAATTATTAGAAGTATTTACACTAAATATTTTATAGTAGTGTTTATTCATACGTTTTATATTTTACATTCTCTTTATTTATTTTTATAAAAAAAAGCGCCCAAACTACAATAGAAAAATAATAAGAAAAACGTTACGTATATAAAATAAGCATAAAGCACACTTGCGGACATAAAATGCTGGATGGTTTCCATCTCATCTTGCAGTTTATCATTTTCTGCGGAGCGCGCCGCGCTATTCAAATTCAAATTGGCGCCTTATGCACTTTTTGTCCAATAAGCAATAGGAAACGGCTGTATCCGTATTCTTCTCGAACATAAACTTTTCGTATCAATCCAGAAAGTTCTGTATGGAATTTATGAATGTATTGACAAACACGTTCGCCTTCAAATATTGATTTTGCTCGGTTAAACTTGAGCTACATTCATCAATATCAAACAAACACGAAATTCGTTCGGGGAGTAGAGCACATTTTGAGATTTGATTTGCTGTCAGCAATCCTGGCTGCTGATACTAAATTTATAAGCGAAAAGTTGCTGCCCACCGAAATGTTATATGCTCGATTCTGCTGGCTCTTGCGGAACGCGCTCTGATAAAAGGCTCTTCCAGCTTATTTACACATACAAAGCGCAATCCGATCCTGATCTGTAAGCAGTGGCAGCGGGGGCAAATTGATAAACCCGTGTAACTCGTTCCAACACCTTTAGTTAGTAGCTTAGCAGTTTGCTCTACAAATTGTCTTTTTTATTATAAGTTGTGCGATTTAAAAATATTTTAAATTGTTATTTTTATTGCAAACGTTCGCAAAATCTGTAGCTGGTTCTCTTTGATCTTATTAATAATGCAGATTAGTATCCCTCCTTCCTCCTAAGGGACCACATTGTACTAGTGGAGTGGGTTAACTAATCAAATACTGCAGTAAATCAAGAGTCTAACGTGTTATGTGTAACTCGTAGAAAGATGCACGGATCTACTTGTGGAAGTCGTTAACGGTCGTTATCAGATGCATGGTGGCCTTTGAGCTCTACATTTTTATAAGTCGTCTCTGATATGTTCAATGTTTCTTCCGAGCTGCTTGTGAGATTCCCATGAAAGCATTTACTCGTTCACTTCTGAAAAAGTAGTCTCAGTTGTAGAAACTAATAAAAACAAAAACGGTGTAATACTGCAAAGGAAAATTTCTACAGCAGTGCGATAAAATTAGGATAAAAACTTTTAAAAGGAATTAAAATGTTGATTAATGTTGATTAATGTCTCCATAATCATCAGCGTCAAAAATGCTGTATAGTATATAATATAATATAAAAGTAATAAAATAAAAGTATAAAATATGTGAGTATAATGAATTTTCGAAATCGTAACGGTCACTTTAGGTTACCGTTAACCGATTGGGTTTAAAATCAATGCCATGAAAGGTACTGACCTAAGATGTGTGTATGCCAAGTTTGAAGTGAATCCATTAAATAGAACGGAAATTATAGTGTCTCCAGACACACAGAAAGACAGACAGGATGATAATCTCATTAATTTTCTATAAGCTCCGCTGTAGAAAGTTAATAAAGAAAATAACAAAAACCAAAAGAAGATGGTTTTACTCTTGTTCAGGATTATGAGCAATATAAATAGACATTTTGATAAAGGAAATGATCCTATATTTTGAACAGATTACTGTATGAGACTGCAAGAGAGTTAAAGTCTCTACTGAAAATTAAGTTGAAGCTATATCTGCTGCTCAATTTTTTAAAAATAAAAATTATTTCGTTGAAAGCTGACATAGATCTCTTAAGACTTTTAATGGTGTTTTCTGTCGCACCCTCCTAAATTATGGCACAAAAGAGATGAAATGGCAATTAAAGAAACAAGGTGTCACTCAAGTCAAGCGATAAAGTCTAAAATGTCAATGGTAAAGTTCGATATACGCCTAACCACACTTTAACATTTAAACAATTAAAAGCACATATTATTTTCCAAAGTTTAGATTATATATTGTATCGCCAGACAGATGCTTTAAAAGTCGCACGTTATTAAAATGCAATAATGAACAGACTTTTAAGTATCGAAAACCTCGACATAGTGAAGAACTATATCAAGAAGTTTCGGGTAGTGTCAGCTGTAAAAAAAGCTGCTCTGTTTTCAAACGAGAAACAGTGATACAAAACATCAATGTTAGAGGAAACATTTTTTATCTTGAAGCTAAGAAGTAGTTGTACGTTGATGCACTCACTTGAAGTATTATAATTCAAAATAATTGAAAAGGTGTCGCAAAAATCAATTGGTGCAGATTTGAATACCAGAACTAATCAACGCATTAAGGACAGTTTTAGAAATTACAGAAAATTATAGATATGCTATTACACCACAAACTAGTTTTTCTTCCAAACAACGCAAAAATAGTCCCCAGTCTAAAGCCAGAAAAGAGAAAAATGCAAGTAGAAATTTTCGTCTATTTTTTTAGAACATGAAACCTCACAGATATTAAGAGATAAAGGTTGTTCTAAAAGTAAACCCAGGAAATCTAGTAGCTTCGTCTGTTTTGCTTATTAACACCATATAACCAAGTCTTTTAACTAAACATTATAAAATTATAACCTACAAAACTATTTAATAGTCAGAAAAGATATTTAAAATGTTAGACAGAGGGTGGTATGGTTAGCACTGATAGATAATTCAAAATTTAAAAAATCCAATTGGCTGTCATCTCCAAGTAATAGCTGTAAGAATGTTATTTTTCAGTACAGTAGCAATTTGTAATTGATAACTAGAATGTTTACAATATTTTTTACAGTATAAAACAGTTACCACAATGAAGTATAGAATTCAGAACATTGCAACTAACGCGGATATATCATTGAAGATCTATTTATGAATAACGACTCGTCCACATATTTTATTGTAAATATTTTTTCCGCATTGATGTAATAATGATATTATGATTAATGAATATATATGGAGAGCCATTAGGAATCTTTAGAATAGCAATCATTTCTCTATAACGTTCAGTACTAACGCACTACAGAAAGTATATTTTTTATAAAACTAATTGTATAAGTAGAAAATTTATCCACCGAAATAGAGAAAAATATAAATAATATAACTTAGAATATATTGGCCACCATCAAAAAGAAGTACCTTGGTAAAATGAATAAGTGGAAGATGTCATTAGGAACTTAAAGATAAAGCCAAGTGATGTTTAACTAAAAATGCCTATGGCTATGTTGCAGACGGACCTAGGTTTAATCCTAGGCTCTGATGCCTGGCGGGTGGCCTACTAGGCCATAGAAATAATTGAGTACCTGCGTTCGTTTCGAACAATAAGTAATAATGTGTTTGTTTAAGGTACAGTGTTTGACACATCGCTTCTTATCAGAGATCATGCAAAACGGCAGAGCAGTGAGAATAAAAGCTTCAACCTCTCAATCGGAATGCCATGTCCTCATATAGAAAATTAGAGCCTCTTTACTAAAGGAGCATTCTGAAATGCTATATTATTTCGTCTGACATTAATGATAAAGTGTGTTGGAGAAGGGTTTGACAAATAATATAAAGAGGGTACAATCCTTCTACAACATATTTAAAATGCGATGAGAAAAATACAATAACAAATAGAAATTTAATTGTAGAACAAGTTGAAGATAATTTTGAAGTATCCAGTAGCTCATCTGACTATCATCTGAACCTTTACAGCTTAAAGTACGTCAAAGAATAATCTATAAATTTTATTTGTAAAGCATTAGATGATAATGTTCTTTTACTAATCGTCGAACTAAAAAATGCAATTGCACATAACAGACCATCACTAGGAGAGAACTGTATTAAAAATAAAATGATAAAAAAATTTAGAAGAATATGACAAAAAATAGTTGTCTCTCGAAATGGAAAGAAGTTATTATTGTATCAATCCTAAAATTAACCAAGCATTCCTTATAAGAATCTAGTTATAGACCAATAAGTCTTACGTAGGCAAATTATTAGAAAGAATTAGAGACGATCTACTTCTATTTACAAGATCGTTCATAGAAAGTTTTAGACACAAATAAAAAATAAGTTGTCTGCTAGAAGAATTTTTAAAAAAGGAGTAGAACTCTAAGTACTATCTTGTGTCTTATTGCTATAAACAATTTTATATTCAATTTTATTAATGATTATATTGGTGTATGTTTCTACGTATATTAATGTCATCTAAGCAGCCAAAATATAAAATATGTCAATATAAAGTTGCAAGTAGTCATAAATCAAATGGTAGTTAACTTAAAACAAAGTGAATAACAGTTTGGAACAGAAAAAAGTTTTGTAGATTAAATAGTTACAATATACACCATTAATTTATATAAAAAATGACATTAGTAAGTGCAATGACGGAAGCAAATTGTTAGTAATGATTCTTGATACCAATATGTTAAATATGTTAGAGGTTTTAGCAGGAACAAAATAGAGTGGTAAAACAAAAACACTTTTAAGCATCTACCAAACTTTAGTATTAACCAAATAAGACTATGTATTGTTAGATCCTATTCATCATCACGGTATTCGACTTTGTATAGGTGCTTTTCGTAGGAAACCTGCTAAAAGTTTATGGTGCTAATCAGAAGTGCTACTACATAAAGTTCGAAGAAATTTTCAGATTAACTGACGCTATAAAGAGCTCCAGTGTAGCCACGCGATTGAGACATTTGGTTGCGGAGTTCAATTGTAGGCTCAGGTGCTTGGCGGGTGGCCTACTCGGCCACTAAAAATAATTTAGTACCTGCGTTTACTCGAACAAGGGGTTATAATGCAATCATTTAAGGTACGGTGTTTCTTACATCATCCAATATATGAGAGCCTCAACCTCTGACATTGAAGGTAACACTTCCATGCTGGGCACTAAAGCTTTACCACCAAATGCTATCAAGTCTATTATACATACGAACTAAACATCATTTGAATGAAATAGATTATGTTTTATTAGAAGAATTAACTGTTAACATTGACTTTAACCTATTATATTAAGCCTGACATGTCTGTTTCCATTGTCATTATCGTCGTCTTTATTTGTTTTTACTTTTCGATTCTTTGTTTTTGGGTGTATGCCCATATCTTGTTCCAGAGCTTTTATATGTTTATATATTTTCATACTTTTTTCTCAATTCTTAACTTATTATATCCCATTATTCATTCTCCTTATTTTAAATTTTATTTAAACTTTTACTTCCCTGGTTGTCTTATTATTAGTAATAAAGATTCAATCGTTTAATATATTCCTTAATTTGTGTTTGTTTTTCATTTTGTTTGTATTCTATATTCTATAATTCTGTCGGTTAAATTTTACTTCCTAATTTCCTTACTGCCTTTATACTTAGAATCATAATTGCTGCTTCATAAAATGTTCTAAAAACCAACCCTGTCCTTTTTAATCTGCTCGATTATCGCTCGCGCTTGGGTTCAGGAGCCTTTCTACGCGTGCGACCGCTATATCGCGCACGAAGCGAAATTCTACACCGCACGGGTTTCCAAAATGTAATTGATATGGCTTCCATTGCATTTTCAAGGTTATAGTAACTATTGTTAATGTTAATGTTAATGTTAATGAGGACATTGTGGCACTTTCATTGCTCGTGGATTCTCCATTTTTGAGCTTAACTACGGAGCTAAAAATCATGAACACCTTTAGTCACTTACCGGAGCCGGACAACTAGTCTCTTAATTAATTTTAAAAATCCGCTAATTTTCTTGGCGCCTCTGTTAAACATGCGAGTTGGTAGCAGTATCACTTTTGAGTGTTAATCGTCCCGCTTCTATATTTTTTTTGTTAAATTTAATACCTCATTTGATTCGTTTTTAACATATTGTGAGACTACAATGAAACAGGGAATTCTAGACCAAAGAGATCGTGCCTTTTAAGTGATTTTTGACGGAAAAGTTACTGATAAAAGACGTAGATCTAGGATAGCAATGATAACATCGTTTTACATTTGTAATTCTGATAATTAGTGAGAAAGATTCAGCACTTCGAAGAGAAATTCAAAAATTGAAAATCTGAACAAAGAAAAATGATTATATCTAGTCATCAAACACTTTAAATTCAATATAAATTTATACGCTTGTGATTTACAAAATACTTCTTTTCCTGGTAATCTTGTGTATTCCTTTCTCAGAGAATGACGAGTCTATAAAAACTATTTTATATGTTTACTAATAATGATCTGTTGATCTACGATGATAGCACCAAATGCCTAAATGTCGCATTGAAATTCAAAGATATCACCACGAATAAAATTCAAATTTTTTAAAATTGATGCTACATGTGGGAAATAATAATGTCGATCAAGAAATTAAAACAGAAATTTTCGTAGAGTAGTAGACAAGATAGTATTGAATGGAAGAGAGAAGAACATACAAAATAAGATTAGAACAACAAAATTAGATTAGGTGAAGAAGTGTAGACAAGTTTCAACAAGGTACAGACTCAGAAATAAGAAAGTTTGCAGAAGAATAGGTGTCATCTGCTAACGAAAATGGTATGGACATGTAGGAAAGATGTCAGATGACAGAAAAAAGGAAAAGACTGACTCTTTCTTGGGAAACCTTTATAAAAACGGTTATGAAAGAGAAAAGCTTGCAAAAATTAGAGTGAAATAATAAACAAATATGGAAATAGAAAACGGCATACTCTATGGGATAAAACTGAAGGAAAAGAACAAATCCTAGATATGTCACTTACTTCAAGTCTCATTAAAACCTGGGAGGAGAAGATCGTAGTCAAACTTTGCTTTGTGAACGGAGTATTCTTCCCCATCACCATAAACATATGTCGTCAAGGACGGAAGAAGTTAACCGATGCCATGCAACATCATAAGCGTAGTAGTGTAATATATGCGTACAACGATCTCAAAGAACTGACGACTCTTCATGATGTTTTGTTGTTTTTGCAAATTTTTAAAATAAAATCTTTATTTTATTAATAAAAAGCCCGTTTTGCCTAAAAACCTTTAAATATGGATTTGACAAAACAATTAACCAATTGCTTTGACATATTGGACCTAAAGCTCTACTTAAAAGTAAAAAACTAGTAATTAATTAATTGTTATGTTTATTTAATACAATACAGGAGGATCATTAATGTTGCGCAAGTTAAATCTTAATAAAATTTGGAAATTTACGTGTAATATAACCAATAAATTAATTATAAGCCACTGTGAAACTTAGAACTCGCGAGCAAGCGCGGCGCTCGTTAATATTTCACGTTTTCCATTAATTTCGTTGAAAATCGCCCTAAAACTTTTACTGCGCCAAACGCTCGCCGGTGCACCAGCCTATTAATATGTACGTAGAGGAAATAATATGGGGGATGCTGCCGGTTCACTTTACGGATGCCATAGTTCAAAGTTGCACGCAGAGAGCATCCTTGATTTCATACAACCGCTAAATTAATTAAAGGGGTTCACGAACTTTGACATAAGAAGGATTGATGTGGGCCTTTGGTGGAGGTTACGTAAGGAAGCGTATCTTACCGCGGCGCATCGGGACCTTCCCGGGATCGCTCGCGGGAACAAAGGCTCGCTGCGTTAGATGCCGTTCTTCTGTTATTTCGGTGATAACAAAAAGCAGGTGCGGCGAGATCAAGATGATTAACTACAACACTCGTAAGCTGTGTAAAAATCCGCGGTAAGAATGGGAGATAAGCAAATAAAAGCCTGGGCTAATGACAAGTACAACGTTTGCGATTACTTTTATCGCTTCTTTGTTGTGCCTATACCAAATATAAAGAAAATTGTTTATAAAATTAAAAAAATAATAATAAGAAAGTCTAATTATTTGAAAGGACATTAACAATTTGCTGCAGGTTATTGATTATGGTGTATATAGAGCAACAACTTCATTATAGAAAGAAGGGAAGTGATCTAAACTTACTAACCCTTAACTTGCTTATGTTAGTTACTGTTTAGAGTAACTAAGTTATTGTGGGTTAAGATAACTCCCTGTAGTATGTGCTACAAAAATTCTATAATAATGATAATAATGTGAAAATTAATTACATAAAATTGCTATAATTGAATGTAAGTATATTTTAAAAAGAGATTTTAAGCAAGTGAGTGCGCGCGCGCGCTTGATTGTATGTTCGCTCTTTTTAGATTGTTTCGTCAGTAGCAATGGCGATGAGTGAGCAGTCAGTATTTAGTGAAATTGCACTCATCGATGCCAAAACAAAGGTACTTGCAGTCATATGTTAAGAACAATATATTTTAACCTAATAAAATATATAGCGTGTGGTGCGTTGTAATTTGCTGGTAAAAAAATTAAATCTGTATATTTTGCAAGGAGACCCGAAGTTTTACAATCAAATTAGAGGACCTGCATCGGATGACAGGAAGCTACTCTTTTATACAGGCCTGACTTAAGTCATTGTGTCTATTATCCATTCGAGTGCTTCAAGGATAGCTTAAAAAGGTGGGGGTTTGTAAACAACAGTTTCTGGGGATTGAGTTACGTAATAGACCCAAGCTGACTCAATCTGAAAAAACTAAGAAACATGTCGGTTAGCTATACTTAGTCATGAACCACCTTATGACTGTATGCTCTTACCACCTTAAATTATTGAGTGCGCTCATGAGATACAAGGACAAGAAAAGCTCGCATATTAGCGGCTAACGCCAGATAACTGGGTGCTTTTCGTTGTGTTAGCAGGCGGCACATAATATAGTGTCTTACTTTCTTCCTCCATACTCATGGAATATAACAAATAAGAAGACGACAAAAATATAAACAAATAAGTGTGATACCTAGAGAGAATCTGGAAAAGATAGTTTCCATGGATAAATAGACGGTGTTTTCACTTTTGTTGGAAGACATCATCACTACGTGGAAGTGGCACGGGAAATGGGCAAGTCAAACCTAAAACTGATAAGCCAAACGCGGTAAATATTTCTGAATTGGGAATATAGATGACAGCACCATGCAATGTACATAAGTCGAATTACTGCCATTGCAGTGAGTGTTGTTTTGTATGCTTAAAATGGCAATATTTAACGTTCAAGAACAACGTGTAATAATGAGTGATAGAACGCCCATGGAAATTCATCGCCAATTGAGTGAGACATGCGGTGAAGGCGTTATGGATGTTAAAAAGTGTGTTCATGGATGCGAAAATTTTATGAAGGTCGAGAGTTGTGTGACAATGAACCGAAGCAGCCTCGGCTAAGAAAGAACGTTGATTAATGTGCACGATATCGCCCCTAAACTTGATATTTCCGTGGGATTTGTGGAGTCTATTTTGCATGATGATCTGAAAAAGTGGAAAGTTTCTTCAGGGTGGGCACAACAAATGCTGACTAACAAACAAGACTGTGCGAGTAGCAATGTCTCAGGACTTTCCGACCCTGAAGGACGCTTTCCGTGGTCGTCGATTTTTCAATTGAACTGCTGTTGCATCAGCGACTTTCCACTGGGCAAAACACATCCCTAAAAAAGTGTTTTCAGCAGCCACGGAATCATAGCGAGGACGTTGTAAAAAATATGTGCTTCTAGACGGAGATTACTTTAAAAAGTAACAGAAGTTTGAATCTTTTTACTTAACTAGTTTTTTAGAAAAAAAAATTGAAGACCTTAGAACTTGTGCGCGCCTCACACAGGAAATGACAGTTGCGTGCGGTGAAAAGAATGCTTTGCAATAACGTCAGATGAAGAGTTGCCACCTATCTGCGAATTGAAAAGAAACAAGAAGAATCCAAGATAAATGGAATAAAGCTACATTATTTTATAATCAAGATGTCGTCTCTCCATCACTCACAAATTGGAATATGTTCTTTGTGTTGGCGTTCTGAACAAAATACCTCAAAATTATATTCTACGCGTAAACTGAAATATTCTATCAGTCTGTTAAGGGCGTTATTAATTATTAGACATTAGGTGCGGGTACGTCTTCATTAAGTGTATACAAATTTGCTGGCGAAGATCGCATAAAGAGAGAAAACGACAAGTGTCTATTAAAAGCGTTAAAATTAAAGATATTTCGATTAATCTTTCAAAATCATCAGTAAGCTCAAACGTAATTATTTATCTTACTTTGCATTGCTTACTCATTTCCATAAATATTGCACACCCTGATTTATGAATTCGGCGTGCGTACGCGTCGCAACGCATAATCCATAATCAACGGGGAAAGAAATCCAGCACTATTTGCATGCAATTATCTGTGTTTGCCCTCTCAGCTCGGTGCCGGTTGGCACCCCCTCAATTCTCTTATTAGTCACACGCGCCCGCAACCCTCTGATTTATCGAGTATGTTTTATCTCTTCGTGTTCAGTTGCTGCGGTGCAGCAGCGAGGATTAAAAACTGAATTTGCGCGTTCCGGTTTTAAACTGTAAGCTGATACTCATTGGGATACAATTAAAACGTTACAGACTTAAAGATCTTTTAGGGTGGGTAGTTAAAGAAAATTGTCTTTTATGTGTAGCGATGGGAACGCAAATTATGGAATCGAAGTTTCGCTGATTCACTAACTAGTGAAGCGACCCACAAGGCGATTTTAAATGCTTCAGCAACTTTTGCGAGTCTGACAAGTTTTTAAGTGCACGGACTTTTTTAATTTCTTTTATTAAAATACTTGGCAGTTGATTATATAATAGCGAACCCGTGCGCAAATGCACAGATGAAAATGTTAAAGATGGCAGCAAAAAAGAGCTCACTCCGCGATGCTTTGATCTACAACTTTCACTTATGTTAACTCGGTACAATCAGTGCTTTTATTTATTTTTGTTAGTGCTGACATTAACTTTATTTACATAATATAATTTCATTGTTTACATTTTTGCTGTCAAAAGAACTCATTGTTGATATTTGAGTTCGTCTTTCCTCTTATTTGCGATTATCCGTTCTGTAAATTGTTAACTTTGCTTCTATCTGTAATTAATAATGTGATTTTTTTATTTACAAATACCCTCAAGGATATTTTCTTTAAGCTACAATCAATGAGAAATTCTGTTCAAATTTAAATTCTTCTTCTCCTTGTAGTGCCGGACGGGGACGATTATTCTGGTTATTACTTTAATTACAATGATATTAAAAAATCCATTTGTGGGTCTGGAGAACCATGTTCTAGAATGGTTTAGTCAGAAATTTTTATCATGCAGCCCATGAGATGTTTTCTTCTAATTTTCGTTATATAAAATATATCTTCTTTCGTTTCTTATTATGTGTCCCAAGTATCTTATGCCTCTTTAGCATAATCATTATTTCGGCGTTTTTCTTTACTATTCAAAGAACTTCCTTAATAATGACAGTGCACTTGTGAAATTGGAGTAGAATTCAAAATCTGCTAACAAATCAAAATAAAAAATCTAGCATCAAAGAGTTCAACTTTGATTGATACTTTTGAAAACTTATGATATCTTAAAAAAGCCAGCTCATGCTTTTCCAATGTTCCCTGTATATGATTTCACTGACCATTAAATTTTGTACCCAGGTATATATACATATACTTGGCGGATCTTTTTGTTATTCACTCATTTGGAATGTCGTTCTTGGTAATCACTATATACTTAGTTTGTTAACATTGAGATCTAGGCCATATTCTAATACTGACTTCTGTCACTCTATTCATAATTTGTTGTAAATCTTTTAAATTTTCTGCAATAGTAGTAGTATCATCAGCATTAGATGCTTGAGTGTTGTCTATTAATAAGAATTTTCTAGTTGCTATTCTCAAATTCTTCTTTAAATATATGAACAACCTTGCCATACCTCTCTCAGTATTTCTACTGCTCCAGATTGTTCTCCATTTACTTTGATATGGGCGGATTAGCAAGATATAACCGTGAAATTATTCGCAAGTTTTTGCTATTTACACAAACATCAGTTAATTATATTTTGAGTTCATCTACACCTATAGAGGCTTGATTCGTTTCTTATGTCTGGAGCGTCTGATCTTGTATTATAAAAAATTATTCTATGTAGTTTTCCTACGCTTTTAGCTTCTGGTAGTCTTCTGTTATGAGATTGCCTTGTTTAGCATGCATATGACAAAATTAGCATGTGAAATTGATATGAACAGATTTAGTTTTGTTCAATTTAGTTAATTCGCTTCTTCTTCGAGGTTTTTGCCTACAGCCAAAATACTTGTGTCATCTGGAAAGGTGGCTATTGTGTCATATAATAACCCAAGAAAATCACTGGTGTATAATAGGTAGAGCACAAGTTCTATTACATTACTCTGTAATACTATTTCTTTAATTCTTCTTACTTAATTCTGAAGATTATATTTAAAATATATAATTCCAATAACTGTGTACGTTGTTTAGGAAAATATTTTTTAATTCATACTTAAGTCCCTGTTGCTACATTCTATCGAAAGCTTGTGTTTTATCAAGAAAGATAGTAAAAGAAAACGTTTCCTTCTTTTAATAATCTTTCAATTTTGTCCATTACTCTGTAGCCTTGATTAGTGATTAAATGATTGTCTTTAAAGTCAAACTGATGTGTTAGAATCAGTTTTTCTCTTATTGGCAATAGATTTTCGAACTATTTTAAAATTGCCGGTTGATCTATAAGATAAAACTTGTTTGGCTAATTTTTCAAGTTTAGGAAACGTAGTCACCTTAGCTGATTTTCATATCTTGAGTATAGATCTTATTGTAAATAAGACATTGATAAGAGAGGTAAGTTTTCCTAAAGAATTTCTGGGCAGTTGGAACTAAACCAAATTCTGAGGCTTTCTTGATTAATATATTATTTTACTCCATTTCAGTTAAAACTTCCTTTGGAATAGTATAATTTTACCTACTCTTGGACTAAAATTTCTTCAATCCGGCGTACCTTCACTGGTGTGGCGGCCTTTTCGCCCTTGAACCGCTTTATATCGCGGCACATGCTGGCGGCTGTGATGTCTCTGCTACGTTTTGCCATCGCACAAAAACGGCATATGGGCTTTGCTCAGCCGACAAGTCTGCATACGCCGTCGGCGGCACCTTTGATATGAAAGGTACTGTCGAATGAAAATTTTCCGCAAAGACCTACCGCCAAGCCAGGCGCGAAGTCCATATTTCGCAATCCGCAGCGCGCTTTCGTGTCTTAACACCCGCAATTCAGCAGCGCGGCCGTTAGTCGTGTCTTATCAACCCGCATATTCGCAAGCAGCGCGTAATTCGGTCGTTCTTAACAATAAGCACTGCAGCGCGGCCAGTTCGGTCGTGTCTTATCAACCCGCATACATACGAGATCAGCGCGGCGAATTCGGTCGTGTTTTTTAAACCCAACATACAAGAAGACAGCGCAGCAAGTGGCTACCGTGGAACCATCGCCGATGAAGCCGAAGTCAATTCAGGTGAGCGATTTGGCAATACTCGTTGGTTGATATCGGTAGCCGCCCCCATCCGCTTACGCGACGGCCGTTTAAGGGACGATTTGGGCCTTATCGGTTGACGTTCCAATACGGACCGTACTACGTATCCCACACCGCACCACGAGAGCGGCTATTTACACGCCTACCTCTCCATCCACCTTCACTTTTGTTGAAATGTTCTTTTGGGTTGTTCAGTAAATTTGCTAGTTTTCTGGACACTTTTTACCAAACTTTTGTCTGCATTTCTTACTAGCAGATTACGTAGAATTGAGTTTTTGGGTGTCTGAAGAATTTCCAGATTGTGCAGGCAGCTTTATTAACAATAAACAGTTCAATTAAATTTATTTTTAAAATTCTCTTTTAAGCTGTTGGGTGGCGTTATACAGTCTAGTTTTGCCTGTTGAAGCTCAAGTATGATGATCTTCAGAGTCTCGCTCTTTTATTTTTATTGGGTGGTCATTATTTTTGGTTTTTGTGACAATAATGGGGTTATTATTATATTCAACTTAATTATTATAGTCAACTTAATTATTATAGTCAATCCTTAACAAAAGTTTCAGTTTGATTATGTAGTTGTTCTTCATTTCTTAGAGGAACAGACAAATTAATATTTTCCTCAAGTTGCACCTTGATGTCCAGTAGTATCTCTGAACGTGAGAAGAATGGAGGAGTGATCGAAGTTTATGTCTTACTCTTTTTCGACATACGTGTAGCACATAAAAATATTTTAATTCACAGAAGAATTATATTGGGTCTAGAATTATTTTCGGATCTGTAGGCCAATGTTTTAGCTGTTTGATTGCTTCTAAGAATTTTTCTGACCTGGTAGTTAACCTGGATCTATAGTTGATGTATTTGGCTTTGTGATTACCTTCAGTGTTAAATATTCTACTACGACCGCTTAAAAAATCAAAATATTATCTTTTTGTTAGCATGTTTTGGAGGACAATAGTGGTTTAGATTTAATATTAACAGCGGTAGCTTAAAATTAACTTTTTTGACTGCTTTTTTGGGATATATAATATAATACATTCATTAAATCTTACAATGGATTTGTTGGTAAAAAAGAGTTTTTGAAATATGATGATGCCATTGCAATTTTTATTGTTGTTGCAAGAGGCAATTAGTATTTAATTCTCTGTTGATAACTTTAATTGACTTGTTCGACCGACTCTCATAAGAACGCCAAGAATATTCCTCTTTATTTATTGCTACAGAAAATAATTTAAAATTTTTCTTATTCTTTATATTAATATTAATATTTTTGTTATTCTTGGCTTGAATCTGTCTACTAGGGAATTGATTCACGATAACATTAAGTTTATTAAAATTTTTTTAATGTTGTTCACTAGGATAGTTTTGAAAGTGCTTGTGTTTTTTTAGATTTTTCTGTTGCTATTGTTATGGTGGCGCAGTAAGCCAAGTATCCGTTAGTTCATTTCAACGGTGTAGTATTCAATCATCTTTTTTTTCGATGTTGTATGCGTTTAATTTTGTTGAATTTGGAGTTAGTCTGCTCTGTTTATGACTCTTACATCCTTGCTTCAACTATTATAAAGTTGCTATTTATTTTATGGGTTTTGGAGAATGCATTATTTTGATGCAAAAATGCTACTTCATTTTGTGACTACGTTAAGGCTTCGAAAATATATTTTTTGCATGAGTTTTACAACTATAATCGGGTCACCAAATATCACACGCAGAAAATGCTTATTTAGTAATAACAACTGATTAACAATGGACATCTTAACAGTGCTTGACCCAAAGGAAACTTGAAAAGAATCTGAGTAAGCATACATTTATTCTATACGGCTGTACAAAGCCTTTTCGCAAAAGCCACATTTAGAATGGTTTAGTTATGTTACTAGATGATTTGGCATGGTAAAACTGTTTTGAGTGAGTGATAATCATGGAATCGAAGACAATAAAAAATTGGCAAAGCCAACTAATAATTACTAAGGGCTATAATCAGCTCTGGGGGGTGTTAAGAAGTACAATTCGTTAATATATTCAAGTGTACTAGATCAGTACACCATTGCATAGTCATAGCAGAATGTTTCTGAACGAACTTAGTATGAAGAGAGCAGCAAAATTAACAATTACGGATTTGGCGTGTAGTTATCAGAAAACCACAATAAGCCTTGAAGACTGATGTACTTTCGGAGTATTGTTTGACTAAAATTTATCATTTAGTTCTCTGTAACATCAACGACTTTAAAATAGATTAGATAAGAATTCTAATTCATAGATTTTGCGATACTTGTGCTTGGTAAAACTCTTCTCACAACAGTCATTCGTAGAAGTTAAAATAGGTTTAATCATTTTTAACTCCACTTCTGGTAGATTTATTTTAATTGGGCTAGTATATATAAAGTTGTAAACGAGTGACATTGCAGAAACAACATTGAAAGGACTTTTTCTCATATTACAAAATAAAAAAATGGGCATAGTACCCATGATGAGAAAGGAAAATGTATTTTTGGAGGTAAAATAATATGATAAAAGTGATAAAAAAACTAAATAAGCAGAATCCACAAAACAATTTTTGTAAGAAGCATATTTTAATGTAAAAACAAAATTTTAATAATCGGAAAAGTCACACTACACAAAGTATTGATAAGAATGGAAGATTTATCACTCTTACTGACAAAAACAAAAAAATGGACTATTGGACTGAATACAAAGTGTCAGAAACAGCTTGTAAAGAAAAATATCTAGACTACGGTAGGCAAATGTTTGAGAAGGTAGACTACTAGTACAAGATTTTTTGTAATGCCGCTCAGCATTCTGTTAAAATTAACTAAAATAAGTTTTGAATCTTTTAGGTGATTTATCTCCTTTGCTTTAGGCACGACCAAGTATTTTATTTTTATACATTCTACTTGAACACATCGGGGAAAAATAAAACCGTACTAATTTAAGATGTAATTGATATGTTTGCTAGAAAACTAATGAAACCACTGTTTTTTAAATTATTTTACCACAGGTAAAGGTTTATTCCCACAATGTATTTTAGGCAGCCACATATCGATGTTTGTAGCAGGAAAGTTTCTATTGGAATGTCTTTAAACCCGTCGGTTACGCTTTTTGGCTATTATTTAAATGAGCAAAATGGCAAATTTTTAAATGGTTTCTTAATTAGGGAAACAAAAAAAGGTAAGAGCAAATAGGAGTGTTAGAAAACCACAGTGATATTTGTTAGCGTAACCTGGAATGTTAATGTAGTGCATCATTTAAGTAAGTGTTATCCTTTTCCTAAGTTATTAAGAGCTTTCCAGTATAAAATTTTATTGACCGTATGTCCTGGCGGTACAAAATTCCTTATACGAAATCGTCTGGCTATCACACAAACAAATGAGTATTAATTTGAATTTAGCTTTGCTTGCTCTCACGTCCTTATAACAGAAAGAGTTTGTAGTGCGCTACTTTCAATTTTGAAGTTTTATCTCAGAATTGTACACAGAAATGTATGCGTTCACACGACTGCAGATTTTTGACCCCTTCTTTTAGCTTTTGGCTTAGCTGTGCGGTTTTTCAGAATTATCTCGGCGAACACTTTCCTCGTGCTCACATCCCGATTTAAAATTTAATGGATAATAAACCGATTCAAATTCACACAAGTCTCTACTGTTTTGTTAGTTTTGTTCTCTAAAAATATTTCGTACCATCTGTTCACCTGTGCACTGAATAAGGGTCGTTTTTATAAGCCCCTTGTAACTCCCCAAAAATTATAGTAGTGCATTTATACAGCTTTATGTAAAATTTAATAGAACAACGTAACTCAAACTTTTGACATTTTTGTAACACACTTTATAAATCCAACTTTACTTCAGACGCTCTCTACATTCTTGTAGCAACTGTAACAAGATCAAACTTGCACTCACTTTAAAGTAAGTGTTTCATTTTTCCGTCAAACTTTATATATTATTTTTTTTAAAACGTCAATACTTCCTTCAATAAGAGTGCTGATACGCATCTAACGTATTTTGTAGACATACATAAAAGTTGGCAGGGCAATAATTTTTTCACTTTACTCTAAATAACTGGAGAGGAGTACTTTGAGTTTTTTGAGAAATGTTAATTAAAAATTTTACTTAATTGTTTCTTTTTAAGAAGTACTCAATTTCTTCTAAGCTACAAAAGTCTCTTGCACCTAAGACATTCATCAAGAAAGTTCATCAAGAAGCTTAATACAATAATATCTGCCAAAAAAATTAAATTGCACCTAAATGAAAATAATCATATTGCTGTTATTGACTAATTTAACATTCTTCAGTATTTTAGAATAAGCATTGCTAATAAAATGTTACAATAATTGGATTTTGTTTTTATTGATAAACTGAAACTACGAAACTGAAGTATTTTTTCTTTGTGGTTGTTAAGCGTAACCAACATACAAGGTAAATGTTATTGTGATAATGTGTTGTAAAGGAGAATGAATTTTAATTGAGAACCTTTTCACGTGCTGACTTAAAATTTTTAGATTTGCTGAATAACAAATAGATCGATTTGCTGCTCTTACAAACTAAGTGTGCTCAAAAATGCTGGTTTCTGAAATTTAAAAATGGAAATAATGTTCTCAGTGACTTCCATTTGCTAACAGTTTTGATGATACCGATACTGGGCGTAAAATGATAAACATACAGCGAGATTCAATTATTCAAAGTATTGATCCAATATTAATATAATGAAAATAGATTGCGCGGCCTGGTTTAATCTGGCAGCCGATGATAAGAAACCGTAATGCGCATGCGTGTATAAGAATGACCTTGCTGACTGGATCAGTTGAGATTTAGACGCTGATGAGTAAACACATGATCGCATTGGTGATGAATGAAGAGTACAGCAACGAATCTGCATCAAATAGAACATTCGTCCCCATGCTTAAAGTAATTCAGAAAACTTTTGTGTGTAGTATGAATAAAGATATTTTTATCACACCGCGTTTACACATTTATCATAAATAGTGCAAAAGCTTTTGTCCGAGAATCAAATCGCTTGGAGACTCGGCTAATTTCCAGTCCAAAGACTTCTGGCTGTTTGCAAAACTTAAATTAACTTTGAAATTTAAGCCAATGTAATGAAGCAGTCATAAGCGGTTCTAACACAGGACTTTGCAGGATGTTTTGAGAACTAGGAGAATAGTGTGAAATACCAGCTACTTATTTTAAAAAGAACCGAGGCTGATCACGTATTTTAAATGTTATATAAGCGTTTAAAAATAAAGTAGCCCTTGGATTGTCCATGGATGATTGACACCCAAAAAATAAAATTCTTGCTCCATTATTTTTCTTGTAAAGAAAATGCATTTTCAGCATTGTGGAAACTACTTGAACATATAAATAATACGTTTTGCTTGTCTTTTGTTTGGAATAGAAAAGAATATTTTAAAACTTTTTCTGAGAACATGCAAATACGCATATAAATACCAAAAAAGTGTTTTCTGGAAAATAATAAAAATATATAACTTTATTTAGCTTTTTTTACTTTTACAAAATTATTGCAACAACCCATATGTGATGGAATATTAATAATTTGTAGTGTACATCAACAATAATTGTTAAAATGGTTATTTTGCTTTGAATGAGTGTTATATAATTGTCACAGCAATTATTAAAGAATTTAAATAGAAAATGATCAAAAAAGCAACGCAGTTAAATTTGCAAATTTAGGAATAGTAATATTACAAATAGTACCAACTAAAAAACTTATAATAAAAATAAAGAAAACATAATGAAACAGAAAAGAAGAATAAAAATTGTAACAAATAATCTTATTGATATTAATAGGTGCAGGTAAAAATAGTAAAAATAAATTAAACTTTAATTTGTTTGTGGTTGTTTAAATGAACAAATTTAAAACTACAAAACAAAGCATAAAAGACACATAAATGTGTGCTAAAAATACAAACATTAATGTTTGCCCAAGAAAACTCGAAAATATTAAGTCCTAAACGGCTTACTTGTTTGTTACGTTTAACATTTAAATGCACAGACAGTAGTCCTAAGAGGCTAAACTAGGTAATTGTGCATAGAAAATCCTGCAATAAAAATTTAACGCCGCATAAACTGCACCAGCACCTATTACCAGCGAACTACCGAACCCAAAATTTAAATTAAACATTTAGATTCTTAACGAGAGGTCTATTAGGAAATAATAGCACGGCCGATAAAGTCCACGGTAAATGGCTGTGGTACAGGCACGAAAAATAGCGCGGGCTAGAAAAATCTATTAACTCTGAAAGACTCTAAAGTTAGTTTATCGGGAAAGACGCATTACGTTTTAGGAAAAATAAAATTTTTTATGCCTGGACGTTTTTGTTTGCGTTATTTATTCGGGGTAATCATAGAACGTTAATGATATCGCCAAGTTTTGACTTATTTTAGGACAAGCTTGCAAAAATAAAGTAATGAGAAAATTGACTAACTTTGAAATTAAGCAACATAATATACACATTTCAAAAATAAATGTTATTGAGAATTTAGCAACGTGTTTTTTGTATTAACCAATTTATCAAAATCGGAGCAAACATCATCTCCCATGACTCAATTTTCAAAAAGTGGGATAATACTGGGTTCGTATAATACGGAAAACGAATCAAAATGATTTTAAAATCCATACATATAAAAAAATTAGTGGAACTATATACGAGGTGCGTTCAAGTTCTAAGGTCTCTAAATTTTTTCTCAGCAGTGAGAGTAAGTAGAAAGATGTGGTTAATTATAAAAGACGCAAAAAATACTTCTGAATTTGTAATATAAATAGCAGCATCATACAATATACCCACAGGTCGCATTGCCGCCATTGCAGTGAGTGTTGTTTTGTATACTTCCAATGACTACATTTGGTGTTCAAGAGCGTGTAATCATTTGTTTTCTCCTCTTGCGTGGTAAAACGCCCATCGAAATGCGTGCGAAAATTTAAGGAAAGTCGAAAGTTGCGCAAAATGAATCAGCCGGGGCAAAACCTTGACTGCGCGAGTAGAGCAAGTTGTTATGGAAGACCGTCGATTAGATATACGTGATATCGCTTCTAAACTTAGCGTTTCTGTAGGATCTGTAGAGTCCATTTTGCCAAAAAGCTTTTTCAAGGTGGATTTCACAAATGCTGACTGACGAATACAAGGCTGTGAGGGTGACAATATTTTAGGACATTCATATACGTAGCCGCTCATTTTCCAATCAAGTGGCTGTTGCATCAACGATTTTCCAGTGGCCAAAACACACCCCTATGGGATCATCGACATTGTAAAAAATATGTACGTTTAGATGGAAATTACGTTGATAAATAACAGAAGTTGTAACTTTCTTGGGTAAGTAATTTTTCAGAAAAAAAAATGGAGACCTCAGAACTTCAACGTGCTTTTTATGAAAGTAATGCATGGGTCTATGTATACAAAAAATCAAAAAAATCTGCAACAACTGCAGTAATATAATACACTTTTATTGCAATCTCTAAAAAAATTTCTAGAATGGCAAATTCCACGATAACAAGCGTAATGCGAGAGTGGAGAGGGCAGCAAAAAAGAAATTTTAAACGTTTGACTACTAATCTAAAGGCTATTGTAAGGCCTTCGACTGTGGACTGTCTAAAACAGTGGACAGTGCTAGCTGGAATATTTTAACCTTTTATTTTACTCATAAAACAATTGTATAAAAGTTGGTGTAAGTAGGCTTGAAACTCCACAAAATTCAATACAGAAAAAGAAGTATGCCAAGTCTGTAGTCTTTTCCCCATTCCATTTAACATATATTTGGAGTACATTGTACGGGAGAGTCCTCGACGTTTGGCAGAAAGTAATTACCATTTGAGGAAAGAGAATAAATAATTTGTCAATGATACTAGGCTTTTTGCAAATGATAAAAATAAAATAACTAAATTGCTTGTAAAATTTAGAACTGAAAATTCCAACTATAAATTAAAACTGAATTTCCAAAAACCAAACTAACGATAATAGACAAAATGGGCGTAATAAACAATAGAAACAACATACAAACATACATATTGTAAATAATATATTAATGTTATTTGAAATCGTATGAAATGTAACTGGTGTACATAACGTACTAGTAAATGAAGCATGCTAGAGACAGGCCACCATTTGGACAAAAACCTTATTCGAAAACAATATGTACAAAAAATAGAGGAAATATAGTAGATCTACAAATTAAAACAAAATGTTGTTATGGCTTGGGAAAGAGTTCTGGCTCACCCTGAAAATAAAGCTGGGCTTTATAAGGTAATAATCAAGCTAATTTGGATGTACAGCATTTTGTACTCTAGAGCTGTTTCTGTAAATCTAATATCAACATCTCGTAGTGCGGTCAGCCCAATAATTGCAAATGCCAGAATAATTACAAATTTCAAAATAATTGCAAATGCTCTCTAATGTGTTAGTAATTTAACATAACAATCTTGGAATACCAAGAGTAGGAGAAGAACAAACCAAAATATGTAACAACCATTTTCAGAGACTACAAGCTCTTTCAAATGTTCCTCTATCAAGCCTATAATATGATCATCTCCCTAAAAGAGTTAAAACATGTGGCCTATTGATCTAGGAGGCGATTAACTTTAAGTACAAAAAACTTATACCAAATATCTGGGCTTATTCGCTCAGCAAAGGATCACTGCCCCAATGAATCCCAAGGGTTGGTAAATTTGATATTGGTGTGGATTTGGTTGAGGTGGGAAAGGAATTCTGAAAGGGTATCATGTCCATGAGGCCAGATAACAAAAGTGTCATCGACATATCGTATCCAGCAGGTAAGTTTAAGGTGAAAGGAGGAGAGGGCTTTTGTTTCAAAAACGGTCATAAAAAGGTTAGCAATGACAGGTGAAAGTGGGGAACCCATAGGAGCACCATTAGTTTGGCGGTAAAATTTATTTTGGAAGGTAAAATAACTATTGGATAGGCAATGGTTTACTAGGGAGAGGATATTGTTATTTATATTATACGTTGACTTTAATAATTTTACCGCCAAACTAATGGTGCTCCCATGGGTTCCCCACTTTCACCTGTCAATGCTAACCTTTTTATGACCGATTTTGAAAAAAAGCCCTTGCCTCCTTTCACCTTAAACTTACCTGCTGGATACGATATATCGATGACACTTTTGTTATCTGGCCTCATGGACATGATACCCTTCCAGAATTCCTTTCCCACCTCAACCAAATTCACACCAATATCAAATTTACCATGGAAACTGAACATAACAATTCCCTTCCCTTCCCTTCCTAGATACTCTCATAACAAGACATCCTTCTAATGACAGCTTTTATTACACTGTCTACAGAAAACCCACTCACACTAACCGCTACCTAAATGCCAAATCCCGTCACCACCCTGCACAAATCCATTTGGTTGCAAAATCCCTCATAACCAGATCCATCAGACTTTCTGATACGAAAAATCGCCAAACAGAAGTTAAATCCATTACCACCACCCTTCTGCAAAATGGATATTCTAACAAATCCTTGACCAATATAATCAAAAATATAAATAAAAACACTAAATCTCAATCCCAAAACCCCCCTGACCAACAAAAAGCGTTCCTACCTTACATCAGAGGCATTACCGTTAGAATAAGCCGCATACTAATGCGGCAAAATATCCGCACGGTCTTTACGACCAACAACCAAATATCTGGCCTTATTCGCTCAGCAAAGGATCACTGCCCAAATTAATCCCAAGGAGTGTTTGAAATACCTTGTCGAGATTGCCAAAGGACCTACATAGGTCAAACAAATCGGCAAATATCTAGCCGAATATACGAGCATTCTCTGGCCGTACGGAAAGGCGATAATGGTTCGGCACTTGCCAAACACAGCAAAGAAACAATCCACAAAATTAATTTCTCTGAGGCTAAAACCATTGCCCCCATTTCCCATTTTACAAGCAAAATAGTACGTGAGGCAATTGAAATAGAAAAACGCCCACAGTGCCTCAACACAAGAGATGACAGCCAGCGTTTGCCTGTCATGTGGAAGTCCCTTATTGCTACGCACCGCCAATTACGCAACACCCTTAATCCTAAAAACTTTCCCCAACCCAACGCATCTCCCGCCAAACAAACTTTCACTTCCAGCTCTATAAAAGATCAAGCAGGTCACACGAAAGCTCAGTTTTATTCAAAGACTCATAGCTCTCCTTGGGGAGTAGACAGATTGAGACCCCGAGTGAAGAGCTAACTTCTTGAAAATGGCATCAAAGCCGATGCCGAAACGTCGAGAATTTTCTCAACATAGATGCGGTTCATTCCGTGAACTAAGTTCTTTAAACATAGCTAACCGCGGAAACCTATCCGAATATATATATATATATATATATATATATATATATATATATATATATATATATATATATATATATATTCGATATATGATGAGAAGATGCTATAGTTTTGTTTGTAAAATTAAGCAATGGTTGTATTTTTAATATTTTGGTAGAGAGGTTATCAATGTGACAAATTACTATATAACATTAAGTAATCTTTCAATAAATGATTATAGGTATATGATATCTACCTCATACCTGATGTAATAAATTCGCATTTTATTTTTATTCATGCCGGGTTAAAGATTATTTAATTTATTGATAATAATAAACAATTTTACACACAGGGGAGATCAAAAAGCAAAGTTAACAAGCAGTTCTGGTGTAAGATAAATTATTTTGTTGATAAATAAGAGTTATTTTAGATTCGTGAATACATTTTCTGGTGCACATAAATATTAATAAATATTTTAATCTTGTAAATAAATTGAGTGTATTATTAACTTCTTTAAGAGCCAAAACGTTACAGTTTTTTAAATTATGGTATAAAGGGGCGCTTGCATAATAGATGGGTATGATTTAACATTTCTCAACTAAGAAAAAATGGAATAATTGGCATAAATTAATAAAAATTAATTATTTTTGAAGTGTTAGATGATAATGGAATCTGCCGATACAGTTTTATCAAAGATGTGGCTCTACTTTCATCTAGTGAAGCAGAATATTTAAAGAAAATGCAAGCTGTAATTCTATATTTTAATTTCAACCCCAGTCCAAACTTGAAAAAATCATAAATATAACAAATAAAATTATCCTTTTATTATCACGTTGCTTGCGAGAGACACAACCTCCATATTTTATATTAGACCTTCGAAGTGTCTATATGAAGACTCCAAAACCATGTCTTTTATATTCTACCCATACATTGTCGGTGCACTCTGTTAGAACCTTTTTACAATATTTATGTCCGAAACTTAGCAGCCTGACAGAACTCCCGCGGCTTTTCAAAGCGCGACAAAGTAAAAAATGTTTATTACCCTGCCCATAAAACTCGCTCACATATTTGGATAGAATTGCTAAACTTTATGTGACGCGCACATACTTTAATAAAGTTTTAATAAAACTAGGAGGATCTGCCCGGTGCAGTTAGCCATTACATCCGCGTTTTCGTTCTTCGAGAGCAGCTTCCGAGGCGCTGAAGCCGGATATTTTATATCGCAGATCTCGTTGACATCGCTTTTTACATAATTCTCGTTTATGTAATTCGGTCATTAATATAGATGAGTAATTGTGCCCAAAGTTTCGCTCGCCTTTATCCGATTACTTTGGCAATTGATCAACTACCTCAGCCTGGCGTAACTCAAGCTTTCTGTGTTTGCGAAGCGAAAATCGTAATTTATGTTTTAGTGCCCCAAGCGGGATTTTCTTTAGAATCAATGTTCGGCCCGTATTGACGCGTTGCGTCATTAACAGACGTGGCAATAACGCAGAATGGAACTATGAGGTGCGTTGAAGTCCCAAGGTGTTCAATTTTTTTTCTCGGCAGTGAGGGCAAGTAGAAAGATGAGGTTAATTATAAAAGACGCGGAAAATATTTATGAATTTGTAATATAGTTGGCAACACCACACAATGTACATAGGTCGGATTACCGCAATTGCAGTGAGTGTTGTTTTGCATGCTTCAAATGGTGATGTTTAGTGTTCAAGAACAATGTGCAATAATCAGTTTTCTCTTCTTGCGTGGTAAAACTCTCAACGAAATTCATCGCCAAGTCAGACATAGGATGAAGACATTGTGGACGTTAAAAATGTGCGAAAGTTAAAAAGAGGGAGAGAGTTGTGCGACAATGAACCGAAACAGCCTCGACCATGAGCCAGCTGGACCGAAATGATGATTGCGCGAGTAGAGCAAGTTGCTTAGATATGCGTAATATCGCCTCTAAACTTGGCAGTTCTGCAAGATCTGTTGAGCTCATTTGATATGATGAGATGAAAATGCGGCGGGTCCCACGAATGTTGACCGACAGATACAAGATTGCGTGGGTGGCAATGTCTCAGGATATGTTGACACGTAAAGCCGTCATGAATTTTCGACCATGAAGGACACTCTCCGTGGCCGCTCATTTTCCTATACAGCCGCTATTGCATCAGCGATTTTCCAGTGGGTAATATACATCCCTAATCATAGCGACGACGTTGTGAAAAATGTTTTAACTTTCTTAGATAAGAACTATTTCAGAGAAAAATTTGGAGACCTTAGGACTTGAACGTACCTCGTATTATCTACAATGAAATGTTATTTACAAAATTTTAGAAATATCTAACTTTGCTTATAACTAAAAAGTTTTAATTTTCTTCTTACACGTGCAGCCCCTAAGCATCAAAACAATTTAAGAGAGCTTTAGGTCATTCAGTGACTGTAAAATTGCTTTCTAAAAGTGTTATCTGCTCGGTACACACAAAATAAAAATTTGAAACCAAACTAAAAGCGCCTAGCTGGAGCGGGGTAAAATATATTTAATGCGCTCCCAAGCGTCGATGCTGGTATACGTTGAACCAGAACCAAGTCACAATTCAAACAAAACCAGTAATTTACTTTCGGAAACAAGCGGATTGGAGCTATAATGTAGCGCACACAACCTGTTATTACTCAGCCTTGTTTCCCGCAAGAATCCGGCAGATTTTCCGCGGAAACGTCTAATGGGAAAAACAGTTTGCATGTTTCAGTTGTCAATCGGGAGATCTTGTAAGGACAGCCCGTAATTGGCTTCCGTCATACGTAAGCTGGTAGTTGCGCTAATAAAATAAAAGCACTCGCCGAGAAATGGCGTAATGAATGGGCAGGCGGAGACAAATATTTGCTAGGCAGTTGACCAGAGCGACTTCCTTAATCAATCGCCGCGAAACGACAAAAATGACAGATCTCCCGGACCCCGCTTAATGCAAGCAAAAATTGTGTATGCAAATTCGAAACTTCTAAGCTTTTAATCCCGGCGACATGCCCTACTTCGTGTGGGCCATTAATCACATCTTAATTCTAAGCAAAATTCGTAAACTTTTCCGGTCGCGCCAGTAAGTTTAGCTCGAAGTCGCTTTTGACGGCGTTATTGCCATTTGCTATTTTATAATAAATCTCATGCAGACAACTGGAAAAGCGCCACTAATTTACGGCGTATCGTCCTCAGCCACGTTGGTTTTGTGCTTTTTAAGACCGCCATAAAATGCAGTTACAAAAATAGGAATTTCTGGACGTTATACAAGGTTGTCTTGAAAATTTAGAAAAATACTAGTCACTTTGTATATCGTATTAGTCATAAACATTAATTAAAAAAAACATTTACTTTCTTAGGTTACTCAAAAAGGTCTTGCGGTTGTTTGGAATTAAGCAAGTTTTTTTTGCTTTGTATGTTTGCGACACAAAATTTTTATAAATATTAAAATAGGTCTACAAAATTTAGACTTTGGAAACGCTTACTTTAAAAATTTTAAACTAGACGTCAATCAATTAGGCCAGAATGTTATATAAAAGGTCCTATCACTCATCGTGCTTAAAAAATATTTGTGATAGCGGATTCACTGCCAATGACAATGTTCTGGAAGACCCTAAACCTGAAGTTGTTGAAGTATATTCTGCCACAAGTAATCACAAGCTGGTGAGGAAGATAACAGCTTCCACATCCGAAGTGCTATTTTATTCAGAAAAGGTTGAACCGTTCCACAACAAATTGACACTTCAGCAATACGAAAACCCAGATTTGTCAAACCTTGCTCGGTCGCCATAGAAACAAATCTTTTCTGAACAACTTCTGACTTGTGACTAAAGATGAATAACTTTGTGTGTTTAGTGGACAGTATAAGGTGTCATGTATTGCAAGCTGCAGCCACGTTAACACAGCGGCAATGCTGAGATCTACAGAAATCAATTGAAAAGTGTATAAGACTACCCTTTACGAAAGGAAATCATTTTTTAACAAGATGGAGCAAAGCCATGGTACAGAAAATTAAAAACTATTTTTGGAAAACCTAAATATAATAAGCAAGATAACACAATACAAAACATACACGCATAGGGTGGAGTAAGAGTAGATGGGTAGTATTATTTCAGTTCCATACGGAATGAAGTCCGGTATGACTGTAAGTGGATATTTCCAATCTTATTTGTCAGCAATTGGATAACAGCAACATTTAGAGCTTTGAAGAACTTTAAATTTTTATTTTAAGTGTGACCATGTTATTTTATGTTCCTGGCTAGAGTTTTTTTAATTCAACTATAGTACACTAAGGTATCAAAACAAAATAGACAAATACAAAATACACTCTATAAATTTTACTACTACAACGTTTGCTCCGATATTTAACTGAAATCCACAGTTAATAAGTTGTTAATTTTTCTATTGTTATAAAATGATTTTAACATTAGAGGGATGGTACACATTGTTGAATTGCACGATAAAATATATAACCACCGGCTGAAAAACTAACAGTTAAAATTTTATTGAGAACTAAATGTAACTTAACACAACAGATAATAAACTTCAAGTGACTAATATTATAAAATAAAATTTTACCAGCGAATAGAAGTGCTGTCGCACGTCAGCCCAATGAAAATTCCGCAAGGAATGCGAATACAAAAACATAACTCTCGAAGTTTTTGTCGTCAATGTCACTATGAGTTCATCGCGGAACATTGTCCCCAAGTAGGCTAGAGCGAACACCAACATATTTTTAACACTCCCTCTTGCTTTGGCACAATTACAAAAAAAAAAAAAACTAAACCGATTACAGCATTTGAGAAGTGTGTACTACAAAACTTTTTAAAATTAAACATTAAAATTGAATAACGGCAAAACAAGATATAAACATATTGTCTTATTTTGGGGATTTGTAAAAATATCGGCCAACTGAGCCCGCTTGCGACGTCGATGTCGCCGCCAATGAAGCGATCCCTGGTAAAATGATATTTCGTTTGCTGGTGATGCACGAGGTTGATGATCAATTTTTCGACCGCCGCGTTGTTGATCTATAAAGCTATAGCTCGCGCTGGTCTCATCAAATATCTGACATAACACCACGTATGACCTCCTTAATGGTTATATACGCAAGCATTATTACATAATTATTACACAATTGGCTAACCGAATAAACCAAGTAAGCTGGATATTCTCTTCAACATTCGCTGGCTTTACAACATTTGGTTCAGTAGGCTTTGCGATGTGGCATCCATTAATCCATTAATCACTTTGACCTTCATCTGAATTAGTACTGGAAACAGCGTATCACTGTTGCGCCGGTGAACACTTTCGTGCAGGTCGCACCACTAAATGAATGAGCAAACACCTTATTGATTAGCATGATGTCAAAACGAATTTATTCGCCTAGGTCTTCTCGCGAATTTAATTCTTAAAACAACGCGCGCACATGTTAGTCAAAGTCACAATGTCCACAAAAGTCTTTCCCATGTTCGGGGCATTGCTCGGAATTTTTTATGGGCATATTCACAACAGATTCCAATTCCAATAAACTAAACTAACCACGTTAATAGTTGCCTTTCAGATAAAAAATACTACTTTCATTCATGTAGCCTGTACCAACACATTATTTTACATTGACCATATTTGGAAATTTGTGACCGCTTTTTTTCCCTTTGCTTTACTGAGCAGTACCATATATTGTTGACGTAACTTTCATTTAGCCTTAATGCTGACCAATATTTTGCGCGATAAGTTAAGCTCTTTAAAATCATTTAACCACAAATGGTAGGACACGCCCAAGTCCGCGTATTGTTTGTCTTGCTCACTCACATCTGTCTATTGCTAAAATAATATGGTTATTACCTTTATTTAGCGTGCCCTTGAATTTATGTGGTTTTTGTGGTGCATCGTGTGGTTCCCACTCGGGTTGTTAGACTGCGATCCGAATTCCAAAACTCTTGACGTTTCGTCCACAACTGAGGCAGACGTCTACAGAAGAAAATCTTGTAACAATTAAGTAACTGTTTGTGTGGGGACATAATTTTAAGAGAGACGACGGATTTAATTTACCTAAATCTTCGTTTGTTGCTCTTAAGCACGACCCGGTTGAAGTCAGCAGCTAGCCCGATTACGTTTCCTACCATCTAGGTGACGTCAATAAAGGCCCCCAACACCATCCTTACCATACTTGCACGAGTATACAAGCAAAAAAATCGGGACAGTTATTAATTAATTAATTTTTAGATTTTCTTCTTTGCCGCAGTTGTGGTCAAAACGTAACGAGTTTCCGAACTCCGACCATAGCCTAACAACCCGAGAGCCAACCACACAATGCATCATAACACCAGCCTTGAAAGCCTTTGCATCTATTTAACATTCTTATGGCCTGACTTCTAGCAAAAATAATATTCGTCATCAAAATGTTTATTTTTCAATATTGACCACTTTGGTCACTACTTTGTTGCTACTTCAGCTTACCGGTACGTCAACCTTGGTGTGTTAGAAAAAGTACGTCGCTTCTTGGTAATGACCACTCTTCCATTTTGTTTAGCATATCCTTTTTCAGCAGTACCGGCACGAGCATGTCTATCGTCTGGGTTAAAATTTGTTCTTGCGTTTTTGAAGACTACCAATGGCAACATGTACATATGTTTGCTGAAAGTTTAGCCTAGACCGGCCAACTACTTTTCGGGCTCTTCCACTGATAAACTGAATTAACCTAATTAAACATGTATATACACTGGGATCAGTCTATTGAGTTGCGACATTAAACTTTATTAAGCACTAACAAAAACAACACAACGGATGACAGACCTGAAGTCACTAAAGAAATAAAATAAAATAAATGATTGGCCAACGCATAGAAGTTATATCGCATATCCGTCCAGTAGAAATACTACAGGGACGTTGACCCAGATACCTGTCAAGGTTATTGGCCAATTGGTTAATATCACCTTGTTCACCTTGCAGGACAATGACATCAAATTTACCATAGAAATAAAACAAAATAATTCCCTACACTTTCTAAAGAGACTTACAACAAAAAAGCTTTCAGATAGCTTTCAGATAGTTTTCAGTACCTTGACTAACTACTATCTAAATGACAAATCCCATTATCACCTTGCCCAAATCTATTCAGTTGCAAAATCCTTCATTCCCAAATTTATAGGACTTTCTAATATGAATACCTACGAGTAGAACTTAAAACTATTACTATACATATATATATTATACATATAATTAAAAATATTAAGAAAAGTCTCCAACTCCCACTCCTAAGACTTTTCCCACTAACAAGAAGCGTTCTGTAGTTGATTTTATTTGTTTAGTTAAAGATCACTACTTTATAGAATTCCAATAAATATAAAAGATACATTTGGGAAACTATCAGTAAATAAGCAACTATCTAGCAGAATATATGAGAACTCTCTGGCACTTATCAAGCTTGATAAACATGCCACAAAATTAAATTCTCTCAAGCAAAAACTGATTCTACCATTTTCTAAGTTACCAGCAGAATTATTCGTGAGGTAACTGAAATAGAAAGATGCTTTCAGTGTGAATATAAGATACGATAGCTAATTCTTACTTGTCATATAAAAACCCAACATTATACCACAAACTTCTTCAAACTCAGTGATTCTTTCACCAAAATTTTACTTTTAATCCAATAAACAGTGAAACAGAACACATAAAAGTTTAGTCTTTTTCGAAAACCCATAGCTCTCCTTGCAGAGTAGTTAAATTGAAGCTCCAAGTGAAGAGCTACATTCTAAATAGAGAACGGAATAAAAAGTAAAACTATAACAATTATAATAAAGACTTAAAAGCACTATTACGAGGAAAATTTCAAATAAGTTTTGCTTGACTAATATTTATCAAATTGAGCATTTACTACTATTATTAATGATAATAAATTCTAACTTTTTTCAACTCCTGTTTCAGGAGACTAAAATGGTCTTGCGTGTCCAAAGTTGTCTTTTTAAAGACTGCAGGTTTTTCTTGTTGGTAGCGTGAGGTACCAGTTGGACTAAAGCTTACATCAAGATAAATGGAGTGAAAGTTGTTTCTAGGATGACTTCGGGATTTAAATAAAGGTGGACAATTTCCTTAAAGACCAGACATTCTAAAGAATAACATTGAATCATGCCTTAACGAGTTTCTTGCCTGAAGTCATGCTCCAAAAATAACTTTTCTAACAAAGTTGCAGCAAGCAAGTTATCGTTCAACATAGGGTTCAACCTTTTTCTTTCAGATATGGTTATAAGTAATAATATAATTAGTATTTACAGAGTTCTGCTTATTTTGACGACTGCATTTTGACCTTTGCTTTGCCAGAACTGTCTGTTGATGGTGAACCGTTAGGCGACAACATTTTTTCATCCATTTTCAAAGTTATCTTAATTCCTCAATTTATAGAATAATTTATAGGATTGATTTTCATAAATGCTTTGAGCCAACTTATCAGAGAGCGTTATCGTTGAAATTGTTATTAACGTCAATAAGTTCGACCATTTGTGGACCAAATGACGGAGGGTGTAATAAGTAGTCCTATTTTAATAAATTTGATTATTCCACCCGCATTAAACATTTTCCTTGTCCTTCGCCGAGTGTAGATTTCCCACCCAGAGATTTTTTAAAATGCCACTCTTGAGACGATATCCTAGTGTTATTATGGGAGTTTTGTGCTTCTTTGAAGCTGCATTCGTACTCAAATTGTCACTTTAGACAACATAAAGGAGATGTGCATTACAAATTTGCATAGTTTACAGAAACTCAATCAAAATATCTTACACTTGTTTTATGGGGAGTTTTATAATTTGTGCGGGGTGGATTTTATAAAATTTTTCATTGGTTTATTGTCCAACAGATCTTATTACGCCCATGTATTTTTATGTATTGATAGACAAACGTTACCACTGGTAAGGGTGTATTGCAGCGGCATGGATGTGTTCGTACCCTCAAATACCTGAACTAAAATTAACGAAAAATTTTTTAGCAAATGAAATGAGATCCTAACGCACTAGGCGATCAGCATATACGTAACAAATAAATGATTGCTAGCTGTTTAGGCATAGTCGTTTCCTAAGATGCAAGAGTAAGGGCATAAAAGCATTCGGTTAACATTCTGCCTCCCTTTTCTCTCGCTTGCTTTTAAGACAAAAACCAGTAGTTGTCATTAAGCCAGCTGTAAGTAGAATTGTATTCCAATTTTGTTAAATAAAGGCAGTAAGTGGGAGACGTAGTGTTATCATAAAAATAAATGTTCAACATGTACGACACGACACTCAGAGAAATAGAAGTACCAATAATACATCATTTATAAACTTAAGCTCTTCATATAGTTGAGCAGATGAAGAAACATCAAAACTTAGTGGAAATATACATACAGGAGATATAATACTGAGAAATTTTCTAAAGAAATTTAAATTCATATTCCAGCAGGATAGCATAATCTTAAAAATTCTCTCAACTAATATTTATAAACTAGCAGCATAATGACATTTTTAAGGAGAGAATTATACAATGGTAACGATCTCTTTGCCAAAAAGAGACAAACTAGTCGCATTTCTCTCATTAAACATAGACCTACCATTGGTATGGAAAATTTACTTCGCAGAGAGTACCGCTCTAATGGTACACCCCAGGATGCTATTGCCATCATAACCAAGGATACCATCACACATTTCAAACTACCATTGTATGGAATAGCTTCCTTTTAGGTTACAACCATCCAGCTGAAGAAATTATAAAACCCTATTAATTTTGTAGCAGTTTAATGTTCTTCAAAATATCAAACCTCAAAAACGCAATTTCAATCTTATCTTAAAACATTTGGTTCAGCGTTTATTTCTATTTTCTATTTTCATTTTTAATTCAAAAAACTGCATTGAGCTATGGTTTCCCATCAGATAATTTTCCTGTATTGTCACTATATTTATCACTGAAACAAGTGATTTCCTCAATATATTAATGAAAAGTTGGTACTCAAACTAAAGGTAAAAGTACCGAACGAACTAGAAAAATCAACTAACCATCTAATCTATAAAATTCAAAATGCTTTGCGATAATCCACACTGAAATTTGACAAAAAAAATATCAAATTTGCCAGTTACCTCTAAACTAATTGCTAAAAAGCAAAGAACCAGAGCACAAAGGCAGACGACAAATAATCAAAACGACAGAACGAAATACAATCGCATAATTAACTCACTAAAGGCAAAACTAACGGAAGCAAGAAGTGAATTTTTTACAACGTATGTTAAAAATATTAATAGAAAAATTATACTGCAGGCATTTTTAGTGGTTGCTTAAACGAGGAGATGCAACTGAGGTGACCCAGGTGGTCAGAAGAAACAATATGGTTCGTTGGTTCTGTCTGTTCTTGAAGAGTTGGTGGCGTTCCGAGGTATATAGCTAGCGCTATTGGGAACGTAACCGCGTGCACATTCAGACCAATAATTATTGCCACATATCATTGCTTTTTCATCAAAAGAAGTAAGACAAGAGATCAAATATCTACAAAATCAAAAGGCACCAGGCCATGACCTTCTAATTGCCGAAATATTCAAACATCTTCAAAAGAAATAAACATTATTGATAGCCAAAATTTTCAAGTCCGTTCAACGATTAATCTATTGGCCTAAACAACTCAAGTTTGTCCAAGTTATATTAGTCTTAAAACCTGGCAAAGCCCTTGCTGTCGTTAGTTCCTACTATCTTATTAATCTTTTGTTCATAATTTTAAGTTTTAAAATCTTGCCATTAAATAGTGAATATCATCTGCAAAGCCCTAGAAGAATAAAATATTTCAGGTCTATTCTATGTAATCTGAAATACCCAAAGGCAGTATCTTAGGGTTACTATTGTACTTACTGTATATCTCAGATTCGCCAAACACACCACAAACAAAAACAAAAATGTTTACTGATGATACGGTTTTTTATCTACCGATGAAAATCAAAACTTTGCCAAAACAACGTAAAAATTACTTATACCATTTGGAAGCCAATAAAGTATTGGAGAATACAACTCATAATACACCCATTCCACAAACAGATAAAGCAAGATAGATAGGGCGCTTCTAGACAGTAAATTGACTTATAAACAACACACCAAGAGAAAAAGGAGAAACTAGACGCAAAAGTAAAAGAAATGTACTGGCTTATTGGAAGAAAGTCTCTCATGTCCACTTAAAACTAAATTTTGAATTATAAAGCTACTATAAAGCTCATACGAACGTATGGAATTGAGCTAAAGGAATGCTCTAGTAGATCTAAAGTAAATATTATCCAAAGTTTTCAGTTCAAATCACTCCGAATTATGACAGATGTCCCTTGATTTGTTCGAAGTGAAATAATAGCAGAAAAAGTTGCAATATACAAAGATAGCAATCCCTCCCAATCAATTAGTACAATCCCTGTCAACTTCTAATCTATAGAAACACAAAGAAGATAACGACAAGAAGAAGAAGAATATTGCTAATACAGTTAATAGAAACAGCATATGAATTTTCTGATGGACATTGTATAATTAAAATATGTCGTATTCAAATTAGTTTTATTTAAGGTACCTCGCGTAGCTTTTAAGAGCAAACGCAAAATGGCGGCTTTTGCACCAGACATTTTGTCACAAAACACAGTGCCGCGGTCGGAGTAGTTTTGAAGTTTTATTTTCGCAGAAGTACCTAGCTCGCTCTAATTTATAGTAGATTTGCGGCTGCAGTACATAATTTCTGGGCCCGCTCATTTATATTGTTTTTGCACGCCCTACATTTGTAGTCGTCGAGTTATTTGCTAAGGAAATTACACTATAAATGCGTGTATTTTCAAATGGCTGTGCTGCGCATTTGAAACACCTTACGTAATTGCCTCGGCCAGAAGAAGCTGAGCAAGTTTGCACTGCAAATGCCTAATTTACATGAGCTGCAGTTTATCAATTTGGAGTGGAATGTTAAAGCTGTGTAAAGATACTCTGGGGTACAGTTGCAATTATTTATGCTTTGCTGCTGCAATTCTATAGTTTGTGTTCTCTACTGTGTACTGGATATTCTTTAAATGAAATAGTTTAAAATCTATATACAGGGGGAAATATTTAAAAATACATATTTTAATCTTGGACTGTTTTTAATTTCTTTTAGTCGCCCATACACGTATGTAACAAGGAGGGGTATTAGGTTTAATTCCATAAGTCATAGGGTATGTACAGGCGAAAGAGCAGAAAATATTAAACAAATTCTTTTGAATATAAATTCAGCCCCAACAGTTTGCAAAAGATACTTCATGTGTGCATGTGCCACTTCCGGTTTGTCCGAAACTAGTAATAAAGTACCAAATAACAAAGCTTGGCTTATAGCATTGCTTTTTAAGCTCAACGCTAGTGGATGAGGTGCTAATTACCTGGGGTCTGTTGGTACTTATTGTTATAATTATAAAAATATCCATATAAACGGTCTCTTCAAAAGATCTATTATATTTTTGACTTGTCAATAATTGTAAAAGTAAAGTACACGACAAATTTGTAACAATGCATGTGTTGATTTCTGGTTCCAATCTTCTATAAGTATTTTCTGGTAACACAAACTTCCTTTTGTGTTTTAGAATCTATAAAGTTAAGTCTGATAATTTAGCGTCTCTTCTACCGTACCATGCTGGTTTATCTAATGGGCAAGAAACAATGAGTCTAATTAGTAGTATAGCTCAATGCTGCTTTATAGTTAAGTAACATCTTGAATTCTTAAAAAAAACAGATAATTCTCTATTTTTTTAAGTAATAAGACAGATACATAAGATACACGTTCAACGGTAATAAAAGAATCGACAAGTTCTATTAGGCCAGTCTATAAAATTCTGTCTCTTAACGTGAAAATTTGCAATACCTAAAAATAAATTATAAAAAAGTTAGGACTTTCAAGTAATAAAGTTTCCAATTTTTTCTCAGCAGTGAGGGTAAGTAGAAAGATGCGGTTAATTTTAAAAGACTCGGAAAATATTTCTGAATTTGTAATATAGATGGCGGAACCATACAATCTACACAGGTTGAATTACCACCATTGCAGTGAGTGTTTTGTAGAGTCGAAGAAAACAAAACCAATTCAATAACAATAACAAACAAAAAACGCAATTAAAAAGTAAAACCAGGAAGGGCGGCTGGAAAAGGTGAAACCACTTCAGAATTAATAAAATTTAGAAAAAAACTTAGCTAATTGGTTACATAAACTATATTAATAAGACCCCAATATGTTTTTATCAGGGACTAAATATATATACAATAATTTTAGAAAACAAATTAAGAGATGAAATAGGTGAAAAACTAAAGGAATAATAAGCAGCTTTCAGAAGAAATAGACAAACACAGGACCATATATATGTAATAAAAACTACAACAGACAACCTTCTAGAAGTAAATAAATCCAAATATCTAGCATTCTTAGATCTCACTGCAGCGTTCGATAGAGTCCACAGAAATACCACATGGAAAACGCTACAAGAAATAAAAATTTTGAGAGGTGTATATAAAGCCATTAAATATTCAATAAATGTTAAAGTACGAGTATGTCTAAACGGACAAACTTCTGAAACGTTTAACCTAGAGAGAGGTATAAAACAAGGGGACAGTCTGATTCCACTATTATTTATAATAGTTATAAACCATATAACAAAGAAAAGCAAAAGAAGAACAAAAACCAGTAAAATTGGAAACTGGAGAATGAGACCAGTGAAAATACAGTCATTGACATATGCAGATGACATCATGTCGGTGGCGGATGAAAGAAGAAAATTACAGACGGCAATAAATATATGGAATAATGTCATTAGAGAAAAGAGAATAGAAGTAAATGAAGAAAAAAGCAAAACAATAAAAATAAAACAAAATCAGGAAGGAAATCAAGAAGATGAAAAAACATATTGCAACGAAAAAGAAATAGAATGGCTAGACAGATATGAGTATCTAGGTGTAATAATTAGTAAAGATGGAAAGATGGGCAATAAAATAAATAATAGAACCACGTATACTACCAACTAAAGGATACCCTAATCGGAAAAGAGAAGTGCGAACCAGTACTAGAATACGGATCTGAAAGCTGGGTACTTAACGAGAAAAGAATCGAGCAGAATACAAGAGGTGGCTACATAATCCAACGACGTAAGGCAGAATCGAAAAGAGTAAAGAAAGAAACAAACAAACATACATTTAACTTAATTTAATATTTTTTTTGTTTAAACCATTCAATTGTAATTTCTAAGTCAATAAAAGCTGCATTTATTGCGATTTACAGAATTGGGAAATTTTTAGGGCACTGTTTTTTCACTACACTTGATTACTATGAATAATAAAGTGAAGAGATGCTGAAAATTATAAAACAAAGTACAATTCACAGAAACAAATTAGAATCTATGATTACAGCTAGCAATACCGTTTCTCACTAATTCGAAATAGCAATTGCTGGATGAGTCGGCCGGGGCGCAGAAATTGATTACAAAATCCGCGTGTTTGCGTTTCATAATTCAATGAGAGCATCAGGAGCGCCGGCCAAACCGAAACAGCTTAACCTGTATTTGTTTTGCATCTGCAGGCCGGCAACGCTCCCGCCGCCCCGCTATAAATGTTGAAGCGGGGTGACGAAAGGTAGTGTCAACGATTCCGTTCGCTATCGCGTTCGCCGCATTGGCATTACCATTCATGAACCAATGCATGTTTTACAAAGATAACCCTAGAAGCTATAAGCAGCCGACAAAAGATAAAATAGTACCATTTATTTCCTCTTACACCGTTTCCACCAACGGGGGAAATCGGCTGGATACGGCGCTGGCGAATACCTGCTGCTACTTTGTTGTTTATAAAGGGTGTTTTTTTAAGCCCGATAGAACTTGAAATTGTAAAAAACACAAAAATTAAATTTTAACCAAAATTTTTTTTTATTCGAAAGCTCAATACATGGCATTACATTTGAAAATTATTTCGGCATATAGCCACCGCGGCTGTTCTTGACGAAGCGCATTCTGGACGAACAATGTTGACCTCCAAGGCGTCAATTGTCGCTGGTTTATCAGCATAAACTAGTAACTTCACGTGGCCCCACAGGAAATAATCGAGAGGTGTCAAATCGCACGACCTTGGAGGCCAATTGACAGGTCCATTTCTCGAAATCAACTTATCGCCAAATTTTGATTTGAATAAGTCGATGGGTGCGGTCGTCGTATGGCACGTAGCGCCATCCTGTTAAAACAACATCTCGCCCGGATCAATGTCATCCATATTTTCAAACAAAAAATCATTGATCATGGTACGGTAACGATCTCCATTGACCCTAACGCGAGATCCGGCCTCATTTTTGAAGAAATAAGGTCCGATGATGCCACCAGCGTGTAAACCGCATCAAACGGTGCATTTTTCTGGATGTAATGGAGTCTGTAGGGTCTGTTATGGATTGGTTTCACTCCATATGTGGCAATTTTGTTTATTAACAAACCCGTTAAGCCAAAAATGAGCCTCATCGCTGAACACAATTTTGCGATAAAACATCGGGTCAGTTTGCAACTGCTCTAGAACCCAATCGGCGAAAGAACGACGCATATAATGGTCTCGTAGCTTTAATTCCTGTACCAGCTGGATCTTATACGGGTGTAGGCCAAGATCTTTGGGCAAAATTTTCTACGTAGTGGATAGACAGAGCCCCAAAGTAAATTTGGATCTTCTTCCACACTTTCGTTTACAGCGACGATATTCTCTTCAGTACGCACAATCCTTCGACGTGTTGGCGTTATTGCATCATTTAGAGAGTATGTGGTATGAAATCTATCCACAGTTCGACGGATGGCTTGCTCAGATGGACGATTATGTGCGCCATAAAAATCACGAAGTCGTCTATAAGTTGCGCGAATCGATGACTGATTTTCAAAGTAAATCTGGATAATTTAGTACCATTGTTCAAGCGTCAATCTATTCATGATGATTTTCCAGAGTATACTGATCATAAATGTCAAAAAGTGAGCGCAGTATGACAGTTAGTTTGACAGTTAACACTTTCGTAAGTTCTATCGGGCTTAAAAAAAACACCTTTTATAAGGCAGTTTTTGTTTCCGTGTTCCAAAGGTCCCGCGTGCGCCACTTATGCAAAGGGTATCGGAAAGTTGAGTTACGAGCAAATTATAAAACCACACTGCTCTTTGGAAAAAATCACATTACACACGAACATTTGTTGTTGAAACACAAGTTTAACAAAATTAAATTATTAGAAGTATCTTTCAAAGTGACTGTCTTATTATATAGAATATTAGTTAAATCAAAATTTTAAGGACATCTAATATAATTGGAAATTCTAGAAAGACACATGACTACATACTGCACTTTAATTAGATAAGTAACTAGTTTAGATTGCGACAAGTTCTAAGGTCTCCAAATATATTTTCTCAGCAGTGAGAATAAGTAGAAAGCTGCGAGTAATTTTAAGAGACAGGAAGTCTTTCTAAATTTGTAATATAGATGGCAGCACCATACAATGGTCGAATTACCGCCATTGCAGTGAGTGTTGTTTTGTACTAGGATGGTGATACGCATAAAAATTCCAATCACCAATTGAGTGAACACTCATTATCAGATAAGATGGTACGACCACGTTTAAATTCAGCTGCCATCAGTGGCAAATGATGGGACAGAGTCTAACTCGACTTTAACTTGGATAGCCGTGTTGCTTATTTACGACATGATATTCAATTTTTACAAAAGCACTAACAATACAAACGATTGTCAAACAACAACTAACTTATATTAGCACGATTAGCCGCAAGAAAAAAATTGCCCCTTATTTATTATTAAAATTTTAATGACGCCAATTTTTCTAAGTCTGTGACATTTACAAACGCTAATTTTGAGAAAGCCCTCCGGTTTAGATGTTTGATTTTAAATTATGAACATTCTTGATTTAATTGGTTCAAGTTTTGATTGAAACTCCAGAAATGTTGGAAAATTCTTTCTTTACTCGCTTGATGTTTTCAACATTATACTATACGCATCTTTAAACCTTTTTACACATTTGCAAGTCCGCAAACCTCCATTGTTGCTATTTGACTACGTAACTTGTGGTATTGTACAACCTAATTTGTATATTCTTGTTTCAGACCCTTCATTGTAGTAACTTTGTAAAATATTTAGTTTTATTTTAATCTGTTAAACACTGAGGTTGTTTGTTGCATATTGTTATTCGTTTGTCTAAAGTTATTTTAAATTTAAATTTAATCTTGTTTCTTTAGATCTGGAACAGCCTCCTATGGCGATGTCGATACGAATTTAATTCGGATCATAAAGGAGAGAAAAAATTTGAAAGTAGACTCTCTTCTCGCTTAGTATGTATCAGTTCAGAGCTGGAACTAATGGAGTTTGAAAACCTTTTAGTTTTGGTAACATTCAAATTTTTTAACGGATACAGCAGATACCTGTGTGTATACTATACTTTAAATTTCACTCAAACTATGCGAACAGTATTTTTGTTTCATATTTTAAAAATTAAATTTAATACGGTAGGTATATATTATGTTCATTAATTTCTTCAACTTCTTAAACTTGACCACATTAGAAACGAGGAAACAAGAGGGAGCTGCAAAGTTCAAAAAATCGACGAGTAGGCCAAAAGATCAGAATGGAATAGCCATATATCTAAGATGGAGAACACCAGAATAGTAAAGAAAGTTAGAGACCTGTTGCCTACAGGACAAAGATCACCGGGTAGACCGAGAAAAAGATGAGAGGATGCATATTTGGAATAATTACATCATTTCATAGTATAAAAAACATCCTTTAACAAACTTAAACAGCAGCAAATTTAATAAACTAAAAACTTTTAATACAGGGATAGTTAGAGTAGAAAAGTAAGTTAGATATCATTATTTTTCATCATCGTTTCTATTGAAGGTTACATATTCGCACAACTTTTCGAAAAAAATATATTTTCTGCTGCAAAATACTCAATAATGGCGACAGCATTCTCAGTGGAAGGAAATTTAATACATTAAACCAAATTCTCAGATCTAGGAAGAGAAAAGATCTAGTCCAAGTTAAATCTGAATAATGAAAGAGATAATTAAGTAGTTCAAATTGTCACTCGTTTAGTTTTGTTATTTCCACGGTAGATCAAACGTTCTGATTATTTCGTTTATTCATGTTATTGTTATCATTTGCTCCAAGTAGTCGATTAGGATATATAGCCATCAGTTTTTTAATGGTTTTCTGCTTTGTCTTTGATATGTAGAGGCAGGTCAATGTTTCGTCTGCAATTATAAATCGAAGCAGCAAAATCTTTCGATTGTGATGAAACATTGTCAAACACTGCATTCTTGGTTGATAGTCAATAGTAGCGACTTCCCAGATAAAACTTCTAAGGATAGGTAATGGAATTCTGTGCAGGGAGGTAATTTTGCATACTTAAATTTCTACCCATATGCCACAGTCAGTTAAATAAGAGCGTGTTTGAGTTAATATGGAGAAAAAAATTTAACATTTTTAAATACATGCGTACGTTGTACTCTATCAGAACAAAGATGCTATTGTATCAATAATGTGCCCAGTCACCACCGGCGCCCGATAATTGTGTGGCATCTTTGAGGCATACTGTCGATCAAATTGACGGCCTATTCATCCGGCAAGGACGTCCAAATGCAACGCATTTCTTGTGTTAACGGTTTCAAAGTAACACTTTTCTTCCACGAAGCTTGTACTTAGTGTATGCCCACATATTCTCAATCGGCCAATCAATTGTAACGATACCAGACTGCTCTTTCCACTCGATGCAAAACTTGCTGCGGTGTTTAAAGTCGTTCTTTTCTTGCAGGATCCAGTCCTCGTTTTTCTTGATGAACCAACGTTTGGCAGTCGGTAACAAATATTTCGAGCTTTTTCGGAGCATTTAGGTTGTACGTAAACAGATCCAACGTAACAAAACTCAGTTTTGGGAAGCAGTCTCAAAGATGCACATTTATTGGGTGTTTAACGGTCAGCTGTACCAACCTGTTTGTCGCGGTTGATCGGGCTCCCAAACAGAAGCTTTGTCCTTAAAATTACATTGTTCCAATCTCGCTCAATATTGTCATTTGCTCAAGCGAGCCGCTTGGTCACATAATTTTCACCTAACAAAGGTTTCTTCACTGAACTACGGCATTGGATATCATGTGCACGTAGATGGGTTCGGATAGCTACGTACGATATATCTACACCTTTCTGTTTCATTTTTGCTGCTCCTTGACGTAATGTTGAGCCCGGGTTCTGCGAAAGCAAGTTCGCGATCTGTTTTTTACTTTAGGGTACCTTTGCCTATCGAGTCACGTTCCGACAAGTAATCGATCGTTTTTGTCTTCTTATATCGCTTCGCTCACTTGCTCATGAATATTTTCGACTTGTTAATGTACTTAGCAGTCGTTTCACGAGATATTTTTGAACCTTTCGGATGGACATAGAATAATACAGACGGATAAGCGGCACTTATCACGCTTTACGGGTTTCTCTAACAAGAATTTAATGCTAACTAAATCTTTTTTAATAAAACATCGACGGTAAAGGTTTCCTCTATCAACTCACGAAAGAATTAGGGCGATATCTTTTACTAACTGATAATTATGCCGAACATGCTCTTAGTTAACTGACTGTAAATTTATTGGTTCAGTGAGTAGTGCCATTTGAAAATTCAAAAACCCACTACATAAAAAACACGATATTATTTGATGTTGTTTGTCTTATGCTTGTAATTATGTTTAAGTTTCAGTTTTATGTGTTTTTAAGAAGATTAAAGATAAGTATTGTAGCAGCATAATTATTATTAGCGTATCATTTGTAGTTTTGTTTCAGATGCCCAAAAAATCTACTCGATTAATTAAAAAGTGCAGTTGCACCTAAGTTATTTAAAGGATGTGATTCATTCAATAGAATTTTCCCATAAAGGTTGCAGTTTGCGAGTTCAACATTATAGAATCCAAAACCTTTTTGTTAATAAAAACTAAGAAACTATACAGTACTATGATTTGTTAAAAGTCCACAATTTTATTGGAATTACGTAAAATTGTTTATAAATTTTTAATAAACAATAAAATCTCATCATTTTAGTAGAACTTGTAAAGCGAAATCTGTGCATAGTTCTCTGGATACCAGAAGGAACCAGCGTCAATCAGCTAAATGTGTTCAATAAAAAACCCGCGAAGAATTTATTCACTAAGTTTAGAAGGTTATGGAAACAATATAATGAGTGGCCCATCGGATACGCCAAATTTAATTTAATATAAACCACAGAAAATTATTGTTTCATTAAGCAATTTTTATTGGTTTACAAAGTAGACACGTTGAGATTAATTACGGAATATAATGTCGATCACATTTTCGAAGACTTTTTCAGGTTAGTTGGCTCAATTTCAGCAATAACGCGTTAGATTTCTGTTTTCAGTTTAGGAATTGTATGTGGTTTGTTGGCATAGACTTTACAAAACCCAGAGGAATACGGCGTTCAAGTCGCAAGATCTGGGCGGTCAATTAACATCAGCATTGCTGGAAATCACACGACCAGGAAAACGTTGTCTTAAAAAATTGATGGTTTTGTTGCTGTATGGCATGTGGCACCATCCTGTTGAAACCACATTTCTTCGAGGTCTATATCGTCCAAGTGATCCCACAAAAAGTTTGATATCATGTCACAATATCGTACTCCATTTACAGTTAAAGCTTGGCCAAACTTATTCTTAAAAAAGAACGGTCTAATTATACCTCCAGCCAATAATTCACACCAAATAGAGGCTCTTTGTAGATGTATCGGCTTTTCTTCAATAGAGGATTTTCATTGGTCCAAATCCGACAATTCTGCTTATTGACAAAACCATCCAAATGAAAATAAGTTCACAATAAAAAATGGTGTTTTTAAAAAATATTATTCATCGTTTGGTTTTCCATCACTCAATTAGTAAATTGTCTTAGTTGTAAATGGTCTCGTGATTTGAGCCCCTGAGTTAATTGAACTATGTAAGGGTGGAGGTGGAGGTGGAGGTTGTGAGAATTCGTTCCAAACTTTGTAAAACTTTGCCCAATGTGTAATGTGTCTTCACAATAACAACATGTTATTCTTTCGTATGGTGGTCTATTTTAATAACCTCAAACATTATAGTTACCAACTTAAATATAAAAAAATGTTGGGAAATTTAAATCCGGTGTACTTGATGGCCCACCCATTATAATGTAAGATAATATGTACAAATTCTTAGACTAAAAAGCAATACCAAGAAAGGTAGACAAGTATGCTACGTTTGTAAGTACATTTTGTTCTTCCTATGTTTCTTTCCCAGGGTTAAGAATATCTCTGCAGTTCAAACATAGACACCCTATTAGAGCAGTGTAAGCATGTTCAATAAGCGTCTAGATAAACTAAGATTTTCTATTGCCTATAAACCTTCATCAATCCTGGAATATTGCAGAAAAAATAAAATAATGTTATTATCACTTGTACCCCATACATGTCACTGAGTTTTTTAGCATTTTGCATTATTTATGGCGGTTTTAATTAACCAGTAACTCGGTTTTTACCCCCAACTACAGTCTATTACCGCTGTACTTAGGAAGCTAGGGTTTTTTGGCAGAGCTGTTAAGAAGTGAATCACAGTGGCGTTATTCGACATTTAACAAAAATATTAGTGTGGTACTGATACTTCCTTCGAGACCATACCAACCTGAGCCTCCCAAGGAAATATTTAGTATCCGAATTTTATTATGTCTTAAAATGAGTACATAAGTTGATTTTCAATATTCTTTGATTGATCCTTGTAACTTAGTATTACTGATAAAGTTAATGTTGCATTATACACGAGATATGTCTTTTTACTTTTAAAATGCACGCGAGTGAAATTCTAATCCAATAATTTAAATTTTTCGTCTAGAACCGCTCGTCTTCTCTTCCAGCGAAATTCACTCGAAGGATCGGGAAAAGCCGCCGCTCTCAATTTAAAATTTTTGCGGCCTTTATCTTGATCAGAATCACAACTAATGCGATAGATATCGGACAAGGATCGCACTCGAAAGTGACACATTTTCCTCGGGGAGCGGACCCAGCCACCGAACCCATATTTTACGAGATGATCCGATCTCCGCGGCTCGACTTGGTATGATTTATGCATTCTATAACCACCTCCTCGCGAGGTATCTGGAGATAACTCGCAACCTTCAAATGAGAACTAACTTGAGCGCGAAACGTCGCAGTTCGAGAATCCGCCATAAATCGCGAAATCACCGAGTCATCGCGAAATAATTAGGGGGTAATGTTTCATAACTGATAACGCGCGCAACTGCCTCCGTTTGAAAACAGTCGGCGGCGCAAATGTAACGGCCGTGATAAGGAGCTGGAATTTTAACTCGCCGGCGAAGTAATTAATACCGGATTTACTATTTTCGCTCCGGCGCCGACCTACTAATTAGTTTAAAAGCAACATTATATCTTTTTGAAAGAATCTTTGAATACAGCATAGACAAACATTCATTTCTATACTAATAATTAATATATATAATTAATAAGTAAACAAATGAATTAGCATACTGTTATTTACAGACAGTAACAAACTTTGAGCACAATGAATAATTTGAAAAAGTATGTGTTAATATTTTTTTTGTAAAACCGACAAAAGATTTTATAAATATTTCAGGCAATTCATAAATATGTACTTAATAGTCTATTAAGCTGTCATTCAATACTTCAATTTTTTCTGTCCTTATCCCTTGTTTTATACGTTTGTTCACATAAAAAAATTATGCGTCGTCGGGAGCTCAGACTTGCCGCTTACTTGGTTTTTTACGTTTCGTTTTGAATTACCCGTGGTAAGTCTCTCTCCATAGAAACTCACTCAGCCATTTGCACGTTACATCAAGGAAGGCTATCAGTGTGCAACATCGCGAAAACATTAAGGATTTGTGCTTCGATGGTGAACCTTACATTAAAACGCTACAGAGAGGCAGAAAAATTTTAAGGATCGCCATCGTCCTGGGCCATCGCGACGCAGAGAATCAGTTCAACATACTAATTAGTAGCGAAATAGAAGGTTAACTGCCCCAGATATCGCTGCGAAGTTTAACCGGGAATGTAAAAAAAATATCAGTCAGCACAATAAAGCGGCGTTTTCAGGAGGGTAATTTTCATAATTTTATTACTACCAAAAAACTGTTGTTAGAGGCTAGGCGGTTTTAGTAGACACAAAAAGATCGTTCCAATAGCAGAGTGTATTATAGACGAATTCAAATTTAAAATTTTCACTTAGAAACGAAGAATTTTCGTGCATTGGTCTAAGAGCGAAAAGATGATCAAGAACTCTATTATTCCAACTATCAAGCACGGAAGTGCCCTCTTTGGCTAGTCTTTGGGATTTAGTAAGAGTAGATACTATTATGAGGAAAAAACATTATAAAATTTTTTTAATGGAAGTTGCCATGCCATATGAATGGAGTTTAATCGCGAAGGGACTCCTAATAACGCAAGTAAACCATTGCAAATATAATTCAAAGTTTAGAAAGGACTATCTAGTAAACTAAAAACAAGCAAAAATGCTCAAAATGATGATATAGCCACTACAAAGTCCAGGCCTCAACCCCATAGAGTTGCTATGGAATGAACTGAACTGAACAGAACAGTAAGAATAAAGCGGTTCACGCCCAAAAATCATTTTTGGAATCTTTTTTAAGGTGTCTGCAGAAATATACCACTTGAGAAATTAAAAAGTATATATACAATAAATTGTTTTTTTAGATTAGAGTGTACAAGTTCATTTTTTATTTATATAATTATATTTATTCATACTTACGACCTTTAAAATGTTTTTGTTATGCTGATATTTATCTACTCTCTTTTTGCAACTGGAAAAATTTTCGACCGCATGTGTGCATATTTTCTGATTTGCACTAAATTTTTTCACTTGTCCTTATTTTTAGCTAACCACTTCACTCCGCTAAGTTTAAATCATTAAATTTTTTTGGCTGTGTATTTTCTACATGTTGTTAGTTATCCTTGTTTCTTTTTGCCTCTTATGTTATATTAAAATAACAGCCTAAAAACAGAAACAGCAGAAATTATGGGCAGCTGGAGAAAGTATTTCGAAAAAGTCAAAAAAAATCAAGGAAACCCCATACAAGATGGATAATAGAGACTTGAAGGCAACAGAACACAAAATATAACAGGAGTAAAAGCGGCGATCAAAGAGATGCGAAACCAAAAGCAGCCGGATAGGACCAAATACCATCGGAGCTAATCAAATATGGAGGGGTAGTATGATAGAATGGACGACCAAGCCATGTAGACAAGCATGGGAGTCCGAGAAGATACCGGAAGATTGGCAAAGAAGCTACATAGTACCGATACATAAAAAGGGAAAAAACTGAATGCGACAACTATAGTACCATATGCCTCTCTTCTTGCGCTTTAAAGGCTTACTTAAGAATTTTGGAAAAAAGGCTGACTTGAGAGAGGAAACAGAAAGACAGATGAAAGAAGAGCAAGCAGAGTATAGAGAGGGATGACAGACACAGGACCATATTTTCACATTACGAATAACGATGGAAAAGATGACAGACAGAGAAGGGGATTTATACCTGGCCTTCATTACCCTTAAAGCCGCCTTCGACACCGTGCCTCGAAAATAGATATGGAAAGTACTAGAACAACTAAAGGTAAATGATAAGCTGAGAAGAGTAATAGAGAGTGTATATAAGGAAGTAAAAGTTATAGTGAGACTAGAATGAGAACAGACGAAAGAATTCAGTATGGAGAAAGAGATTAAGCAAGTAGAGTCCACTTCTATTTATCCTAGTTATGAACACGGTATTAAAAATAGCAAGCAGAGAACCAGAAAGCTAAAGATAGGAAATTGAAACATAAGTCGGTGGAAATCCACAACATGGTCTACGCAAATGATATGGTGATCTTAGCAGGAAGTAGACAACAACTACAGGAAGCAGTGACGGTGTAGATAGAGGAAATAGAAGCTCCTAAAAAATAAAAACAATGCATATATCGAAACAATTACACTAACTAGCTAAAAGAATTAAAATAGACAATAGACAAAGAAGAAATATAAAGATATGAGTATCTAGAAACAATAATTTCAAATTATGAAAGAATATATAGCGAAATATTAAATAGGGTGAATAAAGCGAGTCAATTGTATTATACTATAAAAGAAAGTATAATAGGAAAAAGAGAGATAAGAACAGAAACAAAGTTACAGATATATAAAACAGTATATGCTCCAATTATGACCTATGGGCCAGAAAGCTAGACTATGCTAGACAAACACAAATCTAAGATAACTATAACTTTAAAAAGATCTGACTTATCTAACTCCACTATTAATTCTAATTTTGTCACAAATCATGCTATTGTTATATAATAGTTTGATTATCTTTAATAAAATACCATTTTCCTCTACTATTTTCAATCATTTGTTTTGATGAAGGCTTTTTGGAAGTCTATAAAATCCAAATACATCTTTTTCTGATTTAAAGCTTCATCAGTAATTATCTGTAAAGTACAGACTTGGTCTATGCATCCCCAATGTTTTCTAAATCCCGCTTTATTGTTTTTTCGATTAATATAAGCTGGTTCTTTTATTCCATCTAAAATTTTACTAGTGGTGTTTAATCACGTGATATAATTTGTCACTATCAATATAGAAATTTGTACAACGTTCTACTCTTTATTATAAATTATATATATTTTATACATCTTTCGTCTTTACTATTAATTTTTCATATAAATAATTTAATCACAATATCTTTGCTGATCTTGCTTTTTCGTATTTCTTTATTTTCCCACTGCTAATAAGAGACATTAATTTTTTAGTCTTTTAGATCTTTCACCTCACCGAGCAAAAAATATACTGTATTTAGGATGTTCAAAGGTGATTGGCTCTCTTCCTCAAAAGTCCAGTTCTGTCGTAGATTGAAATGTGCGTTTAGTGGGTGTGAGAAGATACTGGCACGTTTTGCCATCAGATGACGTTGTTGTAACGCACAGAAGGAAAGGTAGTGTAATTCGTACAGTGCTGTAAGTGCAATTGTGATCAAAACGAAAAACCATGGAAATAGGCAGATATCGTTTTGCCTTTGGAGACCCTGTTTTCTGAGAACTCTAAAATAAATAGTAATATCTAGGAGAAGATTCTGCTGATGGATTGGTTACCTCCTTGTAAAAGCATTACCAAAAAGGATACTTCACGCTACTGAAATGATTATACAAAGTATATAATAATGCTATATGTCAGTCGCCATACTACGGCTACACTGCAATTTCGCGTCACGCTCTATATTTGCTGAATCTTAGACCGAGCGGTTATATTCTATTTGAAGCAATGAAAGAACTGTCTTGTTAAAATTTTGCTTTTAAGAACGAACTGCTTGCTAGTGGTTTCATGCTACATCAGAAGAATGGTTTGGTGTAGCTTTACGGAAGTTACTGAAGCCGTAGAAAACATACATAGACAGTAGAGCAGAATACTTCTGATAATGTGTGTACTCACTTCTTCCTAATAGAATTTTAGTGAAGAGAAAACAATTGTAGTGCCAATTATTTTTGAATGCCATAGATAAATGTTTTAAACTTGATGTGATACTCGTAATGAAATTAATGTGCGAATTAATCCAATATTTTTAAGAATTAGAAATAATATAAATCTTTATGAAGTCATTTATATTGTATTATGTTTAGATAGTTTCTTCAATACTGCAAAACACATTTGACTGTTGTAACAAGATACTTAAGAAAACTGCACCGCCCTGGAAAGTTTAAGTGCAACATTTACAATCGTCAAATACAACTCTTTCGAGTAAGGTGTGACAAATATTTGGAGCCAAAGCATATATACATTATACATGTGAAATAAATAAATAAATAGTTGTAGTGCAGAAATAAATAATATTGCCAGTAAATTATTTGGTTTTTAAATAAATAATCGAACTCTGAAGTCAAGTTTATTTCAAGTAGTGTCTTAAACAAATTACTATATCATTGAAAACATACGTTTTGTTAAATAAACTAAACGTAGTAAATACAAATATAGACTTGAAAAAGTGAGATTTGGGATCAAAAAAGTAGAAATCCAAAAATTTTTGTCCTCAAAGTACCCTGCAGCATAATTTATGTGTACTAATAAGAAATTTAAAAGGATAATTAAACGCCGAAAAATGTTTTAGAAAATTAAAAGAATTAGAAGACCGTCCTTGAAAGGAAAAAATTAAAACAGTCACAGACACACAGAAACACGGAAAAACATGCTGGATTTTTAGGATAGAAAATGCAATGGAAATTACAAAAATAAAAGTAGATGCAAAATAAAATTCTAGAAACTTGGGAATGAAAGTAATCATAGAAGAATATTAGAGAAACTTTGGAAAAGAAATAAAGAAAATGTAGCAGAACATTTTGGACAAACATAATTTCAAATTAGTAGTTAAGCGACATGGTAGAACAGACGAACCAAACTTTTCCAAACAGATATTCAAATTACAAAGGACCAAGTAAAGTATCAATATGACATTTAAGTTCAAAGAGAGAGGTATCGAGTTTGGTGGCTTATTTGATTTTACAATTCTCTGAAAGCCACTGTGATCTTTAGATGAGACTTCCGAGACATTGACCTAACTCCCATAAAGTTGTTAAGAAGCAGTAAGCCCCTAAACAAATTAAGGAGAAGATTGATTATTGAAAAATCCAAAGAGCTTCAAAACCAGTTGAGCTTTAAGAAATTGATAATGGTGAAATTTGGGTATAATTCAGATCGATTCCAACAAACAAAGAAAGAAGCTACCCTATGCAACTTTGACTATAAAAGGACAGCATTTAGGCCTTTAGTAAAATGCTTAACTGCTACTTTAATTGAAAAAGCTCATGGAGCTTCAGGAAGATATGTCGATTTTTCTGTAAACTATTTTAGAAATATCAGAGTTTATTACGGTTTTGGGGCATAAAAACGGTCGACTGAAATATTCTAAAGTTCGAGTTGTGTCTAAGTGTAAATAAATAATGTCGATGATTCAGTTAATTGTCAAAATTAGAAATAAATAATACAACGTGCTATCAATACATAAGTAATCAAATGCTAAAACCAAATTTGTTAAACTTTTTAGTGTTAAATTTGCGCGAAAGACATATTAAATTTTTTCTGTATAAACTCTAGAAATAGGAACATTATAATTTTTAAAAATGTAATAGATAACAAAGTAATTTCATTTATTATATTCTATTCTTAGATTTTCTGTCCCCCCAGTGAATATGGTTTAAGAAGTGAAAGATCAAGGCGCCCTTACTTCCAGATTGTCGCGCCTTATCTCTCTGATTCGGGGCGATCTGATAAGCATCGTATTATTATACCTTACTAGAACTGAACGCAGATAATCAGTTATTTTTAGAGACTGAATAAGCGACCTGTAAATATATCTAAAGCTCGCAGTCAACCGGGATCCGTTCGCACCGGAGCCAAGCTCTAACCGCTTCATTACAAACTATTAGAACTTTATGTCATAACGCATTAATAAAGTAAAATATGCTACTCTGTGGTAACTTTTTCGAGTGTGGAGTTGCGTAAGCATCAATGGGGATAATAAGAATTTAATACAGCCATTTGCTTCTGGACAATTGAGATAAACAATTTGCTGACCTTAATAATTTCTTCAAGATGATCGTTCAAGTTATAAAATATTTCCAGTATTTTTTAGATTATATCTAGCTTGCCATATAATCTTTTAATTTAAAGAATTGTATATAGGGGGCGTTATTTATTAAAATTATATTGAATATTATGCTACACATAAATACAAATACAAATACAAAACTCAAAAATTACAGCAACATTTTAGGCACTTTCTTCTTTGTTCATTTCAGCTGAAAAGAATTGTCGATGCGGCCCAATAAATAATTTTTGCAACGTTAGGGGATAATACAGTTTTCTTGGCTTACAATGGTTTAAAATGTTTTTTAACTTGCGTGGTACTTAACTCTATGGCTATGGAAAGAAAATTGAAGATGAGGAAAGCTGAGAATGATGAAAAAGTGTTGGTATTTACAAGAAAGATCGGTGGATTATTCACAATTTTAGAGCTAAAAACATATACATAATATAACAAATATAAATATAAATATAATAATATATAAAACATATACATGATATTGCTTATCGTTGTTCTTTAAGAAGAAACATTTCTTCAATCGGATTGTGATCTGTGAAAAAAATAGATACGTTATGAAGAATAAAAGGGGCAAACACTTTTGTTTATCCGGGTGATGTGTCAACCAATGCCGTAAGGCTGGACATTCTAGTCAAGAAGATATTTTTGTATACAAGATGAGTTCAGCGGAGCATAAAAACTATAAGTTATTTTTACCTGATGAATTAAAGAAGAAACATTGTTTTGGTTAAAACAATCTTAAGTTAACTTCATCATTACCAGCATATTCGTTATGTTTTGCTCCTTCAGATTATTACCTGGACTCCCTTAGAGATGATGCAATAGCATAAAAATGAATTGAATTGCACCTCTAATATTTAGTGTTACACTTACTACTTATAATTTTATAAAAAAAATTACTAGAAGTTTTGTTGCAACTATTTGAATAAAGAATAAGTGAGAACAATTAATAGTTAAGAGATGGTATAAAAATAGAGAACCATTCCACTAATTATGTCATAATACTAAGTTATCTGTAAGTATTTAAAAATTTTACAGGTGTTTGTATAGCTTCTTGGATTCAATATAAATTAAAATTGTTTAAATAAACTGGAGGTAAATGTTTTGATGAAGATTATGTTCCAACAAAGTATTACGAGAGAAATTTTAAGGGAAAACTTATCGCTCTGCATTTTTTAGGAATATGAAATAATAGAACATAAAGATACGCCAAAGACAATTAATAAAAGGATAAATTTAAATAAATTTATTATAAACAATAAAAAAGAAGTGATAAGAGTATATAAGTAGTGGATTTTGGAGTCTGAGAAAATCTGTAGCAGAAATATATTTGAATTTGTAAAATTTGTTATTTTCTTTTTTGTTAGGAACTTACCAGTACTGAAGCCTCAAGTATTTATTGTGTCTACTATATGCTAGGATTGGGTGGCTAGGATGGGTTGAGAGAGATTCAAACACGCCTGCTTCAGACTCCAGACAACGCGGCAAACTCTTAACCGCGAGATCACGATGAGCCCTTGTCAACTTTAAATTTTTCAAAAATTGGAAGCTTTTTCTTCAAATCTAAACTCGTGCTTATAAAGCAAAACAATACACAGATGTTTGCAGTGTAAGGTGTATAGCTAATTCCTCAGACTACAAATTCAAAAAATGCAAAAATTGAAAAGTCTGCAGCAATCTTTAATTAATTTCACAAGAAATGATTATTCGTCATTTTGAATTTTACTTTAGAGAGGGAACTTTCTTAAGTTATTTACAAAATAACAAAGTCTGTAAAGGGTGCTTGACCTGCCAGAATAGCATAGAAATTACTCTTTTTTTTCCTATGTTGCAATAATCTGATATTCTCGAATGAAAAAATTGTATTAAATTTTGCGATAAAACGTTTGATACAATGGAGAAAGATTTTGGTGATCAATCTTTACCTAGAAAAACTATATTTAAAAGGCATAAAATATTCAAAGGAGATCATGAATCCGTAGAAGGTAAATTTTATTCTGGTCGCCCATGAACATCAATAAACAAAGAAAATATCCAAAAAATTAGAAACAAAGTAATGGGAAATCGTCCTTCTACTATAAGAGAGCTTTTTAAAGATGTTGGCGAATCAGTAGGTTTAGTATAGGCAATTTTCAGTGTTATTTTGGGCTTGCAACGTTTGTCAGCAAAACTGTTATGATGAGATCATTATTTGTAATTTCTTCGTTAAGAAAAAAAAAAATAAATAAAAACTACTTCTAAAAACCAGATTTGACTCAATTAAATTGATAACAAACAAAAATAACAAAAAACAAAGTGCTTCAAAAATTGAATTAAACGTTGGCATATGCATATCGTAACGGCAGGGGATTACTTTGAAGAAGACAAAATAAATTTAGCTGAATAAATAAATATTAGGTTATCCTAAAAATCCCGACTTAGCAGCGAAAAATTCAATTTTTAAGCATTTTTTTTGTTTCTTCCTACTTATAGGGTTATAAAAACTTTTATCTTTGTATTTAAGATGAGTTTACAAGCGATTTGGGTTTTAATCCGTTATTACTGGAAATGGGAACTTTCGACAAGAGATGCCGTGAAAGAGATTTGCGATGCTGAAGTTGAAAGAATTGCAAGTCGGTCAAAAGTTTCAAGATTAATCCAGTGATCTCAGCCTTGAAGATTTGCCTTGTTCCGGCCGGTTTTTAAAGTTGGATTATCATAACTTGCAAGCTGCTTTGAACGCCTTCATCAATCACTCAAGATCTGGACGCCAAACTTGGAGTTGGCTAATCAACGATTCATTGATACCTTAAGCAACTTAATTTTGTCTATAAGAAGCCCCACCAAGATCCGTATGAACTTACCAAAGCATAAGCCATCAAAAGAGTCGAAATTTTGCGCCAACTGCTCAACAATTTATTAAACGACCGATTTTGGAAGCGAATAGTGACGGCTGAGAAGTGGATTTTTTGGTCAATTAAAATCGACAAAAAAGTGGGTTTCAAAAGGCCAAAATCCTCCGTCAGATCCTTGTAAAGATCATTTTGGTAAGAAGGTCATGATTTGCGTGTGGTGGAACTTTGCTAGCGTGCTTTATTTTCAGTTGGTTCCGGAAGGTCCTTATTAAAAGTTCCCGTTTTCAGCAATAGCGGATCAAAACTCAAAGCTCACTTTATTACCAACTCATCTAGTATACAAAGATGACTATATACGACACTTTAAGCGCGAAGAAACAAAAAATGTATTAAAATTAATATTTTTCGCTGCCGAGTCAGAGTTTTTGGAACAACCCAGCAGTATTGCTTTATTCTTTCATTATTTTTTAAACCGAATTGCAATTTATTTCTGGCGCACTCTGTATTAAAGTTATATCGTTAACGTTAGTTAAGAATACTTGAAACTTTTGAACAACCAAAACCTCACCCCGCTATGTTACACGGTTGTTTAGATCTGGATTTTTTTATATTTTAACTGCCATTTTGACAATAAAGGAGAAGAGTGAGGCGGTCAACATTTTTATCCTACTTTTGATTATACTATAGGTTAATAATCGAGTGGTTTAAAAACAAAGATTTCTTAAAACGGAGTCGGGCTTATTTGTATATTTTATTGTGCAATTTTTAGTGTTAGATTTACAGAAAATAGAGTACAGGGATTTTTTAGTTTCTCTTAACAAATTGTTACGAAAAGAAATAGTATCTTGCCTAATGTGACTTAATAACAAACGCTATAAACACTACAAGTAAAAAAAGGAAATTATTAGTAATACAGATAGGCGAACTGCTGCGACCAGTAATGCTTTCTCTTATGCTATTACGTCATTAGCAAAATTTATTTTTTATACAAACATTAATATAGAGATTTCTTGTAATGTTGCAGTACCATAGCAGTATAAATAAATGTAAAATAAAACCTATAGATTTTTTTACTGAAGGTCGAACAGATTAACACCATATAGTGTTCTATATATTTGTTTATTTGACTTGCTTTGATCGTCATTAAAGACACTATTAGTTCAATAATTCTTCACTCATTTATTCACTGCTATCACTTACACTAGTACTTAATGGTAGATCTGAAAGGAGTTCTTTTTAGGCAGGTATCTAGATTCCTTTGACTGAAATTGTGTGGGTAAGTGACGTCTCTAATATTGAAAGTGTAAAATGTTTTAACAAACTATTCATTTATGTGTATTTTTATTTTAGTGTAGATTTGTAGAGCACAAATATTTCATGGAACGTTGATTGAAATTAGCTTTTTTACATATATGCCTAGGAAACATGATTCCCTCCGGAAAAAAGAAGAATGGAAAGATCGATGTTGGGAGTGCGACTACAGGATAGAAAATCAATCGAATAGATTCGAGATAAAACCAAAGTTGAGGAAGTGGCACGACGCATTACAAACTTAAAATGGCAATCATCTTATGCTGTGAAAAGACGATAGGTGAAGCAAAAAGGTAGCAGAGGAAGAAGAAAACGAGGAAGACGGGGAACAGATGGAGAGACGACATCAATGAGATCACAGGAATACAATGGATGGGAGCGACAGGGATCGAGTCCAGAGATGGAATATTTAAACGCTGTAGTTGATGTAGCTTTTTGAGGTTGGTCGCAGAAATTGTACTTTAAAAGGTGTAAGCTACGGTAGCCTCAAAAAAAATTATAAAGTAAAATTGTACAATATGTGTGCCGGAGTTGAAAAGTGAATAAATCAGTCGTAGTCTAAGGTGAGCTTTTTGTTAATGTAGTTATTCGTGTGAACCAGTCCTTTTGGTTTTTAAAGGTCTTGTATTTGAAATTCTACATAATTTATGCATATGTATATTGTAGAGATTTAAGATGTGTACAAGACTTAGCTAATACATGTGATAAGTCGAGTGTGATGCACCACTTAGGTATTTAATGATCCCAGAAGAGAATCAGCTCTTTGTGTAAGGTAAAACTAGTAGAAGATTTGGTACGTCAAATATCTATCTATTAAATAGTATTAATTTAAGACTGCTACTTTAGGGTTCTCTTGCATTAATATTTTTTTGTCTAAGATAACGCTGTCTTCCAAAAAGAAAACGGTAGTAGTAATAGTGAGTAGAATAATTTGTATTTAAATACTTTGATCCATACCTGGTTTGTATCTAAAAAGACAGTTGTAGTATATTCTGTACTTTCAAAGTCGCGCTTAATTATTTCTAAAATAATCTTTAATTTCTGAACCACAGGATTACCTTCGCGAATTTAAATTGAGTTGATGGAATTATCTTTTGTTCAGTTAATATGGAGCTTAAGCGTTCGCTAATTAATTTCTTAAGTAATTTGCATGAGCGGAAAGAAGCTGATAGATCGATAGGAATTACAGCTCTGCTTGCTTCTTCCTCGTTTGCAAAACACGAAAATATGTGCATATATTTTTATGCAATAGCACAGTAACATAGTCCGAAGAAAAAAATGAATAGTGATATTAACAATTTTTTTGATAAGGTTCTTTATGACGACGTTTGATCAGACTTAGATTAGGCTTTTCTAGGGGTAGTTTGTGTATACATGTATTTACTTATCTTGGTGTTGTTGGTTGTCGGGTTTCTGCATAATTAATAGTTTCGTAATATTTGAGCCTGCTACCTTCTGAAATAGTTGGTGTAAAACTATATGTACCGCTAGGTGATAATAATTCAGGCTTTTAGATTATACTTTTGTATCTGTAAGCGTATTCAGCTGCCTTTTTAAAGTTTATCTTTCGTCCTAACTTATTGCCTTCAAATTTAAATTTTTTCTACAAATATTTCTGTACCATAAGGGTTATATTTTCGTGCAGTTGGGGTGAATTTACTTCAATTACGGTTGTTAGCATTTACAACTAAGTAGCATTTTTTTGTGTATTGATTATTGAAAATTAAATTATTAAATTGTTACCCAAGTTATTCCCAAAAGTTTTTTCAGGTGACGTAGCCATTTATCATTCATAAAAGTGGTTGTACGGCAGTTGATGAAGCAGTAAATGACAATGTCGCTAAGTATAATATTCAGGTATGTGATCGCTTTGTGTCAAATAAGAAACATGAGAAATAAAGTAAAATGGTGTCATATCCTTGGTGCCTAGTATCGGACATATACAACTATAGCGTTTGTACATTCTCGAAGGTCTTCTGCATTCAGAGCGCCTTCTAACAGAAAACATGTTAGTAGGTGCTCTCTGGTTTTTTACACTATACATTTACACTGGCTGTCGTAGATTATCATTAGACCTTACCAGGCATTCTAAATTATTTTCCTTAGGCAAGGTTCCAGTTACTAAAAAATCCACTAATGTTTCTTTCTTGAAGCGAGATTAGCCACATTTTTTTTCTTGTTCTGTCTAACGGTCTTGTTAGAGCTGTTGTTTCAGACATGTGTACATTGTAGCGGATGCTTGGTGTTCTCTTCGGTGCGTTATGCCATACTGTCTGTTGTTCTTCGTATAGATGGAGTTGCTATTCCAGCTAATATGTGCAGGTAGTCAGCGTTTATATGTTTAAGCAGTCTGTAATTATTCTGCAGCTTTCATTTAATATTGGATCTATTTTGTGGGCGTGTACAGACTTTTACCATATAAGATACGCATATTACGTTAATTACATTGCAGTGGTTCTCAGGGCTTGTGAATTATCGTCTCATTTTAAAGGCGGTAAGTTTCCTTAAGGTTCCATTTCTTGCGCTGGCTTTGTCTCTAGTTTTTTCTATATGCCTTTTATAGCATGAAGTGCGATCTAAAGTCGCCATAAATAGACTAGGTGTGAACAGTGCTATAGTTGCACAGACTCCTACTGAATTTAAAGCGTTCCGTTAGCTTTATTGTTAAGATGAAATAGGCACGTTTGCGTTTTAGCAGGGTTTGGCTTAAGTGGTAATAGAAAGCAAGGTTTTGGAGAACCTTGGCCAGGTTTTGTTCAATTTGTTCGATATTCTTCATCTGACTGTCAATTGCTACTTAATCAGCATATACAAAACTTTTTGCATTGGGGCTGGATGGTTGATCATTAGTGAAAATATTAAATAATAAGAAGGCACTGCATTATTTGTACCAGATGGAAATAGGAAGTGGACTTATATATCTTGTTGAGCAATTATCTCTGATTTACCGTGCCACATACTGCTAATAGATCAATAAATACCATCGGTTGCTTCTCTTTTTTGAACATCATCTTCTATATGCTGGGTTAATTTAGGATTTATCTGGTGCATGACTTTCCAGTTCTAAATCCACATTGTTTAGGAATCAGTGTTTGATCAACTTTAGGATCAATCTTTCATACAGTTTTAAGGTGGCACACAACTGATATGTTTGTCTATAACTTTTTACTTTTCCTTTAGGTTTTTCGAGTTTAAATATTGCTGCTACCTTTAATTAGAGTCATATTTTTGAAATGGCGTATGACTTCCAGCAAGCATTGCATATTTTGGGTCAGTATTAATTAACAGCTTGTGATATAATCAAGTCTAACTACCGTTTCGTTTTTTAGATAAGAAATTGCTACGTCTAATTCTTTAGTTGTAAATGTATCTATCAGTGCTGTTATTTTTAGTAGACATCGCGTTTAAGGTACTTTTTGAGGATTTTACTAACCGATTATGATCGTCCGTTTAACAACAACTGATGTACAATACCGTTGGCTGTCCCTGGGAAAATGTTTTCGGATAGTATCTTATCTTCACTTACTTTCTTTAATGTGCTCCAGGCTTTGCTACTGCTGTGTCATATTTAGTGATTTTATAGTCTCCATCTATTTTTATTAATGCTGTTGTCAAGATTAGAACGAATCAGCTTCGTATAGCCTACAGTAATTTATATATTTCGTTTTGTGTTCACTTAAAAAAAAAGTTATAAACGTATTTTTGCAGCCTCGTAGGATATTGTTTCTAGCTACCTTTTTTATTAGAAGTACAAATTCTGTGAAATTTCTTCGTCTAATTCTTGTCAAATTTACTTTAGCTGGTTCTTTTAAAATTGAACTGCTTCTGAACAGTTTCGTTTGGACATAAAGCAGGCTCTAGCTTCATCGTTAAGTGTCTGTGTTGAGTGTGTGATTTTGGGTCGAGTAGGGTCTTGTAACACATATTCTCTAAGATGTTGCTGACAAAGATTAAATTTATATCGTATCCTCTGTGCCAACGTCCACTGTTGAAGGAGGCTGGTTGTTTAGGGTTATATAGTAGAATCATTACGTTGCTTTTTGTCCATTATTTTAGTAGTTGACCGTCCTAATTTATTTCTTGTTATCACCATTTTATACTGCAGCTATTAAGGTCTCCTGCAGATTTTGTTTGTTTTTGTGTAGTTTCGGTCGGAGTATTTAAATTATGTATTAGGCGGCTTGGAGAAAGCAAATATGATATTTTTCCTTAGATCTATGCTGTTGTCAGGCACGACCGCTTTTACTTCATCGATTATTCTTTGTAGATTTACGAAAACTGCACTGTCATATTGTTCAGGTTGATGTTTTTTGACTAGTACCATACCTAGCATTTTGGGTTTATTTTAGTTTATTCCTCCTGTGGGTCTCTTGGAGGCGAGGACATCGCATTTTTTGTTCTTGCATATCTGCGTTTTTAAATCTTGTTTTGCTGCAGATAGTCCTTCTATGTTTAAGCATATGACTGTTAGGGATGGTGCTGACAAAGACCTATTTCTATTGTTGCAGTACCGACAATTCTTTATTTAAATCGGTTTGATTTTTAGTATTTAGTAGACCAGTAGCAGGATTCGCAACTTAGAAACCAAGCTGACAGGGGTCGCAACTAGAAAGCTCCAGCTATAACCCTCGTTTCAAAATAATTGTTTATTGAACAAGTGCAGAAAGACTTGTAAAAACCGAAGATATTTGGTTGATAAAATTAAAAATAAATATATATATTGATATTTTGATGCAAAATGGTTGAGTTTCAGACAATTTGGTATAGTTGTACGACAATCCTGGTATGTATTGAGATCTGTTTGGGCTATTGTAGTTGTTTCAGAAGTGAATAGTAATCATATGTCTCTTTTAAGAAAATTTTGATAGTTTGTAGTAATTTTAACTTCTCCTCTATTTGTTATTTTAAAGAAGATTTATATTACCTTTAGGTTGTTGACAAGTAAGCAGACTTAAGTAGTGTAGCTCGGATATTCTTTAATTAAAACTGCAACACCTGTTCTTGCTAATCGAGCTAGTCAATATTTGCAAAGTATTCTATACCGACAAAATTGTGTGTAGGGTAGTGCAAAATTACCTGAGAACTTTAAAATACCAATAACTTTTTGGTTATCTCTTAATTTCTATTTTCTGGCAAACTCAAATAGTGACATTTTGTTTCAAAAACTAGCGATCAGTGGTTCTAAAGCATGAACTTATAGACAATTTATAACCGTGAAGCTCCTTGTAGGAACTGTTGTAAAACAATAATTCAAAAGTTTGTTGAAAGTAAAGATATTAATAATGCTGCCCACATGAAATAACCACAAATTAATATATCAGCGGATAATACGGTTTATGTTCGACAAAGTGTTGCCGATTAAGTCCAAACATCCAACAGAAAATGGTCCTCTCAATTGATGCCCTCTTGGGGTGTGTTATAACAAATTTAGAGGCAACGACCTTTGACTTTTTTCCATGCAAAATTTAGTTCTAAGATCTTCAACAGAAAGATCGACAAGCACGTTCCAATATGTTGTGGAATCTTTAAATCCTGCAGAAAATGATGCAAATTTTGTGGAAAATTTAAGAATTCTTTACAAGATACCTTTTTACTTTAGTCGAATTTAACTATGTAATTAACATTGCAACTACTCTTTTAGTTATAAACCGATTTTAGCGTTCAATGCCTGATTCGAACCGGTTTGTTGCCAAATCTCGTATGAAAGTTTTAGATTTTCCGTCTTTGAGACTGACCTGGCGTTAGTGGTGAATTCGGCTCAATTTTGATTTATGTGACCTTTTTACTAGTCGTTATTAAGTAAAATTAGTGGTTGTAGGGTAGGGTATCCCTAGATTAATACAAAATAGACTACTGCAAATAAGCCACGTAACGGTTTAGTGTGACCGCATTATTGGGCCATATATTTTCGATAATGAACAAAGCGCTGTTAAGACGCTCAATGGAGAATTCTATAAAGCAATGTTGGATAATATTTTTACTATAGTTTCAGCAAGATGGCGCTAGATCTTCTAAGACAGCATTTTCTCAATGGCGTTATCTCAAAAAATGGTGACGTGAGATGACTACTACATTTACCAGATTTGAAGGCTCCAGATTTTGTTTTTCAGAACTATCTGATAAAGAAATTACAATAAGAGTTCCCAAACAATTTAAGCTATAAAAAATATGTCAAACACTAACAAATGTTTTTGAAAATGTGGTTAAAAGAGCATATGTTTGCGTTCAACTACTATGAGATATTAAGGAAGTTATTACGTTTTTGATAAATTGTGGGATAGTATAGAAGTTACAAGTAAAAGTAAATTGATGCGGCTGCTTGCTTAGGTCAATGGAATAGGATTTGCTTATCTGCATGTTGTTGCATGTGATATGGAGGTGTATTGTATGGATATTAGTTTAGGTTGTTATATTAGAGTTCACTACTTTGGCTAAAAATTAGAACATCCTTGGTAAGGATCATTCCCGCCACAATCCAGGGATTTAGGTGGATTACTGTAGTTTTTCTTGCATGCAATAGTTTTTAGTTTGCCCAAATCGGTGACGTTCTTGGCACTGTTGAAATTTTTTCCTTCTTTAGCAGTTCTACCATAACAATAAAATAAAAAATCTTTTCAGATTATAAACTTCTTCGGGGATTTGTCAGAATTACATATTACGGCACAAATTGAAATTGGGACTTAATTTGTTAAGGTAGAAATGTTTTTAGTCTTTTTCTTAACAAAATTATGAATCTTTTGTAACCACTGAAATGATTATAATTGATTAAATAAAGTTTTTAGTGAGGTATTTTGTGAAACTGGGGTAATTGTTACGAGATACAAGACTAATCTTAAAGTACATATTGATGTAGTTGGTTGTAAACTATCTGTCTTGGGTAATCTGCTCGATGTTGACGTTTATTTTCTTCTAATTGTTAATTATGTAAGAATATAGTAGGTACTTGCATTAGTTTGTTTATAAATATTTTTAAGTTTAAAAAAATGACAAATAGTGTAGGTTGTTTTAATTAGTCTTCTAGGGCTCTATAAATAAAATTATCAAATTTACATTTTGTGTTGTTAAGTCTATGTTTAATTTCATATTCCTTATAAATATCAAATGTACAAAGGCCCAACCTATTTATATATATGCAGCTGAAATACTAAGGATTAGATATGATGAACTCAATTAAAATCTCAATATAGTCCGTGGATGTCTTTTTCAAATATTGTTGAGAACAGGAAATTATAACAACTATTTTTAATTGCACATTTTTCAAAATTTATTTTTTAATAGCATAAAATAATTCAGCAGTGTAACTAAAAGGCGATTTATGTTTACAAAATAATGGTTTCCCATTTTTCTCTATATAGTTTGAACATGGTATTGTTTAAAGAATACAAAGATAGTAATGTTAATTTTAAAATGCAGTTAATTATAAACTATGATCTATATCTACCTATCTTTCAGGCATTCTGCGCTTGTGCTTCGGAGCGGACGGTCGAGTGCCACGCTCCGATAATAAGTGCCCCAAAACTCTCTACCTGCTGCTAAGGTCAGACCTACAATTTCTATTATAATTAGAATTACGAGTCATTTTATACATATTCCAAATTACAAATCCTAATTTGTTCGCGCTTGACTTTCGAAGCGTAAAGAACGTCAGCGATAACTGTCGGCTGTAATACGAGTGTTAACCGTTATCATTGACCGTAAGGTCACTGATACCACAGGTATTATTCTCCATTTGTTATTTTATAAACAAATTAATTTAAATTGAACGCAAATAACCTCCCAAATATTTAAATTATGAAATATGTCCAATTCACAACCTAGCTATAATTCATATCCAAACCAAACCAATCTACAACAGCAATTTCAATATCAAACATATAATGCATCACAACAACAAACTTTTCCTATACAATCCCAACCTACCATGTACCAACCAAATCCTTACCATGGACCGATGACAAATATGTACCCGATAAATCAGCATCAACCCTCTTAGCTAGTAATGTGACAGGCAACGAATGACACACTATCAATTGCAAAAAAAGACCCAGGAGCCCTGAAGACACTACAAATAATCAAAGGCAAGAGAAAAAAACCAATATTGGTTAGACAACCCAGTTCAAACTTCTAATAGATATGATCCACTAAATATTGAAATAGAGGACAACCAAATAAACACCACACAGACGACAATCGTTCAGAAGGACCCCATACCTCCACCTATCTACGCATCCGATGTCAAAAACATTAGTCCGCTAGCGACACTACTGAATGAAATCGCCAAAAACAATTACACATTAAAAGCAACACAAGTAAAATCTATACAACTATTATTAAACACCTTTTAGATAAAAGCACAAAATTTCATACTTACAAACCAAAGCAAGAACGAACATTCAGAGTAGTAATCAAAAATATTCATCACTCAACAGACATCGCAGAAATAAAACAGAACCTAGAAAATCTTGGTCACGAAATAGTTAATATTTGGAATATTAAACAACAATTAAACAAAACCCCTCTCCCCGTTTATTGTTGAAATGAAACAAAAAGACAACAACAAAGAAATTTATAAAACCACGCTATTCATGAACACAAGAATCACTGTTGAACCGCCACATGCTAAAAGAACACACAGTGTGCCAAATGCCAAAGGTTCGGACATACCAAGAACTATTGCCAACAAACATCTCGTTGTGTCAAATGTATAGGAAATCATCCTACCAAAGAATGTCCGAGAGTAACTAAAGATGATCAAGTTAAATGTGTAAACTGTGCCGAGGGTGGATGCGTAGTATATAAGCAGCTCCAAGAAAGCTCTTCCCAAGATTAAGAAGCGCAGTTACACACACCCGCACACCTACTCAAAATTATAGAATCCCTGGGGTCGCATACACTGAACAAGCAAGACAAAATACTCAACCTCTACAAAACTTGGCTTCTAATGCAACCCCACAAACACAAGCGATGGCATTAAATCACCCGTCAAACGACATGGAAGAACTAAAATCCATGATGAAGAACTTAATTACACAAATGGGGACTATTATGAATCTCCTAACCACGCTCATTAGTAAAATAACATAATGGACCAACTATTAACTATGGCAGTTTGGAATGCCAACGGGCTTAGCCTGCACGCCCAAGAGGTCAAACTCTTCCTTGAACTTAATCAAATCCACATACTGCTCATAACAGAAACACATTTTACCAGCAAAAGCTATATTAAATTTCCAAGCTACTGCATATACAACACTAACCATCCCGATGGAACCGCCCACAGTGGAACGGCAGTTATCATAAAGTCTAACATAAAACATCATGAATTGGCTAAATATGAAACAGAACAATTCCAATCTACTACCATCCAAGTAAAAGACAAAACAGCAATCCTAAAAATTTCTGCCGTCTGTAGACCCCCCAAACACTCAACTAAAAAAGGCACTTACTCACATTTCTTCCAAAGTCTTAGAAACAGATTCTTCGCAGCCGGCGACTTTAATGCGAAACATCAGGACTGAGTATCTCGTATTACAAGAACTGACGGACGCGAGCTATGGCAGCTATAAATGCAAACAATCTACAATACCTGTCAACTGGCGAGCCAACCTATTGGCCAACAGATCGGCGAAAGATTCCAGACTTAATTGACTTCTGTATAACTAAAGGGCTAAATACAAGACAATTTACAATCAAATCTTCCTTTGAACTTGCAGCTGATCACTCCTCCATTCTAATTACACTCCACTCAGAACTAACACAAATACAAACACGACCAGTCCTTCACAACACTAAAACGGACTGGGATCTATTCCAAACAATAATAACTGAACATTTGAACTTGGGAGTTCCGTTGAAAACCAAATATGATATTGAAGAAGCTGTACCACAATTAACTAGTACAGTCCAACAAGCAGCATAGAAAGCCACCCTTGTGATGAAAACTACTTACACCATCAGCTACCCAACACTATTAAAAGACAAGATAATGGAAAAAAGACGTTTCAGAAAACGCTGGCAAATTACCCGTCTAGAAGCAGACAAACAAGCACTAAACCTGGCAACAAAGAAACTAAAGAAACTTAAACAACAATTTAAAAACGAAGGCATACAACACTACCTTGCAAACCTTACAGCCTCTGAAACCACCGACTATTCTCTGTGGAAAGCAGTTAGAAGACTCAAAAGGCCAATAGCTCACATACCACCTATCACCAAATCAAACGGCCAATTAGCTCGTACTAGAAAGGATAAAGCTGAAACGTTTGCTGACCACCTAGTCAATGCATTCCAACCATACCCTAGTCAGTGTCCGGAGGAAGATACTAAAATAAACAACTTTCTGGAATCTCCATTCCAAATGAGCCTACCGAATAAACCATTCAAGCGCTGGGAAGCACAAGAAGTAATTAGAAAAGAAATCAACATCAAGAAAGCACCAGGCTTTGACCTTATCACTGGAAAAATTCTCCAACAGTTACCTGAAACCGCACTACGAGCAATCACTCAACTATACAATGCTATCCTCTTCAACAGATACTATCCAAGCGCTTGATGATTCAGAAACCTGGAAAGCCACCCACTGATCCTGCTTGCTATCGTCCCATCAGCCTCCTAACTATCCTATCAAAAGTCTTTGAAAAACTGTTCTTAAAGCGCCTTCAACCAATCCCAGATGATTTAGAATTGATACCCAATCACCAGTTCGGTTTTCGACACTCACATGCAACTATCGAACAAATACATCGACTTGTAGATCAAATTCATACCGACCTAGATGAATATCGATATTGCTCCGCTGCGTTTCTAGATATTTCACAAGCGTTTGATAAAGTATGGCACTTGGGCCTCTTCTATAAATTAAAAAAATATCTACCATACCAATACTACGAAATACTAAAGTCTTACTTAACGGATCGACATTACTTCAACACACGAACCTCCACCCAATACTATCGGGAGTCCCCCAAGGCAGCGTGCTAGGACCTATTCTCTACTTACTCTTCACAGCTGACTTACCAAACCTAACTACAACCGCCACTTTTGCTGACGATACGGCAATTCTAGCTTCGCACCTAAATCCGAATACTGCAACTTCTAACCTGCAAACCGCTCGGAATAAATTGCATCAATGGCTCAAGGTATGGAGAATCGCGGTAAACCAAACCAAATCCCAACATGTAACGTTCACCATGAATCGTGATAACTGTCCACCGATCTTACTTAACGGACAACAAATAAAACACGCAGACTCCGCAAAATATTCAGGACTCCATTTAGACCAACGCTTGACCTGGAGAACCCACATATTTAATAAACGCAAACAGCTACGGATACAATACAGGAAACTATACTGGATGATTGGAAGAAACTCTGTACTCTCGCTGGAAAATAAGCTATTGTTCTATAAGGTGATTCTGAAACCAATATGGACCTACGGTCTCTCACTTTGGGGAACTGCTAGCAACACCAACCTGGCCATCATCGAGAGGTTCCAGAATAAAGTGCTTCGGGCTGTAGTTAATGCGCCGTGGTATGTGCCGAACAAAGTGATTTTAAATGACTTAAGTGTTCCAACCATTAAAGAAGAAATAGGGAAAATTGCCCAAAAATACAAATACCGATTAACAGCACACCCTGACGACCTTGTACATTCTGTAATGAACGAACCAGATCGCCCAAAACGCCTAAAGCGTTTTAAACCAAACGAACGCGAACCAACGCGTTTCAATGCTGTTCTTGAACATTAAGCTATTCCAGTGCCATTCCATTAGTTTATAAATTAGTTCATTACTTAAAGTACCTTCAATTAAAATCATTCGCTTGCAGTATAGAATAGTGTATTAATTATAGGGGGGCTTACTGGAGCCTGACCCTGCATGTCCATTAGCATGTTTTTGCTCATTGCTTATAATATACTACTTATTGTCCATAGTATAATTAGGACAGATTGTAAATAAAGGGGTTAAAATAAAAAAAAATCTTTCAAGCAATACTCTTTGTTCTTATGTTAGAAATAAAAAATTTTCATTGCTTATCTCCACTTTCTAGATGTTTTGAAATTAACTGCTGTGAAAAAAGTTAAAGTTAATCAAAATAAGAAGCATTCTGATGGCAAAAGATTAGGAGTATAGATATGGTAAGATAAGATTTAGATTATATTAAGTTTTCAGACCTTTGTTCTTTAGATTACATGGAGGGATGTGTTAATCCGTTGTAATAATACCTGCTTTTTGTATACAAGTCTAGCGTTAGGTCAAACCGACATACATACATTTCTCTTGAACAAGATAAAATTTTATAGTTGGGTTACATAATAAATGTAAAGTATACGAGCTTTCAAAATTTTACTAAATAGATAAGGTAAGCGTGTGTTTTAATCTGTCACGTTTGTAGTAGAGTTTAGTATTTCGCCTATATTTAATGAGTGTTTATGCATATGCAATTTAGGGAATAAGGCTCACTTTTCTTCGTTCTTCACAATTTTATGACATAACTTTTGTGAGAATTAGCAAAAAATTGGCAACAAGCTACAATTACTTTTTGTAACAGCTACGCTTCATTATCGCTCTATACTGTTTTCTAGTAGGCCGTAGCAAACACTTGTCATGTATTTCAATCATCTTTTCTGCATTCACCGTCTCTGTAAACAGATATAATTTTTCAAATCTCTATTTACTGAAGCAACTTTACATATGGAGACTAAAGGATGTTTAATATAGCACTAGAATAGTTTTTTCCTACGTATAGACGAGAATCGCTTCAAAAGAGACGAATCCTAAAAGTATGCCCTATCAGTTAATATGATATTACTCCAGTCCCTCTTATAAGTTTTTCTCTGCTCACAAACATTATTTTTTCAAGTGTTTTTGGTAAGCAACAGGTTCACAGTCGTTCTTTGGAATGTAATGTGTACTTATAAACATTATTTTATTGTCAATAGCAAGTACTAAATGAGGTTAATGGGTTTTTTTCAACTAGTCAATTTATCGAAAGCTTTCGCACACATTAGGATAAATCCACGATACATGTGCTGGTAACTGCAGTACTCATTTGCAAACTTTTGGGGTAGTGACACATAAATACTGCTTCAAATTTCTTTATGAAAATAGCACTTTTAAAGCAATACCGCCTATAGCAGAGCAACTGAGTTCAAACTTGCGAAGCGCACTAGAATGTGTGTCAAGAAATTTATTTGTTGAGATGTGTATATCACTCTATCCATCCGAAACATCAATAGACACTCTTTTGGAACTAACTGTAGTAAAAATTCCCGAATATGTATGACTTGAGTTCTACTTTAAAGCTCATAAAAAAGATTAACAATAATGTACCTGACAAACATGCGTTCTTACAAATGTTTTGGACAAGGCTTTATAAACATATTAAAATTAGAAGTGAAAGTGGCGAGAAATTTATAGAACACACAATAAATCAAATAAATTAATAAATCTCTAGATTGGTAGTAAGCCAGCCAATAACATTCCAAAAATGCAAAAACTTCCTAATATTAAACCCACGCTGTTTACGTCTCCGTCTGTAAGTGACGTTATGTTAGTTTGCTCATATAAGCGTCAGATGTTATACATTTTAATAAAACGCTGGAAAAGTTTTACGACTGCTTAGTTGAACTATGCCGACATAACAGTTCCTGACATCTTTCTTATTCTGTTCTATGTTTAAGAATAAATGAGAGTAACTTTCGTCAATTTCAAAACTCATTTTCAAAATTAATTTTATTTCTTTCTGTTTTTTTAATAAATAGTATTTTTAATATATACAAAGAGAAACTTATAGGATAACCAAGAAAGATTTTATATCGATATAAGATGCAGTTGCCTTACTTTCCCTACAAAATTAATTATATTTTTTAAGTACATTATGTTAATAAAGAAATAAACAGAGCAAAATGTTGTTTGTAACAAGCTGCTTTTATTTATTAAATTGCATTTCGTACATGGAACATTAAGGGGACAAAGTGATATTGTGGGAAGAATAAACTAAAGCGTTAATGAAGTAGGGTCGCCGTTTCGATTCCTAACTGACTTCCCTTTATTTATTTTCCTTTATCTGGCAAACATTTTCTCGTCAGCTGAAGTATTTATTTACACTTCACTGTTGAAACGTACTGAAGTAAATTACAATTCTGTTAAATGCTATTTTAACACTTTGAGTGAGGAATTGCCATTTTCTCTTAATTATTTTCGAAAAGTTGTTTGAAGTTGCTGCATTCTGATTTAAAAGTTGGCATTAGTATTTCTTTTTAAGCGAGAATTCTATAGCTGTAACTGCTTCTTGCATTTCAATCGCCACAGTTTTCTATCTCGCTAGTCGTCAAATATCGTCATGGTTTATTTCATGGCCTACATTTTCTTTTTTAATTAGTAGGGAATAGTCTATGATTTCCTTTGAAAATCTTGCTTTTGATACTGTATTTATACCATATATGCTGACAGAATTCACCAATCATGAAATCTTGCAGGATCGTCTTAAGAAATCTTCTTTATAAGCATTTCATTCAGCGGTTGCCTTTAACTGAATGTTTATCGACCACAGAATTTCATTTAGTTATCTGCTCTACGCCCTGGGTTATTTTAACATGTAGCGTTAAGTCTTCAGGTTTATTTGCGAGTACTAGATATTCAGTTTTATTTAGATTAACTTTAAATTTCATTTATTGTGATCTTCCATTAGCTTTCTTGTCATAAATATGCTCTCTTTATCATTTTCAACTAAAACCTGTTCGTCAGCAAATAAGAGGATATAAAAATAGTCTTTTCCATTTCATAAGGACTTCTTGAACGTAATTTCTAAACATGGTGCTGTATTGCCACCATACAGTAAAATCTATTTGTTCCAAATAACTTTGTCACATCCATATGATTTTTATTATTCTCATACGTAATGTAGTAACAGATTTCAAATAATTTACTTATTAAAGTACCATGGGCACTGTATAGACGATCAAAGTGAATAATCTGTTTTCCTCAGTGTTAACCATTGCCTGGGGCTAAGAAGTGTAAAGCCAGAAACGGCTGGAAACCAGTGCTCTTGAATGGTGCTCTTCTACTCTTTAAAACCATGCATTAAGCTTCAAAATCAGTTGTATTCTGAATTGTGTTTCACCATCACAAGGTAAAATTATTTTTAAAATCACTAATTTGATTTACCCATATTCAATTAGAACAGACAAAAAGCTTAAAAGACTGGCCACTGTATTAGACGACAAGAAGGGGATGACAGGTCGTCCGGTCACTATGACCACCCCTGGGGCTGCGGAAACGTGAAGAGCTACTTTGCAGAAGAAGACTCTGCAATAGTCAATCGATGTAGCAGATGCTTCACCAGGATCTGAATTTGTTTCCATACAAAATTAAATTAAATAAAAATCAAAATTAGGAGTGCTGACCCTACCTAAAGTGGGATAGAGCAAAGAAGAAGAAGAAGACAAAATTCAGATTCAACATCCGCATACCTCGGTCAATATTGAGAGGAGGCGTGACTTTGCAAATGATGTTCTGATAGCATTCGACTAGAAGCAGATAGACATCAAGCACATCAACTTTACAGATGAGATCTATGTTGAGCTCGAAGGCTATGTCAATAACAAAAACGAGCGATACCAGAAAACCCCCATTTGAGCGTAGTAGGCTCCTTGAACCCTCAAAAAGTTTGCGTCTAGTGTGCAATCTCTTACCACAGAATCATCGGACCATTATTTCTCACCAGGTATGTGAATAGGAATTTTTCGTGGAAGACCATTGCTTCAACTTTCAACCTAAAGCACAGTTTATTTACCTAGTAGAAATTTCCCAGTTTGGAATACCGAGAACCCGTCTCTTATTCTTCTACGGTAAAACAAAAACAGGATCCTAAAATGTAGTAATATGTATATGGAAGATAAATGTCTTAGTTTAAGGCAAAAAAGTGTTATTTGTTAAAGCAACGTTCATAAAATAATTTAAAATTTGTATTTAATAAATTACGTAACTGATTGTGATAATTTTTCTTTGATGCAGACAGAATGTCTTCAAGTTTTTAATGATATTCTTATGGGCACGTTGTCCTGGTTTACCACAAGAAAATAGTAGTAGCAAACATGGCGTTCACTAAAAATAAGTAGTCAGTTTGTATTTTACACTAGAATTTCAAAAGACAGCTTCTATTTTCAATATCAAGAATATCAAGTATATCAAGAAATGATACACAAAATTCCACAATGAAGGTTGTCTGTGCACAGTAAATTATATGTGCTAATTTAGAACTTAATGTATCAAAAGATGGCATAACAAAATTTTCGTAAATAACAGCGTTGCGTGTCTTAATTAAAAAACTGCAAAGACAGCCATATATCAAATGATAAATAGAAAAACCTAAAGTGGTTTTGAACAAACAATGTAAAAGTGATGTTTCTATAAAGGGAAAAAGAAAAAGAAGATAAACGCATGCGAAAAATGTATTATATCTTTCATTGCAAGCTTCTTCACTTAATCCAAAATGTTTTGGCCGCGAAATTTAGCCTTAACTTTGCAACTAAGGTGGAAAATCCACAGGAATAATATTAAGTTTGTCTCAGAAGACGTTTGTTATTATTTTATTTATTTATTTATTTTTTTTGATGGTGGTGAGTCCATATGCGCCCAAAATTTGTGACACTTAATGATACGATTTATAAAATTTTCTCTTTCAGTGTTGGTTAAAAACGAAAAGCGGCCTGGGTAGTTATTGTGCACCAATTTTCTACAAATGCGAACCTTCCCGAATGATAATGACCATTGCCCGTATGAGAAGGCTTATCTCTTATGCAATTACATAAAATGTTATGGAAATGACTTTCTAGGGTAACGTAATGCACCCTAGGGATGTTCAAGGCATAACTTTCACAGTGTAAAGCTATCAGGACATCCAACTTACACTGAGATCTTTGGAAGCTTACTTTTGTTTACATTTTATCCCTTGCTTTCTTTACACTGTATCAAAAAACTAATAAATGATATAAGATATCTAAAAAATCAAGTTCTACATCAAGTAGCATGTTTTGGACACCTCTAATTTAATTATTCTGCACCACCATTCGCCACATTGCAGTAAGCCATTCTTTCTAACCTCTATGTGCACGAATAAAATAAGTAGCGAACAAGTGCATTGGCACTTTTTTTAAATTTTTTTCGATGATTTGATTTATCTATTTAATATTGGAATTCGGCTATACTCAAGCTTATCCATTAGCTTTTATTTTTGTATGAAATACGTAGTTCTGGTAGGTTCAATGTTGTGGTTTGACGTAAGAATTTTTTTACAAAAATGTTTTTGTCTATGAAACTTAATTCTTGCGGCTCTCCATGGTTTTCACTATCTTCACTTTTGAAACTATTAGTACACATATTTTCTGTCATCGTTTACATAGTTGTTTACATTACTATAATCAGTAAATTTATATCTTCTATCAATCAACAAAGAACAACTTTCTTGAAATTGGTATTTCATGTTTCATAGACCCGATCGACTTGACATAGGTTATATGCTACTTCGAAAAATGTGATCTGAGAAACTACTAACTATACATATCGCCATTATGGTATTAAATTGTAGCACATTCAATCTTGTTCATCCATACATAAGCAACTATAAAGAACAGGAAGATCAAATAAAAGAGTATAGAGTTATAAGGCGACGTGCTTTGAAAGAGGCCTTAGAAGTCGATGTTTTGAAACAGTAGCTAAAGCAGATTTAATTAGTTTTATTTGCTTATCTTTTTAATTGTTTAGCAGCTAGAATCTATTTTTTCAGAACTAATCATTTTAAGTTACCATCTTTGATGTATTTTCTCACATTTTTGTGATATTTTCGTAAAGTTAATTTAAATGATGTTGACGAACTTGAAAGAGGGAATTCAAAAGTTTTTGAAAGTCGCCATTCATATTATATAATAAATTAGATATAGCTTACCGTACTCTTGCAATAAGTATTTTAGCTTGAATCAAACTTGCTTCTACCATCCACAAGTAACCTTACGTGACATTTTTAAGTTACTTTAAACAATTTAATCGTTTGTTCAATAAATTCGAATTTGTTTTGTCATAAATTTATTATTTTAAACTGACAATAGCAATGTCACATATCATCTTTTCTACATCTAGTTTTCTTGGAAACGAAAGTTACAATGCACTCCCATAGACTGCGAACTTGCTTCATCAATATCTCGAAAACTATTGAGAATTTGACCTATGTTTATTAAAAAACGTTTTAAAGAACCTACACACAAAGCATTGGACCATCCTCGTGAGAAACCCTATAGATTGGAAACAAAAACGAGTACCGTCTGATAAGACAGTAGCTATAATTTTATTTTGGCATAAGAAAGGAAACTAAACCAACTGAATAAATTGTTTCGCTTGTTAAGTTCAACTTATAAATTTTCGTCGCTATTTTTTCCCGGCGAAGATATTGGTAGCTTTCAACTTATGGTAACTGCTTGTGTTTATTGCCAATACTAAAGTATTATCCGTTTTCCCCCCTGAAGTATATAGAGCAAACTATCATTACTTTAAAACAATAATACAATCTTGTACTGCACGACCTGTTCTGATTCCACTTTGTGTTCATTCCAAACAACTTTCAACTACCATTCTGTTAAATAAGATTAATCCAAAAAATAAACACACAATAAATATAACACACATTAAACTTGACAATTAAAGTAAATAATATTGAGCATCATATTATTCAATGAAGCCCCATTAGAGGCTACGACCTTATCTGGACGGGATCTAAACCCGTTGCAGAACAACTTATTTTTTTCCTGTCTACTTATGTTATTATGATGAAAGCCTTTAAGCTGTATTTGGTATTATGATGTTTTTCATTAATGTCCCACTTAAGGAGCTTGCAGTCGGAACTAGAGGGTGGTCATATCGAAAGACCAGTGATAATACAATTTGTTGTATATTTATACCTGGATCTTTCTTGTCTTGTGGGCTGGAGCGGAGTTTTGTTGGAGTACGTACTCTCGTACAGCGGTTAAATTATCTATCCAGGACCTGACAGTCGACTCTACTGCAATAGTATAGATGTCGGGTGTCACTTTTAAGCCATGACATTCGTTTCATTGCAAACCAGACCTAACACCATCGCAAAGGTAGAAAAATTTGTATGAATAATGCTAGACACTTCAGAGACATTTTAGTGGATCGAACGGTCATTTTGGCAATTTACTTCCTTATCCTGAATGAAGGTATTTTCGTCCAAAATAATTTGAAGAAACCAGAGCTGTACTTGGTGTCGTTCATCAGTGCTTGGGCTTTTAACTTCTTGTCCGGTTGGCGGTTTCTTAAGACAAAAGATTTGTAATGCAGGTCCTGATGCACTACTAAACTGACCGTTGACCTCACCACGCCTATTTTCTTGCCAGTTCAGTGGTGCTCCGCCCAGGATCGCTTGTGATTAGATCACTTGCTGCAAGTTGCCCTGTCAGCAGTTACCTCCTCCTGGTGGTGAGATTCCCTGTACTTAGCTACGTCGTAACCTTGGGTATTATTGTAGCTAAATACGTAATAATTTTTGTCGGAAATTTTCCGGTGCGAAAGAATTCCAGTATAGCAGCCTGAGGTCACATTCTCGGCGCATTTTGTTGATTATGTGAAGCGTTTACCTAGACGACTCTGTATGAGGTAGCCATTATGAATGATATATATGAAATAGCGTAGTACTTGCACAATACTACATAAATGTGATAATTGCGTGTGCGTAAATTGAAATCTAGACACCAAAATCGGTAATGAGGTCAAATCGATTAAAAAGAAAAAGAGGTTGCGATAATTATTCTGATTCCGTAATTTATTATCACGTTGTAGTTAAATTCTTGAAATTTATTGAAAACCGGCCACAACAAAAATACAAACCTTGCATCTTAAAGATTTATGCACATCAATAGTTGCAGCTAAAACCACATTTCGCAGCATAAAAGCTTTCGAGCACCTACATAAAGCCCTCCGTAAAGTTGCGGGCAGGTATCGAGATCCTAAAAATATGCGCCTATATTTGCATCGACCTTGAATCATTTATCAAGTAGTTTGTATATTTTATGCCGAAAGGAAGTTCGTGACCCTCTATAAAACGACGCGTTTTAGAACCTTCAAACGCTGTCGCAGCAGCATGGGCTTCCGATAGCACAATTAGCAAATTTATGATAAAATGTGCGTCCTAGAGTTACATTATCAATCGGCAATTAATAAAATCCGTATTCACGTAATTAAATTGATAACTTTATGTGAGCCATACAAATTTTTATAGTAAAATATAAATTTGATTAACTTAATAACAACGAAAGTCCTACAAATAAGATTTGTAATGTATATTTAATGTGCCAAAATAAAGCTTCCAAAAAAGCACCTTAAAATACTTTATCTGAACTATTGAAATTTTATATAATGACGATATCTTTTGCGAAGTTCGTTAAAAGAACCTCGCCTTACAGCCCGCATTGTTTTATTAACTTCGTAAATTTCAAACCATAAACGTTCCTGGAAGTTTTCTGCAAATAATTTAAATTAATCCGAGAACAATTCTTCCGGAAAATTTCTAGTGTTGCCAAATTCAAGCTCGGTTTATAAAACTATGCGCGCTAGAGCTTTGCACTTTTAATTAAATAAGAGGTTAAATAACCTCACAAACAATTCAGGAAAGTAATGTCGAAAAAAAGTTTTTATTTTATCCAACTTCTTAGATATGTTACACCCAGAACATCCCGCATATCTAGCAACTAATGTAGTATAGCATTATTCTGTTAAAAAGGGTAAGATTTTGACTCAATTTAAGGACAAAAAATGACAATTTCACTAGCCTCAAAAATCTACAAGTCAGAGACTAAATGACCAGTAATTTACGAAAAATAGACTTGGTTCGAACTCCTATTAAAACAAGTCCCGAGAACTACAGCAAAGTAGTCGGTTGAAAATCCACACATCAAACATAATTTTGATACAAGATGGGAGAAAACTATATACGATTGGCCTAAATATTTTTTAGTTCACTATTAGAAAAGCTAAAGTTTACACGTTCCAGTATCACAAGCCTCGGTAAATGAAAAAAAAGTAGTTACGCTCTAGTTTAATTTACTTAATGATATAATATTAAAAAAGAAAAGATAATTGGCAATTGAAACCACGTTTATAATATAGTTATAGTTATATAGCAGACTTGGTAATGTGGCTATTATTAAAGCTTAAAAAAATGTGTCAAAGAGAAAAGCAAAACTATTTCTATGCTATGTTTTTGCAATACACTTTTTCCTTTATTTTCTGTTTTTAAAGGGAAGAATAGAAAAAAACTATCTACGTCGACTTAGATTCAATTTTATTGAATTTCGGAATCACCAGAGTATTTACAGTGGAAATATTTCCCATACTAAATCTGTCAGAATTCTATAGATTGCGAAAAATGATACCCACACGAGTTATTACCTTCAACCCATAAAAAAAACTTTTATATCACATAAATCATACTTTGTGGCGCCTGCTGCACATTTATAATACAAAAATAGAAAGTTGGATGAGTCTTTTGTATAGTACATTACTGAACACCGTTTGCTTAAAGGCAACAAGTAGCAAATGGTGTTGACGAATTTAAAAAAATAAAAATTAAACTATCTGATAGATATTCAATTTCAGATGTTTATTTGACTCATCGAACTGACACTGATTGTGAGAGAGTGTTAGGCTATTGGAGCACCCCAAATAAATCACAAGTAGGTCTAACCCTTCACAGGAATCAGTTCTGGGACTGTTAATTGAAAAGGTAATGGATTAAGCAGCAAAGAAACTCATCAGCAATACCCAGAAATTTAGTTAGGAGTGACAAGTTCAATCAAGAACAAAAATGAAACAAAATAAACCAAAAAGAAGAAATAAAAAACTTGTCTTCTTAGATCCAGAAGACGATACAAATGTAGTCAACATGCTTTAACTGTGAACGGTGATTGCATGAAAGGTCTACACAGTTTTTAAATGCGTGCGATATTTATGGGAAAGCAACAGAAATAGTTGAGAGAAAAGTGGCTAAAAAATTACTACAGTTGCTTTAATAAATTGAAAATTTTATACATTAGAGTGCAACAACTGATTTAAATAGTTCTTTACCGTCCGTCAGGGTTTCATTAGTGTAGAGTTAAAGGGCTGAATTGAAAGTTTGCAGTTTTTATTAGTTTTGCAATCAGAAGATGGTACTTCCACGGAAATCGTTTACAATTTTTTTAATTCATAAATATGGTATGCTATACGTTATTATTGTTGGAATGAATTTAAAATTAGGTGAAAATTTTGTGGACGCGGTACAAAAATCCGTAGAATTTTTGTTTGAAAAAGGGTACCAAATGAATCAATTGTCTGAAGATTGATTAAAAACCTCATATTTATCAGCATGATGGCGAGGTTTCTATGAAAATAATGTTATAACTAGTCAAAGTGTTACAGAAAATTAGAAAACGTTGACTCGGCATTGTACGCAACAACTGTACATTTCGAAAAGATTTCTTTGCCAAATAGTCACTAAAAACTTGCACTTTAATGCATAAAAATTTTGCTGGTATAAAAGCCTAAGTTTGCTTACCATTTTCACCATTCTAGACAATTTGTTAAAAAGTTTGGCCAAAAAATTATCTTTAGTGATTAGGCACATTTTCGATTCTATGTAAGGAAACAAAATTGTCGCATTTGGCTCCGGAAAATTCCTACATAACTCTTAAAAAGCATGAAATGTATTCCCAACTGTTTTGTGTGGGTTTCTAATAGATGTGATAATGGTCTCAAAGTTTTGTAAATGGCGATCGTCACTGTTACATAGTAATTCAGTTTTTTTTGATCTGGAGCAAATTTGGATTCAGCAGAACGACGCTACTTGCCACATAGCTCGACCAACAGTTGATTCACTGCACTAAAAATTTCTTAGTCGGATTATTTTACAAAATACTAACATCAAATGGTCAGCGAAATTTTATAATTTGACGCCGTGCCACCGCTTTTTGTGGAGTTATCTGAAATCCACTATCAACGATAATAATCCATAAACAATTAAACAACTCGAGTACTAAACCCGACATGTCCTTGATGAAATTAGTTAAAACGTGCAAAATTATAATCAAAAGTTTTCATATTGAATCAGAAATTGTGTACTTTAATAATAATTTTGAACATATCAACAAAATGTATGAGATTGTACAGATTATTGTAATTGTATTAAGAAGGTTTTGTCTATTAAGAACAATATTATTATCACAGATTGTAAATCACCAGCAACCCTGATATTCGATTTTTTGGAAAACGAGTATCTTAACCCCACTAAGTATTGTATTTTGGGTACATAGAACTTTTAGGTTAATTATATTATTAATAAAATACAATTTTTAAAAGTTTATTTTAGTAGAAGTGAGCTTTTGCCATTTAATAAATAGCCAAGTAGTCAATTTTTGATAACCAAACTAAAAGCGACATGAAGTAGTTTGCACTAAACAGGGTACACAGACAGGATAAATTCAATTATCTTACGTTAAGTAGCTCAAGAAGTCTTCAATCTGTATCAATATTCTAGTTAGCACCTGTCAAGTAAATATTGGAAAATTGATACTCTACTGAGTAATGAGATTTTTACAACTGTTGCTTGAAGATGGCTGTTGATTTAAATTTTGAATCATCCCTCTTAATGATGGCTACACCACCCATTTTTTCGACTACCGAGTAGTTTTTAAGACCATAATTTTTATTAGATAATAGATGAATTTACTTAAATGCAGGTTATATCGTGTTAACAATTTTAGTTACCATTATAAATCCAATCACTAATATTCTATTCGAGTATATTTTCTAACAAAAAGACAAATAATTGGCGAGTCTAATGTATTGGTTTCCTGAGTTTACTTTTAGGCGAACTCTTATCTTATTTAATCCTTATATGAAATTTTTTTAGGATTCCGAAGCTTTTAATATCTTCTGTTGGAAAATGAACAGAAATACCCGGTGTTCTTTCGCGTTGTCTGGAAGAACTAGTAAAATTATATTTCAATCTTTAACGCATTGACTAATTCTGGAATTGAAATCTACACCAATTGACTTATATTTATATTTTTTGCACCTTTTCAGCTACTTATCATGCTCCGGGTGTGAAGGTGTGTACAACTACTTCAGTTTTAGCTTAGGTCAAGAGCAGTTTTTCTAAATTTAAAGTTTCGTATTGTTGCTTCTTGTATGGAGAATAAGAGGTGCAGCTACATCTGTGCGCCCAAACGTCAACCTCATCTGCCTCTAGTGTCTCCTACTAGGCAAATAACGAGGCTTTCACGAACGAATATTGGCGGCGTAACCATATCTTATATAGTTATCTCATATAGATAACCAAATATGTGAGGAAGTTGAGGAATACCTCGGAACAAATAGAATGGATCAAGCATAAAACAAGTCAAACATTTTTTCAAGGAATCAAAAAGAAGAGATAGCAAGGGTAATACGCTGTTAGATGAAAAGAATATGTATATATCAAAGAAAAGAACAACATGGAGGACGAAGCAGTAGATGAACAAACAACTTTAGAAGAATATATTCTAAAAAAGAATTTGATAAAGCACTAGAAAAACTAAAGTCAAACAAGAGCTCTGGGTCGATAATATTTACGCCGAATTATTAAAATCCATAAGCAAGTCTGCAAAATACAAGTTATATAAACTAACGTTAAAGACTTATGAGACAGGAATACTTCTTGGATTTTTACAAAGACAAAAACAATACCAACATCAAAAAAATCAGCAGCAACGGAATGTGCAGATCACCGTACGATAAGTTTGACAACACATGTATCAAAAATTTCAAGAAAAATAATTTATAAAAGAATAGATAGGAATATTGATGAGAATTCGACTGAAGATCCATTTGGATTCTGCAAAAATATAGGGACAAAAAGCAGTCCTTGCACTACGGTTAATAATTGAAAAAGGAACACAAAAGATAAAAACACCTTCATAGCCTTTATAGATTTACAAAAGGCCTTTGAGCATGTAAATTGAGAAATCATGTTTACAGCACTAAAAAAGATAGGAATAAAAAATAAAAACCAAAGGATCCTAAAATAATTGTATGATAATCAAATTACAACAATAACACGAGGGGATAAATTTGATAAGCCAAAATAACAAGTGTGAGGCAATAATGTGTTCTATCGACGGTACTTTTTAACATATACTTATAACAAGCTGTAAATACATTTTTAGAGCAGAGTGACGGGAGTAAAAAATATGTGGAGAGAGAATATGTGTGATACGGTACGCTGATGGCCTAGCGTTATTAGCTGAAAATGTAAAGGCACTTAAACTGCAGCTTGAATAAATGGAATTTATAGTAAATACAAATTGCAAGATGAAACTAAACAGAAAGAAAACTAGAGTAACGGTATTGTGGTAAATACGATATAGGGATTATAAATATTGAGCTAAATGGAGTACGACTTCAACAAGTTAATGAATGTCCCTACCTACGCAGAACAATAACAAAAGGTGGAAGAGGCGAAAGGAAAATTGGAGCTAGAATTGCGCTAGCAAAAAAGGCTTTCTACCAAAGAAGAGTTTACTAATAACAATGGCAATCCCCATTTTGACTAGAATAAATTTCATAAAAACATATGTTTCAAGCGTACTATTGTATGCGGACTATTAGATTGACATGCAAAAAGAGACTAGAAACTTGCGAACAGTAGTGTTGTAGATGAGCCTTAAACATCAGTTATTTCGATAGAATAACAAACACGAAAGTACTGAGAAGCATCGGACAAGAGAAGTGTTTGAGGAAGAACGTATAAAAACCAAAGAGTACACTAGTGGAACACATAATAAGGAAGGGAAGATTATTAGCCACAATTATTGAAGGGAATGATTTTGGCAAACCGCGGGTGGAATATATTAAACAAACAATTGAAGACACAGATTGCGCCACGTATAGATCTATGACATATAAATGTATAAATAAGAAAGGAATGGGGAACTGCTACAAACCAGCTGAAAAGCTGAAAATATGAAGAGAAAAAGAGCTTTTTGTTTATAAACAGGACATCTTTTGGGCCAAATCGTTGCTTTTACGTTTGATTAATTTACAATCCAGAACCTATCGAGATGGTTCTTCACCGTGCTGCGGTTTTCTACACTTACAAGAGTGTGGATGATTGAATTTATGTGCCGTGACAAAATTTATAATATGTGAAGCATCTAAGAGACGATAGAATATATAATCTAATCTTTAGTTAATAAAATGCCATGTTATCAGAAATTTCAGGTAAATGAAATGTTAAAATATCGTTTGGCGTACGTTTAATCTTCATACACTTGATTTAAATAACATTTTGTTCCTTTAACTGTTTTTTAATTTAGATAATTGCGATAGAAAAGAACACATTTAGACGTGTTAAGTGTTCTACGCGGGGGTTGTCTTAATAAAGTAATTTTTTATTTATTTACTTTAAAAGATGTGCAGATTGAACAGCAAACAAAAAATCAGTTAATAAACCATCTTTAATTTTCCTTATAAACTTTAGATCTCCTACAATAACATACAAGTAATATATTCGAAAAAAATTTTTTTTTTAACTTCCACTTATAATCTTTGTGACTAAGAACAGGAGTAAAATTACTTTTACTGGATTCAAACTTTTGTCTTTGTTTTACCAGTTTCTACAACTGGGTTTACTTTTTAAGAAGTGGATAACTCTGACGAGTTATTTAAAATACAATTTTTCACATGAGTCCTACAAGCAAGGCCGTTTTACTACAGAAAAGCTAAATGTGATCAGAAGTCACCACATACTTGATGAGCACAGTTCACCACTCAGTTAAGTAGAACTATGTACCTTTCCCTAAATTTATAATTTACTAAATTGGTTTACTCTACTTTTAAAACCGCTAGCCTTTCCTCTGCTAGTAGGTAGTAAACCTCTCTATTATTACAGGCCGATTTTTTTTTAGAGGAATAACAATAATAACAGTGGAGAATAAATAATTGATTGTAGAGTAGAGTGGAGTATGATGGGGTAGCCTGGGGGTTAGTTAATTTAGTGTATTTTACTATACTTTATTAAATTTTTTATTTTATTTAATAGTGCACCATTACATTTGTTTCATTATTTTACAAAAAAAATTAATATTTTTGTGAACTTTTATGTTTAATCCCGTTAACATTAATTTTGTCCACTAGTGGCAATACGTATCTCTGTGGTCTGAAATGTAATAAGAATTTATCATATCCGCATGAACAAACGCCAAATTTGAAAATATAAGTATTGTCAAAAATTATTTAAGATAAAAAACTAAAATTTGGTAAATATAACTTACACTTAATAAACTACTTTATAAATAAAAATTCTATATTGCGTTTATGCAACGTTTGGGAACTCGTAAAGCCACAACCTTCACCCTCCCTCCTGCTCGAGTTATAACCTGTTTGTTACTAGAGTGATAAGCAAACAGAAGATACCGCAGAGCGTGAAACAACGTATTCCTCGCTAGAGAAAACTTTCCGTCCTCTGATATTAATTACAGACACCAACAACAGTATGGGGATGAGTGTCTCTCACGGGCGTATTTCAGTGGTGTAAGTGCTCCAGAGAGGGCAGAGAGCGCGTGGAGAATGAGCCCCATGATCATCGGCCGCAAGCATCCGTCACCGAACCAAACATTGATCGTGCAGATGCGATTATTTATGAGAATAAGGACAGCACATCAAGGAGCTTTCAGCAATGCTGTTCATCAGTGTTGGTAGTGAGCACATCGCAAAAAAACACCTTCGTTATCGTAAGATGAATGCACGGTGAATACCACGTACTACAGCAATTTAAAGACAAAGGTGATGCATTTTTGAAGTCTATAGTGACTACTGATAAAATGTGAGTACACTGCAATACTTCATTCCAGAGTTCCAGCAGTCATCATGCGAGTGGCGGCGTACCAGTTCTTCCAAACCTAAGAAAGAGCGCGGGAGTCGTTCAGCAGAAAAAGTGACGGCAATGTTCTTTTAGAACTGGCAGGGAACTATTCATGTAAATTTCTGACGGATGCCAGAACAATTAATGCAGCTTATTACCTAGATCTTCTGGCAAAAAATGTGAAGGAAAAGATCCCATCCAAGGGAAAAACAGGTGGAAAGCGGGTAGCCTTCTTTAAGACAATACACGCCGTCATGCGACCAAACCAACAATGGCAACCCTCCGGAAATTGAAATGAAACCTTCTGCTATATCCACCGTACAGTTCTGATTTGAACCCAAGTGATTTCTACTTGTTCGGAGAATTTGCGGACAACGACGCCGTCATCCAGTCTGTTCGAGGGTGGATACCCCGCCAACAATTTTTTTTTTTGAAAATGTCAGGATGCTTCCAGAATGTTGAAAAAATGTGTTAACTCCGGAGGGGAGTACGTTGGAGACCGACATATGCAAGTAAGTGATTTACAATTGGTTTTTTTTTGTAAAAAAATCAGCCTCGTAATAAATAGGATAACGTAATTGTCATTAAGTAAAAAACAAAATTTATAAAACTTATTTTTGAAAATATACTTTCAAAGATATTTGTGGGATAATTTAAAAATTGAAAATGCATACCACAGCACTGATAACATATGTTACGTCCTTTTTTGGCCTGAAATATTACAAACGGGCCCTTCCTTTAGCTTTTAATTGAGCAACAAACGGTAGTTTATGAAGCGCTTTATTACAAGTCCCGCGAAACTTGCACGCGTCTGTTGTGGAATAGAATTACTAGGGCAGCAAAGCGAACACGCTGCTTTCGAATTCGTACTTGCCTACCCTTCAAAACTACTCGGCGTGACGTCAAAGAGACAAGAGAGCCCAAAGCATCTCGCCCATGCATGTACGCCGTATAGTGCAAGCCTGTGGTCGCTTTTAGCGCGCTTTCCAGAATTTTCCGTTGCTGAAGTATTACATAGTGCATGCACTGTAATGCAAAATATACAGAACATCCAACCACAACTTTAAAATTTCCTATGGTACAGCACGGTTCACTTACATTTACTTATTGATGTATGGAATGACAGAAATGTTCGCATTCGGCTAAACTTGGCTCAAAAATTATTTATATTGAATTACATTTTATGTCCGATTGCTTACAGACCTTCTAGCAACGGACTTGTCTACAAATTAAATTGCGTTAGGGATGCACTGCTAGCAGTGCACCACCCGTGCACAATTTGGCTGCGGGTTTACTTAAACTAAAAAATTGTACGAAGTCTTAGCACTGGTTTCATAGTATGAAGCGTTGCGTTTGAAATCCAGAGCTGGCTTTAAATATGTGTTGCAAAATAAGATCGCATGCGAAGCATAATGCATCTGACCTCTATTTATTTGCAGGTACAATAAGGCAGGCAATAACATTAGAAACAGAAAACTTTACGTTGCACAGAAATAGCTCAGCATAATTCAGCACTGTCTGTTATTATAACTTTTGTTACTACGAGGATTACTCATTTATTATTTTAGTACTAGAATAATTGCTATTAATATTTAACATTTAATAATAATATGTGAACTTAAAAGGCCAATAAACAATTGTAATAAAAAAATTCAAGAATTTCTTCTACTATTAATTTGAATTTTCGAGCTACAAACTGCTCCTATTTACATAAAAAAGGGAATGGGACCGATTGGCTGATTCTTTTACAGTTTTTGGGAGAATATTTTTGCATTATCTATACCTAACCGTTAACGAGCATCGATCTATTTTGTAGAAAGGAACTATAAACAGTTCAGCGTTGGTAGACTGCCACATTTGGCATTTGGAATTCAAGAAGCGCTCGATAATGCAATAAATTATAAATTAGTAAACTTAAGTTGTAAACAACGAAACAATTCGTCGATACATTTGGATATCGCTTATAACTGCGCTACTTTAAGTACTACAATACGTTAGGCAAGATAAGGCATTAGCATAAATATAAAAACTTTTATTTTATAATTGTTTTGTGTCTATCCACATTTTTGATATTATATTTGATAATAATTTATAGGTAACCCATGCGTATCAATTGTGAGAAATATTTGTGTAGCGACACACAATTACGCAACTTCATAACAAATTATTTCGAGTAATTAAATATTTTAACAACCACGTTGCATAAAATTAAAAAAAATTTTATTTTTTCATTCTTTTCAGTAGCAGTAGTTACGAAAAAACTATTGGTTCTAAAAATAGGCAAATAATTTGCGATCGACATGTGCAGCATAATTAATTTATATAATCCGTTCCCATTGTTAGTATAAAAATATAAAAAGACTCACTAATTGGTAAAATTTCATAATTGAAGTCGAGCTGAGGGATGCCGCATTTACCTAAACCATGGCAAACATTAATTTTTTTAGTAGGCCGAGGGACGGAATAGTTACTCACCATTCCGATAACCAGGGCGCGCACGAAAGCACTCAATTCACTGTTGGTTAAAAGAGGTTTTCAAGCTGGAAACGGCGTAAAATTAACGTCTGCGTGGAACACCAAAAGCTTTGTTCAAATTGGTCTTATTGTTTTAGTGAAAAATAATTCGCGCCCGCTCGCGCGCGCTCGTTTCGACAACTGGCAGAAAATCTGCCGTGCAGCTTACTTTGAAATAAAAATTTACGTTGGCTTTCTTGCAGACAGGGCCATGTGGCAAAGTAAAAACTGCACCTTTGTTATCGCGCAGGTGATGATTGGCTAATAGTTTTGTTTTGATAACATTATGTATGGCATTGGTATTATATACAGAGTACATAAAGGAGTGGAAGTAGGGGGTCGATCTAACCGACGTTTTTATTCTTCTCTCAGCCGAACTATCGAAATATCATGGCCCTGACTAAAAAGTTTGTTAAAAAGAAGTTAAGCTTATTTCTATAGTTTATTACCTATTATAAATATTTTTTATTTTTATTTTAGGTATTTGCATTTTGATTTTATTATACATTTTTTAGTTTACTTTTAAAGCAGTCCGTACATGATTAATTTGCACTTAACAGATTCTTTAATCAAATGCTCCGATAAATGCGACACTCACCTTGACAGTACAAACATCATTTTACATATGGTCACCAGCTGTATTAAAATATTACTAAATACATAGTGGTAGTAAAAACAGCAATAAACTACCTCTATTCCATTTTTTTAAATAACTAAACGATGAACTGTGGCTAAACGAATGATTGCAGAAAAATGTATGTTATTTCAAATGCAACTTTTATTATGGTGCAAATATAAATTTGTAAACACTATGTATAAGATGTGCTTCGTTGTTGGTTTCTAGCATTGCGGTTTTTCCATTTTATTTAACGAGGAAAGGCGGAGGACACGGGATCACCAGATGTTCTTATCATATTGTACGCTGTTACAGAAAGTGTAGTTCGACCTTGCACTTAATTTCTAATATATACTAAGACACAGAACAGCCAAAGCCTATACCATCATTAAAAATTTGTTGTTATGATTATTATTATTTATTAAATAATTTACTAATCGTTTAGTGTCTTGGCGCATTTGAAGCAGTTATTGTATACCAATGATGGTAGTAGGAGAATGTTCGCTATAACTCAGAAAACGCTTTCGATCCCTCTGCAACTTTTACACGCCTTGTCAAAAATTATAAATAAATGGATTGTTTACATAAAACATTTAGTTAGTAATATTTCAACACGTATGTCTATATGGATAGTAACTAAATTTGAAAAGACATCTATACTGTCGGGCTAACACTTATGATGGCAAAATGACATTATTTTGTCACATTTACCGTCTTTAGATTAGAAAACCTATCAAAACCAAATTCAATCTGTTGTATACAGTTTAAAATTAAAATTATATCTCTTTTGTCAAGCTAATCTTTGTGACATCAAAATTAATACATTTATGGTTTCTTAGTTAAGAAAATTGTTAAAACAAAGTACAAGGTAAAGCAAATTTGTCATAGAAATTTTACTTTAAATGTAAACAAAGAAATTAATAAAATTAAACAAAAATTTAAATAGTTAGTAATTTTTAATGCTTATGTATAATTGATTAATAAAATTACCAAGTAGAAATAAAGGTGAGGTTTGAAATAATTCAAAAAATATTTTGTTTATTTTACTGCTCACATCGTCTGCTTGACGACTAAAATAAGAAATGGCTATCCTTCACCAATTCATGAAAAGCGAAAAAAGACAAGCTCAAAAAGTATAGAAGAATATTACTAGCAAGTACACTACGTAATATCTATTAACGTATAATAAATGTAAAATACAGGAACCATACAAAGATCGGAAATTGGAACAAAATGGATCATGTACGAACAATATATTCATTCCATTTCAAATCATACAGAAGAAATTATAAAGGCAGAAAAGCTTACGACGCAGTATCACGATAAAGGTAGTGCAAAACTGAAACTTATATAAAAACCAAATATCAAGAGTGAAGATAGGAAAAATTTATGGGAAGACTTTAAAATAAGTAAGGGGTTATAAGAATGCACAAGATCATCTACAATATTTAAAATATATGTGGACAAAGCGTTAGAAGTGTGAAGAAATAAATGTAGATAGGTAGAAGTTCTTTTAACAAAAGTTCAAGGCAAGAGTATAAAAATAGGGGTTGGATGTAAAAAAGAGTAGATCTGGAAATAGAAAATGAGGTAAAAATAAAATGTTATAATTATTATACGTACCTGGGAGTACACATAAATAAGCATGGAATGTCCTCTGATAGAGTGAATAATAGAATAATAAAAGGAAAATAAGCTATGAGAGTATTTAATTTGATACTGTGCAATAAAAACATGAGTAGAAAAAAAATACAAATATATAACAATGTAGTAAAATATTTATTGATATATGAGACGGGATCAAGGCAATTAATGGAAAAAAAGTTAAGAACATTAGAAATGGATTACTTGAGACGGTTATCAAGAATCTTAAAATTAGATGGAGTTCTGAAGCAAACAGCAAATAACATAAAAGTATAGGAACACCTAGCAGCAGATGTAAAAAAGATGATCAAAGAATGAACAAGACGCATTCTGAAAAAAGCAATAGAACGGATCTTCCCAGATTGTAGAAAAAAGGGAAGGTTGGGAAAAGCTGGAGGAAATGGGCAGAAGAAATAATAGAACAAAAATAAAGGCACGAAGAAAAGAGATTAAAGAAATAAAGAAAGCAGAAGAAAAAGACAACAAAGCAATATTAATATTTGCAACTAGAATCCGAAGACTGGCAAAAATAAAGATTCTTTTCAACTATAAGTGCGCATGGTAAATACGCCAGTAACACCGAGAACGTTATAAAATTAATTGGTTTTGTAACTTGAAAAAATGCCAAATAGCAAGTACTTGGTTTTAACATAAAGAGATACATAAAGGAGACTGAAATACTAAAAACTAGATGCAATATACAGTTATTAAACAAAAATAATGACCATCAAAGCAGAGCCGAGATAGATTTGGACTGTTACTAGATCAGAATAATTTTAATAAATGTACATCGAAATTCAATGTAGATAGAATAGTTCAGAGAGCAGGGAAGCAAATAATATCAAGAACGAGTCTAAAGATGAAATAAATATGTAAGTGGTATACAAAACAATCCAAGAAAATATTGAACATTGGAGAAAGTAAAACAAGGTAGCAATGAGTTAGAAAAGAACACATGCTTCAATGCAATAAAGAAGAAGAGAGAAAAAAATTTAAAATATGTACAAGACAAACGAGAAGCAATATTCAAGAAAAATACAAAACATTCAGAGAGTTTGAAAAACAGAGGTAAGAATTTTCTTTTTAAAAAGCTAAAAGACATGTAAAAACAATAGAGTCAAAATAGAATATTTAGGCGAGCTCTTGAATTAAAATAGCATTGAAAAAAGTTTGCATATAGAAACAGAAATAAAGTAGGAGACGAAAAAGATAAAGAGGAACCAACAAAGAAAGAAATAAGCCAGATAATACAAATAATAAAGTAGGAAAAGTTCGGTGATTTTATAAACTATAGGAGAGAAAAGGTAATTAGGAGTGCATATAGGATCAATATTTGCAGTTAACGAGTTACAAACACAATTTTATGCAAAGAAAATAAAAATGTAGTATTTATAGGTTTTAAAAGGGTCTACGATTTAGTGCTGAGAGACTAAATTAGCAAGAAATAAATTAACAACGGCGAATACAATTAACAATCTCTATAAAATAAAAATGAGATGAAAAAGCAACGGAAGTGAAGAGAATATATCTGCAAATTAATGAGGAGAAACCAATATATTCCTAAGGGGGGGAGGGGACAAAATAAGCTAAGAAGATAACGCAGAATTAGAGACAGACAAAAAAAGATGATCTTAACAGAGGCTGACAGTAAGCTTTATGAAGAGCGGTGATAGCGCAGAAATGTTAAATGCAATATTCAGATTTAACAAATTAAGTGTAGGTTAATTATTAATTATACCAGGAAATAAATATTAAAAATTAAAAGTGCAAGAATGTGTAATTCAGAGAAAATAGTGATAGTCAAAAAAACAGAAATTAAAGGGAAAAGGAGAAGTACGGAAGAAATTAAAAAGGTCGGAACTACAAGTTTCGCAAAGGAAGAAAGATATGGGTATGTAAGTGAATCAAATATAAACCATAACTTCTTTTTCACACGCCGTGAGGTGAACGGGTGCTACTTTCAAGCTTTGTAGATAAGGATGCCTGAAGAACATTCCCGCCAAAGGATACTTTGCACTACTACTATTTCAATCAATATCAGAACGAAAAGTACCCTTTGAACGCTATGAACCATTATTAGTTTTATCAGAAATTTTGGGAAAATTTAAAGCACAGTTCGAGAACAACTCTCTTAAGAAAACTCATGCGCACATATGGAATAAACGATTTTTGAGAGAATGAGAAGCAATTAAAAATAAAAATCACCAACGTCTCCAGAGGGACAGTTTGACTGAGAAGAGTATTTGCATTGTTGCTGACATTGCTTCTGTCAACTTTTCTTATCAAAGCATTTGTAAGAAATATGTTTGTATCGTTAGGATGATTTATAATTCATCTACGTAAACGAAATAATTCCCGAATATTTAAAAATAGATACGTTGCACTAGTGCAAACGATAGTAAACCATAAAACAGTACAAAGTTATAAAAAACAAATGACAAGAAAACTTCGAAAAAATATCAAAGCTATAGAACTAAAAGGTTTATTAGCAACTATTTTAAATCGAAGGTATTTTTAACTGACTCTTGACACATTTATTTAAGTACAATTTGTGATCCAAATCAATTTATATACATGCTACATATTCTAGTTAAATATACATTTAAATTTTCTAATATACAAAATTTTCTGTACGTATAACGACAAAACCAAACTTCAATAATCTACCAATCTCAAAATTCTCAATTACAACTTAAAATCAAACATTATCACCCCTCTTTTAGCTAAATAATCCATACGCAACTTTATACTCTAAGCAAACCAAATCATTACAAACCAACAAATACTGCCAAACATCAAAAATGAAATTAGAAACACTACCTTACTACCTGGCAATTGCGTGTGTTTACAGACACACCGGCATCTGACATCCATTAAAGAATGTGAAGATTTTCTTCTAACTCTATGTCCAAAATTAAAACTCCAAGCATACAGCTTGGGGTTCAAGGGTCAGCGCCCCAAAAAGACGCAGTCTTCTAGAAGCAATTCAACGATACAACTATAACTGTCTCTTGACGGACGAGTAGACTTATTGGTCTAGGGACCTAAATAAAACATCTGATTTACTCGACCATCAATCGTCAATGGCTTAACAAATGCTTATTACTAAGTTCAATAAGACCTATCCTTTGATAATACTGTAGTCGCTATAACTATGAACTCGGGAGTCGTCAAAAAGGAACTCGTTTTAGCTGTGTGCCAAATATGTTGAATGGGCCCAGTTTGGAAAACACAAAAAAATGCCCAAAAACTTGATGAAGCAATACAGTATTTGATTACAAGTGTACAGGATATTGCATGGTAAGCCACTCCTAATACAACATAGATTCCAGCTGCGTCAAACAACATTCCCTGCTACATGCAAGACTTCATTGCCGCATTAAACACAGGATAAATTTATGTTCTATGAGCTGATTTAATGTTGTTTATGGTTTAAGCTTTACAAACGCGATAAAAGCTATATTGTTGTTAAATCATAATAATACTTTTCATACTTTTTCTTCATGCAATACTTTAAGGTTTAGATTCAGATATGTTTATATTTGAAGTTTATGTTTCTTTAACGTGCTGAAGTGTCATTTTGTGGTTTCGTAGATCTTTAGACTAAAATAATTGAATAATCTTTGTTTGGCATGCTACAACATTCTTATGGTGACTTTATAATTATTTATATTATTCTTCCAATTAATTATTGCAGTTTTTTAACAGTCCATCTCTTTCTACATGTATAGATCTCCCAAGTTAATGTATTATCAAGAGAAAGCTATAAATATCCCGCTTCATTGGCCTGTAATAATTGTATTGTGTTATTATGTATTGGTGAACACTATCAATCTTTTGATGTTAATGTTACGGTCATTGATTTGACATCTTTAAAATTATGTTTATTTTCTTCTTAGGGTGCCTTTTTTAGACGAAATTAGCGATTACATCTCTGCTGTTCTAAATCATTCTTACGTGTTCATTTCAGTCCATTGGCTTATGTTTTTTAACAGGATGTTCTTCTTGTACTTCTTTCCCTTTACCATCTATTTTTCTATGTATCACAGCTGAGGTGTTTCATAATTTTTTTTTCTTGCAAATGACCAGGTAAGATATTTTTCTTTTTTTTTTATTGCTGATAAGAATTTTATATTGCAGTTTATAAGTTATCTTCTTCTTCAAGTGCCATCTCCGCTTCGGAGGTTGGCAATCATATTGGCTATTATTCTTCCACCGTCCATAGCCATATAGATTAACTAGGAAGAATAATGTGGTGGTCATTCCAAGGCCTTCCACATCGCAGTTTCCCAACCATACCGCTGTTCCAGCTCTGCTTGTGAATATCTAATTCTAAGCCAGCCAACATCATTTGTCTTCGGCCTTAGATTAGTTTTGGTAAATCTGCTGCCCTTTACCAGGGTTATCCAATCAGCCGCCCACTATGGATCAGACGCTATGATCTAGTTTTGGTCGACCCCGGGTATTTTATTTCCCCGGTACCCACCATATCTAGCGAGCATCCCCCTATCCGCCACCTGGGGAGGCGCCCAGTAGGGGACCTAGCAACCCCCCTGGGTTTATAAGTTATAGTACTACTCAATTTGTTTATAAGTTATAGTACTACTCAATTTGATATTCTTTTCATCCAGGATATTTTAAGTGTTCAAGATCATCGAATTAACACCAGAATTTTTTTAATTTATATTGCGGGAAAGCCTAAAGGCCATCTTATGCGCATATGCAATCCCTTATTAGATAACACTATTTAGCTTCACAAACTCAATAACCTACATTGTCAATAAAATGAAACGAGGAGACAACCGCACAGCCGCAATACTTGAATTCCTTCGCTCCGGAAATCGTCGACAGAAGTCATTGTGAGGTTGGGTAAATTTACGACGTAGTCAAGAAGTACAGGGAATCTGACTAACAAAGGCCGGTAACTCACAGCAAAAGAAGTGACGAATTCGTCGGCCAATTGATAAAGATCAACAATCAGGATCTTGGATGGAACATAATTGATCTGGCAAATGAAATGGGCGTGTAACGAGGTAGTCAGTTCATACTACAAGTTTTTTGTCTGAGAAACCGCTAACTGTAACGGAAAAATGAGATGGACAGGAAGTTAAAGGCTTCAGCACTACTAAATAATATCAAGCACGACGACGTTGGCTTTCTGAGGTGCTTTGCGGGAAAAAAACTTTATACGGAACGGGCAGGTAAATCTTTACAATGACTATTTATCCTCATGCATACGAAGTTTTCCGCCTCTGCGACGACAGTGAGGTTTGTGAGCAACCAAGGGGATGTCATAGTGCTCCACTTCTTCGAGAAAGACCTAAAAATGATATATGGCAGCTGTATTAACATGCTAAAGCAAGTCTCCGCTCCAGCCCACAAGAGAAGACGATCTAGGTTTAGCTATATAACAATTTGTATCATCACTGGTCCCCCGACTTATAGTAATTTTCTCTTGTCTACTACGTGTGGGGAGTGGTTGAGTTGATGGTCATGTGAGAGGCACCATGACACAAACAGCTTAAGCGCCTTAATCATGAAGGCTATGACATGTATATGTAAATGTAATTTTAATTATTTATTCATTTTTCGAATTTATAATATTTTACTATTCTCAATTCGAGTTATAAATTAAGATTTTTGTCAACTAGAAGTGTTTTATGAAGCCTTTGCCACAACATTTCAATTCCACTTTTTATTTCGAAGATTAAATTTAGTTCTTAAGTTTAAGTTTTACGAACAAACTAAGTATTTGTAGTTTTTTGTAAAATAATTTATTTTAAATTAACTCCTCTAGAATTCCTGCTTATTTCACATTGAATGTTAGACTCATTAATGTGCTTTCTTCATGGACTTCAGTAATTAGTCATTGTAATGCTGTACCACGTTTGCCAGTATTAGAGTATCGTCGGCGAATCTTGTTATTTATTACTTCTACAAATATTTTTATTCGTAGAATATATTTATTTAAAGCATTTTTAAAAATCTCTTTAGAATAGATATTAAACATTGGAAATGTTATAGAGGGCCATAATGGACACCTCGTTTAATTTCTATGTTACCAGTTCCCCTGTGTCCCATTTTAACCTTAACTTGTTGGTTCAAATAAAAACTTTTAATTAACTTTACATTTATTTAATCCAATTTAACTTTTTTTAAACTCTCTATAAGCTTGACGTGCCTTACTTCATCAAATGCTTATTTGCAATTGAGGAAGCAGAAATATATCTTTTTGTTGATCTTCTTCTATTCCTTAATTTTTGTATTTCTTAGATGTTCTTTTAATACTTTGTACCATTTATTTTTCGGTCAATTCGTATCACGCTTTTAATTAATTAATCTTTTAATTATCCACTTTCAATATGTGTCCAAGTCATGTAAACCGCTGTGCCTTCATTATCTTCACAATGTTATCTCTTTCCATAATTTTCAAATTTTCATTCTTCATTTCTTCTTAGCTATTCTATCCATCGTCGAATATAAGCCTCTCCAAGCCTTTTCCATTCCGAACTGTAAAAGTTATTCTTGGAGGTTTTTATTTAGCCTTAACTCGTCTCTTTAGGCAAACGTGTTGGTGAGTGAGTTTCGGTTGGAAATAGGATTAATAGAATAGGTAGGATTTTGCTTAGGACATGATTTTCCTCGATATAGGAGGTAGGGGAATCAAGTGCTCGCATGGGCAGGGCCGCCAATCCCTGAAGTAAGTCTATCCTCAACCGGGATCGCTGAGTAGTACCTACCCGCTACCCGGATGTATATACTGTCATACTTTAATACCTTTCTTTCCAATACTCTTAATTGTTCTTTTTCTTTTTGTGTTGGGCGTATTATTTCCGCACCCTATAATACCATTCGTCCAATTAAGCTTTTATATATAAAGCGTATTTTAGTTTTTATGTTAATCTGTTTGCTTTTCATTGTTTCAATTTGCATAGCATGCTTTGTACCCTATTTGAATTTTCTCCTTAATCCCCTCACCTCAATTATTATCATAGGATAATTGTATTCCTAGGTAGCTATAAAATCTTTACTTCCTTAGTGTTATCTATTTCTGCTCTTTGATATTTCAAATATTTTGTTTTGTTTTCATATATCTTCAGTCCTACTTCACTTGTTTGGCTTTCTAATTTTATATAAGCTTCTTTTAATTTATTTGACGTCTTTGATATCATTAATATGTTGTCTGTATAAGATATGACTTGTGCTTTTTTGTTTCCTATGCTCCTTTGTTACGTTTGTTCCGCTTGTTGCCTCTTCCAATATAAAATTAAAAAGTATTGTTGATAATACACCTCCCTAGGAAACTCCCTGTTGATTTTAAACGTTTCCGTTTGCCCTTCACTTGATTTTAGTGCTGACTTTGAATTGCTTATTGTCATTTGTATGCATCCACTAATTTTCCCAGTATTCTCGTTCTTTCGCATATTTGTAAAAGCTTTCTTCGCTTAGTTTTATCAAAGTCTGTTTAGTTGTATATGCTTTATTAAATAAATCTATTAATATACACCATCAAATTCTATAGCTTCTTCTCTGTCAACTGTTTTATACTAAACTCTACTTTACGTATTAAAAATATGGTCTCATTGCTTCTTGATCTTTATTGTCAATTTCAGGTTCTGCTCTCTCAAGGTCAAAATTTTTTCAGTATAATTTTAAAATCACGATTTTCTCTGTTGCGTTTATTATAATTTTGTTTTTATCATTTCATACAATGATATGTGCTTTTTCTTCTTTATTTATTCGTTTATAATTAGCTACGTTCTTGTTTTTAAAAAGTTTAGGTATGCATTAAATCCATTATTTATACTGTCATCCATTCGTAGTCATATCTTTCATAGTCATATTTTTTGCATTTAAATGTTGTATTTTCTACCCCCACTCTGTTTGTTTAGTCTGTACCATATTTCTTCTATGTCATTTTGGAGATTGCTTGATGTATGCAAAGAAATTTTTTTATTTAGTTAACTTGGCATTTAAGTCATATTCTGGTTGTTGTATTTCTATACTCCAAAGTTCATCTATATCTAATTTTTTACAGTACGTTTCGTTATTATTGTTTTAAGCTTAATAATATAATTTGATGCAATGTTGGTATTGAAATAAACTATGTTTTTCTATAATATTTTCAACCTTGCTTTGGCCAACTTTTGTATTAAATTCTCCCATTGTAACATTATATCTCGCTTTTTGTTGAAAATAGTATGTTTCTAAGGTGGAAGTAAGAATTTTCAATCTTCATATCAGTGCGTATACTTTTACCAGGGTTTTCTTTAAATTCTAGATCATATTGTGGTATAAAGTTCTAAGCAAGTGGCACACACCACTTAGGTAATCTTTCTCTTAAAACTTGTATATTAATTGTGTTCATTTCTTGTATGACATTTGCTCATCTTCCTAGCGCATATAAGCTTTGAACGTTTTTTGTGCCTATTGTAAATTTATGTTTAATATTTTTCTACTGGAGGATATTTAGCGCCCTCTAATTACTGAAAACCAGCCAAGGACCGAAGACCATTGGTTTATTTTGTATTCCCATAAAATTTTATTAAAAAACAGTTATTTTTTTTCGTTTCATGTTGCAATAGTGTTGCCGTTAAAACGCCCATCGCTGCTGTCACCAATCTATAGAAGAAATCTCCTTGATTCCCGCCCTCCTCCCTAGTACTCGGAAGACCCGTACCGTCTTACAAAACTTTAGAAGCCATTAAATCAAATATTTGGAAGTTGCTACATTTGCTAGTTTTGATCCGCTTTTGGTCGCCTATCCGCCAGTCGAGGATCTAGCAACCCCGCCGGAAACTAGGCTTAAATGAGAAGTCAGTGTAGTTGTTAATATAGTAGTATCATTGGCAAAACACAGTACGTTATAAAGTGGACAAAATGCTTACTTACATCACTCCCCCAGAATTCCTTAACATGCTTTACAGGAACATATTTAACACAATATTTTCTTTTTAATTTTCAATGTAGTTTTTTATATTACACCTTATAAAAGATCTATTTAATATCAAGGAAAACGACAGAGCAACATTATTTAATTTTGTTGATGAAATCTAAATTAGATAATGTCAGCGCACTTAATATGTTGTCATCCTGATTCTTACCGCTAAAAGACATTACTAATTATGAGTGGTATTCGTAATTTTCTTTGTGTGCATTTCTGTATTTCACATAAGCACCTTAAGCTTTCTGAAATTTTGTAGCTTTCATCAAACAGACTTGTGTTAAATTGGTTTTGTTACAAGTTTTTTGTGCCCTGGTATTCTGGAGAATTAAATGATTTTTATAGAAGGCATATTGTTGTGGTAAGTCACACGTAAATTGTCTGAAACGTAAATATTCCATCAATTTGGTAATTATGCAGTCTTTGTTACACTTTCAAAAACAAGTAAGTTAGAAATACCCAATTTTAACATATATTTAACCAAGTAACTGAAATAAAGATGTCTGTAGTAAAAATAAAATAATTTGTAACTTGATCTAACTGAATTTCTGTTTTTATGTTAAGATCGAGATTTTTTGAATATAATTTTTAAGCAATATCTAGTCAGTATTGTGTGTGCGAAGTCTTTGCTTTACTCCACGGACCAACAGGCTACAAGAATCTTAAACCCCTCCTTTTTTTGGGTTTTTGTGAGTTTCCATTTTGTAGTTTGCGATAGTTACTCGCGTGCTAACTCTCCAAGGATCTGTCCTGTCCTGGAAATTCGTTTTCTTTCCAATATTTATGGTTGGTGGCTGGTACCCTCCCTGTTTGCTTATTATTCCCTCTTTCTTTTATCACTTTTTTTTATTCCTTGCGGTTTCTTGCTTTTTCCTCCAACTTGAGAAGCCTAGCCTTTTCAAGTTGACCTTCATTTTTCCCATTCATCTAAGTCTTGGTCGTTCCCTGCTTTTTTTACTTTCTGGATTTCAATTTAGGGTTTTTTAACTCCTGTGACAGGCTCCAAACCAGCTTCGTTTGCTTTTAATTTCAGCGGAAATACTTGCTCCTCCATATCTCGTTTTCAACTTTTGGTTTATTAACATACGCCACGCTCCGTTCTCATTTACTGGGCTATAGATTTTGCAAAGAATTTATACTTAGTCTTCTCACTCGCTTTTTTGGCAGCTACAGTAAATTACCTCTGATTTTATTATTGTCTTATACACTCTCACTATATTCTTTACCGATAGCACTTTGGTTTTATAATACTTATTAAATAGAAAGTAGCGCTTATATCTTGATACTATTCATCCGTTTACCCCTCTCCTATTTAATTATTCTCATATTTGTCGTATCTTTTTTGATTTATTATTATCAGTAACGCTATCATAGATATACTTCGTCTTTTTGCTATTCTACTTCATTCTGTTCTACAATCTACTTCTTTTCGACCTTGTGATAATTTGCTTATAATATCTATATTATTTGCGTAAGCCAATATTATACTTTGTCTATTATATAGCGTGCTTCCAGGATTCTTAGTCTTTTAATCACTCTTTCTAAAACAAAATTGAATACCACGGTTGAGAGCTGGCCTTATATTCTGACTTTTGCTCTGTTGTTTGTTAGACAAATTTTAGCAATATTTTTAATTTTCCTTGTATTTTCAAGTTTTTTCCTAATATCCTGTAGAATCGTGTGTTTTAAGTGAGAAATCGTAGTTTGATTAATTATTGCGATAACAAGATATATGGACGGAAGATAAATCAAAATTAGACTAGATACCCAAAAAAGTAAAATGAGTGAAATGCGTCATATAACAATTTAAACAATCGGAATTTCCATTTAAATCAGAAAGTCCAATGTGTTGGTTATCCGGTAGACAAAGTGCGATAAACACTTTCGTCTATTAATATGTAAAATTATTTACCCTTTGCAGTTGTTAATCTGTACTTCCAACTACTGCGCTTGGCATTAAAGCAGCCACCTGTTATAAAGATATGTTAAGAATTATGGTTTAAGGTTGCTCTTTCTAATATTGTACTTTGGTGGACAGTATGCTGCAAAAATTGTAATTGGACTGATTATTTAATGTATTTACCTGACCTGATAAGGATTAAAAGAAGTTCATTTAGTGCTTAAGTAGTTTGTGATGTATAAGGGTTTTTAATATCATAATAGCGGTTCATCACTTTAATCTCTGTAAGAGTATTTAGTGTGATAAGATGAGTCTCTTAAAGAAAATGAATATCTGCATTGCATATTTTTAAAAATATATTTATTTACTTTTTTGCTAGGGTAATTGTAGTTTCAGAAAGATAAACATCAATATTGTATTGTTTTATTAATTTATTGATCATTTTAAATTCACATAAAATACAAGCTTACATTGGGGTGAGTAGGTGCTATATTGTTTCTTGTTAATTGTATACGTATGTAGTTTTTGGTTTGTATTGTTTATAGTCACTCTGTTTTTGAGTTGCTGCGTGTGAATGAAATATTTATTTTATAATAGCTAGTCAACTTGAGACCCATTATAATTTTCTAAATAAGATCTGCCAGGAGAAATGCATTTAGCTGTTATGTATATTTTTTACAAGCTCTTTTATCTCGAGATACCTAAAATACTCATATAATGAACGCTATTGGTTTTTTATAAAATGAAGATGTGACAACAGGCACTCACGCATAAAAGCTTTGACAGTAACATTGTCGTCAAGTCTCCTCCTCTAAATGCTTCTTTTAATAATTCAAACAAATAATAATCGTCCATACTGGAGAGGGGGTATTGCAACCTAGTCTAGACCCAACACTCATCTTTTCGAACCGTACGCAAGATTTTTCTCGTTACAAAGTTGACAGAAGCAATTTCAGTAATCTTTAATGAGTGACTGTATTCGGAGTGGAAGCAAACGATGTAAATATTCCTCTCCTTAAGATCTTATGCCTCTCCTACACTCAATCTTCTTAAGGGTGTTGTCCAGAACTGTGCCTTAACTTTTTTAAAAATTTCGAATAATTCTAATCTTTGCCCCGAAAAACTCGATACTAATCCGTTGCGCAACGAATGAAGAGTTCTCTTCCTCTGATATCGTTACAGGTACAAAATAAGCGGTAGTACAAAGTGCCCTACGGAGAGGCGGATCCCCTTTAGGCATCCCTACCTACAACCTTCAGAGGCTGCTTTCTTATAGCGCGCAAAAAATAAATTTCTGTTTATATTTGATTAACCCACGTATGTCTATACTAGGTAGCTTTTTGTACATTAGACTATTTTTTTATTCCTTCTTGGTGGCTTTGTTGTTATACCTTTAATAGATAAATGACGTCCGCATTATACTGAACTGCAAATCCTAAGCATTCTTTTATATTGTTTAAAGGTATCGTGTAATAAAAATTTTTAGTCTTTGCTTTCTATAGACTATTATTCTTCATCTGGTAGGTATAGTAAATAACATTATTCCGTTGCATAAACTTGATGTACATCTAAGGGATAGCCATAATTTTTATAACTTTATATTTCCTCTGGAACTATTTCTAAAATTTTAAAAAAATTTTATAAACGAAAAAAGATGGTATTTAAAATTATTTCTTTTGTGGCGTTAATTTAGAGGTTAAATGAATCTTATCAGCAAATTTAAATCCTTAAAAGATGAATATTTGGTTGTTTTAATTTTATGAATTATTGTTTTATTTCTTCTTTCCTTTTTTGTGAGAACTATTTCTGACCGTGTTTGATTATCCGTTGCTAAATTGTTTTCGTTTATCTAATTAGATCAATTCAATATTTGGAACGTCAAAGTGATTGTTATTGGCACCTGATTATTGTAAATTATGTTGTGGTAAACCCTGCTGTATGCTTGGCTGCAGATCCGGAGTACCAAAAATCTAGGAATAAATGGCTGCGGTTACTCTTGACGTAGGCATACTGCCAGGCTGAATTTGGCTCTAGCTAATTGTGTATCAGCCCATAACCGATAGCGCCACGTTTGTTGCTCATATTGCAAATATTCGACACTGTTAATATGGCACTTTCAAACAATTCGTCAAGCAATTGTCAACCGCCATCTCACAAGATGAATGAGCCCATAAAAATTAACAAATAGAACTTTTATTGAGGACAAAAAATTCTTGATATGTTGATTTTGGTTGTGTTAAATGTTGATAAATTAAATTTTTAATGTTGGGTTTAAACTTTAAATTTACCAATTAAAAAAGACAATTTAAAAACTCGATAACATGTGTCAAGTGTTTTATATGGCTCATAATACTATAAAATAAAAAGACAGGTTAATAACATTGGTTTTTTGGAAGAAGGGGTAGATTAAAAATAATCGTTTACTTATTGGCACACAGATAGCATGTAACCGACATTTGAATAAAATAAACGGCCCCTATATTATTCAGCGTTTCAAAAACAGGGCTCTGTTTGTAATTTTTCTTAGACCTGAATATCAAATGCAAACACACAGCGTTTAGAATAAAATGTACAGGAAAACGCTCAACACTAATTCGAAGATCAACACAATTAAGGCTGCTTCGAACTTTTCTTAGGTGTATTTTAGTACATTTATATTGTTTGTTTAACAAATAATAACTTTTTTGGCAATTATAAGCAAAGAAGACTTATAAACTGAAGGAGGAACAAGGGGAATTTAGGGCAAATAGGCAAGCTAATGACAACATATGCATATTGAGGAACTATTGTTAACTTGTTTAGATAGCAGAGCAGCTTTTGATACAGTTGAGATAGGAAAAATATGAGAATGCTTAGAGGAACTGGAAATGACAATGGAACTAATAGAAGCCATCAGAAGTGTATACAAAGTAGTTAGAGGAAAAATTCAAATAGCTGGACTGACACCAGGGGAATTCAAAATGGAGAGCGGCATAAAACAGGGCGATAGCCTAAGTCTATTACTTTTTATAATAATAATGGATAAAATAGTAAAAAATCTAAAAGAAAAAGAGAGGATTGAACACATCAATAGGATATAGAGATCTGGAACCAGTTGTGGAAAGTCTAATGTATGCAAATGATAGTCATAATGGCAGATACGGATAATAAATTACAAAAGTTAGTCAACGTAGGTAAAGCAAATAGAGAAAATGAAAATTGAGATCAACAATAAGAAAAGTAAAACAATGATAGTGAATTAAAGTCATGAGAGGGGACAAAATAAAAAAGTAAAGTGCAAAGGGAGTAGTATGGAAAAAGTTTCACCATTTGAGTATTTAGAAACAATAATAACAGAGGATAGCAAATTAGAAGCAGAATGAGGAGAGGGAATAGGATCTACTATACATTACATAGAACGATATTTGAAAAAGGTAAAATTAATGGTACATAATGCGATATAAATACCGACAGTATTGTATGCAGTGCAAATTGGACGATACAAACTAAACATGAGAGTATAATAACGGCCATAAAAATAAAATAATTAAAAAGGATAACAGATAAAACAAAGTTTGATAGAGTACGGGATGAGGAAATAAGAGAAACCTTACAACAGGAACCAATAGTAAAGAAAATCAAAAAGAGACAGCTAACATGGCACGGTTATATACAACGAATGAAACCAGAGAGAATATGCAGAAAAGTGTTGGAAGCAAGAAGTGTGAAGAAAAAATGAAGGCGAAGACCCAGGAAGAAGTGGATAAGTCAAATCATTGATGTGGGAAAGGCAAGGAGAAAGACAATAAACGGAATAAAATATAGATTAAGGAGGATTGGAACGTATAAATCTGACGCTAGAAAGCATAAGGATAAGAGCGAAGAAAAAGAACCAAAGCAAATCGTAAAGGTAAATTGCATAAATGTCTTTAAATGAACAGTTGAAATCTAAGTAGTAAACATCTGTGTACTTAATACATTGTGAGTCAGCATGACAACAGAACTGAACGTTTCCAAGGCTTCTACATCATGTATAGGAGGATATATTTGGCTATTTCTCATCATGCTGGCCAGACGGGTCGGGAATAGTTTGGGATAGATAAGGATGTGTTGGTTGATTTAGAAATATAGAAATAAAACACTCGTTTTCGGTGAACAGAGTTGCTAAGGCCCTGGAGTAAACCTGTTCTTCATCGGAATCAAAACAAGTGCCTACCCGCTACTCGTCTACATCGTGTGGTAAATGAAATACTTCTTTAATACATGACGGTTACTCAAAGCTTTTTGCATATAGAAATCACCTATATTTATAGGTTTGGGTTTTTATTATCATCAATGAGTTACTAGTATTCTATGTCACTATTTAGAGAAGCTTCCCGAAAGTAGTGTGTAAGTCTATTACATTATTACTTGAAGATCAAGAACAAGAAGAAGGTTTGCATTTTTGGAGTTCAGATATCCTTAGCTAGTGATTTGTTTGTACATATCATGACTGCAAGATGTTTACTTTTTTCAGTCAAAGAGGCGGTTCAACACACTTTTCGGGATTTTCTTCTTGTCTATCTTGACATTGTTATTCTTATAATAATTAAGCTCTTATTTTAACTACTAAAAGATATTAAACGTCCTCCGAGTGCCAACTATTTGCCAGTACACTTTGGAAATGTATTCATCATTATTCCTTTTTAAAAATTCTTGCACATACATATACCGCAATTGGCTTTATAGAAACCAAATTTTATAGTTACTACCAGAAATTACATACACTTTAGTAACTAAAAGTAAAAATTTTGTATCTTTCGCATTGAATTATAGTTGTCAGCTTTTGTCTGGTAATGAAAATAACCCATTAACAATATTGTACTTAAGAGCTTTTAGGCAGTTAGAAAATTTTACATTATTCAAAACAGCCGGTTTTAATTTATTTATAGATTTAAATCAAAACATCAATTGAAGTTGCATTTTTCAATGCATTAAAGGTCAGTGTCTTTCTTGCAATGGCACAGTTGGTTCCTTTTTCTCCTAGTTTTTTAGTTTCATAAACCTTTTTGGTATCTTCTTGCTCGCTTTGATGATCAAAAATGCAAAAAAATTGAATCAAACCAGTTCCAGGAGCTAATAAATTGACTTAAAGATCCAAAATCATCTCACACAATTCATGCTCACAGCAAGACATAAATGGAGACATGTTTGGCCTACTGATACCGTAGATGCTAAAAGTAAAATCATGCAACGTATCGAAAACATTTTTGATGTGAAATTGTTAGCAACAAAATTCCGTAAAATAAATTGATTAAGAATTTTCTTAACCTTTAAAACAACATAAAAAAATCGCCTTTGAATTTTTTGCCATCTTAAGCCTCGCAAGAAATTCCAATATCATAGGGCGCAAGACTATGTTATTAAGAATTTTGAAAATAAAACTTTCATTGTCAGAATCAAGCGACTGAGTGACCGACTGATTTACTAATCAACATTTTTTAACCAAACAATTAACGTTAGAGAGTTGAAGGCGTGCACAGGCGCCCCTTTCGAGTTACAACCTACAAAAATTTAGAATATCCAAAATTTAATTTTAACCAGCGCAAAAAGATCTGAGCGGAAATTTCTAATTTTGAATTAACATAGCCCAAAATAATTGTTATTCGATTTTTCTAAAAATTCAGCTTTGATGAACTCTTCAATCTTTTTAGTTGACAAATTTTTGATTCCCAATTCGTGTGCACGTAAATGAAAAGGAGAAGTAAGAGGACTCAAATATTTCATGGAAATATTTGACACCAAAGACAAAAGCATAACAAATAAAATTATAATATTTATAAATTTAGTGTACAGTGTTGACCTAATTTAACCAAAAGGTAAATCTCTTCTTTTCTTGAAATGTTTTCCAGAGAAATCGGTAGCCCAATTCAAACCTTGTGACCCACTAACCAACATTAAATTATTTTATTAATAAATGCGACTTTTTTATTATCATTGACAAGTATTTCGACTGTCATGGAACAGTACCTATTACAGTGACGCTAATCTTATTCAGCAATGATTTGAGGTATATATCAGACAACTAAATTATATGGTAGTCCAAAGTACAGCGAGTTATTATTGCTAAAGAGTAATTTGAGTATTCCAAAAAAAATTTGGAAGACGATACGGAAACTCAGAGGAACTGATCTTTCAGTTTGTCCCAAGTTAGAGCACTACACTGATTCAAAAAATTTCACTTACCAAAACTTGATCCTAACTAGATGAGTCACTAACTATATCTGGAAAACGAAGCAAGTAAAATTAATTGGGACGTATTGGGACTTGCAAAGTAGAGAAAAGGAGAAAGCTATATCACTCTACCATCAGAATGCACTAATGTATAGAGGCCATGAAAGCGACAGTCAAAGAGGATAGGTTTTCTTGTTAAGAAATCAATAATCCCAAATATTATTAGCTGTAAAGGAATATCTGAACGAGTAGCGTATATGATCATAGAAACATCAAAGAACCACCGCATAAAATAATACAAGTTTATGCACCTACTTGATATACTGACGAGGATGTTGAAATATATACAGGACATTATAAATGCGAGGAAAGAGAATGTCTAATCTTGATATAGTCATGGGCGACTTCAATGCGATTATAGGACATATAAAAGAGGAGGTAGAATACATCGGAAAATATGGATTAGGCGAAAGAAACCCAAGAGGAAATATGCTAGCAGCTTTCTTGGCAGATCAAAAATTGTACGCCATGAACACCTTTTTCAGTAAAAAAGTCCAGCGCAAGTGGACGTGGATAAGCCCAAATGGGCAGACCAAGAATGAAATTGACTATATACTCTCATCCAAAAAGTTAAGCATAAACGATGTCACAGTCTTAAATTCATTTAACACGGGAAGCGACCATCGGCTCGTAAGGGCAAAGGTTAGTGTTCAAAAGTTTAACAGATATAAATGTAGATATAAAAGAACGATAAATGCCCAGACACTCAAACAAAACAGGGAAACCTATCAAAAGTACATACGACAATCATTGCTATTAAAGTTATATAATGACAACAATCTAAACCAAATATCCCGTGATCTGACACTAGCATTAACAGAAGCGTCGGAAAAAATCACAAGGACGACATGCCAAAAGATAAATAAAATTACTCAACAAACAAAACAACAAATAGAAGAAAGAAGAGAGTTATATAAAGAAGGAAAATATGCAACTGATGAATATCAAGAAGTAAGAAAAGAAGCGAGGCGTATGATAAGAAAAGGTTTAGAAAAATTCTATGAAGAACAAATAGAGCAAGTAATAGAGGACAACAAAAGCATGAAGTGCCTGAAAAGAAGATATGGGAAACGAGAAATCATTGTAGTGAAAGACTCCGCCGGAACAGAAATAAGAAACACAGACGAGATCCTACAAACTACGGAGAAATACTATAAAACACTATATGGGTCGCACATTAAACAACCTGAGCTACTAGCTAGGCCATATTGATCTGAAAAAAGTACGGTTTCAGCAAAACGTCGACATCTGCCATACAGTCCGATCAACATTCGATTTGATGCACTAAAAATTTTCTGGTTACTTGAAATACGTGGTCTACGAAAGAAATTCATATAAAATGATGATTTTAGATACAAAATCCAACAGGTTACCGACGATATGGATCAAAATATGTGCGGAATTGTAGTCAAAAATTTTATGGAAAAATCCATGATTGCAGCTGAAGTTGCGCTAGCCATTTTTTAGATAAAATCAATTCAATAGTCGTTAAAATGTAAATCTTCAAGGACAGCAAAAAATAAGAGCTCACTTATTATTTCAGGTTTTGAGTATTTATCTTGTTAACCACAAATCTCAAGGAGATGCAATATTATGTTTGCAAGTTTTATCAATGTTGATTTTCCTAATTAACAATACCCGAGAAATTACATTTGCAGTTTTAGCCTTTTCAGTCTGAAATTTAATAAAATTCTTGCTATCTATAGGATCCTTTGCACAGGTACATTTAAAAACACTCGAAAACGACACTTATTTGTATACCTAGGTATCTCACAAGACAACATGTTGGAAACAGAGATTGTCGTATTTGAAAATAAAAAATATATCTAAAAATACAAATAAATTATTAATACAATAGTCAAGCAATTAACGTTTTAGAAAATTAAATTAAACTGTAATAATTATAGTTACCTATAAAGTAAATTAAAATGGAAATTGTAGATTTATTTTCAAAAAATTCTATTTTGTGTATTATATTAGTTGAAATGTTGCTTTATTTATATTAAGAATTCATAAGCACATTTTCCCGGCACTAATGCTTTCTTAAATGCCGGCGTATTTTTCGACCACTCAGACTTGGCAAGTTGCAAAAAATTTAATTGGCGCCCGGCGATACAGACGTCGGCAAAAAGGGCAGTTTTTCAGCGCGCGCAAAGTTGGCATTCGGCTCGCCCAGGACGGCTTGACCCGGTTTTTTAGCGGCGAATTAATGAAGAAGGTAGTTCAAATATTGATCCAGCGTAGAACAGAGAAATTCAATTTATTCTGTTTTCAATAAAGATTATTCTAAAATTTATGCATAGCACTAAATGTTTCGAACTCGCCCTTCCTCTTTAAACGCGATTGCGCGCGATGGCGCCGGACGCCGCATTTATGTACATTGGCATCCAACCTCGCGCCTTTCACGTAAGCTCGCAAAATTTCAAATTGCCAGCGTAAAGTTTTATTTACAAATGTTACGGGGCAAGCTGAACGCAATAAAGCTATGCGCGGTTGGGATGGGGCTCTTAATTCAAAGTGTGCGAGTTAAATTGTCGAACGTTACATTCTCCCGCAGAAGAATGTTCCGTTTTTTAATTAATAAATCTCACTGAGCCCCTAAAAAATTAAACGGAGCAGGGAGCCGACTTACTTGAGTGGAAGGCAATAAATACAAAAAAGCAGTGTCTGCGTGCCAAGAGAATTTGACTAAACTTTTTACAATGAAGCTTTTTTTGGGCATAAAATTATGCAAAACTAGTTCTCCCTTTGCAGAAGTTTGCTGTTCTGCAGCGTATTTAACTACTCTATTAAAGTTTATGCTAATTTTTACGGTTTCGCGCTTTGTAAAAACTTGTAGCGAAGAAAAATTCAAGTTTAAAGCAACAATATTACATATTCCTTAGAGCCCGCTTTTTAGCGCCTCGAGCTTAAAACTTATAACGTTTTTATACCGGAACCTTAATGAATTGCTTTTTAATTTACACAAAGTTTAAATTATTCAGTACTTAATTATTTTTCAGTTTTAGATAATTTATGTATTTTTAAGATTTAAAAAATCAGCTTGTGATACAATTGGAACATAAACAGAAATCTATTTAATGAGGAATGAAACGCTAATTTGTATATATGTCGCACTAAATATTAGTAGAAAAGAAATATTCCTCTTACCTTATAGGAAAATTTTTATAAATTAGATGAACAAGAATGTTTGATGGACTATAATCTCACAGCTAAACCATTGCTCGGAATATGCCGGATTTAAAATGCCCTATAGGATAGAAACTAAACCAAATGGTGACTAATTGTTGAACTATGAAGTCAGCTTTCTTATTCATCAGTAGTTTTTATGTTGTCTTTGCATCGCTGCAATTATCTTCTAAGTCTCTTTATGATTTGTTAGACACTTCAATTTCGCTTGTGTTGATCTTCTTACGAAGCAGCCATCAGGACATTAACAACACATTTTCTAAACCTTTTGGTGAATTTTTACAAATTGTACTATTCAAAGCGATATCATGTAAATGTTATGCAAACAAGATTTAAAAGAGGAACAGGTAAAAGCACAAAATGATAAAAACTGCGTATTTGCTGTTTAACATAAAAATGAAGCGAAAATATTCAGATAGTGATAAGTTTGTTTTTTGTGGATTAACACAAGAAACTCAGATTTATACTCAAGAAATGAAAAGATGTTTGGAATTACTTCAACTATCTACCTAACGGTTCTTTACAGATGAACTGCAATACGGGATTCTGATATAAAATCAACAAAAGAGAGTAAGTGCTAAGTTAGTCTAGTAAAAAAATCAGAAGGAGGAACGTATATATATATAAGCTTCATTGATTTAATAATAAAATGTCTAAGCAGAAACGATGTAGGGTAGTAGGAAATAATAGAGAATTTTAATAAAAAGAAATATAGGCATATGTACTGTAATACAAGAAAAACAATAAAACAAAGAAAAGGTAACAAAGAAAACAGCCAGAAAGTAAAAAACATGGGGATACAACAAAAGCTGATATGAAAATACAAATATGCAAATATATTTTATAATTTGTTTTTTCCATTTAATCATAGAAAAACACACGGTTATATCTTGACGTTGCCAGTCCCAAGCCCGGGTGTAAAAGAAAGGAGAAGAGGAATGAAACCGTTCAAAAAAGCAGAGTTTATCTCGTCCAGATGACAAAAAATATTTGGTCAGTAATCCTAAAGTTGACAGACATAGACAAAGGAGCAAGGGAACTAGATATCCCTAGAAGATGTTGTTTTTTTAAGTTATGAAATATAGCAGGTCTAGAAGAAGGAACGTCGAGAAAAAAGCATCTATTCTTCTAGGTTGGGGGGGTTTAAAAAGGCAACAAAATTGCAAAATTTCTCAATCAAACAGCCTCTGAATCGCATGGATCTAATCGGCAATGTAAATTGAAAAAAAGTAATAATAAAAAAGGAAATGGCACGATAGAAGAACATCAATATATGTTACATTTACAGTGGTGTGTAAAAGGAACAGAGAGCCTCTGGCGGAGCAACTTTAGCAAAAAATACAAAAAGTCTATAGAATCCTGGGAACAATAACTGTTTTAAGCTGGATTAGAACGCAAAAGCCACATTGCCGTTTTCATAGCTGTATGTCCCCCAAATGACAATGTTTCGGTAAGCTAGCGAAAAGAAATCATTTTATTGTGTGTGGGAAGATAATATGAAAAAGTACTGCCAATAATAAAGAGAAGGTCTTTTATAGGTATATCAAGAAAAAATTTTAAAGGTAACACACGGATGGTTGAAACACAAAGAAATATATAAACATGTGGATACTGCATACCCAACAACTGAAGTCCATAATAGAACAGACACAGCTTACAATCCAGAATGCGGCTCTAACCGTTACGTTAACCAAGGTTTACTTTCCTTACAGAAATAAACAAATCCAGGCATAATATTAATCAAAAGAACAGTATCAAATGGTCCATTAAAATTTCGAAACTCGTAAATATGATTTTATGAGGTTCTAAACTTGCTTGTACTCAAAATAACAATCCAAACAAAATAAAGTAACATGAAAGATTCATAAGGCAGGTAAATCAAAAACACTAATTGAATGAAAGACTAAATTTCTTAATTGAAGGAAAAATATATTGCATATAAGATGACCCAAAATCAAAAGTTCCTAAATATTGCAAATAAAATTTACTGTGAAAAACATATGATGAAATAAACAAATATATTGGCAAACAGAGCATGTAAAGTGCTAAAAACCATGAGAAGTTAAAATTAGGATCCTACCCGACTGATCTTCATAAGCCTCGAAGAGTGGAAGAATTACTGTTAAAAACTTCTAATCAAAAATCACAATTCCAAAGATGCCGGTCTGCAAAATGTGCACCGATTGCTAAAGTGAGCAAATGCGTCTTACAAATGAATAGTGGCATAGCTCTAATGACAGGCAATATTAGCCTAAGACTCATTAAGCCAGCTCTAGATATTTGATCGAGATACTAGGTATTTCGTTCATACTAAGAAAATTTAAGAACTATATGGACAACAATTACTCAGACGAGTCCTCAAACATTGAATTCAATACTGAATATTGAAATCAGAGAAACAGAATGTCTTTAAAGCTCTTGTGTGGACAAATTATTTACAATAAAAAAATTACTTTTATAGGTTTAGAAAAAGTGTATGGTGCAGTACTAATCAATAAGTATAGAAGCGCGGGAGTCAGTTTAGCTTATGTCAAAGTAAGCTTATGTAAAAGTTCTATATTGGGGTTGTGCCAGATCCATAAAGGTTATAAATAAACTCTACTAATTTTAAAATATATGACCGAGATAAGGCTGTTGGTTACTCCTCTACTAATCACAATTTTCTTGAAGGTAGTAAATGTAACCAAATAGATATAAAAATCATAAATAAGATTTTCTATAGCCTGCAATTTGCTGACGACTAAGTATTGATAACCGTTAATAGTGAAGATTTTAGTTATATGCTACGGAAGCGTCTAGGTAAAATATGACAAGTGAGGGCTAATAATAAACAGAGAATAGATAAGAACATGGTAACGGTAGATTATACCAAGTACGACCTAGAAATAGAGAGTTTGACTATAAAAATGATTCTCTCTTCAGTTATTTTAGGGAGTTGCGGTTTGACTTTCGTTCCGCAAGGTTGTGTGGTATTCTCATCTGCCGGCCCAGAGCGATAGCTAATCAAAGGTCAGCCGATAACTTTCTAAATTCAAATTCATACATTAATATTTGTACATATAACTAACATATTTCACCGATACCTATATAAAAATCGAACTTCTAACCAGTGCTCAACAATTAAGGCCGCCATGTATGGCGCCAAATTACGGGTATAAATATCCCTCCCAACACCGATGTTAATTGATCAGCATCTCAATCCTTGTTCATATCAACAAATACCTCCGCAACAACAACAACAGCAGCAACAATTTCAATCTCAACTTCTACAACCATCCATCAAAATTCCTTCGCAGTCCCAACACACTTATCCTTAATGCAACAATCAAATCAACAAGGAGCGCATTCTTCAACTCCCGACGATCAATGGCAAATTTCAAACGCACGAAGAACAAAACGTAATTGTTCCGAACTACTCCGCGATCCTAAGCAAACAAAAATATCTGATTATTGGCTTAAAGCCCCATCTACCTCTAATAAATACCAACCTCTCGCCGATTCTAATCCTGGAGAAGAGACAGAAAAAATAAAACCGCCACCTATATTTATTTATGGCGAAAATAATTTGAAACCCTTAACAGACATGTTGGAAGAAAAAGCCAAAGACAATTACGTCGTTAAACTAATCAATAACACACAAGCAAAGGTGCAACTAAACAAAGCTACTGATTATTGTAAAATTATCAAAATCTTAAAAAAAACACGGAATTTCATACATTCCAACAACAGGACTACAAAAAGTACAAAGTTGATATCCATGAATTAGCAGCTGAAATAAGCATGGACATAATGTTCTGAACATTCATAATATCAGACACAGAATCACCAAAAATCCATTACCAATGTTCTTTGTAGAACTAGAACAGTCCGACAACAATAAAAAATCTTTGACATAGAATTTCTAATGAAATCTAAAATAAGATTCGAACCACTAAGAATCAAAAGGGAAATAATTCAATGTCAAAAGTGCCAAAGATTCGGTCACTCAAAAAATTACTGTAACAGAACACCAAGGTGCGTTAAATGTGCAGGTGAACACCAAACGCAAAACTGTGAAAGAAAAGTTAAAAGCCAGGATGTGAAGTGTATAAACAAACTATCGCATAGTTGCAATACGAAGAAAATATCCTCCTACAAAGCCGTCTGATCCCCAGTTCAACTATGTACAACAAGGTGTATCGTATGCTCAAAAAACATCAAACAATATGCCACAATAACCCATGCAATTCCCATCTCAAATACAAACAGATAACAAACTGGAGACGCTTATGGCTAAACTCATGGAAAGAATGGACACTATACTCAACCACCATGATCAGCAAAATGAATCACAATGCCTAATATACTAAAGATTGCTCTATGGAAGGCCAACGGCCTTGCTCAACATACCCAGCAGGTTAAATCTTTCTTATCAGTCCACGACATAGATATAATGCTAATACCAGAAGCCCATACCACAGTTAACTCATCCTGATGGCACTGCTCATGCAGGAACCGCACTCATAATAAAATCCTCAATCAAACATTATGAATTACAAAAATTTCAATCCGAATATCTCCAAGCTACTACAATTGCAGTAAAAGAGAAAAACAGAGATATCATCTTTTCTTCTGTATACTTCCCACCACTACCTACCATTAAAAAACAACAATTTGCATCCTTCTTCAATACACTTGGGCCCACGTTTATAGCCGGTGGCGATTACAACTCGAAAAATCAAATATGGAGATCAAGAGTAACATTAACTCGCGGAAGAGAGTTGTACAAAGCAATTGAAGAGCAGAACTTACACCACCTAAGTACATATGAACCCATGTATTGGCCATCAGATCTCAACAAGATTCCAGATCTGCTAGACTTCTGTGTCACTAAAGGAGTCTCGTCAAACTACCTAAGAGCTCACTCTTGCTGGGACTTGTCCTCTGACCACTCACCAGTGCTTACTACATATAGTACAGAAGTACTAAAAGTCCAAAAGCTAGCAACACTATCTTCTACAAATACTAACTGGAATTACTTTCGGGAATTAATTACAGAAAGATATATTATAATATATATATAAATACAATTAGACATCCCCTTGAAAACAGAATATGATCTATACAGTACCATTGAACATTTTAACCAGCCTGTACAAAATGCGGCTTGCGAGGGTACTCCAGACCACGAAACTCAACAAGTTTCAGAATCTTGTCCAACAATTATCAAACAAAAACTACAAGAAAAGTGAAGATTACGAAGAATCTGGTAAACCACAAGAAATCCTCGGAATAAAATATTACTCAATCAAGCTACTCGAGAATTAAAAAATCTTCTGTCCACAATAAAAAACCAACAATTGCAAAAATATCTCACAAAGCTAACACCTACAGAGGATACCAATTACTCTTTATGGAGAGCTACGAACAAACTGAAAACATCAAAGCTTCCAGTTCCACCTATTAGAAAACACGACAACTCCTGGACAAGAACTAATCAAGAGAAGGGGAACACGTTCGCAGATCACTTGACTTTAGTATTCCAACCACACGACAGATCCTGCCACGTAAATGAAGAAACACATGCATCAAACCCTCAATGAGCCTAAAAACGTCTGCCAACCTATAAAACCTGTAAAAGTTAGTGAAGTCCGAGCTATTATAAAAGGTCTTAATTCAAAAAAAGCCCCAGGTTACGACCTAATTACAGCCAAAATTCTAAAAGAGTTACCAGAAAAGGCAACAAAACTTATAACCTACATAATTAATGCCACCCTTCGTTTACGTACATTCCCAGATCAGTGGAAAGTGACGCAAATTGTGATGGTTTAAACCCATATCGACCGATCAGTTTGCTACCTATCCTGTTCAAAGTTTTTGAAGAGACACTCCTGCACAAGATAAAACCAATACTAGACCAACGAAACGCTATACCAAGGCACCAATTCGGCTTTCGGGAAGGTCATGGCGCTATAGAACAAGTGCATAGAATAGTCACAAAAATAAATCATGATCTGCACCTAAAAAGATACTGCTCTTCCATATTCCTAGATATTAGCCAGGCCTTTGACAAGGTCCTGTTCTATACCTTCTATACACAGCGGACTTGCCAACAACACCTCAAACACTGACAGCAACATATGCAGATGATACCGCAATCCTTGCATCACACAATGATCCCCAAACAGCATCCCAGATATTCCAGCACAATCTCAGAAAAACAGAAAAATGGCTCAAACCCTCACTCTACGAAAAGAAACCTGTCGATCAGTAACATTACATAACACTCTTATACCACAACAAGATTGCGTAAAATACCTAGGGATTCATTTAGATCGACGCTTGACCTCGAAGACTCACATAATGAAGAAAAGATTACAACTTGGGTTAAGACTCCGCTCCATGTATTGGATGATCGGACGAAACTCCCAATTATCTCTTCAAAATAAAATACTACTTTACAAAACAATTTTGAAACTAATATGGACCTATGAAATCGAGTTATGGGGGTCTGCTTCTAATTCCAACCTAGAGATTTTGCAAAGATTCCAAAATAAAGTAATACGGTTGATAGCCAATACTCCTAGATACGTTCCTAATTGTTCCTTCAGTTAAGGAAGAAATTCTCCGTACCAAGCAAAACTTAGTGCCCATCCCAATGATTTAGCTGCTGCTCTTTTAGAACGACACTTTGACAAACGACTCCAAAGATTCGACCCGTTAGACTTGGTTAATAAGTTTACCTAAAATTAGTTTTTAGAATTTCTAAGTTTAGTTTAATTTCAAGTTTACGCACACATAATTTATCATAAGATAAGAAGTAACGCTTTTGAGTATTGCTTCCTCATGTTATGTAAAATTCAAATAATTTACTGAATGTTAATATAAATAACAGATTGTAAATATTCAGAGAAATAAACACGTGAAAAAAAAAGTTATTTTAGACCAACTCTGTCTTACGATGATAGTCGACAAGGCCAGTCGAAATAAAAGTGAATGAAGTAAACGTGCGATTCGGTAATTCAACTCCGTACTCTAAAGCAACATCTCAAGAAAAATTAAAATAACCACCAGCAATACCAACGTAGAAAGCATCTCCACATATGGTTTGGAAACGTGGAGAAAATATTGCTTGAGATAGGGCATACAAATTTTAAAAATGGAAAAATAAGAACAGTAAACGTACATTGCGATATTTTAGAAACAATAGAAAGAAAACAAATACTGCAGTACGGTCACTTGTAACATGTCAGACTACCGACAACAAAAGGAATTGTGGAATTGATCACTATTAAGGAGGCGAAAGCGTGGAAGACCACCAAGAAACTAGAAGTTAGATGCCATAAAGGCTATGATTGCACAAGGACGGCGATTGGAAAAATATACATTTTTTAAATTCAATAAAACAACATCTAGACATGAGCATCATAGTGATGTTCAATGTTACATTGGCTGCATCGTAAAAAGTTTAGGTCAATTAGCTCTATTTTTGACCAACCACCTGGCCAAAGAAAAATATTGCGTTATTTATGATTGTATGCGTGATAGTCTAAACCTATCCATTCTTTGCGTGCTAAAAAACTTTTTACAGAACTTTTACAGACCTTCAGTGGCACAAAAATTTGAACCTCCACCCGTATAAAGTCCAATTACACAGAAGTTTAACCATATAACATTTGCACTGTTGTATACAAACAAATATTAGGGACCCATAAGAGATCTTGGAGCATCCATTACACCCAGGAAAAGTTAGTTTGTAGTCTGGACCAATTTGGAACGTATCTTGGGACATTCATCATTATCTTGAGGATCTTGTGTTGACATCTTTGCAAAATTTTCAGGTTTAAATTGCTTGCAGCTCCCCAAAGCTGAATTCCGTAAGCTTATACTGGTTTTATAATGGATTGGTTGAGCAGCACTCTGTTTTCAGGGATAACTGGGACTTGGTGCCTACTCATCAGTACATTTGACGAAGTTTCAATCGAAGATAAATTCTCTTTTTTATTATGTGTGTTCGCTAGGTACGTATATCTTGCTGAATTCTTAGATATTTAGCGTTGTCCTGTTGTGGAATTTAGCAATAATGGTGCTCAAGCTTTAATTCTTAGGTGAAAGTGAAATTAATTTTTTTATTGGCATGTTTATACCAAAGTTTTAATCAGTCTTCAATTTGTTTAGGTTTTAATTTTATTGCTTTTTCCAGTTTAAAAACCCGTGCAGTTATTAAGTCGTAATCGAAAGCTTTCTTCGAATTAAGATCCTTAATAACGGCCTTAACGTGGGTAATCTTAACTGGTTTTGTGGGTTGGACGATTTCTTTATTTATTTTAAAAGTTTTATGGATCAATGATTCTTCTTCTACAATACATGTTGTCGTGTGGTTGAAATATTGAGACTAAATGCTCTGGAAAAAGATCTGCTTTGTCTTGATTAGTTCTTGCTTATGTTGAATTAGGTTTTCTAAGAGGCGGAACTTCCTTGTTGCTTTCGATAGAAAAAAGTTTGTGCGGAACTTAGGCTAGATAGGTATTCTTAAACGCCCTGATTCCAAATATTGGTTAGGAGGTTTTTTAGTTTCCATGCAGCTTGATTGAACTTAGTTTTCTTCCTAGGGTTTTTAGAGATTTGCCATATTCTTTACAATCTTTCTCTCTAAGAAATTTTTTGGCAGAAGTCTGCTGCTTGCTGGCTTTTATAGTTTGGCGTGGAATTTCAGCCCCATCATTGGATGGATTGATTTAGGTGTTCGATGACGTTAAAAAGATTAGTTTCTGTTTTTAGTGGAATATTTGGTTGTATTCTTTCGGTGAGCTATTCCCGAAAGTAGCCTCAATTCGTGTGCCTTGTAGTTGAACATTTTTTTATTTGTAGTACTTAAGTACTGTATGTAAGAAGTATTGGAGAATGATTTGAGGTGAAATCTAAACAGGATTTTTTAAGTAGTTTGACAAGGTTCTTTTGGGGATTGAAGGGTCAGTGTGTAGGTTCAAATGTGAATTAATAATGGAGGTTTTATTCTTCTATTGCCTCGACTAGTTCTCTGCCATGAGTGAGTGTTATTCTCATGGCTCATATGTTTTTTAGCGTTATAGTCACCACCCGCTAAAAGCGTAGTCTAAAAGAATAAAAAAAGTTATATATTGTTTCTTTAAGTGTTGTAGTACAATGCAGGACGTTTGAAGCTGACCATCATGTACAAAATTTGCAGCAGAACTAGTGATGTAACTTTACATTAATGGCTTTCGTGTTGCATGTGAAACCACAAGTAATAATATGTAGGGTTCCCAAAAGTTTCCTAAATTTATTTTTGGAATTAAGATATATGGGGACAAAAGGTAAAACTATTTGCAAAACATTTCCAGTCCCTTCTTAAAAACTTTTTTCTACGAGAGACATGAATTAACTATTTACTTTGTTATTCAACTGTTTTAGAGATTGACAGATAAACCAATATTTTCAATATATTGTTAATGAAATCCATTAGGAAAGGCCTTAACTGAGCTGAATTGGAATATTACAAATGTAAACGGAGTTTCTATGAAAAACGACACAATTCTGTGGCTTATTTTTTAGAAACATCCTTTACATTTTGATTACTATATTCCAATGTTCAAATTTAAGCCTCAATTTTTATAACAACCTCACCTTAAAAGATCTTCCTCGAAATTCGTCACTTCTACTGAAATCAAAAGCTCTACTTTGCAAGTTTGTAGTGAACTTTGAAGTTTTACTGCCTGTTTCTTTAAAAGTAACAAGTTGCAGTTTTAATAAGACTATAAAAACTACAAAAAGAAAAAATATTAGATTATCACATGCTTTGCAAACGTTGTCAGAATTAGCAGAATTTTGGAGCTTGTTAACATATTTTGCGGGAAAAATAGTGCGAACTTTATTTATGGTTAATATGTAAACAAGCTTGTTGTGCATTTTAAGTTTAAATGTCACATACTTTTCTCCATTGATTTAGACAAAAACGGGTAAGTGTAATGCCAGAATATATATATTTGGCATAACCAATCTCCAACATGCATTTATTGCTTTTTAGTCTAAAAAGGATCATAAATAAAATCTTTGCACTTTTACCCTCATGTACTTTTTGCTAGAATGTCTCTTCTATGTTGTCCACTATAACTTTAAAACCGGTAAAATATCCACTGTTTTCCCTTTATACAAGTTCTGCATTCAATTTACTAATACAAAAATAAAGGGGCTCAAAATTTGAAACAAACCAAGTTTAATATTACTTAAGGGTACAAAACTTCTTGTCATTAATGTTAACCGCCGTATTACAACAATTAATGCGACTACCGAATAGCGGGTAGCACGGAATAATTTTAATGCTTTCTCTATCCATCAGTTCAGAAATAATAATCCAAGATAATGTGTATTAGATATATTGTACTAAAAATTCCTAGATTTTTTTTAAATAGTTCTGTACACGTTTACTACTCAAAGTACATTAAACTTTTCATAGCAAAAAGTTTCAAAATTTATAAGCAACAAACTTTTTTGTACTTTGTTTTTATGGAACGTCATCCGTATATCCTACGTTAAAATATTTCCCAAAGAAACGTAAAGTATGAGTAACTTAAATCGATAAAAAATAAAGAAAAATGCAAGCAGTAAAGGCAGGGCCTAATTAAGGTTTTCGGCGCCCTAGGCTGACAAATTTTCACTTACATTTTCTTGTTGCATTGAGATGTTATTAAAAATTACAAAGTTGATTGTTTAAACAAAACATTTGTTTTTAATTTTCAATTTTCGTCACACTTCAATACAATGTTTACATACATTTATACATCAATGAGGAAAAATAAAAGCAAATGTCCAAGTCATCTAAAAAATTTTATTTTTCTGGCTTTAGAATTAATAAACCCGTATTTTGACAGACTCTATAGATAGTTTCTTTCAATTAATAAAGCTCAAAGCCCTTTTTCCTTGTTTTAATGTTGATCTCAAAACATTTGCACTCTCCTAATTGTAAGGCAAAGGATTGTTTTCTAGTGCAGTTAGTAACTGGTATACTTAGAAAAATTCTTAAAATGGTAGTTGTGGCATCCTCTTGTCCCAGTCATGGTAGACTTGTGTCAATGTGAGCCGAGTGCAGAGCACACTTGCATAAAATCGGATCATTGTGTAAAGTAATGTACTTGTAACTGTAAGTAATGTAGTTTGTAACTGACATATTTTGAAAACTTAAAACTGAAGTAGTTAATAGAAGAATACATTAGCGTGTGGTATAAGAATAATGACATATGCGTTGGACTTTCATGGACCCATTATGTTGCATGTTGAAGTCAACGGTCATCCTCATCGTATGGAACACGACAGCGGCTATAGAAAGGGAATGCTCAATGAAGATACAATGAAGTGCATCTTCCAAATTTACTTGTGAGAATTTTTCGACGCCATCGGAGATCACCTGTGCAAGTTGAAGTGCAATGGAGTGGAAATCACATGCCGCATTCCAGTGGTAAAACACGAGTCCTTATTCGGTCGTAATCTGATGCGGATGTTCAAGCTCCCTCTATACGACGGTAGGAAGACTACGTCAAGTAGTAGCAGCCTCACATTGTAGTCTCTCTTAAAGGAGTATGATAACCTGTTCTCATCTCCTACTGGCAGAATTGACGGATTTGAGGCCAAAATCTCGCTCAAGAACAGCAAAATGCCAAAATGTTTGAAAGCCCGTCCTCTTCCTTTTGCACTACGTGCAAAAGTCGGCCAGGAAATTTCAGAAATAAAACAATCTGGAGCCACTGAGCGTATCAAATCTAGTGAATGGGCGTCACCAATCGTTGTGGTCTAAAATCTCAATGGAAAAGTTCGAATCACGGATGATTTCAAGTCAACAATGAACAATCAACTTTACGTCACCCATAAACCACTGGCAACACTAAAGAAGTTGTTTTTGTCAATCGCTGGAGGAGACAAGTTTTCCAAGTTGTCAACGCTTATGAACTAGAAGTAAAAGAAACCTGCAAACCTCCTATATTCTCTATCTGGTCGAACCATCTTTTTCTTGGTCTACCTCTCCTGCCTCTTATTGGTTTTCCCATTTTCATTAATCTTTTTGGTAATTCTCTACTGACCATTCTTGTGATATACCCGTGCCAGTTCAACTGCTTTTTTTAATATTATCTAGTACTGATGGTTGTTGGGTAGTCTCCCTAAGTGCTCGTTCCTCACATGATCCAATTTGGTTATCCCCGTGATCCTCTTTTTGCATTTATTTTTCCCTTGTATTTTTTTAGAAGGTCCAGTTCTTTGCTACATTGGTAATTAGGATAGCGTTATTGTGCTGTGGATTTTTAGTTTAACATATGTTTCGATTTCTTTATGGCCTAAAACCGTTTTGTTATACGTATAGTATATTCTCGTTGATTTGTTTGCTCTATTCGTTAGTTTTGCATCGATTTTACCATCACTTGTTAGTGTTGTCCAGAGATTTCATTAATTATCATCACTTTTGTTTTGTTTGTCTTAATTACCATCTTCATGTTTTCTATTTATTTGGTCTAGTTATCTAATAGTTTTTGTATTTTTCATTAGAATAAGCTACTAATGCCACATCGTCTACGTACACCAAGCTATTTATTGATATGGGCTTTAGGTTCTTGTATCCTTATCACAGAGTTTAGCTCTGTTTTGGTATTTTGTCCATCATGATTATAAATAGCAGTGAGCTGAAACTACCCCCTGCTTTATCTTTTTTATCTCAAATTCCTCTGATATTTGTCCTGCTATTTATACTTTACTATCACTTTATATTCGAATCTCTTATTATTCGTATAAGTAGTTTGGTACTTGTTCCATAGTGCTTGTCTGTTCATCGAGTCGAATGAAGCTTTTAGGTCAATTTTTTAAAGAAGATGTAAACTTTAAGTTTCTATTCTTTTACCGTCACGTCCTATGCTACAACAGGAAGTCTCACCAGCTAAACTTCTGCAGAGCAGGAAATTAAAGACATTGTTGGACTGCATTCGCCTAGATGTCCAGTCCCGCATCAGCAATGCTTAACGCAACAGATCAAGAATTATGACAAACGTATAAAATCTCAAACTTTGGAAGTTAACCAGAAAATGTGGCTGCAAATATTTTCTAAGCACCAGTCACAGTGGTCATGGGCAGCGTTATAAACGCTCTGGGTCTTCTTACCTACCTTGTGGCATACGACAGTGTCAGGTACAAGCGCCACATCGACCCAATCTTGAAACCTCACTCGTTTCTACACCCAAACTCAAATATAAATTGAAGGCAAAATTTCAAGACTTCCAGAGAAAGTACCAAAAATTAAAAATCCAAACGTACATCCATTACCTCCGCTTAGATGATACCCTCAACAGAGTCATCGCAAACCATTTCGTTTGCCTAATTAAATTTTGTTATCTTCTGTGTACTTCAAAACAGTTTTGAAATCGGAAGAAAGTAAATGTAGTATCACCTCTTCCCAGTTATTGTGGGTATGTGAGCCGACTGCAGAGCACAGATGCGTAAAGTCGGGTCATTGTAAAAAGGCGGATCTAGTTTGTAACTGACATATTTTGAAAACTTGAAATAGTTAATAGAAAAATATATTAGCGTGTAGTATAAGAATGGGTTTCAGTTAATTGCATACACTACAGTAGTAATAGAAAAAGTAGACTACGTCCTATGACTTCAGTAATGCTAGGAGTCTTTGTAGTTCTAATGGTATTTTGTACTCTTTTTAACACCTTTATTGATTCTTATAAATGCTATTAAATGCATACATTTATCAAGAAATGTTTTAATAAAATCAGAAATATATTTTTTTCTATAACTGATTCACTTTCTGCCGTATTATCTCATTTTCCGTAGAGTGATTTTCCCATGGAAACCCGAAATTCATATGTATTTCTGTATAAATTGTTTCTATCGAGAAAGACTATCGTCCAGAAAATTCGTAATATTTATCTTTGTTTTCAGCAAAAGAAACTTTCGGCTTTATCTTCCTTGTAATCTCTGCTTTGTAGATGTAAGTTTCACGCATACATTTTGTTTTTTTTTTCTAGCCCTGAAAACTCATCTTTGTTTCGAAGTGTTCAGAAAAGCTTCTAAAGTACCCTATACATGGGCTGCGCGATATCTGTTGCAAAAAACTAACATAAACAAATCTTTAACGTTGAAATTTTCTTTATTGTTTTTTAAATATTTTCTCTGATAGTCAACATAACCAATTTTTAAAGATTTTTTCCGTGGCGAATCAGGTATCTCCCAAACATGGGTTTTGAATGTATCAACCGTTTCTTCCTGCATCGAAAATTGTTGTCCACGAACTTTGTTCTGTACGCGTGGGTACAAAAAGAAATCGTTCGGGGTGAAATCAAGACTATACGATAGATAACCCATCAATTCAACGTTTTGTGTGCTCAAAAAGCCAGTTGTTTGCGTCAATATGTGTGAGCTTGCTATGGTGGAGAATAATCCGGCGTCGTGTGTTGGTTTTTATTATTTATCCGAAGACTCCTAAAAAAATGCTTGTGTACCAATCAGAATTGACCGTTTTAAGAACCTCTAAAACCAAGGTTGCAACATGTCCAGTTTTTCCCAAAAAATAGGCGATAATTAGCTTCGAAGTGATTCGATCGCGAACGACTTTTGTTGGGTTTGGCTTAACTTGGAAGACCCATACAGTCAACTGCTGTTTACTTTCGGGCTTAGATGCATAAATTCAAGATTCGTCATCTGTGACGATTTTGTAAATGGTATTTGAAGCACCGCGATCGTATTTCTTGAGCATTTTTGCCGACCAATCGGCTTTTTTTGAGCGATTGTTAATTTATTTGGAATTCCAACAGACATACAGCTTTTTCAATGTTAAATGTTGATGCAATATCGAATGTATGCTAGCAATACTAGTACATAAGGATGCTTGAATTTCACAATAGGCACCATGATGGTCTCTCTTTATCAGTTCGCGCACGGCATTGATATTTGCTGGCACTACAGCCAGTTTTGGACGGTTTTCTTTAAATTCATTCGCCAGCAAAGTACGACTACGATTATATTCATTGAATCAACTATATACAGTGGCTCTGTGTGGATCTTTATTATCAAAAGTCGAAGTGAGTTGATCGATGCACTGTTGTTGAGATAAACCACGTCGAATGACGTAAAAAGTCATTACAAGGAAAACGTTCACCAGTTAATTCCATTTTTTGGCTGAGAGGATATTTTTAACTCAAAGAAAACAAAACAAATAGCGACTATATGACAAAACGTTTTGAGTACGTATGCCGTCAAAAATATCAAAATGTATGATGCAAACGTTAGATCGCATCTAGCACACGCAGGATTGCCAATTCGCAATAGATATCGTGCAGCCCACGTATAGTAACAATTTTTGTTGTGTTTATACCTTCTTTTTAAAGATTTTTAATTACTTCTTGAAACTTTACAAAAACATTGTTCCAGAAACACCCTATTAATGTTATTTCAAAACTCTTAATTTGTTTATTATCACATTTGCTTTATACTCTGAATCTCTTGATCATAAGTAATGTGTGTCAGAAGATCAACAACCTCTTGTACAATTTGTATAAGGCTTCACTGCTATCAGCACGGGCATTCCGTGAGATTCTCGACAAAGTTTTTATATATAAGGAACCCTTTTTAAGATGAAACCACAAGATATCCCATCTTTTAATTGAACAACTAAGAAAGCTATAGATTTGTTGTTCTAAAGGAAATAAATTTACAGTTGTAGAGTGAGCAGAGGATTTACTTTTTTTTATTCTAACCTGAAGACCTTTGTAGCATCTAGACATGTTGCTGTAATTGTTGTAGCCTTGTCCTCTAGTTACTTAAATTAAATTCTTCAAAGTTTATGGTCGACATTACAGTATTTGCTATGCTTCAGTTAGGAATAAGCATCAAAAATAGTTTGATTCTTATCAAACTATCTTGTAGAAGGAAGTTCTCATGGATAATCTCTCCACTAATCTGGTCTGCTAAGTGTTTAGTGAATTTATCGATACTTGTACTTGATAAGTAACCTTTATTTCCAGAGCCTAATATTTTGTTATCGCCATGAGTTGGTAGTTCATAGAAAACTCAATAACTTCACAACCTCAATAACTATAGAGAAAATTTTACCAACACAAATCTTCTTCCTTATACTGTAAAACTCGACTTATACTAACAATTTTTGAAACGCACTTTCTGTTTCCAAAGATGCTGTCATGATTGTTTATGATACGGTTATTTTTCTAAACACCAAACAAACATCGTTTGTTCCTCCATGGAGTTTACAAGGCGCACAAAATACTCGTCTCCTGTTGACTTTTAATAAACCAACTAATTGCGCTTGATGGGTTTTGAGTGGTAACTGCCTTTCAAATTTTTTAAAGTCAGAGACATCGTTTTGTTGAATATCATTGTAGGCCACCAACTCACAAAGTTTATAATTTACGCACCATAATTGGGTCTACCACTTTGATAGTATATTCAGAGCTCTGTAAGCTCAAACACTCTCGTTTGTGATAGTTGCACACTCCGTGAGAAACAGTATTTAGTTTTGGTATATTTTTATTACAGCATTTTGCCGTTCGAGACGCTCTTTGGAACGTTTTCTGAATTCTGCTTCACCTGTTTTTTTCGCAAACCTCGATCATCTTGTTCGCCGTATGACTTCTCCTATTTGACTGCCGCGAATGCTCATCTACTCCATTTGACATCCAAAGGCGCCGTTCTAGATCGAATTAGAAGATTCTGGAATTTGAACTCGAAGGCGCCGCTAAAAATGTCGCTGGAGGCAATCGATCATTTTGTCATACTACAAACGTTTTCAAAAATTTTTTGTAGGTCGATGAATGATGAATGTAGGATTTCAAATTTTAATAGTTATAACCTATTCAAGGTTTCTCTAATTGAACTCACTTTTTCGTTTACTCAACTCAAAATTTTGGCCCTGGCGACCTGGCTGCATTTTGCTCAGCCTGTGGGTTAATTAGCCTCCGAGTAAAGGATTTATCGGGGAATAAATTTGAGTGTTGATTTGTTAATGTAAATTTATTTTAGAATTTTATATTTCCTGTGAGTGTATTCAATAACAGATAAAATAAAATCCTAATAAATATTGAAGTATGCTCAAGAATCCTTACACTACACCTGTAAACTGTCTTCGCCTGTTGCTTTTCAAAGTTGCACATAAGATATAAACCGAGGCGAAGGTGTTCTACACAAGTTCTATTGAAACTTCAGACAGTTTTATATTCAATTTTATAACAATTCTTTCAGAAGTGAAATCTGACACCCCGCTCGCCACATTTGAGTTTTGAATTTAACTAAAAATCAGGTTAACCCGATCGCACTCGTGTACATCACGTTTAGCGAGCGCGAACCGGGCAACGATAAATTACAGAAAAATTATCAAACTTTCTTCCGAGACTCTCGTCAAATTATTACACAAGAGCGCGCACGGCGCGATTTTATAGCTAATAAATCCGCTGGCATTACTTAATGATTTGGATGTAAGTTAGGTCCTCCAGGCCCGATTTATAACAAATAGCTAATTATCAGCGAAGTTAAAGGTGCTGGGTGAAATACGCAGCTCGTATTTCACGTTTATAGGCGCGGGCGCCCGACCTGCTGAAATATGAAGGCATAAAGCACACAATTCCGCAATCGTTAAAACTTGCCGCATAAAAACACGTATATCAATGTTTGTTAACGAGTTATTGCAGATACATACGTGACCTAAAAGTAATCAAGAACATCGCGCTCTGCTACATTGTGAATACGCCGGAATGCAATTTTTCCGCCCATAGCAGTTTTATTCGTGCGCTGTACGGTTATGTTCCCTGAAATTGTCCCTTTATGGAAACATTGAACTATAGTTTTTACAGCGATGCCGTTAAACAATGTACAATGCGCTGTGTTTGCATGTAATTTCTTTACCGTGTCATAAACGTTAACAGCCTCTTCATAAAGGTATTTCGTGTATGATATTGTATTGTGCAGTTCGACAATAAAGGCATAAGGTAAATGCTGAATTTGCTATGCACTTACTTTTAAATTCTTGTATTCGGAATTATTATTTATTTGTTAAAGTGTTTAAAAGTAATACAATTGTAATGGTTTAAATAGGGAGTCGTCATCGTGTGAAGCGGGGGTCAGACAACAAAATATAATTTTTTTAAATTTTAAGGACGTTTTATGCAAGGTTGAATGCACTCCTTCCGGCTGTACGGATATCTGGACGGTAGGAGAATTCATTCCACACATGATAAAGAATGTCTTGCGCAAGTATGAAAGGATTTTTTGGATCGTCCAAAGTTGTTGGTAGAGGTAGTACATAAAACACTTCTTTTACGAACTCCCACCAGGAAAAGGCGCAAAGTTTGACAACCGGATTTTGGGAGCCAAAACAACCAAGTGTTTATTCTCCATACGATTTATTAATCATTGAGGTAGAAGTTTATTTAGAAAACGTTGAACATCCCGGGGTAGAAAATGATGTTGTCTTAATCTTAATTTGTTTGAGGAAGAAGCCAGTTTTGCAACATTGCGTGGTACGTTACTCCACTAACCATGTTACCATAAAAAAAAGAAAGGCCCATAAACCTTTGTTCTGGATACGACTCGTGGTCCAGTGTTGCATGAGGATATTGTAGCCTCCATACCCGAACATTGTGTCGGTGCACTTTTCCACGTAGTTGGAATGTTATTTCGAAAATTAAAGGCCGAAAAGTGTCATCTTTCATGTTTTTCTAGTATACCATTAGAAAATTCTACACGCTTTAGCTTGCCGTTTACGTGAAGAGCACGTACCAGTTGTAGGCGATATAGTTTGAACATTAAACGGCGCCCCAATACACGCCAGACGGTCGTTTCTGGCAGTCCAAGTTCTCTGCTCACTTTACAGGTTGACTTCATTGGGCTACGCCCTAAACTTTCTCTAATTCGTCCCACATACTTCTCCGATACACGAGGTCAATGCAAATAGCCAGCTTGACCAAACTGATGACTCCAAAGACAAATACCCTTTCTCGTTGGAGGTTCAATATTGTAATGACAACTGACTTTGTTCTACTGAACTCACAAATGCAAAAAAAAACTTTTGGTGGACTGTAGCCATCTCGATCACAACTGACGCTCACTGTTGAGGAGAGTACTCTCTCCTACCCGGCAAAGGTCTTCCTCTAGAAGATGCGAACCTTGGATATGTCAAACTGCTTGACTATTTAACTAACGGGAGGTCAACTACTTTCCCTGGATAATTAAACTAGTTAATTGGCAAAATGACTTAAATCAAACTCTTGTCAATTTGTTTAAAAATAATTAGGTTACTAATTTATTTTAACCAACAAATAGGAAAGTCAAGATCAATACAATAGTAATCAATTGGTATTTCAATAGTATGAAGTAACTACTTGGCGAAGTAAAATTGTAATGCAAAATATAAGAATTAAAATCTCAATAAAAACGATAGCAGAGAAAATTCATAAGTTTCCATTTGGGAAATACACAACATTAAATTATACTAGAGGGATTAAAAACCCAAACAATAATAACCCGTGATGCTAGACTTTCTTTAAAGCTTTCGCGAAATCTGTGACAACAGACAAGCAATAGCGTTTATCGATAATTTTTTCCAACAACTAGACGGATCTGTTGGAACAGTGGTCAGGTATAAATTATTGTCTAAGACTATAGATATTAGTTTCTTCGAGAGCAATTTTTAAAAAGTTTGAACAAACGCGGTAGCAGACTAATTTGATAGGTTTGGATATTAATAGGGTCACCAGTTTTTCATTATTCTGGAAAATGTCTTGAACTAAAAACTCTGTTTAGGCAATTCTCTTAACATTATGACTGTAATTAGATCACAGTTATATGGTTTTCGTTGATTCTATCATGATAGTAGTCAAGACTTGATGGGTACAGTTAGTTTGTAAGTAACATTGAATTTCTTTTTCTCCTTTTTCTGGTATGGCTCAAGAATCAATTAATGTAAAAATTATTTCTGCCACTTCTTGCCCAAGTGTTCATTCAAAGTACAGAAGAGTTTCGTATTTCTGGCATTTTCTATTCTGTAGTTTCTAAAGGAGACAACTGTTGTATGTAATTTTTTGGTGATTCATTTTTGATATCCGAGAGAATTTGTTTAAATTTTAGTATTATACAGTTCAGTATATGTTTATTATTAGGGTGCTTAGTGGTTTTCTATTTTAGACGTAATTTGCATTTTTCAGCGATCTTGTTCTTCACTGTGATATTTTCAGCGCTTGGTGGTATTGCCGACCATAAAGCATATTGGATGATTTGGTTAAATAATTTTACTGTAGAGAATAAATCTTCTTTTGGTTTGAATGGTACACCAAGTGAAAAAGTTAAATCGATCATCTCTCTGAAGAAATTCAAGTTCGTGTGTTTGCTGTAGAGATTAGAACGCTTTGGTTTGAGTTGCTATGGTCAAAAGCTAAGTGAAGTCATGATGAGATGCAGTTTAGAAATAATTTGAACTGGCGCATTTTACGATACAGAATTGGGTATTTTTGCTAGATTCGGTGACCAATTTGTAGAATCATTTGTAGATACGCAGTGTAATTGATTATTATTAGATATTTTTAAAATTTTCTCCCTTTGGTTGTAGTTAGTCGCGATACCCGTGTATGTTTTGCGTTTTAAATGCCGTCAGAAATAAACCTGTTGGTCAAAATTTGAAAGTAATGTTTGTAATCATTCCCCTTATTGTTGTGCGTGAAAAGTAGTACACTGATAAGCCTACCAGCGATCCATTCTAGTCTTGCCATGTTAGTAGCTTAATGATGTCCTGAATTGCATTTAGGGAGTTTGTGGTGCTTGGTTGTATTTCCAATAAGAATGGCTGTTCCAAAGTATTTGAGTAGAGTATACTGTATATCTTGTAATTTTGACGGAAGTACAATTCGTATAGTGAGTTTCAGATGTTAGCATAATGTCTATGCAGCGGTTTGATAAAAAATATACAATTTCGTCTTTGTGATATAAAATGTAAGTCTATTAGTTCTTTCAGTTATGATTGCTCTTAGGTAAGTTTATAGAGTGTCTAAATTTTTAGCATTTAGCACATTGTAGGATCTCGGGTTTGCTTAAATTTCTTTATCGAGTGGCACAGTTTGCTTATGTTGTATATATCTATGTTGTTCTCGGCTGATTTTAGTTTCACAAAGATGGATAAAAGCTGCAATATTGGTGACCACATGTACAAGTACTTTTAACTCTTCTTTCAATTCCTTCTGTTAAATAGATGGGCGTATATTCTATTATATTTTACTGGGTTGTCCCAAAAGTCTTGACTCAGCTGCGAAAAATTCCTCGCCCTTATGGTGTAACAATCTTCATCTTTGTATTCCAGAAAAGTTTGCAAGAGAGCTTCAAATTTTCTTTCCACCACACGCAAATCATGACCTTGTTGAAATAGAACCCATTTCTCCTGTCGATTGTGATCGACCAAAAAGATATACTTTTCATCCGACATCACAATGCGCATCCAAAGTCGGTCATTCAATGGATTGTTGAGCAGCTGGCGGCAAATATCGACTCTTTTGGCGGCTTATGCTTCGGTGACTTCTTGCGGATCTTGGTGGAACTTCTTGTGGACAAAATTAAGTTGATGAAGGCAGCGATGAGTCATTGATTTGCCAACTCCAAATTCAGCGTCCAGGTCTCGAGTGCTTTATGAAGGTTCGCCGTCCAAAGCAGCTTGCAAATCACCACCATCCAACTTTAATGGCCGGCCGGAATGAAGCAAATCTTTACGACTGATATCATTGGATTAATCTTGAAACTTTTGACTGACTTACAATTCCTTCAGCATCGCAAATCTCTTTTACGGTATCTCTTTTTGAAGGTTCCCGTTTCCAGCAATAGCGGATCAAATTTCGAAGCTCACTTTCTTGCCAACTCATCCGCAATACAAAGATGAAGGTTGTTACAACACTATAAGCTGAGTCAGAACGTTTGACAAAACCTAATATTAAGGAATCGAAAGTTTCGGTTTTGTTTATACCGATATGTGTGAAATTCTGCGTTTTCTTCACCCAAGGCTTCAAATATGGTGTTATATTAATCCAAAGTTTTTCTTAAAATTTTTACCTTATCATTGTCTAATATTTTCAACATATTCAGCTTTTGTGTTAAATTTTATTAGCCGCACAATCGCCTCGATGATTAAAATATTGGAAGTGATTTTTTGGATACAGACCTCTCTCATATTTGTCCATGTATTTCTGTTTTGTGCGACTTGATACCAGTTGAATCCCGCAACTTTCTTTATCTCGCTGTTGGAGCGGCTACATCACCAGATGGAGACCATGGGGAAAACGAAGGAAATGATTTGGGCTCCTTAAATTCTGAATCTGTATCCTTATTTGAATTTGATTTTGTTTAACTATCATTAAGAGGTTTAAGTCGTTTTTTTTGTAATTCAGGCAGTATTCTGGTTGTTTAGTCAACTTTATATTTATACTGGTCTGATTGTTATGGGTCCTACTAAAAATATGAACTGCCTGCAAGGCATCGTCAAGCAATTTCCATGGCCTCCATTCGTTAGCCGGTGATATGTTTGGAAAATGCCTTCTTTGGTGGTGCTACATATCATTCAAGGCTTTTTTAATTTCAATATTTGCATAGTGCGGTATCAAGCCCCCAATTTCCTTCAACAAAAGAAATTCAAAGAATTTCTCGCTTGGGCAATTTGAGTGTGAAGTGCAAGATCAGGAATGTGTGTATAGAACTTTGAAAAATAGTCCAATGATTTATTAGAATCAATAATAGATAAATAAGAAGTTTATAATAAGTTTGGAATAATTTTCGCACTATAATTTTCTAAGAATACTTTTCTAAAACGGTAATTGGAATTATTTTTTTGAAATATTATTTACATGAATTTTTTGGCTGTTGTCTCATTGTCTGACATTTGGTCATTAAAGTATTTTCCCTCTCTTATTATATTTCCCCCGAAATGTTTCATTAGAAGATTAAGTATACACAATTTATTATATTACATCTAAAAGCACTTTCTGTTTAATTTTACTTATTTTTGCTATTAAAAGCTTTAAATTATTATGTATTTATGTACACATTAGGGTAATATACCCCAAGTCCTCTTTAACCACCTGTCACGGGTATACTGACAAATTTTACAAAAGAAAAGAGTATTTATATACAGAGTAAATGCCCTAAAAGTTTCCCGGGATTTTACCTAAAAAATAAGGTCAAATCGTGACAATATACTCGAAAATCATATAGCAAATTTGCTAAATTATTTCTTGTTGTGTTTTGAACAATCTATATATGATTAGAAAATGATTAACTTGGGAAAAAAGAGTACGTTAATAGTTATGTTATTTTGCTGTCAGTCGACCAGGATGTCCCTTTATTTATCTACGAAACGACAACCAAAAATTAATAAAAATAGTTTTTGCATAGGTTTTTATGGGTCAAATTCGATTTTGTAAAACAACATTCTTAAATATATGGATGGTTTGATGGATAACTTAGCTTGCATACCCATAGGAGGCAACAACACTAACTTTACGTATACTCTAAAAATTTTCTTTGAATATATGAATAATATATAGTTATAAATTACTATGACACTAATTCGTTGTTAGACTTAAGCGTTTTGAGTGACAGGGCAAAATGGATAAAAAGGGAATTCATCATGTAATTCAATTTGTTTTTTTTCTTAAAAGCAGGAAAGAAAATCCACGAAACAATTTATCCAATATTGATAGTTTCATATTATTTTTATACAACCGTTTGTCTTTCTATAAACAAATTTAAGCATTGTAAAATAAGCATTTAAAACTTCCTACGTTTTAGGGGTTCAAAAATAGCTGTCACAATAGATATTACTGATAAAATTTATTATAGATGAGTTACATTGTGAGGTAGCATAAGCTGCTACATTTCGATTGAGCGAGGTCATTTCCTTTTGTGTGACAAATTACATATGAAAAAAATGGCCAAGATGGGTGCTGCGTCTGCTTATTCGAGAACAATAACGAATTTGTATGCCAACATCAACTGACTGCAATGTTCCAAATAAATGCAGTGAGTTTTTTTACAGCACTTTATAACGATAGAAGTTAGATTTGCTACTATATTCTAGAATTAAAACAATAATCCAAACAGAACAAAGTAAAGCGACTTCAAAAAATGAAAGAAATTATTTTGTTTGACTATTTTAAAAATAAAAAATACCAGAAAATACTATTATTAACTTTTGGAGAAACTGAAAACGACATTTACGAGAATTTGTTCTGAAACTACCAAATAAAAAGTATTGTTTTACTACAACAGCGCACTGCGATGCTAACCAAAAACTGACTGAAATAAGATTTGAAATTCTTCCGTATCCATCCTGTTTATCGATGTAGTTTCTTTATATTTAAAACTTTTTTGACGGGACAACGATTTAGGTCAAAGGAACAGATGACAGAATGCGTAAACGAGTACCTCAAAGAAATTCCGCCAAGAATTTATAAAACTAGAAATATGGAAGGAAGTGTGTTAAACTTGCAGTGACTATCTGAAAAAAACTTAAATTGTTATCTGTTCTTGCTTTTTATCTCAAAATTGACTGAACTAGGACAACCTCTAAGCGGTATTTTTTTTTAAATTAAATAAATAAATTAATTAATAAAGAAATAATAGAAATATATATTTGTTACATAAATTCAGAAAAGATAATAAATTTCCAATATTATTTATTTTGGGCTTAATCAGATCTTTAAATTTTCCTGTTGCAGTTTTATGTGAGTTGAAATAACTGAATATAGTAGTTTGGAAACTTGGGAAATTCCCTCTACGATTAACAAATGAGAAAGGTAAGTGGTGTTTCAATAGCAGAAAAAAAGATGAGATAAGGATATAAAATGTACTTTATTTGGGTAGTGCTGTTTGGAGTTCTTTAATGACAAGAACTGAGCCATTGAACACATTATAGAGCTGACTCTTGACACTTTGGATTTCAGCCTATGAGGGCTTGTCTAAGTGTGGTAGTTTTTATATAATGAAACTCCCCTCAATAAAACCTGTACTGAAGAAGTATTTGACTTATTCATTAGTAACCAATGCCGATGCTTATCAAAAGTTACTTTAAATTATTTTGATAGACATTAAACTTGCGTCTGTCGTTGCTAATAACATTATTGATACGGCCTTGGTGAGAAATAAATTGAAATCTCTAAATGGAGTATATAAATACTACCATATTGTCTTTGTTGGTTACATTAATTCGAATCTGTTTGAGACCCAATGGTATTTGACTATCAAAATTAATGCCGGTAGTAGATAAAGATCTATTAGGAACTAACCAATCGGCAAATTGATCTTCAATTGCTAATATATATATATATATACATATATATATATATATATATATATATATCACAGGCCTCTAGGCCCATTGCCTTGTGAATAGTTTCCATTCACTCTATCCTTGGCTATTTCTTTCCAGTTGTGTCCTTTTTTTTCTTTTAGGTCTTCTTTCACTGCTTCACCATCTCTTCCTCGGTCTCCATATGGCTAACCACTGGAGTCTTCTGGCTTTAATTACCTGTGTTATTTTTGGATCATTATATAATTCTGCATTTGTTCTTCTCTCCCATACTCCGTTTACCTTCTTCCCACCATATATCCTTCTTAGCTTTCTTCTTTCCCATACCTCCAAACTGTTTTGTGTTTTCTTTTTGTCATAGTCCATGTCTCACTGGTATACAGTACTGTCGGCCTCAATATGGTCTTATAGATCCGAATTTTGGCATTTCTAAAGATATACTTTGATCTTATTATGCTATTCATACTTCCCACGCATCTACTCCCTTTAGCTATTATTAACTCTATATCTGTTTCTTCTTTACATTTATTGATTATTAATGCTCTCAAATACATATACTCCTCCACCTCTTCGAATTCTAGTACTTCTTCTTTTCCCATTTGTAGTCTCAGTTTGTTTTGTTCATTTGCTGCATGATTATTCTTTAATTCCATATATTTCGTCTTACTTTTGTTTATTCTTAGGCCTATTTGTTTTGCAGCTTGCAGCAGTTTTCCAGCCATTCCTGTTAGCTCCTTTCTGCTTCTTGCTATTAAAAGTATGTCATTCGTGTAAGCGAGACACTGATGACTCTTATTCATAATCGTTCCTTTCCTATTTATCGCGCTTTCCCTTATTGTCGTTTCCAGTGCCGCGTTAAATAATAGAGTAGATAACGGGTCCCCTTGTCTTACTCCCCTTTTAACTTCAAAACTTTCTGTTATTTCCCCATTTACTTTCACCATGCATTTAGTATCTTTTAACGTCAGCTTTATCAGTCTTATTCATTTTTCTGGGATTCCTAGTGTTCTTATTGCTTCATACAATTTATCTCTAATTATGGAGTCGTAGGCGGCCTTGAAATCAATAAAAGCATAAGCATAGGGATATTATATTCGTACGCCCCCGTTAGTATTTGTTAACTGTAAATATTTGATCATTAGTAGACCTATTCTTGCGAAATCCCGCTTGGTATTCTCCCATAGCTGCTTGTTTAATCACTATTGCTAACACCTTGTACGTTATATCTGATATTGCGGTTCCCCTATAATTGCCGCAAACATATTTATCTCCTCCATTAAAAAGTATCACCTCTTTCTTCCACTGTTGTGGTATATTTTCTGTGTCCCATATGGTCTTTATTAATTCATACACTTTATCACATCCAATTTTACCTCCATATTTTAGGTTTTCGGCTGTTATTCCATTTTCCCTTGGGCTGTAGTTATTTTTCATTTTATATATTACTCTTTAATTTCGTCACTTCTAGGATTCCTAAATTCTTCATCATGTATCTCCTGTATTTCTTCATTATGCTCTTCTCTTTGTGATACGCTTCCCTCTCCTTGTATCCCTTCGTATGTGTTTAGCTCTTTTTCAAAATAGTTTTCCATCTTTTTTGAATATCCCGTGTATTACCTAATAGTTCTCCATATTCTCCTTTGATATAGAATTGTTTTCTCTTGGATCCAGTTCTAATGGTTTTAACATCTTTGTAAAAATTTCTTATTTCCTTTTTCTTGTACTTTTCGTCAATGTCCCTTATTTCCTCCTTTTTATATTTACGCTTTTTTGCTCTACACATCTGCTTTACTTTGATTTTTTGTTCTTTATACAGATTTTTGTCTTGATCATTTTATGTTTGTAAAAACTTTAGCCACATCTTCGTTTTCTTGTTTACCTCTTCTTTGCATGCTTCATCCATTCAGTGATTCTTATTAATCTGCTGAAATATGAAGGCATAAAGCACACAATTCCGCAATCGTTAAAACTTGCCGCATAAAAACACGTATATCAATGTTTGTTAACGAGTTATTGCAGATACATACGTGACCTAAAAGTAATCAAGAACATCGCGCTCTGCTACATTGTGAATACGCCGGAATGCAATTTTTCCGCCCATAGCAGTTTTATTCGTGCGCTGTACGGTTATGTTCCCTGAAATTGTCCCTTTATGGAAACATTGAACTATAGTTTTTACAGCGATGCCGTTAAACAATGTACAATGCGCTGTGTTTGCTTGTAATTCCTTTACCGTGTCATAAACGTTAACAGCCTCTTCATAAAGGTATTTCGTGTATGATATTGTATTGTGCAGTTCGACAATAAAGGCATAAGGTAAATGCTGAATTTGCTATGCACTTACTTTTAAATTCTTGTATTCGGAATTATTATTTATTTTTGTTAAAGTGTTTAAAAGTAATACAATTGTAATGGTTTAAATAGGGAGTCATCTTCGTGTGAAGCGGGGGTCAGGGAACAAAATATAATTTTATTAAATTTTAAGGACGTTTTATGCAGGGTTGAATGCGCTCCTTCCGGCTGCACGGATATCTGGACGGTAGGAGAATTCATTCCACACATGATAAAGAATGTCTTGCGCAAGTATGAAAGGATTTTTTGGATCGTCCAAAGTTGTTGGTAGAGGTGGTACATAAATTGCTTCTTTTACGAACTCCCACCAGGAAAAGGCGCGAGGTTTGAGATCAGCGGATTTTGGGAGACAAAAGAACCAAGTGTTTATTCTCCATACGATTTATTAATCGTTGAGGTAGAAGTTTATTTAGAAAACGTTGAACATCCCGGGGTAGAAAATGATGTTGTCTTAATATCAATTTGTTTGAGGAAGAAACCAGTTTTGCAACATTGCGTGGTACGTTACTCCGCTAACCATGTTACCATAAAAAAAGAAGGGCCCATAAACCTTTGTTCTGGATACGACTCGTGGTCCAGTGTTGCATGAGGATATTGTAGCCTCCATACTCGAACATTGTGTCAGTGCACTTTTCCACGTAGTTGGAATGTTATTTCGCCACTGAAAATTAAAGGCCAAAAAGTGTCATCTTTCATGTATTCTAGTATACCATTAGAAAATTTTACACGCTTTAGCTTGCCGTTTACGTGAAGAGCACGTACCAGTTGTAGGCGATATAGTTTGAACATTAAACGGCGCCCCAATACACGTCAGACGGTCGTTTCTGGCAGTCCAAGTTCTCTGCTCACTTTACAGGTTGACTTCATTGGGCTACGCCCTAAACTTTCTCTAATTCGTCCCACATACTTCTCCGATACACGCGGTCAATACAAATAGCCAGCTTGACCAAATTGATGACTCCAAAGACAAATACCCTTTCTCGTTGGAGGTTTAATATTGTAATGACAACCGCAGTAGCTGACTTTGTTCTACTGAACTCACAGATGCAAAAAAAATTTGCTGAACTGTAGCCATCTCGATCACAACTGACGCTCACTGTTGAGGAGAGTACTCTCTCCTACTCGGCAAAGGTCTTCCTCTAGAAGATGCGAACCTTGAATATGAATGTCTAACTGCTTGACTATTTAACTAACGGGAGGTCAACTACTTTCCCTGGATAATTAAACTAGTTAATTGACAATATGACTTAAATCAAACTCTTGTCAATTTGTTTAAAAATAATTAGGTTACTAATTTATTTTAACCAACAAATAGGAAAGTCAAGATCAATACAATAATAATAAATTGGTATTTCAGTAGTATGAAGTAACTACGTACTTGTACTAGGTCTTCTCTTATGGCGAAGTAGAATTATAATGCAAAATATAAGAATTAAAATCTCAATAAAAACGATGGCAGAGAAAATTCATAAGTTTCCATTTGAGAAATACACAACATTAAACTATACTAGAGGGATTAAAAACCCAAACAATAATAACCCCTGATGCTAGACTTTTTTTAAAGCTTTCGCGAAATCTGTGATAACAGACAAGCAATAGCATTTATCGATAATTTTTTTTCCAACAACTAGACGGATCTGTTGGAACAGTGGTCAGGTATAAATTATTGTCTAAGACTATGGACATTAGTTTCTTCGAGAGCAATTTTTAAAAACTTTGCACAAACGCGGTAGCAGACTAATTTGATAGGTTTGGATATTAATAGGGTTTAGGTAATTCTCTTAACATTATGACTGTAATTAGATCACAGTTGTATGGTTTTCGTTGATTCTATCATGATAGTAGTCTAGACTAGAGGGTACAGTTAGTTTGTAAGTAACATTGAATTTCTTCTTCTCCTTTTTATGGTATGGTTCGAGAATCAATTAATGTAAAAATTATTTCTGCCACTTCTTGCCCAAGTGTTTATTCAAAGTACAGAAGAGTTTCGTATTTCTGGCATTTTCTATTCTGTAGTTTCTACTGGAGACAACTGTTGTATGTAATTTTTTGGTGATTCATTTTAGATATCCGAGAGAATTTGTTTAAATTTTAGTATTATACAGTTCAGTATATGTTTATTATTAGGATGCTTAGTGGTTTTCTATTTTAGACGTAATTTGCATTTTTCGGCGATCTTGTTCTTCACTGTGACATTTTCAGTGCTTGGTGCCGTTCATAAAGCATATTGGATGATTTGGTTAAATAATTTTACTGTGGAGAATAAATCTTCTTTTGGTTTGAATGCTACACCAAGTGAAAAAGTTAAATCGATCATCTCTCTGAAGAAATTCTAGTTCGTGTGTTTGCTGCAGAGATTAGAACGCTTTGGTTTGAGTTCCTATGGTCAAAAGCTAAGTGAAGTCACGATGAGATGCAGCTTAGAAATAATTTGAACTGGCGCATTTTACGATACAGAATCGGGTATTTTTGCTAGATTCGGTGATCACTTCGTAGAATCATTTGTAAATACGCAGTGTAATTGATTATTATTAGATATTTTTAAAATTCTCTCCCTTTGGTTGTAGTTAGTCGCGATACCCGTGTATGTTTTGCGTTTTAAATGCCGTCAGAAATAAACCTGTTGGTCAAAATTTGAAAGTAATGTTTGTAATCATCCCCCTTATTGTTGTGCGTGAAAAGTCTTGCCACTTTAGTAGCTTAGTGATGTCCTAAATTGCATTTAGGGAGTTTGTGGTGTTTGGTTGTACTTCCAATAAGAATGTCCAAATCCAAAGTACTTGAGTAGAGTATACTGTATATCTTGTAATTTTGACGGAAGTACAATTCGTATAGTGAGTTTCAGATGTTAGCATAATGTCTATGCAGCGGTTTGATAAAAAATATACAATTTCGTCTTTGTGATGTGCTGATCTACTAGCATCCAGACAGCTATTTTAAAATCTAAGTCTATTAGTTTTTTCAGTTATGATTGCTCTTAGGTAAGTTTATAGTGTGTCTAAATTTTTAGCATTTAGCACATTGTAGGATCTCGGGTTTGCTTAAATTTCTTTATCGAGTGGCACAGTTTGCTTATGTTGTATATATCTATGTTGTTCTCGGCTGATTTTAGTTTCACAAAGATGGATAAAAACGGCAATATTGGTGCCCACATGTACAAGTACTTTTAACTCTTCTTTCAATTCCTTCTGTTAAGTAGATGGGCGTATATTCTATTATATCTTACTGGGTTGTCCCAAAAGTCTTGACTCAGCTGCGAAAAATTCCTCGCGCTTATGGTGTAACAATCTTCATCTTTGTATACCAGATGAGTTTGCAAGAAAGAGAGCTTTAAATTTTCTTTCCACCACACGCAAATCATGACTTTGTTGAAATAGAACCCATTTCTCCTGTCGATTGTGATCGACCAAAAGATACACTTTTCATCCGACGTCACAATTCGCATCCAAAGTCGGTCATTCAATGGATTGTTGAGCAGCTGGCGGCAAATATCGCCTCTTTTGGCGGCTTATGCTTCGGTGACTTCGTGCGGATCTTGGTGGAACTTCTTGTGGGCAAAATTAAGTTGATGAAGGCAGCGATGAGTCATTGATTTGCCAACTCCAAGTTCAGCGTCCAGATCTCAAGTGCTTCATGAAGGTTCGCCGTCCAAAGCAGCTTGCAAATCACCACCATCCAACTTTAATGGCCGGCCGGAATGAATCTTTATGACTGATATCATTGGATTAATCTTGAAACTTTTGACTGACTTACAATTCCTTCAGCATCGCAAATCTCTTTTATGGCATCTCTTTTTGAAGGTTCCCGTTTGCAGCAATAGCGGATCAAATTTCGAAGCTCACTCATCCAACTCATCCGCAATACAAAGGTGAAGGTTGTTACAACACTATAAGCTGAGTCAGAACGTTTGAGACAACCTAATATTAAGGAATCGAAAGTTTCGGTTTTGTTTATACCGATACATATGTGTGAAATTCTGCGTTTTCTTCACCCAAGGCTTCAAATATGATGTTATATTTTTCAAAAGTTTTTCTTAAAATTTTTACATTATCATTGTCTAATATTTTCAACATATTCAGCTTTTGTGTTAAATTCTATTAGCCACGCAATCGCCTCGATGATTAAAATATTGCAAGTGATTTTTTGGATACAGACCTCTCTCATATTTGTCCATGTATTTCTGTTTTGTGCAACTTGATACCAGTTGAATCCCGCAACTTTCTTTATTTCGCTGTTGGAGCGGCTACATCACCAGATGGAGACCAAGGGGAAACGAAGGAAATGATTTGGGCTCCTTAAATTCTGAATCTGCAACCTTATTTGAATTTGATTTTGTTTAACTATCATTAAGAGGTTTAAGTCGTTTTTTTGTAATTCAGGCAGTATTCTGGTTGTTTAGTCAACTTTATATTTATACTGGTCTGATTGTTATGGGTTCTAATAAAAATATGAACTGCCTGCAAGGCATCGTCAAGCAATTTCCATGGCCTCCATTGGTTAGCCGGTGATATGTTTAGAAAATGCCTTCTTTGGTGGTGCTACATATCATTTAAGGCTTTTTTAATTTCAATATTTGCATAGTGCGGTATCAAATTCCAAATTTCGTCCAAGAAAAGAAATTCAAAGAATTTCTCGCTTGGGCAATTTGAGTATGATTTGCAAGATCAGGAATGTGTGTATAGAACTTTGAAAAATAGTCCAATGATTTATTAGAATCAATAATAAATAAATAAGAAGTTTATAATAAGTTTGGAATAATTTTCGCACTATAATTTTCTAAGAATACTTTTCTAAAACGATAATTGGAATTATTTTTTTGAAATATTATTTACATGAATTTTTTGGCTGTTGTCTCATTGTCTGACATTTGGTCATTAAAGTATTTTCCCTCTCTTATTATTATTCCCCCGAAATGTTTCATTAGAAGGTTAAGTATACACAATTTATATTACATCTAAAAGCACTTTCTGTTTAATTTTACTTATTTTTGCTATTAAAAGCTTTAAATTATTATGTATGTCCTCTTTAACCACCTGTCACGGGTATACTGACAGATTTTACAAAAGAAAACAGTATTTATATATAGAGTAAATGCCCCAAAAGTTTCCCGGGATTTTACCTAAAAAATAAGGTCAAATCGTTACAATATACTCGAAAATCATATAGCAAATTTGCTAAATTATTTCTTGTGTTTTGAACAATCTATATATGATTAGAAAATGATTAAATTGAGAAAAAAAGAGTACGTTAATAGTTATTTTGTTGTCAGTCGACCAGGATGTCTCTTTATTTATCTACGAAACGACAACCAAAAATTAATAAAAATAGTTTTTGCATAGGTTTTTATGGGTCAAATTCGATTTTGTAAAACAACATTCTTAAATATATGGATGGTTTTATGGATAACTTAGCTTGCATACCCATAGGAGGCAACAACACTAACTTTACGTATACTCTAAAAATTCTCTTTGTAAATATGAATATTATATAGTTATAAATTACTATGACACTAATTCGTTGTTAGACTTAAGCGTTTTGAGTGACAGGGCAAAATGGATAAAAAGGGAATTCATCATGTAATTCAATTTGTTTTTTTTCTTAAAAGCAGGAAAGAAAATCCACGAAACAATTTATCCAATATTGATAGTTTCATATTATTTTTATACAACCGTTTGTCTTTCTATGAACAAATTTAAGCATTGTAAAATAAGCATTTAAAACTTCCTACGTTTTAGGGGTTCAAAAATAGCTGTCACAGTAGATATTACTGATAAAATTTATGATAGATGAGTTACATTGTGAGTTAGCATAAGCTGCTACATTTCGATTGAGCGAGGTCATTTCCTTTTGTGTGACAAATTACATATGAAAAAAATGGCCAAGATGGGTGCTGCGTCTGCTTATTCGAGAACAATAACGAATTTGTATGCCAACATCAACTGACTGCAATGTTTCAAATAAATGCAGTGAGTTTTTTTACAGCTCTTTATAACGATAGAAGTTAGATTTGCTACTATATTCTAGAAATAAAACAATAATCCAAACAGAACAAAGTAAAGCGACTTCAAAAAATGAAAGAAATTATTTTGTTTGACTATTTTAAAAATAAAAAATACTAGAAACTACCATTATTAACTTTTGGAGAAACTGAAAACAACATTTACGAGAATTTGTTCTGAAACTACCACATAAAAAGTATTGTTTTACTACAACAGCGCACTGCGATGCTAACCAAAACTGACTGAAATAAGATTTGAAATTCTTCCGTATCCATCCTGTTTATCGATGTAGTTTCTTTATATTTAAAACTTTTTGACGGGACAACGATTTAGGTCAAAGGAACAGATGACAGAATGCGTAAACGAGTACCTCAAAGAAATTCCGCCAAGAATTTATAAAACTAGAAATATGGAAGGAAGTGTGTTAAACTTGCAGTGACTATCTGAAAAAAACTTAAATTGTTATCTGTTCTTGCTTTTTATCTCAAAATTGACTGAACTAGGACAACCTCTAAGCGGTATTTTTTTTTAAATTAAATAAATAAATTAATTAATAAAGAAATAATAGAAATATATATTTGTTACATAAATTCAGAAAAGATAATAAATTTCCAATATTATTTATTTTGGGCTTCAATCAGATCTTTAAATTTTCCTGTTGCAGTTTTATGTGATTTGAAATTACTGAATATAGTAGTTTGGAAAATTGTAAAATTCCCTCTACGATTAACAAATGAGAAAGGTAAGTGGTGTTTCAATAGCAGAAAAAAAGATGAGATAAGGATATAAAATGTACTTTATTTGGGTAGTGCTGTTTGGAGTTCTTTAATGACAAGAACTGAGCCATTGAACACATTATAGAGCTGACTCTTGACACTTTGGATTTCAGCCTATGAGGGCTTGTCTAAGTGTGGTAGTTTTTATATAATGAAACTCCCCTCAATAAAACCTGTACTGAAGAAGTATTTGACTTATTCATTAGTAACCAATGCCGATGCTTATCAAAAGTTACTTTAAATTATTTTGATAGACATTAAACTTGCGTCTGTCGTTGCTAATAACATTATTGATACGGCCTTGGTGAGAAATAAATTGAAATCTCTAAATGGAGTATATAAATACTACCATATTGTCTTTGTTGGTTACATTAATTCGATTCTGTTTGAGACCCAATGGTATTTGACTATCAAAATTAATGCCGGTAGTAGATAAAGATCTATTAGGAACTAACCAGTCGGCAAATTGATCTTCAATTGCTATATATATATATATATATATATATATATATATATATATATATATATATATATCACAGGCCTCTCTAGGCCCATTGCCTTGTGAATAGTTTCCATTTCACTCTATCCTTGGCTATTTCTTTCCAGTTGTGTCCTTTTTTTTCTTTTAGGTCTTCTTTCACTGCTTCGCACCATCTCTTCCTCGGTCTCCATATGGCCTAACCACTGGAGTCTTCTGGCTTTAATTACCTGTATTATTTTTGGATCATTATATAATTCATATAATTCTGCATTTGTTCTTCTCTCCCATACTCCGTCTACCTTCTTCCCACCATATATCCTTCTTAGCTTTCTTCTTTCCCATACCTCCAAACTGTTTTGTGTTTTCTTTTTGTCATAGTCCATGTCTCACTGGTATACAGTACTGTCGGCCTCAATATGGTCTTATAGATCCGAATTTTGGCATTTCTAAAGATATACTTTGATCTTATTATGCTATTCATACTTCCCACGCATCTACTCCCTTTAGCTATTATTAACTCTATATCTGTTTCTTCTTTACATTTATTGATTATTAATGCTCTCAAATACATATACTCCTCCACCTCTTCGAATTCTAGTACTTCTTCTTCTCCCATTTGTAGTCTCAGTTTGTTTTGTTCATTTGCTGCATGTTTATTCTTTAATTCCATATATTTCGTCTTACTTTTGTTTATTCTTAGGCCTATTTGTTTTGCAGCTTGCAGCAGTTTTCCAGCCATTCCTGTTAGCTCCTTTCTGCTCCTTGCTATTAAAAGTATGTCATTCGCGTAAGCGAGACACTGATGACTCTTATTAATAATCGTTCCTCTCCTATTTATCCCGCTTTTCCTTATTATCGTTTCCAGTGCCGCGTTAAATAATAGAGTAGATAGCGGGCCCCCTTGTCTTACTCCCCTTTTAACTTCAAAACTTTCTGTTATTTCCCCATTTACTTTCACCATGCATTTAGTATCTTTTAACGTCAGCTTTATCAGTCTTATTAATTTTTCTGGGATTCCTAGTGTTCTTATTGCTTCATACAATTTATCTCTAATTATGGAGTCGTAGGCGGCCTTGAAATCAATGAAAAGCATATGCATAGGGATATTATATTCGTACCCCGTTAGTATTTGTTTAACTGTAAATATTTGATCATTAGTAGACCTATTCTTGCGAAATCCCGCTTGGTATTCTCCCATAGCTGCTTGTTTAATCACTATTGCCAACACCTTGTACGTTATATCTGATATTGTGATTCCCCTATAATTGCCGCAAACATATTTATCTCCTCCCTTAAAAAGTATCACCTCTTCCTTCCACTGTTGCGGTATATTTTCTGTATCCCATATGGTCTTTATTAATTCATACACTTTATCACATACAAATTCACCTCCATATTTTAGGTTTTCGGCTGTTATTCCATTTTCTCCTGGGCTCTTGTTATTTTTCATTTTGTATATTACTTCCTAATTTCGTCCTTTCTAAGCTTTCTAACTTCTTCATCATGTATCTCCTGTATTTCTTCACTTATGCTCTTCTCTTTGTGATACGCTTCCTCTCCTTGTGTCCCTTCGTATGTGTTTAGCTCTTTTCAAAATAGTTTTTCCATCTTTTTTGAATATCCGTGTATTACCTAATAGTTCTCTATATTCTCCTTTGATATAGAATTGTTTTCTCTTGGATCCAGTTCTAATGGTTTTAACATCTTTGTAAAAATTTCTTATTTCCTTTTTCTTGTACTTTTCCTCAATGTCCCTTATTTCCTCCTCCTTATATTTACGCTTTTTTGCTCTACACATCTGCTTTACTTTGATTTTTTGTTCTTTATACAGATTTTTGTCTTGATCATTTTGTGTTTGTAAAAACTTTAACCACATCTTCGTTTTCTTGTTTACCTCTTCTTTGCATGCTTCATCCATCCAGTGATTCTTATTAATCTTCCTATTTAGTGGTATATTCTTCCTCATGGCAGTTACAATTGATTCCTCCAGTTTTTTCCATTTTTGATCTACCTCACCACTTTGTTCATCGTCGTTCTTATATTCTTCCTCTATACTATTAATATACTTCCGTGCTACTTCAGTATCCTTTAGCGCCTTAAGATCATGCGTTATTTTTCTTTTGTGTTTTCCCCTCTTTCTTATTGTTTTACTTAATTTTATTTCCACTGTTACGAGAAAGTGGCCTGAGTTTGCGTCAGCTCCTCTACACGTCCTAACGTTTTTAAGTTTTTGAACCACTTCTTCTTCTCCCAGTACATGATCAATTTGGTTTGTTTCCTTTCGTCCTGGAATTTTTCATGTTCATTTGTGTAGGTCCTTTCATTTAAAGTGCGTGCTCATTATTTTCATCTTTTGTTCTATGACAAATGTTATCAGCCTTAGCCCATTTTAATTACTCTTCGTGTTTACTTTCGCCACCTGTAATCTCTCTATACATCACTTCTCTGCCTACTTTTACGTTCATATTACCAATTACTAATTTAAGATCTTTCTTAGGGATTTTTTGGACCATTTCTTCTAAAATTCGTAGAATTCGTCTTTTATTTCATCGTTCTTATCTTCAGTTGGTGCGTGTGCATTAATTATTGTCATCATATTGTATTTAGTCTTTATTCTTATATAGCATAACCTTTCTGATTGGGCTCCAAAATCTTTAACATCCTCTAAATTTTCTTTTATCAGAAAGCCTACACCAAATCGCCTATTTTCGTTGCCACTTTTAAACCGTTTATAGTTATTAACTTTTTGTATGTTGTTCCCCGCTAAATGTGTTTCTCGTATATCTGCAATCTCTATGCTGTATTTCTGTAGCTCATTCACCAACATTAATACTGCGCCCTTTTCATACATACCCTGTACCTTCCATGTACCTATTCTCACGTTTTGCTCATTACTTTGCTGCTGCTGTTCTGTATCTTGTTGGTCTTTCTTATTAGTCTTTCCTTTATTCTTATAACCTATACCTTGGTAATCCTTTAATTTTTGTCCATATCCTTTGCCAGTTTCGTTATCAGAAACAGCCAACCTATCTGTATTTATTAGTTTTTTCTCGAGGTACGTGTTATTTTTCTTAGCTGCTCCTCGAAACTGTTCCCCTCCGGAAATCTTTCCGTTACTGTCCTTTTCATTGCAATACTTTGTACACTGTTTTCCTTTACCACCTCACCTAACGTCTCCACCCCTTCTTTTATATATTCTACCGTATACGCTTGACCATTGACTATTAGCTTATTAAATCTCATATTTGCTCTGTTTCCTTTCTGCGCTCCTCTTTAAGAATAGGTATTAATACTTTCCTTTCTTCCCGTATTGCTTTGCCAAAATCTTCATCTATCCAGATGTTCGTTCCCCTAAGTTTTTTGCATTTTGCAGTATTAATGTTTTCACATTTTCTCTAATTAATTTGACAAAAATTGGCCTTTTCCTTCCTTCTTCGTACTGCCCTAATCTTCTTATTTGTTCTATTTTCGTGTTCCTATCAATGTTTACACCAATTTTATGCAGTACTGTTAATATTTTTTCGTTTATTTCGTTCTCATTTTCCCTCTCCTCATCTACCACTCCCTTTATTATTATATTTTTACTCCTCACCTCTCTTTCAAGGCTATCTATTCTCATCTTCTGCTCCGCTATCCCGGATTTTAATTTTTTTATTTTCCTCCGTCACCTGTTTTATTTCAAATACTACCTTATCTAACTTAGTATTAATTTCCTTCATGTTTTCCTCTATTATTTGGAACATTTTCTCAATTTTATCGATCTCATTTATCCTTAGTTTTATTTAATTTTGTTTTCCTTAATTTAAACAGTATTTTGCACTATGGTTTGCCTATATGAACGTCTCACACGGCGTAAAGTGTTATCAGCCCAAGTCGACCTTTCGGAGGCGATAACCTTATCCTTGACGTTAAAATTTATGTTATTATGTATCTATTTGCCCCTTTACGATTTCTAGTTTATTACTTAATCTGTCCTTCTGATTACTATTCTATAATTAAATTTAAATCTCTATCTAATCTACTTCTTATTGATTATCACTTACGTGAAAATTTTAACTCTTAAAGACTCACTATTTAAGTTTATTTACGGAGCGCGATTTGCAGTGTTCGACGCCCGGTACTTTTCTTTTCAATATTGCTAATAAATAAGATGTAGTTTTATGGAAAATAATCCAAAGGACAAAATTGATAAAGATCTTTAACTGTTTGTTGAAGGTCGATTATTCAGAAAAACTTTCGAAGGCTCATAACAAAAAGTTTTGAAAGAATGTATGGATGGTGAGTAAAAACTTCAAATTCAGCGTTGATTCCTACTTTTTTTTAATAGTGAGAGAGTTAAAATGTTGCTCCATATAAGCAAATGTTGGTGAGAACTATAATGATAATTTTGAACTCTTAAAGTTAGAAATCGTAAAGCAAATATTGTTTCATCAGTAGTTAAAGATTCACACAGAAATTTTTACGTACTAATTTAGCTGCTACCTCAATTGGATGAAGAAAATTGAAGAATGTCTCTCAATTAAAAGAGTCATAGCAACACGTGGATTTGGGAGAACTGTTGAGCCTCTACAGTACACCCATATTCTGTTGGTGCCGGACGCGGTACGAAATACTCTTATTGCTGAGTCTCTAAACACGAACCGGGAAGTTCTATCTTACTTACGACCAATTTAAGGTCGGCGCACACACAGGTATGCATCCGGACAATTGTGCAAGTCGAGGCTGGGAAGCTCAAGTGTCGAACTAGACTTTAGGTTACACCAAATCTAGGAGTCGGAGGTGTTACAGCCCCACCCGTCATGACCAACAATGGGTCGGACAGGTTTGAAGGTTAGTGGGGGCGGGGCAAAGCCCCTCCCCTTTAATCAAGACCCAACTGTCTCTAAGCGGTGTCACCACCCCTGAGAGTCCAACATTGTAAAGGGGGAACCAGATAGCCGTCTTGGTCAGCTTGGCCCTCTCTCGCTAGTTTTCGTGTCGTTAAGGTTCCCCTTGCAACATTTGACGAGTACCTGTCGAGGTCACTTACGTGATACTTCTACCCCACTTTTATTGTCTAGCGGCATTTGTTGCCTACAGATGTGGGATTGGGTTTTCTTCATCACGTTTGACGATCCGCTGTCGAGGTCACTTACGTGACACTCTACTCCACATCATTTGAAGCTTCCCACGCTCATTACCCACACTCTTGTGGGATAGGGTAGCTAGAAGCACATTTATGAGTCTGCGTCGTAGAGTGAAACGTAGTACTACTCTTGTCGGTAGGGTTTCCTCCACCAGCTTGGACGAGCTACAGTCGAGGTCGCTTGCGCGAACCTGTACCACATATCGCTACTGGTATCGTCATATTTTACCCACGGACGTGGGATTGGGGAGATTAACAATTTTAACGGGATAACGCCAAATGTAGCAAATACTCATGTTAATAATACTCGCGTTGGCAGGATTCCCTCTGCCTCGTTCGACGAGTTGCCGACGAGGTCACTTGCGTGAACCTCTGCCCCACATCGTAACTACAGGCGGCATTTGTTACCTACAGTTCTGGGATAGGATAGTTCCACCCCCAGTTTTATGGGTAAACGGTGTGGGATCTCCAGTTTACCCGCCAATCGAGTGTTTTTAAGTTAAACGTCTTCCATACCTAAATAATGTTGTGTTATAACAGTGTCAAACTCTATTGACATTCAGAAAATCGATCGATGTTACTTAGAACATTAAACTTGGAACGAACATAAAAATGACATAATTTGTCAAATCTGGCAAAATGTGTGCAAAAAATGGTTTTTTCTGTTCAAAACAAGAATATAAAGTTGACGGAGATGCGGTATTGAAACCTTTCTAAACTCAAGATTTTCAAACATTGACTCCCTAAGGTAAGTAGCTTCCGAGCCAGAATCTGGAAGTACGCAGACTTCGTAACAGCAGCATATTGTTGGTACTACCGTAGTAGGAAGATTTGTAGATTTTTCAAACAGCTCTTAGAAGTGGTACATTTTCTACCTTTTGAAGAAGGATATGATAAAACAATTTTATTTAAATGGTTCTAACATCGGCATTAATTTGTTGTAAATATTTGGCGAGATGCCAGAACAAATGCAGTAAATAATTTGCATTTGTGAGTAGTGTGATATATCTTGCTATACCCACACTTTAGAGGAGAAGCGTATGTTAACATTTGTGTTACGCGGTTTTAGCTCTTGGAGAAAATATTCTAGACCAATAGATTCAAATATTTTAATAAAAGACCGTTTTGAATGCCTTAATTCCTTATAGTCTCTTCATTTGTGTCAGGTGCCCATAACGAATTTCTAAAGCACAAGAAAAAATCAACTGATTTTTGGATTAAACTTGTTTACCTGAATTATTTGAAGGTTTAATTGGTTCAAGAAAGAAGCCACAGACTGTACTAAACTTTAAAAGATTTAAGATTATCTCTTCATAATGATTGACGTTTTGAAGAATTACTAACGATACAACAATTAGCCAACTTCAGGAACACAACAGTTGACAGCAATTTGGGAACTTAACTTGTCAATAACAATTTGAGATACCGGAACAACTGTGGCAAATTCAAATTGTTTTCGATTGCTGATTTGAATAAATCACCAAAACGAAGTTTAGCTGCATTTTTGTTGGTTTAGCTGAAGAGTCATAACTGTCAGTTGTTGAATTTGTTGTTAAAGTAGCGGCTACTAGCGTGGCTGTGGAGCCATTAAAAGAAACTCGCAAGTTGTGTCAGCTTCGATGAACTAATTCTAATGTGGTACCCTCATTGGTATTCAAATTTGGTTTAAGTAGCGATTGGTAATTGTGAAAATCAGTATTTAAGTCTTGGTGTAAAGTGTTGAGTTGAACCGGATTTGTCAGTTTACTTTTAGTGTTAGTTTGGTTGCACAGAAAACGGCAAATAGAGGTTTCCATAAAATTCCTGATTTAACAATAATATTTAGCAAGATTCCAATATACACCTCCTTTCTATAGCAGTGTCACGATTCCTATTGTCCAATTAGATTCTACATTACAAATTCGGATAGAAAACGTATTATACGTCTTCGTACAGGCTATACTTATTGATACTGTAGAGAAACGGTGAGAGTACTATACTTTAGAATATTTGCGCAGTTGCCAAACGTTAGAGTAGTGAAATAGAATCAGCAAGTTTTAAATTTTTCTAAGAAAGTTTTTTTATAAAAGAGCTACAACCTTTTAATTAAATTTATAGACGTAAATTTACTTAAAAACATGAAACTGTATCAGTCTTTTTATTTAGGTCTTTGTTCTTTACAATGCATTAGTGAATTGGTTATTTCAACTTACTTTATGCTTGCAAGACATTGAGGTAGGTTATAAAAATCTAAAAACTAACAATCGTGTTTTTACTAACAATTGGTTTGAGCCTTTGATTTTTGAAATATGACCAACTACAATAAATGAATTCGGAATGTACAACAATTGCTAATTCGCTTTAATGCGGAGCACTAGAGTCGCAAGGAAGCGGACGCAGAAATGTTTACGGCAGAAGGGTGGAGAGAGAAAGACAGGGCGCTCTAAAATGAATTAATTACACCGTTCCGTTTCTATTCTTCTTTCGCTCTAAATATCCTTAATTCTGAGCACAAGCAGCGTTGAAAAATATGTTTCGAGCAGTCGAATTTTATTTCGGCTCGCCGCCCCTTCGGGGTAATCCCGGCGAGATGATGATTCAGAGGAATTTCAATTGCATTACTGTATCTGCATGTAAATTTACTCAATTGTCGGCGGCGCTATCACGGCGCTGCTCCTGATGGGGTTGTGTAAATGATTCCTTAAAATCCCATTGTCCGTTTGCCCCAACCCCGCGCCACGTAATTAGGGCTTTTATTTAACCGACCCCGGAATTAGCCGGCCCTAATTTCTTTCGAAATTTAAATGTTTATTAAATGTAAATTTCCGGGCGCCGCTGCTCGTCAGGTCGCAAGGGTCTCGGCTCCTCTAGGAGGCTCCCGGTGATCCCGCGCTGAGAATGAAGTTTAAACCGAGTACGTGGCTGTGCACAAGACAAAATCTGGCAAAGCAAATATGACATGATTTATACGTTCGCGTCGAAGCTGCCGCGTTGCAAAATTCTGAAAGACAAATACTGCCAAGCGTAGCAGTGAATAAGGGAGTATTAATGTCTGGCTTACTGTCGGGGCTGTTTTCTAATCTGAGAAATTGGATTAGCTTTGATCTAATTCGATTCGTCTTACTTTTCTATTTGCCTTGGGTCTAATTTGAAAAAGTTGAATGTCAGTTCAAATTAGTTTGAGGTGCATGTTAGCTCTAGTTATTTTTTTCAATAATCGATTGATAAAAATCTGATTATAATTTAGTGGAAACTAGAGGACAGAGCTGCTACCTTACACTGTAAACACAGATGCAGACTAATTACACATTTAAAGTGCCCAGTCACACGGAAGGTAAAGCAAATGGCGATTGTTTTGCCACCAAAACGTAAATTGCTCTTTTTTTGAGAGACGCGGTTTAATTTGGTTTTTGTGTTACAACTGAGGCACAACACCACCAATCAATAGTAGCAAACGTTTGTCTATTTTCTATCGTTAAGTCTAACAGTTCCTACATTATTGAAAGATTTTATAGCTCTTTGTGTTTATTCACTTCCTCCTTCATATTCTTTCTCCCCGTAAAACATTGTAATTTTTTTGTTACTTGCTAATTTAGCGACTTCACCCAAATATTTCTTCATTTGCTCTTTTTAAAGTATATTCTATCCAATTTCCCGTTTGTTTTTGATGTATATCCATGCTTATTTATTATGAAAGGCCACAAGGAAAATCAATCATTCGTAGTCACGAAACTCTCTTATTGTAACGTAATCAGGTGATTCGGCAAAAGGCAGTAGTCTGAAAGCAAACATTTGGAAAATATATGTACGTTTTTTCTTATTAAAATGTCCCAGAGGAAGAAAAATTTATAAAGAACTTTTTCAGTAAATCTGCTAACTAGGAAACTCATGCGAGGTATATAATAAGTTAAAGTTACAAGCTTTGACCAACAACTAGAAAACTCCCACATAAGAGACTTTAGTATCTTGATTTGTAACTCATCAATCTAAAGCTCTAAATTGTCAACAATACCCAACTGCTTGTTGAATAGCTCTGCCCTGTAAGCTTAAGTAATGTTTATCATATGCCATTTTAAATGCTCAAAGATACTTTTCCGTGTAATACTAAGACTCCACCCTAGTTCTTCTATCCATAACATCTAGTCTTGTACAGCTATTTTTATCATTCAGGAGATACTGCTGGTTAATTGGACCAAACTCACAATTAACTCTTAAAAATACATTGTTGACGTGAAAAGTAACAATCACACTTTGGTGGCATTTATATATAGAGACTTTCAAGTGAGTTAAACATTGACAACATTCAGTAGTCTCAGTCAAAGCCTTGGTCGAACCATACGAGGAGTTCTAAAATTTTTTGGATTAATCAGATAGTTCAATGTTAATTTTAAAGGAAAATAAAGCCAAATTATTTGTATCATCTGTTCTATTTATTTCACCAAACCTTTTAGACACCTCATATAACCCACAGTGAGCTTAATGTGCCTACTATTAAAGACATCAGCAATATGGTAGCATATATAAAGACCGTTTTATATTAGAGTTTTGGCGATGGTATTAATTTCAGTTTGTCGTTCCGTAGAGTCGAAAAGTTTGGAAGATTCTGTAATAAGAGATTTTGCAATTGGGTGATTAGACTAATAATGAGATGTAGCATTTAAGTAACCGTTAATATGGGGAAAACCTCATAGACAATATGATTTTGCAAGATTCTTTGTTACAAGGGTTTTCAGAAAAGGGAGGAAATCGTTTGCTCGACATCCACTGTAAACTTTATATTGAAATAAAGTTTAAGTGCGAAAAAATGGGAAATCGCAGTCTGTTAATGAGACCAGATAACAAAAGTATCGTCAACGTATCTAACAGATAGCTTTCAAAGGGAAGAAATCGAGAGCTTTTATTTTACAATTAGTAATAAAAAGGATAAAAGTGGGGAACTCACAGAAGCATCGTTAATTTGAATGTAAAATTTACTTTGAAAGATAAAGTAGTAGTAAAGTATATTGTAAGATGATTTCAATAACCGAAAGGTCTCAGGTAATAGGACATTGGTAAACAAGGAGGCGACATCTAAGCTGACCATGATATCATTTTTGCGTACAGGGAAATTTTTTGGGTATTTCTAGGAAATTGAGAAATGAGTTTCAGACTGAAGAATTTTGCAAGGCATTTAATTAGGTGGTGTGTGGGCAAATCGAATGCACTAAATTACACCATGTAAAAGAACGTTTTCTTTATACATTTTTGGGAGATCAAATAGTCCTGGGGGGGGGGTCCAAAGTAATTTTATGTTTAAAATTATCTTCATTAAAAGTTTCCAATTTCCTCAAGAAGCCGAAAAATACATTTCTCAAAGGCTACGAAATATTTATTAGTGGCAACGATTGCATTTTTCATAGGACGATTCTTTTTATTAAGTAGCGTTTTTATATTTGAGAACAAGAGGTTACTTGGAGTTAAGTTTGAAGAATAGGAATGAAAAGGCACTAGTTTTAACTCGATTTTTTTTATTTTGTCATTTTGATGGTGGAATTGTGTGGTGGCGTGTTGCCTTAGCAAAAGAGGAGTTCCTTGAGTGTTGGCTAAGAATTGTGTCATCAATTCTAGACGAAATGCCTACTATGCTAGTAATCAATATTTTCACTCACCAGTTTTCTATAGCAGTACTTTTTTGCAATTATCTTTATTATCGTAACTCTTAGTGGGGGGTCAAAGCATACATTTTATTTGTATTCGTCGCAGCAGTACATCGTCTTTCAAAATAACGATCACTGGCTTTTTGTCTTGCAATTCTCACGCCATTTTTGAAATTGTAGCGTTTCATCTGTATGTTTTTGAACTTATTTTTTTGTAATGCCTTTGCAAACAACTTGCCGTTTGCACCAGTCGTTACAGGAGGATGTGGTGGGAATTTTCTTTTGGAATTTGCCAATAGACAGATTTTCGAGAAATATCTTTTATTTATTGCTATGGGTCTTGTTGTCACTTCTCATGTTGAATGGCTTATTCATTATTTTTTTAATCAAAGTTATGGAAGTGAACCAATTGTTGCAAGCAACACTTAGATTAGTGTCATGAATCGCTTCCGTAAGCAAGAATGCAACACCTCTTGCTCATTATGTCAAACTTTAGAGATACTTTCCAAATTCTGATATAATATAAGGGTCATATAAACGTATTTATCTATATTACGTGGGTTGTCTCTATTACTGATGTTATCAAAGACTTTTGAATTTTAATGTTCGTGTCATGCTTTATCAAACTTCTGATCTCCATCTTCAAAAGAGCTTTAAAGTACTCTTCGACACAAAATTTTCGCTTTGTCGTTGCTATTTTAAATTTGGTTATCGATTTTTTTGTTAGATTCCCTTCAAAATCGTCGATTTTGAGCTTCTCTAGTAGAGCTGAAAGCTATAATATCAAAAAATAAGGAAAAACTGTAATTTTCTTCCAACTTAATTCTTAGGTCTCCAAAATTTCCATCATATTTACCTTTTATGCCTTTTGACATTAGGAAAATATTATTTTTGCATTTTCTGTTTCTTTTTCATTTCTAAGTACCACAGTTAATCTCAAATTCATGTACACAGTTTGTTATATAAAGATTAATGATTTATACATTTCGCTCTCTTCTAACATCTCATTGTTATTTTGTCAATTGTTCTTCTACGACTTTATCAGTATAAAGGAGTCACTCCTCATAAAGTATAATGAGGATAATTGAGAAACTTCCAAAGTTAACTCGACATGTATTTTATCGTTCTCATTTCTAATTGCCCAACCACTTTTTCTTGATTTATTCAACATGCTTAGCAAAATTTTATAACATGTTGTTTTTGCTCTTTTATTTCAAATACACCACTGCTTTGTATCTTTGCACATTTTATTAATTTTTTAAATTCTAATTAGAAAACAGACACAATAAAATGTTTTAATACACGTATAAAATTAAAAGATAAAAATACGAAAAAAATTAACGTTGACGTCTCGTCATCTTTATGGGATTGATAAATTCAGACTTCATCATTGTCAGACAAATATATAGTTTGGGGTAGCTGTTTCTTTAGTCCTGTGTGAATTTTATTTTGATGAAGAGAATAATGACCGCCGCTTGTGCAATTTTGAAAGTCAGCGTAAAATGTGATGGTAACTTTCTAGATGTGTTGTTGAATCATGTCAATTCCAAGTTCTCGATAGTCATTTTTTATAAACCAGGAGGCGTTTAGTGGTACTCTTGATGTTTTATGCTAAATAGTTTGTATTTTATTTAGATTCGTCTTGTCAGAACTGTCCTAAGAACATTTATGAGTACATTATCATGGATCGGATAAGCGATTCGTTTTAAGATTGCATTTTTTATAAGATACAGCTGCTTTAATCTACTATGTCCTTTAATGAGTTTCTTGAGTATATGAGTTGTGCATTGAGAGATATTTGGTTAGTTCGCCTTTAACACATGGTAGTTTCGTTGACGAGTATTACCGGATGATTGTTTATTTTCCTCGCAGTAAATAATTTTGCTTAAAATTTGGATCAATTTAGTATAAGGCTCTATTTGGAAAACCAATTGAATACTTTGTTAGTTGTTGATTAGAGCTGTGGTACGGTATGGCTCAGGTCTTCGCTTTGATTTAAAAGAGCTCCGTTATCAGCAAATATAGTTATTTTGTTCTGAATATATGTATGTTAAGTAAGATGGGACCCAGGACGCTACCTTGTGGTACTCCCGTTTGGATTTGTTTGCATTTAGAAATGAAATCATGTAGTTTCATGACAAATATAAAATTGTCAAAAAATGAAATGAAGATTGTTTTAAAGTATTCTGGAATTTATGTAGGATCTTGTACTTGAGGTCTGTGTGCCAAACACAGCCAATTTTTTGCTAATGTCAAAAATAGGACTTCTAGAATCATATTTAATGGTATTAGCCAAGCTTAAAAACCAAACTGAAACGCTGCTGCGGTGTTTAAGGTAATAATTTACTTTTTTGATTTAAACCACAAAAGTTTTTTTAAGAGTTGAGAAGAAATGAATCGGCCTATATCTGGAAAAGTCGTTTTCACAATTCTCACTTTTGTTAAACATTAGTATATTAGTACAACCCAAAAAGTCAGCAGTTTTTCAACAAGCTTTAGAAAATCCTGACCACAAGATAGAATTCGGGCAAACACTAGTTGTATCCAATTGTAGGAATTATTACCCGAGATTGTATAGAGAGAAGGTGGAGATTTATAAATCTAAAAATAATTTTAACATGGACGACGGATTCAATCTACCTAAATTTTAGTTTATCGTTCTTAAGGGGCAAAAAACAGACTGATATACGGTGAAAGAGCAAGTGACGTTAGAAAATGCCAAGATATTACCTGCAACGTCCCGATTGACGTCATCAGTTGTCCCGATTATCTACCACCGCGATGACGTCAATAAGGGTCCCCAACACCATCCCTACCACATTCGCGCAAGCATAAAAGAGAAAATGTATGGAACAGTTACTTAATTTAAAAAAATTATCTTCCGTCGCAGTTGTGGATAAAGCACCAAAGTTTCCAAACCCTGAATATTGCCTAACAACACGAGAACCACAGTATGGTTGCTGTTCAGTTCGCCCTGTCTTAGGTAGCTCTTTGTTTTAAATACCAAGGCTTTTACGGTCGGTGTTACGGTGCATCATATGGTTGGTTCTCGTGTTGCTAGGCCGTGGTCGGAGTTTGGAAACTCTTGACGTTTCGTCCAAAAGGCGGAAATTTTCTTCTGCAGATGTTCACCGCAGTTGTGGACGAAATGTTGAATTTCCAAACTCCGACTACGGCCTAGAAATACGAGAACCAACTACACGATGTACCAGCTGTTTGTTTTGTTGTTTATGAAAGCAAATTAGATTAAGTTTAGATATTAACATGTATTTGCACTGCCTCTAAGTTTATGTAATAAAGTTTTGGTCGTTCATTGTGACACGGCCATTTGAAACCAAAATTGTCTAACTACAAAAGTCCCATTTTTATCTCCTCCATAATTTTAAATTCTAGTGCTCATAATTGTTTGTTTGGCAGCAAGTGAGTTTTTGTAATACAAACTATGTCTATTTAGTAACTGACTTGAAAGCTATTTAACAAGGAACATTGGGTTTGAATCAAGTAGCATATTATTACTATATTATGGCCAAGTATTTGGTTAGTTATTAGAACAAAGATAAGAGACTTTTGTGAGGAAGATCTTAATTGTTGAATATAGGGCTTTAAAAGGTTAAGAAAAATTGAGAAGCTCTAATTATGATGGTACTCAGAGGAGAGGTACTATCGTTTGAAATTTATCAACTGCTCTTTGAATAGGTTTGGAACTCTTGCTGCTTTATTTGCAGAACTTTCAGTATTTGGAGGTCGTTAAAACTCTTATATAAAGTTTTTGTGCTTAGAAAATTTCAAGATAGTGCTCATATCCCTTCACTTGTTCTATTATCTTTAGTTCTTTTTTGATTGTATTATTTTTTTACAATTTTGCATGTTATCTTTTTTATGTCCTTTTAGTATGAAATTCTGATTTGATTCTTCTGTACTTGTGCTTTTGGTATTTTGCTTTTGTGTCTTTCTACTCCTAGCAAAGAAATTTTTTATTCTTTCTGTTGCTCCTTTGTTTCTTTTTTTCGAACGCAGATTACTAATTTATATCTATTTTTAAAAGTTTCATGTCCGTTACACAATGAATATTAAAAATCTACTTAAGTCAACTCTATGCGCTTTAAATTTATATTTTATTTACTTTATATATACGAATTTGTCTTTTTATTTGTCAATTTTATCACTTATCGTCTTCTGGGGTTGATATTTATTTATCCATATATGTACTCTACTTATTATATTTATTAGTTTTTGGGGAAAAATTTAAATTAATTTGCCACATTATCCACTCCATTCGCACTATTAGGCTATGTCGTTGTAGCTGCTATTATCTTTTTATATACAGGTTTAATGTTCCCAAGTTTCTTAGTGTGCGCCAAGTGTTCTTAATACATACGTGCACAAAAAAGTCAAAGAAGGGTATGCCCGGAGCTGATAGCCATTAAGTTAGCTCTTTGTTTCCAATCCAGTTAATAAAAATTATACAACATTCATATTGAACTGAAGTGAGGCGCCACAACGTTGCGAATGCCAAATTTTAATTTAAATATTAGTGTTATAGCACATTAAGGGTTTAAATCATACAAGATTGTTTAAGAACTTAGAGGCAACTGAAAAAGTTGATAGTTAAAGATAGGAAAAATTTTGAATGCTAAGTAAGTCATCACTGACAATTTAGTCAATTAGAAAAATTCCAAAAATGAGCCTATTGTTTTAATAATAATACGCTAATCACATTTTGTATTAATTACATAATTATATTCGAATGTCATACTGTCAAAGTGACAAAAATCTCAAAATCGTGACCGCATTTGTGTCCTAACGTTTTAATGTTAGTAATTGATTTATTAGTGTTGGACTGATGACAAGATATGTGAGTGCATTAAATATAAACCAGAATTATTTTTATTATTCATTAGGGCATTATAAAATCCGCTATGGTAAAATGCAGGCATCTAAATCGCACACAAATGCTTCGACCACCCCCACCCAGCCAGCTTCCGGGGATGCCTAGCATTTTCCAAGCCAGTATTTCGCCTGATGACAACCGCTCACGGCAGGAGCTTCTGCAGATCTTCAACCGCACCCAGCTCTATGGCGCTCACAGCAGAACAGTCAAACTTGGACCCTCCACTTTGTCGGACTCGTTCAACAGCATCGTGGCGGGCATTCAGAAGGCCACGAACTTGCTCGTGATGGTTGCAGGAGTGACGTCCTGCAGGGACGGCATCACCTTCATGCTTGGCATGTTCAGGATTCGCTGAACACCTTGGTCACCACTAAGCTTAACACTACATCATCTTCTAACGCTAGGGCTTCTCAGAGAAAAAAGATTAGGAGCTTGTCAGCTACGGATATCCACGTCCACACTTCGACAGCAACATTGTAGTCAAATCTCTGTCCTCTAAGAGCTTGTTTTAGTAGTCCAAAAAATAAGTGTGGTGTACCAGTGTAGTCCCGAACAAATTCTCAATTTTCTAGTTTGGGCAATTAGATGTTGTATAAATCAGAATAATGTTTTGGATTGCTTTCGCATCTCCGTAGTTTATTCCGCCCTTAAAAGGAATTTTAGTAATCTTTAATTGGTTACCATTCTCGAAAAAACGGCGAACAATGAAAATTGGCCTTAGTTGTCCTAGTTCTTGGTGATGTCGGTGACCTTTGTTTTTAACTCCTCCTGATTCTTCTATGATTTGCTGTCGCACGTGCACTTGAGTTTGCTTAAGAATATTATTCCTGAACTGTACCTTAAGTCTTTTCACAATTTAAGGCAATTTTACGTCCCTCTCAAAAAACGTAATAATCTGTCCTGCAACTAGGGTATCTCCAGCAAGGTAGCCTAGGTTCAATCCTGAGCTCAAATTTCTAGCAGGTGGCCTACTCAGTAACTAAAAATAAGGGGTGATAATTTGGTTACCCTATTGCCTTATATCGGAGAGTAGAAAATCCAGCCAGCTACGCTTGGCTGCTATAGAGAATGCGAGTGTTACGAACTTTCTGTAGCAATCGTTACTATTCTGTAGCTATTTCTTCCGATGTTCTTTGGGAACGTCGTTGTCGTCTTGCTTGGTTTTCTACTTCAACTTCCTTCGGGGTTCTTTCGACAAATAAACGTCACCTCGCTTCATTTATTGCTGCTGTTTCATCTGCAATTTGCTCACTTCTTTGTTTTCTCATGTAATTTCTGTGGTGCTCAGCTGTTTATATCCGTTCCATACCAAAGAATGCAAAAGGAACAGAAAAACTAGAACATTAGGATAAATAATTTAATTTTAATTTAAGTTTTTAAAATTGCAGCGTGCTTTAAAGATACGACGATCGTTCGTATGCTTCCGCGTGGCCCCGCCCACGTTACTCTAGTAACCAATGCTTTTGCACACGGTTGCACAAATGTGACGAACCAACACATCGCTTTTTATATATAAGTATGATGATGATGTGCAACGACCGGGCATTAAAAGTGAACATATGAGAAGCTAGACCTCTCACTTTGCAGTCCATGCCTCCACGTGGAGTGTTAGAATCTCAACGCTAACACGACTGGTTTAGATTTGACTCACTCTTGTAGTACTCGTTTCCTTGATACACAGATGAACACGTTAGAATTAGATTGATAACTAAAGCTTCTTTTAATCCTTAATATAAACAATAATTTAGTGCTAGTTCTATACTGCAAAGTATCATCTTACCGTGTTTACAAATAACGGATATTTTAGTATCATTCGAATAGGATAACGTTTATGATTATCTTTTATTAGTTACTAAACACTTGGATGGTTTAATCTGCTTAGACTGTTTTCAATTTTGAGATTTTTTATTCAAATTATTTGTTTTAATTAAATTTGTTATATGATTAAATCCGCAATAATACAGAACTATTGAATATAGTAAAATACTTTGATGTTTAATAAAATCGTTCCAATATTTAAAGAATTACAAACGCATCTGGGCGCTTGAAATACAATTCTTTAATTTCATATTTAAAAAAAATAAACAGTATAATTAAAAACATAACAAAGGCTTGTTATTTTAAATGTTGAAGTGTCATAAAATAATCTAAAAGATTTTCCAGCCGAAATAATATTTTGGCGACCTTGGCGTCGTCCTTCTATTCCAAAATGCGAGGCAGCAACTGAAATTTTTATTCTTGCTTCAACTGCTGCTGAAAAACGGCCTTATAAAACTAAGGTTTAGTGCCCCTGCAGTGTATCAGTGCCGTACGGTCGTGAATTGTCTTCTTTACTGGTGATTTGGGCGACGTTTACCTGTAATAAGGTGGTAGATAGAGGCCTCAGATGTCGTCTCGAATCTGCTCGCCGCCAAACCATGCCATCAAAACGGAAACGTGACTTGAATTCTGCCAGACTAATGGCAAGTAAAATTCCCTGTTGAACTCTCTGAGATATTTTTACTTTGTTATGTGGCATTAGCTACTAAGTATTCTGTTCGCCGCGGCGGGGTGCAACAATCGTAAACTTTTTACAGCAACCGAATGAAATTTTAACTTTCCATTCTCGCCTTTCGGCTCGATTTGCGAGCAATCGGGCAATAACTCAGCGCAGAATCGCATTTAATTATGACTAATTAATTAAGAAGTTTAAAAAGGAATATCCCCAGGCAATTAGACAACTGTTGATTCGATTATTATTAACGAATTCAAATTAAAACTCAGAACGCTGCGCACGCAGGGCCGTAAACGCGCTCGCTGGCCTGCTCGGAAATTTAGAACGCCGCCGTAAATTTCGCATCGCAAAGACAGGCGGACGTGCGTTTTCAGGACACGTTTTGCAGTCATATTTCCCGCATTCGTAAAACAATAACGCGGAGAGCGGAGGAGATAAAGAACGGTTTCTTTGAAATCCCGTGCTTTAAAAATCCCGTCGGATCTCTTAACAAGAGGCGAGTCCTGCTGCGTATGCAGAGTGTGACCCTGCGGGATGCTGCGCTGTTAACTCCCTTTTCTTTGCAGCCATATTTCTTTATTTCGCGGAAGGATATTACGCCCAAGACTAATAAAAGAAAATTGTCATATAACTTGAAAAATAACTCCTTTAAAGGACCCTTTGCTTTCCAGATAGAAATACATTTCGCAAAGCCGAGCTTTGTCAATAGAACGTAGAACTATTTTATTAAAGTACGAGACAATTTCTGCGTCTTAGTACTTTTATTGCTTTCCTTAAAAGCATGGACGCATTAAAATATATACAGCTGTATGCTGTGTGTATACATTTAAACATATAGAATGTTTTATATTATGCATAGCTGACATCTCAAAGGAGAATTGAGGATTTGATGGAACATGAACGTTTGTATGACTTAACGTAATGTTCCCTTGTGTATTTTTATGAGTAAAATGCACACGAATATTCAATTAACAATATCATATTAATATTACCAAAATTTAGTTAAGTAAATTACGGTTACGAGAACAGGAACAATTAAAGATTCAGTTAAGTTACTTACATAAAACCAATAACCCCGCTAAAATTAAAAACAAACTCTAAAGTTGCTTTCCAAAATGTGCAGATGTTTACAAGAAGTTTTGGTAAGCGTTCTTTAAAAAATCGTTTGTTACGTTAACGGTTTTCTCCGGTGGTTTGGGCCCTGAAAGTTTATACATAAATTACACAAACTCGCATTACAGTAGGGAACATAATTTTCTAGAAAACATTAAAATTCTAGTTGTGAAATCTAAAATTCAATTTTCATTGTAAAATATATTACACTAGTGTTTGCTGAAGTTGCAGCACCATTAAAAACAAATTATATATGCATTAAAACTTTTGTAATGTATTAAACGTACTCGTAAATACTGAAACACAATCGAGCCTACCCTTGCTTTATACAGCATAGAGATATCCGTGACTTTAAACCACAGTTGCAATTGTCAAGTCTTTAAGTTGTAAGTTGCATTATGTTTCTTACCATGTTTGGTTATTTACCAATGAAGTGGGATGACAAAGAAAACCATATAGCTGTAATAGTGGACCTGAAAAAGTGTAATCTTTAAGACATCCTCTCCACATTAGGTGCATGCTTGTCTGTCATACTAGAAAATTATTTAATGAGACTGGAGGTGTGCAGTATCGTCTAAGATCTAGAAGGCCACGTATAGTTCGGACTTTTCAGACAGGCAAAGCCGCAACTGTCCGAATTGAAGAAAATCCCCTTAGTAAGCAGAAGACTACAACTTGGGAAAAAGGTAGGAGAACAAAAACAAAGTTTTGTTTACGGATAAAAAAATGTTTACAATGGAGGGATCTTTCAAAAAACAAAACAAGAGGACATACTCTAGATTGTCCAAAGAATCATCTCACTTGATGCCAAGGGTTCAGAGATGTTATGGTCCATTAGTTTTAATGATTTTATAAAAGTGCGAAAGAAAGTTAGTAATACGCCGCTGTGTTTCGGAATTTTTTGGAAGTTGTAGTGAAACTCTTGAATCACATGGTTTTTTGAGGAGAGCTTTGGATCTTTCAGCAAGACTCCACCCCACCCACAAAGTACGGTCAACTGAAACTTGGCTGAACAACAACAGAGCAACAGTAGAGGATTGTTTTTCTAATGGATGTGGTGCGTGTTGCCATAGGCAAGTGGCGCGGATGTCTTAAAGCTTGTGTAGATGTCCGTTGTAGTTATACTTACCAATAACCATTTAATAAATTCTGAAAATATGCAAAAACAATTAATCTTTTTATTTTGTAGCTGTAATTATTGTGTAATGGTATTTATGGGCATACTACGTACTACAATTAGAAAACGATTAAAGTTTATACCTGTCCGACATTTGATTATATAGTTTCTTAGCTATGATGCATGGGGAAAGTAATAGCTCCTTCTTCTTCTTAGCTATTCCATGGGTCGTTGGATGTAAGTCTCTCTAAATCTAAAATTTATTCTTTGAGGTTTTCAGCCTTAATTCACCGCGTTGGCCAAACGTGTTGCGCGAGCGGGTTTAGGGTGGGAAGGGGATTAATAGAATTGATAGGATTTTGGTTAGGACATGATTTCCCTCAATATAGGAGGTAGGGGAAATCAAGTGCTCGCGTGGGCAGGGTCGCCAATCCCTGAAGTAAGTCTATCCTCAACCGGGATCGCTGAGGAGCACCTACCCGCTACCCAGAAGTAGTGACATCACGTGTAAAATAGGTCAACCAGATTTGGCACTTATAACTTCAACTGCGCAAAAATGCTTTGTTGTCTACAAAAAGTACATTACTTACCAACGATTTAGCGAATTTGAAAGAGGACGTGTTGTTGGCCTATATGAAGGGAGTGTTCCTTTATGAAGAATAGACCGAAAAATGAGTCACCATAGCAGTATTGCAGCGTGAATATAAAACCAGTGAAGAAGGCACTCATGCATGATAAGGGGAAGACATCCAATCGAGACGTGTCACTTTCAAAGACTTGCGATTACAGACCGTATCGTAACTTTAAGTGCGATGGAGCAAACAATCGTGGACTATTACGTGGTATCGATAGTATCATTTTATGCTTTTATGTTACCACCTATGACCTCTCTAAATCGACAAAAAAGGTTACAATAAATAAATATCTGTGGATATACGAGTTTCATAGAATCGTCTTTTCTGATGAATCTAAGATTTTGTTAACCCGAAACAATGGTCTGATATTAATTCGCCGTAGACGGGAAAAAGGGACAAAAAGATTGCATTCATTTGAGGTATAGAATGGCAATTATAGGTATTATGATGTGTGATACCCATAAGTTATGATAGAAGGTTTGAGTTAGTTACGGATTACAGTCTTACAGTCCACGGTATTTTTTTTCTTTAAAGGATGCCCCAAGTAATTTTTCAACGAGTGGTACGTAATACATTAAATTTCCTTCAACCAAACAGAGCGGAAATATCTTTGTTGATCTTCAATTGGTCGAAAATCGAATACCGTTGCGCGAAGTATATAGCGATATCCACAACCTCCAAGAAATCAGACTGAATTATGAAAACGAAAAAAATGCAGTATATCAAAACGTCATTTGCTCATTGTTTGACTCAATACCAAGATAAATGGAGGCGGCCACAAGAACTTAAGGTGAGGCTATTTGAATAAATATAAATGTTTAGAAACAAATGTTTTATCAATTTAATCATTTATTCTTCTTAAATTTTGTCAGATGCACATCTGGGTATCTTTTGTTGCCATCAACGCGGTGTCGTCTGCATCTGTTGTAATTGGTAAGATGGCGGCGATTATTTGAAAAGTATTAGTTCTATGGCACTACCTTGAGGAACTCCTATTTATATGAAGTAGATACGAGTAATTTCCTCTTTATATTTGACTGTAAAATATTTGTTTGTCAATATAATACCTGAAAGCACGGTGTAGGGAATTTTTGTTTTAGTTTGCATATCATCGAAGGCTTGTGTAACATTCATGAATGCAGCAGAACAGTACTTCTAACTTTAAAAAGTATTATTTTTAATTTTTACTGTCGGTGTTCTTGTTTGGTTGTTGCATATCTTTTGCGCCGTTATTTTATGATTTCCCCAGTTATAAAGTCAAATCTTGGACTTTTGTTTGAATTCGGGTTTCTACAAATTATAAAAATGTAATTTCACACATTTTATAGCATTAATGCAAAAATACATATTATCTTTAGATGTTCTCATTCATGTCTCGTTCTATTTTCTGATTGGCCATATACTATCTTGTGTTTTATTTGTTTTTGCTGTTCCTTTCTACTAATATGTAGTTTCAAAGGTAAGTAGACCTTCAACATAATTTTGAATAATTTGATCCCCTCCATTACTTTTCTTCTTTCAGTGTTTTGTTAAATCTTGCTTTGGTTTCTGGGGTTTCAGTTGTCACCTACCTTTTCCGTGGCCTTCCAGTATTAAAGTTATTTTTCGTTTGGAATTTGAACTGAAAATGGATTATTTTAACGCAGAGTTTTTAATAAAATGTCAATATTTCTTTTTCATCAAGCAAATGTTTAAGTTAGTCCCCCTGCTCGTTTTTGAACATTGATGATAGTGGAACTCAATGCTACGATCGTGAAAGAATGATTTAATGAAAGATCGGGGTTTTGCTAGGCAATAACCAGTAGAAATGTCTTTAATAACACAAGTTAATGGTATCAGGTATTTTATTTCTATTATCATATTTGCAGGTGCATTCTATTAGCTTTAGACCTTTACTAATTATCAATTTTGAGTTTCATCTATGGTATTTAGCTTTGTAATTACCGTCTACCAAACCTGGCAAAATACTCAGCTTACTCCTTTTCTATCAGATTTAATGTGAAGATAAAGAAGTTGTTGTTTCTCGCTTATCTTCAGTTGCCTGAGTATGTCTTGTCTAGAATTTCGGGACTTTGTGATGCTCAATTGTATTTTTGATTATTAATACCATATCCCCATGGATTGCTCCATCCATATATTGGAGTTTATATATATTGTTGTTTTGAATTATTAAATAGTTTTTTTAGTATAGGGCGATTTACATATTAATATTGCGTCAATAGTATATTCTCTAAGGGGAGCTGATAATTAAGGGTCACGATGAACTACATCGCTACGTTACAAACAGCTATTAATAGATGCACGACTATTAATTGAGTTTATCAAGTAATTTGTGTCCATCAGTTGCGCCATTTACTTACAAATTTATCTATTATATTAGTTCTATCTTCAAAATTATTTGAGTTTGTAATTGTAATGTCAATATTACTATTATTATTAATGGCTGAAGCAAATAATGTATTTTTTATAATTTTTTATTAAGAAATAATGTTATTTTTATGTTACTCTTGTTGGATGTTAGGTATTAAGGGAGACAATTTTTTTGTTTCGAGTATATCCTCTCTTTTGTCTCTCTTGTCGTACTTCTTCAATTATTACTTTATAGCATTGCAATTGAATTATATGATATATTTATTTATTATTATATTGTTCGTGTCAACAAGAACAAGTTAAATGTTTTTTATCCTTATTACTTGTTGCATTAAGAATGTGGTTTTTAAGCTGCTCAATATAAAGGCCCTTTCTAGACACTCGAAAACTTCTTTATCTTTGGTAGGTATGTGTAATGCCTTTTCTCTTTTCTCTAAGGACCTGATATAACACATTAATGATTTACCTTTAGTTATCAATCTGATATCACCATTTACTAATTTAATCCTAAATTGTTAACAAGTAAGTGGGCTTTTATAATATCTGATAAGGAGATAGAGAGAATTTTTTTTCTATTTTTTATTTTATAATATTTACCTCTCTATCTCCTATTCAGCATTTTCTTGTATCCAATATTAGATGTAAGCCTTCCCTTTATCTTTTTAGTTTTCTCTGTCTATAGCTTGTATTTACTATAATTTTCCGGTTTCTTTTTTTAAGTTATCTCCCAGGGGGAGACCCCTACTGGGCGCGTCCCCAGGTGGCGCATAAGGGAATGTCCCTTCATAACGTTTTTTTCTAAGAAAGGTAGAAGTGGTGAGATAATGCCAAAAATCCCTAACGTTTATAATATTTGATGATTATTTGAATTTATATACTTGCATTCTGTAATAAATTTCTGTTAAAAATTTATTAGTTATGCACCTCTCTACTACTTTTTATGCCAAGGTTCTTTGAAATTTTTTAAGTTTTCCATGAAATTTATTAAATTTTTCACGCGTTTTATGCCAGTTTTACGTAATCAACTTTTGCGTGACTAGGCATTATAAAGCCCATTTGACGTATTGTCGATGCATCTGTATTGATATTAGCTACCGAAGCTGATAAAAATTAAAGAAAGCAAATTTGTTATTCTGTAGAAAGTAGGACATATGTATCAAGAAACACCAAAGCATACATATAGAATATACGGTAAAACAAAAAGAAAATAAATCAAAGTGTCAGCATGATCGCGCTTCTTTCTTCTTAAGACGTATTAAGTTTTTTTTAGAAAAACATCCCTAAGGGAATTTATTGAAATTACTATTTGATTATTAAATAGATCAAAATTACTATATATATATATATAACTATTACTATATAAAACTTAAATCTAAGGGCTTACTCACTAGTAGCCCTTAGTTTCTAATAACTTAATTGCTATAATATTAATGTGTAGACTAGCACTATGCTCTACTTTATACCAGGCACACTCACTAGCCAACTCAAAAGGATTTACTCTCTTAAGTCTTCTTATCAGGTTGGTGTTATCGAGGAGCTGGATAGCCCCGACATTTACATGTTGGCGGAGGTATTGTTTTGACTCCTTGCATCTCTAGTGATAGTTTAGTCCACGGTGTCCATTTGAAGGTCTCGATGTAGGTCACTGTTTCTGATATACCAAGGCACATTGACAGTCTCCCTCAGTACTTTAGATCTTTAGATGCTTAGGATATTACTCTTGCTAGCACAGCCCGATAGCTGAAGGCGGTATGTCTACACTAGTTTGAGGATTTGTTTATGTAATAGTATTTTTTATATGTTGATAGATCGGGACGTCTACCAAGTAACCAACACATTTTCTTGTAAATTATCTGAAGTTCTTCTCGTTTCTTTTTGACACGGATTTTTTAGCGAAGTTTTGCGTCTAATGCGATGCCTAGATATTTTATTTATGTTAACTGGAATTTTTTAAATCTGTTAAATTAAAATGTACTGATTTAGTGTCATTCAGTTTGATTCGCCATCTTTTGGTCTAATTATTGATTTGGTTAATTGATGTTTATTTGCAACATCTTAGTGGCCTTTGTCTACCGCTAGGATAGCAGTATCGTCTGTAAATATAGCTATTGTATCTTGCTCTAATTGTAATACGTCACTGATATAGATCAGGCCCTAGGACGCTTCCTTGTGCCATTCCTGCTCTGATTTATTTTAGTTCTATATATGCTTCATCTTGTTTTACTTTGAGGAATCTGTCCAAAATGTAAAATTCTAATAATTCTGAGTAAGCCCTTAGAGTATTTCTGTGGGAGTAGTGTATTCAGTTTCTATTTTAGCCCATCAAAAGCTTACTAAAAGTCTGCGCAGCATCAACGAAGGCGTTTGAGAAAACTTCGTTGCTTTTTAGTGCCTTTTCAATTATATCAGTGATTATATGAACCCGGTTTAAAATAGAGTGGCTTTTTGTAAAGCCAAACTGATGATTTGGTTTTATATTCCTTTATTTAATAATAAGCTTCAGTATTTTCGTTAGTATTTTTCATACAGTCCGTTAGCATAAGCAACAGAAAGATTAGTATGATGCAACTTCATTAGGGGACTTTTCTAGCTTAAAAATTATCATTACTTCTGCTACTTTTTAACTAATCTGAGTGAGGCATTAATAAGATGTGTAAGTATTATTGTGACTTGCTTTATGCGTTCTTTTAATAATGCCTTCTCCAGTAATGAAATCAAACCCAGGAGCTTTATTTGGATCAATATTTTAGGTGCGATTTCCTTTGGAGAGGTTGGTCAGATACTAATGTTATCTCCATTGGGAAAATCTCAATTTGGGATTTTTTCTTCTTGGTTTGGTTGAAAGATATTTTTAAGGTGTTCTGCAAACCTGTTCGCTTTTTGCATGTTATTTCTGGTCGTAATATTAGAACATTCTGCATTATCGGCATTTTTTCTCTTAGTGGTTTTCTAGTGGGAACAGTTTGCACTTTTATAATTTGCTAGCTCACTCAGAATATTACTTAAGTAATTTTTTTAACCATTTAGCAATATTATAAATTTATTAATAATCGCCTATTTAGTAGATCCGAATTATAGATAGGCAGAACTTCAAAAGAAAAATAAGTGAAGTGAATGTTTTTAAATAATTTGTGCCTATGCTTTATAACATTCAACTTCGCACTTAAACATCTCAAATTTACAAAAAAACTATAAACACTATGTTCAATTATTTTATAATAAAACCTTGTAATATATTCTTATAATGCATAATACAGCTGTTTGCGTGCAAACTATATGTTGTAGTTTTAAAAATATTGATGACTTAAATAGAGATACCTTTGGTATTTTTATTATTTGGTATTATTATTATTTACATCCGACCAATTCAATTAAAAAATATATTAAATTATGTATTAATATATCTAGATTATTAATTACAATTGATTATTTTAGATAACAATTTGCATAGTGCGGATAAATAGTAAAGGCAGTAATGATAATAATAACAATACAAATAATCGTAGACTAACGATGCTGGAATAGTAGTGTCATAAAGGCAAATGGATTTTTCTCCTGATGGGTTTTATTCTGATTCCGAATCGTTTCGCTGATCTCTTATATGCAGGACTGTAACGGCGAGTGCTTCCTGCTGTACCTGTCTGGATATGAGGAAAAGCAGTTTGCTGCAGGAGATGAGAGCTACTTCCGCCAGTACGACAATGGTTTGTTATTTGGGTCAGCAGGCCAACAAATCGCTGTCAATGGAGTAAACGTTAGTACAATGCTTATAAAAAATAGGTATAAGAAAATTACAAATTTAAGCATTTGAAGTTTTGTTAATAGTATAAGTAATTATATTAAATATAGAAGTATTTGCTATATTTTGAGCGAAAAGAAGAAATATAATAGGAAGTATGCTATAAAAAATTTATCAAAGATAGTCTATTACTAATTTTAATTTTAAATGAAGATTTAAGTACTCGCAATACGTAAAATAGAGTAGTAACAGTCATACAGGAGAAATATAATATTATTTAAGGTAATAAAAGTACATGCAATGATTAAAACCTTGATTAGATTTTCGGCTGTACTAAATATTTATTTTTTGACTTATTTACAACATGTTACTATTTTGATATTCTCATCAGTTTTAGTTTGTAATTACTTCTAAGTGTCTTATAAGTTGTTCTAGATATAATTTAAGCCGCATAATCTTATTGGAATAAAATCTAGAGACTGCGATAGACATTTCCTTTCTCTATGGTCCAATGTATCAACGCTTGCACCTTTATCGTTGCTCATTCTATCATTTTAGTCTTTTTTACAGTTTTCAAATCAATTTTCATGACTTTTTGGTAGTACTATTTAATAGTTTATGCTCTCTAGCTTAAACAGACGTCAAAAATGTGGGAACTGCAGCTACATAATCATCATTTTCAGGAAGTTTACTACTTCAACATAAAAAATTTTCACGTAGAAAATTTTTAGGTATAAAAGCAACTTGCAGAAGCATTAAATATTACTCAATTTCAGATCACCTGAAGTTTTAAAAAATCGGGTACCATACAAATCTAAAGAACAAATCCTGTTTGATATACAAAAAAGTTTTACATGCATTCTCATTGGAAATGCTAAAACGGAATATTCACGGAAGGAGGACAATTTTTGTATTTGATAGGGCCAGAAACATATTGCACATTGAGCCATTTAAAAATAAACCAAACAATGATTTAATTTTAATCATATCTTCAAGTTCAAACGTCCAAAATATGTAAAGCATAACAAAGTGGTCTTTCAAGGATCCGATGCTCGACTACATAGCGAGAAACAGGTCAAAAATACGTTGAAGGTGTTTAGTTGGAATGTCTTACTCTATCTGTTGTATTCACCAGACATTTGTCTTCCGACTACTACTTATTTAGATATATCAATTTTCTTCTAATTTAATATGTGTATATTTTTAGTATTATAATTAAAATTTTAACAATTTTACAAAGGTTTATATATTTTTGTGTCTAAAATCGAGCGAATTGATAGTTAAAACCTCAATAGGGAACTAGCATATTATAAAGTAGCAATCCATTCCTAGTGGGTGCAAAGTTTTAAAAATGTGAACATTATTGACGCCCTTCTGCAACTCACGAACCTCACAAAACCTCTTTTCTTTCATTCCACACTTAACTCCACCCGTCAGTGAAGCGTGTGGTGTAATGGTAAGGTGCGGAACTGACAATGTTTTGATCCTGGTTCGAGCCCTTTTGGGTGCAGAAAGTTTACCTCATTATCTAGGAGTGAATTTACATGTTTGAATAGAAAAGGCCTTTCCTGGACGCGCCACATCGGCTGCCATATTCTTCAAAATATCGATTGATTGATTGGTTTATTGTGATTGTTGCTTTGAATATAATAGGTATTGCAGAATTCGGCTGACAATGATAGCCGGCACAGCCGCATGTTCATCCAACGCCGCTGAACTGACCCGTGACAAGAGCAAACTGCTACATCGACTAGTTTGTGTCATCGAGTGCTACGTCGAAGGTAAATTTTTCACTTCTATGTTTTCAGGTTGAAATCAATATCTTCAATATTTTAACGCGAACTTCAGGTGAAGTCGAGATGGAGATGGAGATCATGGAAGAAGCAGGTGAGTCCGACCTCGAATGGGACCATGAAGAACCCGACGACGACGAAAAAGAGGAGGAGATACCTCATGAGAGAGTACGTTGGTTTTATCGCATTGTGCATCTTTCTTTTTCATGTTCTATGTTATGCACATTTTCTTTTTATTCTGTTCTGATGATCTGATTTATCGCTCATTATCGGAGCGGGAATACTGGAGTTCGATCAGACAAGCGAAGGAGTAACACTTGCAGTCTCCAATCAACGCAGAGTCAACATCGATGGATCAAAGACGAAAAGCAGCTACGATTACTTATGTACTAAATTTTGATGAGAGGAACTCGGATTTTCTGCTTGTAGAATAATATTTATTGGCGAGTTTGGGTATAAATTATTTCTACGTAGTTATTGCAAATACTAATAGTTTTGTTGTGCGATTTGTGGTTAATGGCCCTGATTGATTTGTTGTGAATACTGAATTATGGTAAAATGGCGTCACGGCTTTGTGTCGTCGTATTTACAAATTAATTAATTGAACCAACTGATTAATATTAAACTAATAAATAAATACGCTCGACCATAAGCAAAGCTGCGATTCGCAGATATAATTGATTCGCACAGGTCCACTCTTCTTAGATGCACGGGCTGAACTATTATGTGCAATTGTGCTACCAGAAGTTCTTTTACAATAAGATACATTAATAAAAACTGAGTACATATATTGTAGAAACAAACTTTTTCTGTAAAAACAGGTATAAGAGAGGTTTTTTTCATTGAGGTGCACTTACTGGCGCCGCAGCCTCAAGAGCTTTTGCGCCTCACGTCACGATCACGATCACGATGAGTCTTTTTTTATCCATTGTTGTAGACCTTTCCCAAAATTTTCCATCTTTCTCTGTCCATAGCTAACGTCATCCACTGTATTCCTGCAACGTCTTGTGTATCATCTCGCCATCTTCTACTACGTCTTTCTTTTTCTGTTTTGTAACTTTGCCATCTCCACTGCAATGTAGTTTTAGTCTATCTATTATCTTGTTTACGTGCCAAATGGCCAGCCCATTGCCATTTTAGCTGTGCAATTCTTTCCATAATATCATTAACTTTTGTGTGTTAGCCTATTCAAGTGTTTTTCTTTTTTTATCTATTAGTTTTATTCTGAGCATTTGACTTTCACTTGCTCTTTGTGTTCTCACCAACCACTGAGAGTTTTTTTGTAAGCCTCCAGGTTTTACAGCTATACATGATCGTCGAGATGGCCCATTGAAACCTTTGCCTTTAAATAATTTGGAACTTCTTTGCCTTTTAGAATGTAGCTGAGTTTTCCAAATGTAGACCAGCCTATTCGTATTCTTTTTGTAATTTCTTCAAATATGTTTTCTTTATCTGTTCAGATTTGTTGACTTAAGTATAAACATTTATCAACAATTTCCAATGGAGTATCTTCTAAAATCATGTTTATATTTTCGCTTGCGTTTGTCAATATTTTAGTCTTCGTCTTACTCATTTTTAGTCCAGCTTCTCTTGAGCGGTTGTTAAGTTTGTTAATCATTTCCTATAGTTCTTGGTGATCTTTACTAAGTATAATAATGTCAACATCAAGAGGGTCAAGTTCACTCTGTCAGTATTTATAGCTTTATTCGACCAATCCATTTGACAAAAGACATATTCTAGCACCCTGGTAAATAGATTTATAGATACTAGCATTATTGTAGATATTCTTTATTAATTGGTTATATACGCTGCTTATTCCGCAGTTGACCAATGAGTTCAGTATTGCCCAGATTTCTACGGAGTCAAGTGCCTACTCGTAATCTATACCGACTATGTATAGTTGGATGTTATATTCTTTGCTCTTTTCTAGTAAGTTTTGCATTGTTTGAAGGTAGTCGCATGTACTGAATTCTGATTGGCATCAAATTTGGTCGTCAGTCGGTTGGTGATTATTCTTATACATAGCTTATAGAGTTGTGACAAAAGGCTTATTGGTTTGTGGTTATTTAAGTCTACAATATTTTTTATGGACGATTATGACTTCTGTTGTTTTCCATGATTTAGGGATTTCTTGAGTTGCTAGGCATTTATTATACATTTTTATAAGTTGTTGGTAAAGCTTCTTTCCCGCTTGTTTTAGCATTTTAACAACAATACTTTCTGGCACTAACAATCTATTGTTCTTCATCTTTCTTAAGGCGTTTTTAATTTCGTCTTTTGTTATATCCGATATTTTGTCCGAACCTATAACTAAGATTTTCCTCTCTCGTCTGGATTTATTTTTGATTCATAGAGTTCAGTGTACTATCTTTCGTTTTCTATATTACTTCTTTCTTGATATTGTATTTTCTTTGTGTTTAATTTCTACAATTTCTATTTGGCCTATTCTTCGAGATTTCTTTAAAGTTTTAAATTTTTTATTTTATTTCATGTCTTTAGTATAGTCTTTATTTTGTTCATATATCTTTCCGTATTTCGTTTTTAATCAATTTATTAAATTCTGCTAATTCTTTCTTGTTTAAGTCATTTTCTATTTCGAAGTTTCTTTGCCTTTTATGGGGTTTTTTGGCTAATTTTTGTTATTTTGGTTTGTGTCTGAAAGCTGCTTTTCGTACTGCTTCTATTTTTGCGGACGAGAAATGCCCGTTAAGTTTATTTAGATCTTGTACATCATCTGTTTTATCTAGTGTCAGCCTTTCTTAGTTCTTCCTGAAAGAGTAACTTATTTTCCATCAGTCTGTTAGTGCAAACTGATTTATTTCAATTTTTAAATTTTTTAGCTTTAAGTGGTTGGAGATTAATGTACAGCTTTGCTCTAACCATTCTGTGGCCACTACCAACGTATTTATTATGTAAATGTTGCTTGACCCTGCAAAATTTACTAACATTTCTTTTATGATTTCTGTGGTCTATTCCATGTGAACCTATGCTGTTTTCAGTTTTTTCCAGCTTTTTGCCTACCTTTGCATTAAAGTCTCCAATTATTAGCGAATAAGCGGTTTGGTTCTGTTGTAGACATTCTGTTAGTTCTTTCTAAAAACTTTCTGTCTTCTCCTTCTGATTTGAAGGTAGGAGCGTATATCTGTATAACTTTGAGTTCTTATTTTATATTTAAATTAATTGTTATATACCCAATTCTATCGGATATACATTTGTAGACTACAATGTTCTTTGTTAAGACCTTATGTATTAAAAATCCAACCCCGTTAATTTTTGCTTTAGCTTGTTCCTTATTTTATGGTATGTCTTTTAAATTTAAATTTCTCAGATGTTCTCCAGTATGTCTGATTTCACCTTGACTTATTATGTCCCATTTTATATTCTGTATTTCGTTTTGTAACTCTTCTAATTCCTCTTCTGTGGATAACGTTGTAACGTTATATGTCATTATGTACATTGTTCGTTTCCTTACATTGTTTGTTTGTCCATATCGACCAGGTCCAACGCAGGTATTCTTAGCACTCTTAGCCTCTCTCCTTGCCCGAACGTCGTCGTTTGTTGTAATTCTGACTTCTTTCATTTTGGAGAGTTTTTTTTTACATTTGGTACATGGGTTTAGGGAACGGAAAGGGTATGATAGGTGAGATAGGACCATTTGGGTTAGGATACGGCTCTTCCTCAGCATGGGTAAGAGAGAGCCATAGTTCGTGTAGGCAGCGTCGCTTTCCTGAAGTAGATCTATCTTTGTCGGGATCACAAAAGAGTGTCTACCCGCTATTATTACAAACTCACATCAATCCATGGGTTTCCAGCGAGACTCAAATTCATCCGTGCTGCGTCACAGACAGAGACGCACACAGCGGCAGCCCAAATTTAATAATTTATTGTTCTTTTAGTTAGTCTAACTATTTTTGTTAGCTAAAATCAGACTATGCTGAACATTCCTCGTATGCAGCTATAAATATTAAATATTGATAAAGTGATTTACTTGCTTTATTACAACGAGAGTTTGGATGAATATTTCAGCGCGTCATGTAAGGTGCATGGTAACGGCGCGGAGACGTGCATCAAAATGCATAATACACCGAGAGCGTTTAGATGCGGGGCGGATTTGTGCGCCGCGAGGGCATGCAAAACAGTGGTTCTCATTTGAAAGGCTTCAAAATTAACTAATTAACAGGAAAGCTTGTAACTGAGCTAAACAACTTAAAATTCAAGCCCTGTATCTCGTTTAATGCCGCTGAAAGGATACCAGCATTTTAAATAGCGAAGAACTTGTTTATTCCGAAGCAACTTAAAGCAGGTGCGCCGGAACTTTTCGCGATCGAAGTCGAATTTCAAGCGCGCCTCCTGTCGACTAATTAACTGTTGAGAGCATCACTCGCATTTAATACAGCCCGAGCACGGATAATCGCAGCGCTTATCGATTGGGCATCAATAAAAGTTGGACTCGAATTGAGAAGTAATTTCGTTCTATTTATTTTTTTAAGGTTTTGTGTACTACTACTAGGACACCACATTTGCAAACTTTATCACGGCCTGTTAGCTAACTGCTTAATTGTTATTAGGGTAATGGCACAAGTATGATTAAACACGCGGATGTACGGTCTTGTTCAATTGTAACGCACCTGTGATAGTAGGAGACTATCCTGGGAATTGAATTTCCATACCTTGTATATTAATGTAGCGAACTCAACTTGCTAACGTATAGCTTTATGTTCCACTGCTTTGTTCGGGTCTACACAGGCTCGGTTGGTGTATGCACAATGGAAACAACGGCGCACATTCGTCGGCTCCGTAGAGATGGAAGTACGATAACGTAAAGAGAATTATACCGAAACGTTGCGGGCTAAAATATATAAACGAAAAACAGTATTTCGTTGTGTTGCGCGATTTGTCAGTTCTGGAATCAATGATGTATTTTTTGTAAACGTATAAATGCTGGTCTCTTGAGCTTTGCTTTGAAAGCGACGAGTTGTTCAAATTTACTTTTTAGCCAAATAAAAAGCGCAGTAATTTATTTAAATTTTCGCCTCATCATCGTTTTTCCCACAATAGCGAGAAGCACCGCAAGGGAGGGGGGCTGAATTGTTTATGTTTAATTGAGTGTTAATTACCGGTTTGTTTTGTTACAGGGATTTTTGCAAAGTATCTTGATTAACGAGAGATGCATGCATGTATCGCGAGTTCGTTCGATGGTACAAAACAATGCGATGTATATCACCGGTGGCCAGCTGGCCCAACAACGACAAATCTGCTACCACACAATGGTTGGTTTATCAAATACGAACTGATTGCAGTAATCACGGCCCATCATTGTTGGTTTGCTACTGGTAAATCAAATTGTCAAATGACTTCCTCTGCGAGCGCCCCGATCGATTCCGGCTGTTTCTGGCCGCTTTGTCCGCGGTCCGGCCGACGCAGGAAGAAATTCAGGAAGCTCCGCACTCGAATTCCCAGGATTTTTTGCGTCTCGTCGAACACTCCCGACACTATAAATGAGTGCGGGCGAGTGGTCTCATAATAAACTAAAAAGAAAGCTGGCCGTTCGGGGAAAATATAGAAATCTCGCTTTAACCTTTACTAGTAATTTTTTGTTACCAGTCTATAGGCCAATAAATCATTCAGGATGATCTATAAAATTTTTATTGTTTATATATTTGTTTTTTAAAAATATAAACTTCACGTTGTAGTGATTTATAGTTAATTGCTTTTAATCATAAAAATAAGTGATTCTCATTAAAATATAAAAACAAAGATATAACTATTAGCTGTAAATTCTAGAGTCTTTAACAAAATAAAGTACATCATGATAAATTTCATAGATTAAAAATTTATTATACGAAAATTATTATTATATATTTTCGGTTTAGAATATTTTTCTGAACTGTCTGATGTACTCTACCACTTTTCCGTCTACCTCGAGGTGTCTACTCTAGTATTTGTTTGGATATGTTGTGATTCTCCATTCTTCGTACGTGGCCATGCCATATTAATTGTTTAAGCTGAATGTTATCTGTGACTGTACTTTCTATACCCATGCGTTGTCTAATTTATTAATTTCTTATTCTTTCTCTACGTGGGATTCTCATTGCTCGTCTCATCGCATCCATTTCACTGGCTTCCACTTTTCTCTTGTTTTTTCTTTTTTTGATCATATATTTACTCCATAAAGTACCTTTCAGGCATCTAACAGCCCTTTTTGCTTGTATTACTCTGTTGTTAATTTCTTGTTCATTTCTTCCTGCCTAATTCAATGTTATTCCCATGTACATATATACTGTCGAGTATTAAGTTTATTTCATCTCCTTATATACACAAATATTCGATTCTATCAGTGTTCACCATGTCGTTCTTTCAGCTATTAATAAAGTCGTTTTTAATTTTATTCTTGATCTTGATGCCTTGTACAAATTCTGTAAGTCTTTTGTGTAATTTATATTGGACTCTTGCAAAACTTCCCTTAATTTATTTATTGATGCGGTATCATAAATTTTTGAAGGTCGATGAATGTTGTGTGCACTTTTTGATTAATAGCAGCCTTCTTTGAATTATTTTTTTAAACGATATATCATTATCATTACCAGTTTTAAATCCGCTTTGTTCTTTTTTTAGCTGCTGTATTCAGTTACTCTTAGATTTCTAAAATTCTTCCTTTGTCGGCTCGTCGTGCTCTTAATGAAGATACCACGAAGAAATGTATGCCAGTTTCCATTGACTTGGGTAGGGATGACTGTTTAAACATCGATTTACAATTGTTGTATTCATATGATATAGTTTTTCGGTGCCGCATTTTAGAAGTTCTGATTATTTTTTAACCCTTTAATAAATTTTATAGTGGTGTCGATCGTAATAGTTTTCTCGCATGTTTATGTGATCTTATGCGCTTTCGATTATGTCTGACAGCAAATTGTATATTTCCTCTGTATTGTATTGTTCTGTAACATTCTTACGTTAATCTATCTCGTCTAGCCTCTTTGATATAAATATTTCACGATACTCTGTCATTAGATTGTCTACTATATATATATATATATATATATATATATATCTACATATATATCTATCTATCTGTCTGTTGATTTTTGTTTGAGTGTATGGAAAGATTATAATGTATGCTCTTTCGTCTAATTGGTTGGTCTTATTGACATCACCTATTGTTTCTCATTTAGTAACCTTATATCACTCTATCTTAACTTTTGTATCTTTCATCTGAGTTGATTACATAATCAATTATAGATTGTCCCTAATGGTTTTGTGTTGATTATACCATGTATACTTATGTATATTTCTGATGATTGTTCTAAAAATCCATTGGTTAATTTCTCGTCTAGTTGATATAAATATTCCATATCGTCAATTAGATTGTCTCTGATCATTATCATTTTGAATTTTCGAACTTCTCATATCTGACTTATAATTTTTTATGAGTGTATGGAAAGAATAATGTAGCTCTTTCTAAATGGTGGTCTGAATCACCTATTGTTTCTCTTAGTAACCTTATATCACTTATCTTAATTTTTGTATCTTTCCTGGTGATTATATAATCAATTATAGATTTTAGGTTTTGTGTTGATTATACCATAATATGGAGATTTCTTTACGTTTAAAACCCTATAATTGTTATTTCTTAAGTTGCTATTCCATATGTCAGAAGTCTATCATTATCATTGATTTGAACTTCCACATATTGACTTATAATTTTTTTGTTTGTCTTCTTTTCAGTTCCGTTGTTAAAATCTTTGAGAAATAGAATTTGTCGTGAGTTATCTACCTCTCCAATAATATTGAGCTTTGTGAAAAATTGATTCAGTTTATTAAGGGGTTTATCGTCAAATGGGGCATAAAACCCTATAATTGTTACTATCCAAGTGAAGTGCATGGATTAAAGTCGCTTATTGATGCTTCAATTGTTGTGATCTTCATTTCGAAATTAGATAAACATTCTTTCTCGATTATCTTTGGGTAGTCCACTATAAAAGTGGATAAAGTCGCTTATTATTTCTGACCCGTGACTCTTCTTTTTTGTTTGTGTAAATGCGACTATTTCCATTTTTTAAATTTTGCACGTCTTTTACAATGTGTTTACGTTTTTGTTTTAATCCTTGTATGTTCCACGTTCTACAGTGCATAGTCCGTTTTTGTAGCCGTTTACGTTTACTGTTTGATCCGTTCGTTGCTCTGGGGCTTGGCGTAGGCTTTTTAGCGCTTTTTCTCGGAAAGAATTTTCCAGAGAATGAGCTGCTGGCCCATTACCCTATTCCCTATCTTGAAAAAACAGGAACTGTGATTTTGGGGTGTTCTTCCCCTAGATAGATTATTTTTCAGAACTGTCAAGATCTATCTTTCCATTATAGGATGGTTCATTCGCTTCCATTGTCGTTGGAGATTCCTATTTACCTCTCTTCCGCCACTGAAAGCGTTTTCTAGTTTTCATTAGTAACCTTGGTGTGGGGTCCTAGAGCTAGGTTTGAAAATAGCATTTCCTTAATACTCGGTGGAACTGTTATACCGCCGTAATTCAATCGTCAGAGCATACAAATATTATTGTAAGTTCCGTTAAGTTATTATAGGTGACAGCTTTACTATCAGTGTTTTATATGAAATGTCGGATTTGGTAAGGTAAAAATATAAATCGGTAATGTTTAACCGAAGAGCATATCTTCTACTAAATAATCACCCTTGATATCGATTATTTGTTTAGTGCTGAAGCTCAGGCAGCGCAAAATGTTTATTTTTGAAGGAAACATCTTGTTTAGAGCAATGGTGGTTTCGTATATGATTACCCAAATTTCTAAAATATTAAAATTTATTAGTGAAAACCAAGGGTTTAAATCAGAACTCTATCAATTTTCATAAGGCCGTAAAAAACAACTATTGACCACAAATGATCATAACATCTAATTCTCTGTAGTAGGACCTAGCTGTGCCTTTTTAGTTAGATTATACAAAATCTTAGTGGATGATGCTTTCAGTAGATCGCCATACAGTTATCATTATTTTTCTGGGATGAAGATTTACTCTTGTATGCTGTCTAAGGGCTTCTTCACGGTTCAAGCACTGCTTGATTATCGTATAGAATCAACTTTTTATCGCCTGTAACAACCCTATTAAAAATGTTTTTTATATTCAAGTAAAATGGAGGAGGTTATTTCCCATCTGATAATTTTTTCGTATACAACACTAATTGTTAAGATTTTAGTTTTGAAATATCATGAAAATGGTAACTTATAATCAATAGGATATGTTGAAATTCTGCGCAAGGCACTTAATTTCCTGGAAGTCATCCCAATAATTTGATTTCATCACAACTAATAGTAACGGTCACCCAATGTTTTATTTATTAACTTAAGATTTATGTCTGCAAATTTTTGCTATGTAAGTTGTATCGTCGCAAATGCTCTTGATGTCATATTCACTTATATCTGCGATAGCAACCATAGTTTGATTTAAGGTCGCTCATACCTGTCACTTATTTTTAATCTTGGGTTTAGTGAGGTAGGACGTTCTTGGTATTGCGATTTTCCAAAATATCAAATGATACGATTATGTGTTAACGAAAGAAGAAGTATAAATTAAAGGAAGAGTAATTTACTCATAAAGCTGAAAACATGTTTATACTTATCAAATACCCTATCTTCCCATCACAATCTCCTGGACCGCCATATTGTTATTAAAATAAATACTCTCAAATACATGTTTCAACCGATGTACAAGGCATCACATAACACAAATGACTTTATCATCACAAGTGATATCATACATAAACTGCCACCAATATTTGCAGTAGATGGAAAATTGTTGAATTACAAAATTAAAACTAAAAAAAAACATAAAATTCAAGCAAATGAACAACACACTTCTACAATAAAAATATTATTGAACAGTTTTTCGCACTTATAAATACAAACAAGACTCTAATTTTTAAGTAATATTAGGAAAAATATATTATAAGTATGACTGATGCAAAAGATATAAAGAACAAAATAAAAGAACATACGCAATATCAGACAAAGCAGCTAGTATTATTCTACTTTGAAATTGCACCAGATAACCGTACAAATAAATAATTTTTACATTAAGCCTTAATGCACATAAGAATAACAAAGAAACCTTTACATCCCAAAAGATAAATAATACAACGCACAAAATATCAGACATGGCCATAAAAACAGTTTTTGCATTAGAGTGTTTAATTGCTGCAGACCTTATATGCAATAAGAACATTAACTGGGAAGAATTTTGAAAAATATTTGATGAAGTGACACTGCAAGTACCACTCAATATTGAAAACGATAATTCAAACTCCCATGAATACTTAATCACAACCATTTAGCTAGCTACCTGTACCGCAAGTAACGCAGAATTAGGAGAATATAGCAGAATTAAAGAGCACTAAGTGATGAAATAGACTAAATGCGGCAAGTAGAAAGCATTGAAAATTGGTACAGATAGTATCAGTCATCGACATACGTCTTCTTCCTGCCTTGTCAAAATAGTTTTAGAAAATATTCTTAAAAATAGATTAAAACCCACCAGGCAAGATCTAATACCAAAGCACCAGTTTTGATTTAGAGAGAAACACACTACTATAGAGCAGGTGTACTATTAACCAATAAAACAAAAATGACTATTCAGCGACTTTTTAGATATTACGCGAAGTTTTGATAAAATATGGCACATAGAACTTTGGTACAAAACTAATTTAATTTGCTTTACCCATAATACAATGTTCTACTGTCTAATTTGACAAACAGACATTTTCTCGTAAAGGTAAAGAAGAATGGACATCACTCTTTCCGATTAATTCAAGAGTACCTTAGAGAAACTATACGCTTCTGGTCTTCTAACTGTAAATCTGACAGTAATAACCACCTTTGCCAATGATTCAGCTATTATGGCTTCTTAAAACTCCTAAAATTGCACGCTAGAGCAAATGGAATCAACTCAAAGGATGTGATCTTCCGTAATCTTACGTAAAGAAAATTGCCTTTCAGTTTTTCTGAATAATCAAAAACTTCAACAGACAGAAGATGTAGAGTATCTAGACGTTTGCCTTCATCGACGACTTGCTTGGGAAAATATAAATATCTAAAACAAAATAAAACAACTCTACATTAAGTCCTGCTTATCTATAAAAGGCAACATATTTCTATATAAAGCAATATTGCAACTAGTGTGAATCTATATACTGTAGTTATATGGATCTAGAAATAAACCTAAACCAGCAATACTTCAGCGATGTCAGTCAAAGGTACTGCGTTTTGTTGTAAATGCTTATCCATCGAGATTTATATGTACCTACCATCACCGAGAAAATCTCAGCGTATGACATGGAAATAGATTACCTTTTTATCCTGACACAATGACAACGGACCTTTTATACGATGAAGATGGAAGAAGTAGACTAAGTAGCAAACAGATTAATTTCGATTTAGTTGTCTCTTTATTACAGATACAACTTATTTACTTATTTATTCAAGTTACAAAAGGTTTACTAAAGAGGATAGTGACCGCTTACTCCCCGGCCTTTTTGAAGAAGTCCTCAAGGGTATCTACGAGCTCTACCAGTAGGAATAGGACCTCTGCCTTTTATAATTTAATTTGAAGGTTCTTAGCTTAATATTATTATTTTCCTTTTTTTTAGTGATTCGGACGGACTCGAGTTCCATTTCTGGAGCTATCTGATGTCTGGCAGGTGGTCACTAAAAATAATTGAGCACCTGCGTTCGCTTCGAACAAGGGGTAATAACATATAATAACATATCGCCCCGTATCAGAGATGGTGCGTGACGACCGCGCAAAGAAGACGAACATATGAGAACCTTAACCTTTCAGTTCGCAGGCCACGCTCCCACACGGGGAGTTAGAGCCGTTGGAAAAAAGTATTGCATTTATATAACTATTCTTGACTTTGTCAAATTACAAAAAGCCGATCTATTATCATCTTCTCCTCCTAAATCATATATTCGCTTGGATTTGCCGTTTTTAATTTTTTTTTTGAATACAGAAATGCTGAATATAAAAATAATTTTTTATTTTGCATAGTTATAGCCAAAACCAAAAATGATTTTAGTTCTACAAAATGTAGTTCGTAATTGCTGTTAATCCCTTTAAACTAAATTAGCTTCTCAACATGTATATTGATATTCATGTCAATACATACCAAAAACTCTTTGTCACTAAAGTTTTTATAAAAGATAATTTTTACAACAAACATCCATCAGATCTAGATGTATATAGCTCAAATAATTTAGCACTATTCATAGGTATATTATATAAATCAAAATTAGATTATTTATGTAGAATGGGTAAAAAATATTTCCGTATTAGTGTTAATAGCTTTTTACAAAATTACAGCATGTTCATGAAATAAAAAGTATTGTGATAGCGGTAAAATTAAATTGCAGAACCCAAAAATATTGTGATACTAAGTGCGATAGTCTGCTGTATAAAAGCGCAAATGTTGGCGCAGTATTTACGGACCTTATACTTCACTTGATAGCAAAACTATCAACAACTGCCATTCCAAACTCATAACTACAGAATTTGTAGAAGATACTTGCAGAAACGATAATTCTTCAAAATCTAGGCAGGAGAAGAATGTGTAAGTTGTGTAGGAAATTTTCGTTTTTATGATTTGTATAAATAACCGGAGCAAATTAGCAAGTGTATAATATACCAGGGCACTTAATTAAAAATAAACTTGATACAGTGCGAAGTTCAGTTATTATAGTCACCGTGACCATTGAGACATTTGTCATACCGGTAAACGAGTTTTTCAATATCCTATTCAGAGAAGGTTGCAGCGAGCATGTTGAGATAGGTTTTAACGCTGTCCTTCCAGACTCTCTTCAATTCTTAAAAAAGGTGAAAGTCACTCGGCCCCAGATCTGGGTGATGGAACGCTTTCCAGTAAAACTGTTTGGTTACTACAGCAGTATACAGTCATTTCAGCATGCCTCCGAATTTCTGAAAATATACGTTGCACTGATCGTAGTCTTTGGTTCCATAAACTCCACGAGCAGCACGCCTTTCTGATCCCAGAAAACTGTAGCTAAGGTTTTCTTTTTTGTGAACTTGTGTCTGAACTTTTTGTATTTCTTCGGAGAGTTTGTGTGTATCCATTGTTTGGGTTGTTTTTATTTTGGATTGTCATGAAGAATCCAAGTTTTATATCCCGTGACAATTACTTTCAAAACTGTCTCTCCGCATCAGCATAACGTATAGAGATATAATGTGTTTCGTGGTTCTCAGGCAACATTGTGGGAACCCAATGTGCACAATGTTTTCGGCGATGTAGGTGTTCAGTTATGATCGTGTACAGAGCTGACCTTGAATTATCAGGAAAATCGAGAGACAATTCACAAATGGCAATTCACTAAGGACAGACTTGTGTCCTTGTCGGGAACAACTGATGTTTTGGACTTGGCAGTCACAGATGTTATGCTAGGAAAGCTGCGCGGTAGCGCAGTGCTCAGATCCTCCTTATATCGTTTGGGTGGACACTTGGCAGCGCTATCGGAGGTTGAAAAATAGCCCTCATATAATATAATGACTTTTGAAAATTTATATATGCATTGCAAGCAACAAAGATAACAGTGATAAACAAAAAGTGTAATTATTGATATAATTCCTATTTAGAACTTAAAAAGGGTCATATAAGGTGATTATATTCAAAATTAAGTGAAAATGGAGTCCAGACCGCCAAATGCAGGAACCGTTCCATTTATCGCAGTAGTAACTCTAGTTCATGCCGACACAAACGGCGGACGCAGAAACTCTGGATTCTTGCGATCGAATGTAATAAAAAAGAGAAGTTGGCACATCCAAAGTGTTTGTGTACACTCGAAACAAATGGCTGTGCCCTGGAACCTGTATAGAAATGGAATTCTGAAAGCTCTCGCTGCATTTTGTGACCTGAAAACAAAACGCCGCAAACTTGTCTGGAGCCGCGTTCGCTCGCACAATACGTATAAGTATACAATTACATTCAGCAGCACATTCAGCCGAACCAGGAAAACAAATTTGCGTTTGAACCAATCGGGGGCCCAAGGCAAAAATCCGCGCGAAGCGGCGAAAAAGTGGGGTTCCGCTTGGCGACTTGTATGCGCCTACAGCCATCACTACTTAATTAGAAATTACATTAAAACATTTGATTTCGCTTAAATAGCCATTTACAATTCTGGAATCGTCCTTGTAGCACCGTGCTCATTAGGAGAGTTTAGCGCAAGACAATACTAAGAGACTTATCTATATTAAGCACTACCTTTCTTTAAAAGCAATTTTCGCTTTAAGTGCCGCTTTATTGTAAATGCAGTGCAGGAACGGATACTTCAGGAAACATTAAGACGAAAACAAAATTGGAATTCCTGTATAATAGTTCACTACGTTCAGATGATATCAAACAGCTTGATGTACCAGGTGCGTTGAAGTTTTAAGGTCCCCAATTTTTTTCTCAGCAGTAAGATTAAGTAGAAAGATGCGGTTAATTTTAAAATGCGCGGGAAATATTTTTAAATTTGTAATATAAAGGGTGGTCCAACCATAATGCACGATGTTAATTGTGAGTCACACCTTAACGTCAAATTTTTTGCCCATCTTCATTTGACATTTCTTTGTTTCAGTGTTTGACAAATTCAACCATGGAGAGGTACACAATTGAGCAGCGCGTTAAGATTGTTGAAGCCTTTTACGAAAATGGGCGTTCAAATCAAAATGCATTTCGTGCACTTCGTGATTTTTTTGGTCAGCATAATCGACCAAATGTGTCCACAATCGGGAGAATTGTGCGCAAATTTCAGCAAACCGGGTCTATAGGAAATGTGAAAACACCTGTGCATGCTCGCCCAGTTCGTTCTGCGGAACACATTGCTCTTGTTCGCAATAATGTGGCAGAAGAGCCGTCAACTTCGACTCGTCGTCTTGCCCAACAATTGAACATCTCACGAGCATCACTGATGCGAATTTTGAATAAAGATTTGAATTTACACGCTTACACGGTTCAACTGACTCAAGAGCTGAAGCCTACTGACCATTTCAAGCGTCGTCAATATGCCGAATGGTTGGTTGAACAGACAGAAGTGAATGGTGACTTTACAAAGAAAATCATCTTTAGCGACGAGGCACACGTTCACCTCAGTGGATTCGTTAACAAGCAGAATTGCCGCATTTGGGCAAATGAGAATCCACGAGTGATTGTTGAAAAGCCGATGCATCCACACAGAGTAACTGTGTGCGTCATCGGGCCGTACTTCTTGGAAAATGAGGTCGGCCAAGCAGTTACCGTGAATGGTGTTCGCTATCGCGAGATGATAACGGACTTCTTGTGGCCAGAAATTGAGGATATGGACCTGGACGATATGTGGTTCCAACAGGATGGTGCCACTTGCCACACAGCCAACGAAACAATGGCTCTTTTGAGCGAGAAATTCAATGGCCGTGTTATCTCACGTCGTGGAGATGTTAATTGGCCGCCATGATCATGTGATTTCTTTCTTTGGTAATATTTAAAAGAAAAAGTATACGTCACTAAGCCAAGAACAATTCAAGAGCTAAAGGATGAGATAATTCGGCACATTAACGACATTGAACCTCAATTATGTCTCAGTCATTGAAAATATGGACCATCGGATAGAGGTATGCCACCGAAGCCGTGGCGAGCATTTGGTCGATATTTTGTTTCATACATAATTGTCATAGACCCTTCTATCATAATAAAAAATATTAAGATAATTCTCTGAAAACTTTTTGTTTTATTTACAATTAACATCGTGCGTTTTGGTTGGACCACCCTATTAGACGGGAGCACCTTACAATATACATAATTGTAGTGAGTGTTGTTTTGTATAGCGACGTTTAGTGTTCAAGAACAAGATGTAATCATTCTCTCTCTTCTCTTGCGTGGTAATACACTTATCTAAATTTGTGAATTGAGTGGAACGTGCGTTATGGATGTTAAAAATGTGTTCGTGAGTGCCAAAGTCTAAAGAAGGTCGAGCCGGACCGAAATCATGATTGCGCGAGTAGAGCAAGTTGCTACGGAAGACCGTTGATTAGGTGTGCGGACGTTGTGAAAAATATGTGCACCTAGATTGAGATTACGTTGAAAAGTAACAAAAGTTTTTTTAGAAAAAAATTTAGAACTTGAATGCACCTCGCATACGGTTGGTAATGATTATTTTTGCATTATTTTTATTATTACTTTAAAATCAAATAAATTTATTTGTGGTTAAATTTGTTTACTTACTACTAACTGGTACTGAATGCAAATATGAATGAACATTAATTTAATGAAACTTCAGGCAGAAGTTATTCACATTCTGTATTATTATTAATAATAATATATTTAGCAATCTGACAAAAAGATCATCATACACGTTTTATTTGTGTAATCATAGATGTATTAATAATAATATACTTTGTAGTATAGTTTTTGAAATAAGAACTACAAGTGAAACCTGATAGTAAAGGAGAAGGAAAGTATAAAAGATAACCAGAACACTTTTTTACTCATAAGTAATGTATTGTATATGTATAAGAATCAAACAAAATGTCATAATAATGGGGAGAACAAAGACAAAAAAGCCTTCTCTGGGGCGAAATGTATTACAAATGTAAAATGCAGCCTAACTCATGATCATACCAAGATAACAGCTACTGCTTCTTCCTCAACCCAGCAATTAGAATAATGACCAATCTAGACTCAATACTAGTGTGAAATTGTTGCAGTGATAATTGATTATTGAGTGTTTGAAGTGAAATTGTGTTTCTAATATGAGTTGCGAAAATAAACTGGTACAAAATTGAGCAAACGTTGTGTTATCAAATTTTAAGGAATTAAGAGCTTATGGAAAATATTTTCTATCCAAAGATGTCACACGGCATTTTTAGAAGACCAAGAAGAAGTAAAAAACAAACTTTGCGCTGAAAGACCAACCTCAAAAATAGACGACAATGTCAAAAGGACTCTTTTAATGTCAAAGCCTCGACTAACGTTGGAAGTAATCCATAGTGAGTTATATTTAAATAGGTTTACGGTCCATCTGAATGTAAACAAGATTTAAGTATTCTAAAAAATCTTGCGGTTCAGCCAATCAGAGGAATGTGTGTTTTGAACTTTGCCCCGCCTTATGAGAGAGTCAGAAACTTTCAGTCGCGTGATTACAGGTGACAAACTTTTAATATAACACACACAAAACGCTTGAAGTTCGAAAGTGCCACGTTACAAGGTCTCCCTGTCCCAAGAAAGCGAGAATGATCAATAAAAAATCAAATTGCTGCAAAAGGAATTTGTGCCACTTGGATAAAATGGTTATTAAACTTTGTATCCGAACTGGGATGCTACACAGTGACAGCAAAGTCTTGGCATAGAAGACGTTCTTGTAGTTCCTCAGGTCCACCATTATCCAGATCCTTGTAACTTCTTTTCCTTTATACAAAAAAATTCATTTAAAAGGTGTTAATTTGGTACTTTGTACAATAGTCAAACAAGCATAATTGACTAGTTAAAATGAATGGTAGCAGAAACTTTCCAGTATTGTTGTAAGCAATTAGAAAAATGTCCTTGTCGGTGTAACGGCCCAAGAAAACCATTTGCAAAAAGAATAAAACTCACAGTTAAAAAAATCAACTGCTTTATTTTTATGTTAAAATTTGTATGCTGCAGTCTATCAAAGAGAAGATATCTTTGCCCCAATAGACAGCCAGGCTATCCTATCAGTTAATTCTAAAGTATTGTAGAGAGTCTACTTCTATTCCCACATAAACCACATAAATCTTCCAAACTACAACAGACTTATTCCTAGTTGAGTTGGGGTAATAATGGTATGTCAGGTAATGAAAATCCAATTAGAGAAAATAGATTAGAAACTATGTTTGCTGGACCTGAAATAGTGTTCAGAATAGCCAAAACTGTAAAAACCGTAAAATAACAGCTGGCGTACTGCGATTAAGCCTTTGCTAACATATGCACACAACGGGTGTTCATAGAAAAAACTTCTTGGTACACTTTGTAATTAAAAGGATAAAGTAACTTGATATATTATATTGCCTGGCGGAGACATTTGCTTGTAGAAGAAGACAAATTTTATCCTCTAGGATATCCAAGACTAGGACGTGGTCAAAAGGCTATTTAACAGTAGTAAATATAGGATAAGTTTTAAGACTGATTATTGATTTACAGGTTGAACCGTGTGGTTTATAATATAACGTTGTGGCATTTGCTTTAATGACATTTTTTGAGAGAATGTAACTCTCCACTCGGGGTTTCAATCTGCTTATTCCCAAGGAGAGTTACGAGTCTTTGAAGAACACTTATTTTTTGTATGCCATATTGTGATTTGTTTTTTATGACAGTTGGTAATTACCAAAGAGTTATTGCCTTTCTACCCAGTCATATTATGCTCATACATTCGGCTTGATATTTATTCGTTTATTTGATCTACAAAGGTAGTCTCTACAAGGTATGTAATATACTCCTTGAGATTCATAAATTCATAAATTTTTGGCTAAAAAATAAAATTAACTATTAGTGATCGTAAAGGCCATACGCATGTTTTACCTCATTAATATGCGACTTATTTTATCGGTAATGCCTCTGATATAAAAGAAGAACTCTTTTTTTTAGGCAGGAAGGTCTTAGGATTGTGTGTTGTAATACCCATTTTGCAGTGAGGTTGTACTAATAGTTTAAAGTACTGTTTGTTGGCTTTCATGTCAGAAAGTCCGATGCATCTAGCGATTAGAAATTTTAGATTTGGGATGAGATAGATGTAATTTCTAAATAGTGTAATAGAAGCTGTAGATGAAGAATGATTTTGTTATAAGAGGGTCTATGAAAAGAAATAAATTGTTTGGTTCTGTTTCCATGGAACATTAGTTGGTATAGACTTGGTTTAAGTAGGAAGAAATTCGCTAAGTGCATCTTGCCTATAAGGCGAGATAATAAAAGTATAACATGTTAGTCCAACATGAGTTTAAGGTAAAAGGAAATGGGGGCTTTTGTTTCAAAATCGGCTATAAAAAAATTATGATGACGAGGGAAAATGGAAAACCTAGGGGAGGACCAATAGTTTGGCAGTAAAATTTATTTTGAAAGGGCAAGTATTCAATTAGCAATGGTTGATTATGGAGAGGGTATCGTTTTTATATTATAAGTTATTTCAATAAGTTTAAAGTTTTAGAATTGGGGTAATAGTAAGCAAAAAAACTACGTCATATCTGGCCATGATGTCACCTTTGTGCAAAGAAAAAGATTCGTGTATTTTTAGGAAATTGTAGGAATTTTGGCTAGACTGCAGGTGAATGTAAAGAGATTTTTTTATAATTTCTTGAAGACCCTATGGTAGGTTTAAGTTAGTAATGAAGGTTTGGTTTTCTTTTCAAGGTATTTGGTGGGATGATGAAAGTTGAATGACTCCAATAAGTTAAAAACTGCAAATGTATGCATGTTATTTTTAAATATCTACTTCAACACGTCCACTTTTTGAATAAAAAAAATAAATTTACTTTTATTATTATCAAAAGCACGTAGTTTTTATTAAGTAACTTTTTAAGTAATACGTACAAGGAAAATATCTTATTATATGATTTTAGGGGTTTCCTTGAGGATGCACTTGTTTTACATGAAGATGATGGTGTAGTTAAAAATGTTGATTTTATGACTTTGATATTGTTTGTAAATGTTTGTGATATAATCATCGATGAAGGTTTAAGTGATGAATATATGATATCCTTAGATAATATACCAGGATTATGATTGCAAGAACTTAAGATAAACATGAACAAACGGGGATTCAATCAGCTTTGAGCTAAATTTGAAGGTAACATTCCGTCGTCAGAATTGGCTAAAAATATAATAAAGGATGATAAAAAGAAAGACAATATTTGCCAAAAAAATAATTATTAAAATAATTATGACAAAACTCCAGCTCAAAGTGATTCTAAAAGTTCACTTTAATAGAGTTTGCTGTTCTTTGATGCTGAAACTATAACAAATATAACAGCTAACAGAAAACCATCAACAAAATGTACAAGAAAAGGAAGTGAAAGCTTTTACTGAAATTTTAATGTTAAGTGGCTAGGTGTATGTTTTACGTGGAATAATCAGCTTAGATGACAGATAAATTTTGAATTTACTATGTTAAACTTTCACATAGCACATAATTATAATTTAAATCAATAAGACAGATTTGCAACAATTAGATTTTTATTCATCAATCTCGATCAAGCTTTAAGGCTCCGCTATAGTCATTTCTTGAAACTTATCAAATTTCCTTAGCCAATATTAGTAAAATATATGAAGATTTTAATATTGGTGTTGGTGCAGTATTGGGAAATTTCGGTGTACTGAGAAGAAGGCGACCTAATGAATTATTTCATTTTGTTTCTGTCTACTTCTTTACTATTATTTTGCTCCTAGAGAAGTTGACATTTTCTTTGCAACAGGTACAGTGAGGGAAAACTGTTTATCAGGAGATTCAAAATCATAAAAAGAGAAAAGGATCTTAGAAAAATCGGCAATAGCAACATAATTGCAGTGAAACGGCATAAAAATAATTTAGTAACGCTGTGATAAAATGTGTGAAGCTAATGGTTTAACCTGTAAAGCGAAACTCTTAAAATGTTATAACATATCAGGATGTATTAGATACTAGCATTTTGCTTAAAAAGAGAAAGAACTAAAGAAAATACTTAAACAACTACAAGTACCACATGTCCAATAAATCTATGTTATAATAAAAAAAAAAACTATCCAAGTTATTCATTCCAGATTGGATCATTTGAATTTGTTCAAGTGAATACTGGACTACATTAAAATTTCTTGAGAGGTTTTAATTTGTTTCTAATTACTGGTATCAAGCGCCTGGATGATTTTCCATTTTTTTTTCTTCTGAAATCGAATCACATTTTTTTGCAAATTTTGAGATTATTAAGGTTATCTTGACTAAGATGATTTACAATATTTTTGGTTGATCCAATTAGTTTCTTTGACTGCCTCCTCACTTATTGTCTAATGGATTGGATCTTGCAGACAAAGTTTCAACTCTTCCTTCATTATAAAATGTAGTAAAAATTTTTTATTTCTGATCAGAGAATTTGTATTATGTATTATGTAGTAATGCTAAAGTTTATTGTTAGTATTCTCTTTTCAAAATGAGCGCAACCAAACTTTATTATGATATTTTGTACTTAAATATTTTTTGTCAAACTGTAATTTTTTATAGAAAAGAATTCTAAAAGCAATACTTTTAGGAAAGTTTATTTTTTTTTAAAAGGTGATTCTTGATATAATGTTTATTTGAACTCTCTTTTATATTTATATAAGATAACGTTTAAAACTTTACAAAAACCAAATACATGTCAAACAAAAAAGAACAATTATACACCAATAAGAATTAGTAGACAGAATAAAATAAATAACATAGACACTATATGATAATAAAATCACAATAACAATAACAATAAAGTAAAGAGGAGAATGGAACTCAAATTGACAGTGTTCAATAAACTAAAATTGGTCTTTAATATCAGATTCCTTTTATAAATCAAGATTAAAATATATATAGAATGCATTTTACCAGTAATGTGCGGTTCTAAAACGTAAAAGCTATATAAAAAATAGTATGAAAATTATAATAAAACTAACGAGAAAAATCTAAAATTTATAAGAATAATATTGAAAGAACAAATTGCTTGGATAAGAGAAAAAACACAAGTAAGGACAATAGGTTGCCAAAAATAAGGATAAAATGGTTTAGAATTATCACAAAATGACATACATAATAAAGATGATGTGATGGGGTCGAAATGAAAAGAGAGAAAATTGTAGAGGCTTACATCGACAAACTAAAAATGGCTGGTCAAAGAGGGATACAAGAAAAAGAAAAAAGAAAATAATAGTTAATAATTAACTGTACCACAAATACAAAATACCAAAAATACAATGAACATTTAAGACAACGTAATTAGAAGAGTAGATGTTAATAATTCCTAGATAAAATTAAGAATAGCAAAGCACCCAACTGATAAATAAGTATTCAAAGAAAATATTGCGGACACACTTTTTACAATTTTAGATAGGGATGGAAAACCTTACTAAGTATAAATTAAAGGAATTAAAATAGCGAGAATTAGATACCAGTAAAATTTCAGGATTTTTACAAAATCATCGAAATAGAAGTAGAAATAAATAAATAAAAACGCAACAGTTTAAAACAAAAAATCATATATTGAAGTCACATAATACAAAATAAGAAAGGTTAAGATAATGGTGCTGCACCCAATAGAAAAAAAGTAAAAGAAATTATATATGGAATAAAAACAATAAAAATCTAAATTAAAATGAAATTGTAAAAAATACTAAACGTAAGCTTTACATTAGAAACACAAAATTCAGCTATAGAACTATGCAAATTAAAAAAAGTTTAGAAAAGACAATAAACGGGAGGACAATAAAAGCAGCTGAAGATGTATTAAAAGTATAATAAATTGTTCGTTTTTAAAATTCAGAAAAATATTTTTTTAACAATGCAATAATTTTTCATTTCATTGAAGCTGTGCTACATTGCCGTCTATAGGAATTATCCAATCATCTAATATTTAAAATTCTAACAAAGCGACGACAACTTCAACCCAATCGTTGGCGTCCAAATCGAAGGCGTTATAAAGTGGGCTCGTTTTTCTTGGGGCAAAATACAAATGAAAATTACCCGCGTCAGCGCTTTGTAGCCGAAGACGCGAAAAGGGCGCCGTGATACGTATAAGCCAGGTACATTCTTGTGTTGCAACGAAGCCATTTCTCGGATTAAGCCGTTTAACGGCGCCTTTCATGGGTGACGGAGCTGTCAATAAGTTAAAAGAAGCGCCATCAATCATGCTTTTAAAGACTATCGAATGCGGGTAAAAACGGGCGAAGTTCAGCTCAATCGGAAGGAGGATTAATAAAGATAAAATACTTGTCGCCGAAAGATACAAGGGGGACGTTCAAATCATAATTTATTTATGATGGCGGGAACAAAGCTTCGCAGGCGCTCCGAGCGCGGGCTTACGTGCAAGAACATCTATCAAGTTTCGAAAAATTCAAAGAAGTATTCCGCGGTGGATTTACTTTTGCGTTTGCCGCTTTGTAATTTTAAAATGTTAGTAAGTAGCTGAACCCCTATATTAACGTTTTATATTGCTTCCAACCTCAATTTAATTACCTTTGGTTGATCCTGAAAATTAACTTAAAGGAAATGTTTGCTATTAATATTGTACTTTTCTTCTCTCTCTTCTCACTATATAAATTATTGCTGTGGGTTTATTATTAAGTAACTGAGAAAATTTATACAGTTTATAGCGCAAAAATGCAATCCTTTTACTCTTTCAGAGGTTAGAAAAGAAAAATAGCTGATGTGGGTACAAAAACTAAAATTTATTTAAAGAATTACAAAAACACGGCGTCTCTTAGTAATAAATGCTGAAAAACATGTGGATAATTAAAAAAATTAAAAACATTCCACTAGAAATAAAGAGAATAGTCGCAGAAAAATCGAAGAGCGAAAAAATCAACAAGATAAAAACAAATTACTTAAAAAGTACGCAGAAAATATAAATAAACCAGATTATTCAATCTGAAAAAGTATTAGAAACATCGATAAGTCATAGATATATCTTCCACCATTTGTAATGAGGCAGCACGGTGGGTGAAAACCGATTACGAGAAAGTAGGACAAGATGACATCATTGAAGACTTTTTTGGATTCTCTTACAACTCTCACTACCTATCGAAGCATTTTTCCCGGAAGGATACGCACTGTACGGTAGCATTTCTTGGTGTTAGCCAGGTTTTTGATAAAATCTGACATAGAGATGTCTTATATAAAATATACATCTTCTTTATTGTTATCTAACAGATCGTTTATGTCAAGTATAATAGCAAAATATCAAAAATTTTCTCTATAACCTCAGGAGTGCCACAAGGGTGTATATTTAGGCCCCTGTTATTCCAACTTTATACGTATGATTTTGCCGCTACCCAACAGACTCAAACAGAAAATTTTACCGATGACACATTAGTCCTAGCCGCCCATACAAAAATTCATAAATAGCAAGATCATTTAAACATGATTGAAGAGTGGCTGTATAAATGGAGACTAACAGAAACAGAAGTCTATTCATATAATATTTTATTAAAATGATCTTCATGTCCATAATTTTACAGGCCAATAATATGAAATATTTAGGTGTGTACTTCGACTCCAAACAAACTTGTAAGAAGCACATCCAAAAAAAAGCACAATAAAATATACCTTAAATTTAAGACAGGAGGCGGAGCGTCATTATTCTTAGAAGATTTTTTTTAAAATTTATAAAGCAATAATCAAGTAATTCTAGTCGTATGTCATAGAATTATGGGGTGTTCATGCTAATCAAACGTCGATATCATACAGAAGATTTAATCAAAAGTTTTAAGGGCACCCACCCATGCTGCTTGGTATGTATCGAACAGAACTTTACATAACGCCCTCAAAATCTACTTGGTACGTGAAGTTACAGCTGAAAGATCTATAAAACATTAAGTGAAAATAGCAGTACACTTGAATAAACTAATCAAGCAAATAAAAAAATCCATAAAACAGACGGCTTAAGTGGAAGTAGCCACAAGGTCTAGGAATATAAAAACGGCGAGGAGAGCAGCTCTTAATCTCAATAGAACTATCCACACTAGCAACATTAGCTTATAGGATCATCTATGTTCTGATTGGTAGTAAAATTATAAGATTTTCTAAAAGTGGCTAACTGTTAAAATAGTTATGAAGATAAACCTTGTGCTTTTTATTTTCGAATTCTTCACATAGATGCTGGAGAGGCAGGCGTGTAAAAAAAAGGCCGCCACACCAGATGCTTTACAACTTTAGCACTCAAATTGTTTCCAGATCTAACTAGATATTCCTGTGTATATTCGAAATTTCATCCTTTGGTCGGCTAGCATCAATATTTTGTGACCAAGTTTTATAGGATTTTTTGGGGCAAATTAGAGTTTACGGATGAGATACCTTTAAACTTTAATTATAGTATATTCAGAAGGATAAATATATTACCGTTTGCATAAAAACAACGAACAATCCAATTAAATTTGTTTACAGGTATAGAAGAACTAATAAATTTATGTAGGTGCGGTAAACTGAATCAATGGTTCTGATCACTTAGCATTTTTTACCTGCAGGCAAATTTAATGCCTCAAAGGTCTTCCACGTTGACTGGTCTATATGGTGTACTTTTTTGTTGAGTGTATAGTTTTGTATAAAAATCTATGTGCTATGAAATACGTAAGAAATAAATTTGCTGATATTTGGTCTTCTAAATTATAAATTTCAAGCAACACTGATGCTTATGTGAACTGTAGCAAACCCTCGTTTAATTTTCTCCCAAATAATTTGGTGTTTTTTCTAAGATACTTAATGGCGCAGAAAACCCACATAAACATTCTTGAAGAACATGTAATTGGACATCTGATTCTAATTCTGCATCAGACGGTACTTCATTTACTATGTTTTATTTATCAAATCGTTCAACATTACAATGAATTTTGTTGAAGCAGCTCTTCAAATGTTAAACCCACTTCTCTTAAGAGTAAACACGTTTCTCGCATATAACTCCTTCTTTTCCAACCTAAAATATTAAAAAAATTATTTTGTCCCTAATGAGTTTGGTGATACAATCATTATACATACTGCAGTTTGAAATATACTAACGCTAAGTACTTACACAGTAAGAAGCATAATTAATTGAAAAATCGATTAAGCTGACTTTTGTTTTAGAAATTTATTTACTAAATTGTTGTCAGCTAGAAGTGAAAGGCCACATTAGAGCACAACAAAAAAGGATGTAGTTGATCACTTAATTCATTGCATAAAAAACGCTAAAAATATATTAAAAAATGGTAGAGTGAGTGTAAAAACGTGTGTTTAACGATGGCACACTAATGGTACATATTTTGGTTCATTGTCCTTCATGGCGTGAAAGAATGAAGTAGATAAGTCAGATAATAATAAATAGAACACTATAAAAACATGCGCAAGCTTACGTCTCAACTGGGAATAAAAGTTAAACTACTCTTTTTCACTTAAAAATAAAAAAAAATACAGAAGAAAAGCAAAAGAATTTGTTATAATAAAAAACATTAACTCACTTGCTTTGATTTAGAGAAAATCTCAGAAATTTAAGTAGAAGATTGAGAAAAAATGTAGCATTTGCCAATTAGGAAAGTCTAAGCCATTTTGTGTAAGGTATACGTTTACGTTGGTCTAAAAACTTCCATATTTTAAATCACTATCTCTTCTCTTATTTAATTTACTTTAAAAATGTCAAAAGGCTCTAGACTTTAGTAGTCATCAAAACTATTGTAGTGGACTTTACAAACTATTAAGTAACCATAGATTATAAAAACATATATACGAAGATAGTCTTAGCCTATTTTTTCTATTATTTCTAAATACTACCAGTGTGAGACTATTATTATAATTAGTTAGTGTCCCTGCAAAAACCAAAAACATCGACTTAAACTTTTAGAAAACCTTCCTTCAACGAACACTCACCAAAGGCTTGTACCTCCATCTGTACAAAAATTAACTGATAGAAGTGCCTAAGGTTACTGAATCTTCTCACAGTCGATAATCCATCAGTTGATTCATAAAGTGAATTCTCAATTTAGTTGGCCACCTTCGTTGATAAAAATCAATTTGGAAACAAACAAAACTGTAATGTTTGGGATTTTGAATATTCTCAGGTAACTCATAAACGCAAATGCATTTCAAACGAGTTACTACGGATTTGGACAGGTGGCGTAAATGTGTAAATATGTAAATGGGGATAATTACTGCCATATTTTAAAACTTTTTTGGTATCAACTGGACAACATGAATCTAGAACAAATGTAGTCCCAGCAAAACGACGCCACTTGTCATACAGCTCTAGCAACAGTCTACATCAGCTAGTCAGCAAGATTTTGTGATTCAACACCGTGGGACTTCTTTTCATAGAGTTACCTAAAATTCAAGATCTACTCCAGCAATCCATAAAGGGTTAAGAGGCTTAATAACAAAATCCGACTTGTTATCGATGAAATAGATAAGAAGAAATTTATGGAAGAACCGATGTGTAGCCGAAGCCGAGGTGGCCATTTGTCAGACATAATTTTCTATATTTAATATACTTTAATAATAAACAAAAATCCAATCATAAAATCGATTAAAAATGATTTTATCTAATAGTTAAGTTTGGCTTTTAATTTAGACTAGTCTTTACATCACAAAATTTTAAAGTGAAACAAAGAAAATTGATTTTACTTCAAATCATAATTGCGTGTTCTTCAAATTGTTAAAAAATTAAAAATGGTAGTGAAAATTATAGAAAGGGTCGTAAAACGGCCAAGAAAATTTTCTAAGCATATGTACAAAATCTAAAGGTTTTTTCGTGTGGATAATGAAACCCATTACTTCAAAAAATGTTTAATTACATTATTAGTCTCAATATTTTTAAAGTATCAGTAAATATGGAAGATAAGGGCCAAATTTCCACAAAAACTTCTTATGTGACAAGGATTACTTCTGAAATTGGGGACGCGAGTAGATACCATATAAAATGGGTTCAATAACACCTGCTACCATAGCAGAGGGAACACATCTCTAGACCAGTATTTTGAACAGTCCTAGAAAACCACTATTACTTTAAGGTTATAATTCAATGGTGCTTTAATAACAACGTGTAGTATGTATTCAAGACATTTAAACTATCAAATAGTCGAAACTTGGACTTAAATAATATTAGTACATTGGAAAGAAAATGGCCATAACCGATGGCTTGAGGCGTCTTAAAATGTTGACAAAGTTCCCATGGAAAGGTTATGAAACTGGTACATCATAAGCCCCACTCAGTAGCTAATTTTCAAAGATCATATAAGATAATTTTGTAGTGTAATAGTGTTTAAATTTCTTTTACGCTCCGCAAGATAAAAAGAAAGGGACACAGCGTTTAACTGTTGTAGAGGATATGCCTGAAGGAATTTTTCCTCTTAGGGTAACTTGTATTGCCGATTTTTTAGTTATTATCACTACGCTAGAGCAAGCGGTAGCCTCATTCACAGATTATTATTAAGTTTTTTAACAACAGAGGGCGAAAAACATTACAAAACTTTTAAGAAAAATTGTTCACAATTCGGAGAAAATACTCTTTAGAAAACTGAGATGTACGTGTGCTATAAACAAGGACAAGGACGAGAACCAGTGTAAAATAAAGGCTTGCGGGCAGAGCTTGAGGACAAACGTCATCGTGGCCAACGTTTAGATTATTCACCGTTGATTAACGGTTGCTGGATTTGCTCCACGACAACGCTCCGCTACATACTTAACTCCATAAACTTAACAAAAATTGAGAATTTTTTTAAAGCCCCACCCCTACAGTCCGGACTTATCTCCTTATAATTATCATTTGTTTATACCACTACAAGAAGCATTTGGAGGACAGAGATTTAAACGGCAACTTTGCTGTCTAAGTGCAACTAATTGTAACCACCTTTATTTTATGATAACGGGATCAAAAAACTACAGAAAAATAACTTTGTATGTTTGTATTATTATGATATTCCAATAAATTTAAAATATGCGATTTATATTTGACTTACCCCTGTAGTTGGTTTAGGTCAGTAATAAACGGCTATCAAGTAAGTTATTACTTAGAATATAGCAAAAGTAGGTATTATACGTATATAGCAAAATTACTGATGTAATAAACTTATGTGTGAGAATGTTATCATGCTGATTAAATTAGTAAACATAAAATTTGAAGATAAACATTATGAGGAAATACCCGTGTCTGTTGTACTTGCATTGTATATTATAACCCTAAACTCAGTTTTTCAAAATTAAGAAGTATAGTTGCATTAAGAAAAGTACTATTAGTGATAATATGTATGAGCATACTAGAAATTACTTTTTAACACTAGACAATAGAGAAATAGTTTTTGAACAGAATCTGTTGCTATAGATAAATCCGTGATTTGTTGTTAAATTAAATTAGCCAAATTTTGGTAAGAGGTGAAAACATTGAAGAGTATTTAAAAACGTTCATTCTAGAGCAAGAAAGTTATGTTATTAAATTTTTTAGATGAAGTTATCATCATCAAGGTGCAAATTTTGTTAAACTACGTCAATTTAAAAACGTCCTTTTACAATGACAATCCACTGAGTTTTTAATAGTAGCAGGCTATATCATAAAATGTATGGTAAACCAAAAGTTTGAAGACAACTGTTATTTTTATAAAAAAAAATACATAATGAGAACAAATAAACGTACTAACCTCTAAAAAATACTACAATCGAATAAAGACTGCTATAACAAAAGAACTAAAAGGTGGCTAAAATTATTACCAAAAATTGATGATTAGTTTTTCTAATTGCAAATTATTTCATTACTTGTATTGTTTCGGTAGGTATCTTGGGTAGATTAGGAATATTGGCGAATTAGAACTGTGTGGTTTAAAGATAAAACTCGTTATTTTTGACCTATGACAAATAGTACCGAGAAATCCGTGCCCTATTTGGACAAATAAAAAAAATTGTACAATACCAAGGACATAATTAGCTGAACAACATATTACAAAAATCAATTACACAATCAAAGAAAAATAATTTCAAAGTCCTAAGAAAAAACGGATATGAAAGAGAGGTAAGTGCTTAGTGACACTAAGATTATAAAGAAAATCGAATACGGCCTCCTCGATACCGCTCCTGCTTGGATAGACAGACAAACAGAATTATCTTTGTATAAAGCAAATTATTAATATTTTTTTGATCAATTTTTCGTAATTACTCTTTTATCATAAGTGAAACTTTCAATGGACCTCTATTTGTCTAATAAAACCAACCCTGAAAGGTCTACTCTGAAATCAAGATAATTGCGTTGCTCCAGTTATAATCTCGTCATTAAATTCTCTTCTATCTTCTTAACACCGTTAGCAATCAAACAATATGGTTTCTTCCAAGATCCTACTGCTACATTCTATAGTCCCACATACCAAAAAAAATTTATCTACGCTTCATATAAAATTAATATTTTATTTATTTTTCGAACTTTTAGACACATACTCATACTGATGAGCAATTGGTACGTGGACAAGGACAAGCACTTATAGATAAATAGATCAAATTGTTCAATTTCCAACAAACCCTTCAAAAACGTAACAACGTGTAACCTCTTTTTTGTGCTTTTCTTTTTCCCGGTAAAAGAATCAGCCCAAAACTTTTGTAATTTTTCTGAATCGATTCAAGAAACGCAAAAACAGACAAAAGCCAAAGCAACTTCCATAGAAGACAAATAGAAATTAAAAAAATGTAAGTGATTTATCAATTAGTATCGGTTGCAATTAGCTTTTCTTCTTGGCTGAGCAATATTAGATGCTGACTCCCGTCATTCTATTCTCTAGGTCTATACTGACATATTATGACCAAGATATCTTTTCTTCTAAAAGTTTTCCATAGCTTTATCATTATTTTTTTTCTACTGCGGGAACAAAACCTTGTAGAATAGTAATATTTATTGGATTTCATTGTAGTTATAACAATACAAAACTTAATGATTTGTGTAGTGACCGTCTATCGTGAAAGAAAATCCTTCTTAATGTTTGCTATCACTTTTGCCAGAATAGTAAGTTATCGCACCATCAGATTTGTATATTCTAGTTTCAGTTCATAGTACTTTGTTTTTTAACTTTCTTATTACTTTAGTTATTTTTTCTGCTTGGAATACCATTTTTATGTTCCACGCATCGATTCTTAAAGAGCTTTTGTTATTATTGCTAGTTCGTTCGGGAATTCTTAGCACCCCTGTTAGATTCAAATGATGCCAGGAACTCGGCGCCGACTCTGCTTCTATTTTTATCGTAGTGGTTGTTCTTCGCAAAACAGTGGAATGGTTTCTAGTTGCTTTTTTCATCGCTTTTAATGCTTCAGCTGCATCCGTAGTTATTTAGAAATCCAGAAACGATTTTTCTGCAGCTTAAATCTGGTTCTGAAACACTGTTGTCGTCATTTAGATAGGGTACAAGTAGGAATGAATATAGGACAGATAGGAATTTGGAGTTGGAACATGACTTTCTTCAATATTAAGAGGTGAGAGGAAGTTAAGACTTACGTGGGCAAGGTCGTTTCCTTAAAGTAAACTTGCCTCCGTCTGGATCGCAGAGATTGTCTACCCACTACCTTAATCTTACTGTTAGGAAGCCTTATCTATCATTATATTAAATAAAGGGTTGAGAAAGAGAAAACAGATAATGTATATTTATCTAAAAAATATATAGCAGAATGAGGTACATAAAAAAAAGATATTACTAACGAACTACATAGTTTGTCAAAAGTTTATGAGTAATGTGTTATTTGTAGATATTATTAAAAATTAAAGCATTTGTAAGTAACAACATAATCAATAGGATCAGTACAACAGTATTAACGTAGTTGAGGGAAGAATGGTAGGGTTTTTGTTGAAAAAAAATAATAAATATACTAATTACTGTAGCTAGTCCAAAGAATATTGAGATGATTAGTGACACCTATCGCTAGAGCCCCACTTCTTTGCTATTTTATGTAAACGCTGCTTTTGGAATGTTTCTTTATGACTTGCATTTGTTTCCTATAAAATATAGATCCAATAATCTTTGATCCAACGGTATTTCGACCAAAGGTAAATATTTTAAATAAAACTTTGAAGATCAGAGCTGAATAAATCGATACCAAGCAAACATCTTTCATTGGCGAACCCTATTTTCTCCTGAATGGATACGTAAATAACCAAAAGCTTCGGGGTAGTGAAAACACCCATCTGTTTTTTGGACGCTCACTTCAAATTTAGAATGTCAGTGTCAACAGTCAAGTCAATTGCGTAAAAACTTTGGAGAAATTCTATCCTATCGTGAGATAAAAAGGAGGAGTAAGGATACTGCATATCAAACGCAAAAGAACCTGGATTTCATTTTTAGTGTGTTCGGAGACAAACCACTGGAATTGAACGCAAAGACGAAAACGGGAGATGGATTCGTTTGGCCAGTTGTTTATTGGGTCTGAACCCTTATGGTTAAGTTAAGGATCAAGTATACAAGAAGCAACCTAAGATTATCAATCAACTAACGCAGAACTTTAAATCAATATCAATATCATTTCTGACAAAATTCATTTCCACGCGATAATGGAATTTTAGACCTGCCTTAAGTATATTATTTTAAACAAAACTTTTCGAATTAATTGTTTGAAGTCGAATTGATTATTTTTAATAATTTTTTTATTTCCAGATATTTTTGTAGCCTGCGCAAAAACAACAGTTGACTTAATTGCTCATGTTGACAGAAAAAAGGTAATCTAAAAATAGTGTAATGAATTTTAATGGGAAAATTAAAACAAAGAAGACGTAGAAGAAACTGGAAACAAGACATAAACGAGGCTATGGCAGCAACAGATATTGAGATGTGTATAACATTTAATAAAATCTAGATTGAAACATTTTGTTCAAATTTGTAGAGTGAACAAAAAAAAGTTATTTGTTAGATTATACTGAACGCAGAACACAGCGAAATTTAAAAAACTAGATTATTTTTTTAACAGGCTTTGTACACTTTCTCAAAGAAAAATAATAATCGATTATGTGAGAAGTTACACAATCGCCTTCAGTTAAGTAAAAACTGGTAATAAAAAATAATTCTTAATTAACAATTTTATTAATTGAAAGTTGAAAACTACAATTAATTTTGACTTGTGCTAAAGTTTTTAATTATCCACTTTCATTTGTTGCCCTTATTTTTGAAACGCCCGTTTTATTAAACAGCAACAACTTGCTTGTATTGATTATTACTTTCTGTTTCTAATATGAGCAACAGGCTCCGAAAATTCGGGCCTAAACCCATCTATTAAACTATATTAAACTTTGTTTGACGTTTTGGGAAGTGTTAACATACCAATCAATTTGGAAAGCTTCGATTCGAATTACGAAATAGTTGAAACAACCTACGCAAACTAAGTGAAGCTTGAAAGCTCTGGAAGTTCAACTTGAAAAGTTGCTACTTTGACGTTATGTATATTATAAGCACGTAGTTATAATCAAGGATGTCGAGCGCAAGTAATTTGGCTACAGTCCATAATTTTTATGTTTAATGTTACATAATATAAATAATTATGTTTTTAGAGCGATAAAGGTAACCTATATGGACCTTGGTGCAAAAGGTACGAAGCTAAATGTAAACTTTTAACAGCTTTTATACTTCATTTAATAGTTAAGTAGTTTTTATCGAAAGACGAATTAACTGCCAATCGAAGGAAAGTTTATTTAATTTATTGGAACATAAAGTAAAGATTTTAATAGCAAAAAATTAAGGTACGTTCTTTTTGTTACAAAAGTTTTTGAAATAAATTTACTTCATCGTACTTAATTTATTCGTACTTACAATAAGTTAATACAACATTTTTCTTTTCAATTTCAATTGTCCATATTTAGGAGGTTATTATTGTTTACGATGGCTGGGGAAGTTGTTTTAACGGTTTAAAAATGGAATTTATTACCTATTTAATGCGGGATGTCATAGGCAATCAAAGAGAGTCTGAAATTAACAATCTTTGGAATGGGATTGCTGTCGCACACGGACAAAGCTTGAAAGAAAGCTTCAAGTAACACAAAGAGACAGTGGCGTTCACAAAGTTAGTTGAGAACAGGAATAGACACTGTGATGCTGTCATATCGTTGATCTTAAGGTTTAAAAATAAAGGGAATGAGAAGAATAAAAGTATATCATATAAAACGGGAAATATACAGGAACTGAGAACAAAGTTAAAGAAAGTGAAAAGAATAGCAGAATGGTAGTGTTTACCTAAAAGACATCGTAAACGGAAATTAGAAATGTGCAATGTGAACAAAATTCGCATAAATAATGATATTTTACAAAAACGTAGGATAAAAATGGAATCTGTAATAGGTTATTTCATTGTAAAAAATAAAATAGCCCTAATAATAAATAATGCCCGCGTAATACGAGAATGAAATGTGGAAGCAGGTACAGACTTCTAATTGTAAACGCAGACTTACTACGGATAAGAATGATCAATCACTAATACCAAAAAAAATTGGAAAAAATGGAACAAGAAAAACTTAAATTATACCCACCGCAAGTGAATGCGTTTAAGCTTTGTCAAAGAAGGCTACCGAGGCATCAAGACTATATAGGCAATGGGAAGACTTTATGGAAAGCTTATTATGAAAAAACTGCAAGGTTATATAGCGGTATGATTTTGTATGGATTATATTATATACACAGTATACCAGCTGACTGAAAAGAAAATGACTAATCATAGATTACTACATCTTGCATCTAGTGATTTAAAAAGACATACAATTGCATACCACGGAAACGATTTGGGAATTTATGAAACAACTTAAGATTCCAAGAAAATTGATAGTAGCAATCAAAAACTTGTACCCAGAAAATGGAATCTATATTAAAATGAAGAATGGGATCGGACAAGCATTTAGGACAACAAAAGTTTTACTACAAGGGTGCTAAACATCTCCTACCCTCTTCAATCATAGGGCTTCCAAATAAAAATTCACACCTTTACAGCTTCAGTTTCGCCAAAGGTCAAGTGGTAGTTATACGAGTTATAATTATAATGATTATCTGAAATCCGATTTGTAACTAATACTCCTAGTATAATGGTAATGTCAGACACGCGCACGTAAAAAGGAGCACTTAGTATTCAACATGTTTATTGTGAGTTATGGAAAGTGCTTTTTGGCTTATTTAAAATTCTATGGCTTATTTTTTGCAGTTACAAAATCAAGATTTACTACATATTGAGATACCTACGCATAGTCACGAAATTTTAAGGTATATGCTATTTCTACTGGCTTAAAAATGTTAGTCAATCTTTATGTAGGAAAGGATGTTATCATGAATAATTTATTATAATAAAAAGTATTTTTGGTTAAGTTTATTAGAATTGTATTTTTGTAAAAGCCAGTGACACCAATTGTTGTATTTTCTAGGCAATCTTGACATCACGCCAACTTAAATTATATAAGTAAATAGCATTATTGTTGACTAAATTCTTCTAGTTTCATTAGGAATTATAGTTATAAGTTATATTTTATGATTTATTAATAAAATTTTATAATTTGCAATTGTTTATTAATAGAAACGTAATTTTCCTACTAATTCCAAAATGTCTTGTGGCTATTATTTAAATTATTAATTTAGTGTCAATTATGTTCTTCTACTGTACTGATGTATATAAATGTGTATATCATAGCGAACAAGTACGTTAAATAAGTTAAAAGTTTACTAATAAATAAGGTTAGAAAGGTAAACTATAATACGAACAGCCTTGCAACAGAAAAGAAAGCAACGTTGTCGATGTTTGCTTAAACTCTTATTTTACTACTCCAAAAAGAAAAAGAAATTTCGACAATGGCAATGGACTTTAAAAATTATTTATCATCATCATCACACAGCCATTGACGTCTACTGCAGGACGTAGGCCTCTTTTGAAAGTTTTGCAATTTTGCAATTCAAGGGGCATTTGGCAATTAAACGCCACGCTTTCCGGGCGGGTTGACGAGTAGATAGGGTATGGAGAATAAGAGTATGTAGATGATAGATAGGATTAAGGTTGGGACACGACTTCTCCCTAGTGTTAGGAGATGGAGAAGAGTCGAGGCTCGCGCTGGCAGGGTCGCTTCCCTGAAGTAGATTTATCCTCTATCGGGATCATAGAGGAGTATCTGCCCGCTATCACCCAACAAATTATTAGTTGGGAACTATAGAACTGTTAAATTTTGGGAATGATAAACTTAAAACTATAGTGATTAGTCTTATTCAAGTTATAAAGCACAAATATTCTAATATAATTAAGAATGAAAATTTTTAACAAAGAGAGAAATGTGAATTTTAAGTTGAGTAATATAAATCATAGGATTGAAAATTGTAACAAATCTACAAAAACAAAAACATTTTCAATACACTCCTTCTCTCATAAGGTTCCGTGTCCCAAACAAGACACTAATCAAAGTATAGACAGACAGTTAGGGAATGTAGTAGCTATAGATAAATTACAACAGGATATCTCGCATATTCAAGGCCAACCCTGGAGGGCTGCTACCAATAGATTTAGAAGAACAAAGACGATTATTGCTAGATCGAAAGATTCTACAGATGAATAACCAAACAGCGCAAATGATTATTTGTGGGAAAGCTTGAAAAATTATGACGGGAATAACTTGTTAAAGCCAGAAAAAATTGTTATGTTATACTTGAGATTTTTTTGAGAGTTTCAAAATTGGAATAAATAAAAAACATGAATAAATCTTAATGAGTGCAAGTTTCTGGCTCCATAATGTTGCCACAGATTTTTTCTTTGGATAATAAATAAATCAAAAACGAACTTAACAAGGTCTGTACCTGCAGTAAATGTTTTAATGCATCCAAGTATTAGAAGTTTAAGGTGCAAATGTGACGAATTAACAGATTTTGTAATTAAAAACAATAATATAATAGCTCTCTCACTTTGCGAATGCTTTCAATTGTCGGATGCTTTTTGTAGAGAAAGTTGTTATGGCAGTTGTACCTTCTTCTTCTAGTATCTTACGCTAAGCAGCGTGTAGACGTTTTTTTCCTTTTTAAATTAGCCTTCCGTCGCACGTGTAAACATTTCTAACTCCACACTAATTTTTTATGTCTCTTAATTATGAGTGCTGTTATCTTTCTTCATTAGAATAAGTCTAAGTGTTTCGAATTGTTTGCCTTGTAGTATATGTCTTAGGAATGACACTTTTCGTTGTTTTATTATTTATAATAGTTGGCGTTTAGAGTTGGCTCTGCGTAAAACTTCTTCGTTTGTGATTCGCTTCGCCCAGGGGATTTATAGTAGTTTTCGTATTGTCCACATTTCAGAAGCTTCAATTCGATTCATTGATCTTATTTTTAGTGACCACGTTTCAGCACCGTATGTTACTATGAGCCATAACATTTAATCATGTGCATTCTTCAATTTAATGATGTTTTTCTTCTACACAGGTATTTATTAAAACTGACAAAAACTGTTCTTGCCATCGCTATTCTTATGCGTATTTTCATGTCACTGGCAATTTTATTATTTATTATGCGTTTCAGATATTTGAACTTCATGACTCTCTTTAAGAGTTTATTGTCAACTGTTATTTAGTACTGGTCATGTTATTGGCCGCTAATTACCATGAATTTCTTTTTCTGGTATTTATTGTGAATCCAAATTGTTTTTCTGTTCTGTTTATGCTATTTAATAATTCCTGTAGATCCTCTTAGATTTATTGGTTTATTGGTGTGCCAACTAAATTTTACTCCTTTTGTTTGATAGTAGTACTATTTGGAAGATTCTTTCTACATATGCGTTAAATAATAAGAGGAATAATACACAACCCTGCCGTATGCTCTTTGTGATTTTTAACTATAATAAGTTATTATCTGTAATTTTGCTGATTCTAAGATCTTTGGTATCTAGTCCAATTTCTTGTAGTATGTCGAGCATTGTGGGATGTCTTATACTGTTAAAAGCATTTTGAAAATCTATAAAAGCTATGAAGACATTCTTTCGTTGGTCATAACATTTTTGCGTTGGAATTTGCATGCAGTATAATGCTTCTCTTGTGTCCATAGAGTTTTTAATTCAAATTGGGTATTGCCACTATATTCTTCGCATTTCGTACATATTCTTGCATGTAGAATTTTTAGAAAAGCTTTTAAGGTATGGCTTATTAGACTTATTAATCTTGGTTGTCGCAGTTACAGGCATTGTTTTTTTGCTAATTCTATAAAAGTGGATCTTGGTCATTCATCTGATGTGTGTCCGCTATCATAGAGGTTGTATACTTTACATAAATAATTCATGGCGGCTCAGTAGTATTAAAAATATTAATGATGTGGCTGTAGTTGAGAATTTTGAAGTATTTGCTGTCCGTTTAAAATAAGTTTATATAGAACTCCTGGAAGTGACTATACATTTATTGAAAAATTGTTCAATGCTTTGTTAGTTGGACATGAAATAAGTAATAATCTAGTTATCTTAGGCGATTTTAATCTAAATATTTTTAAAGAATATAATAGTCAAGTTTTAGTGTTCAGATCGGTTATATCGACTTTTGGCCTAAAACCTGCTATGCCAGAAGAGACTAGATATTACAGTAACGCTTGCATTGATAATTTTTCATAATTCTGGATAATGTCCTACAAACTTAATCACTTAATTTACATAAATTTACCATTCAACGCTAAAATAATAGTCCCAGTTACAGTCAAATTTTGACCTATCAAAAAAAAACATGCGTAGCTTTTTTGCTTTATAGAGCAGTCCCCAGTACTTAGCTGTTATGAAACTAATGTCGCTTGCTATATATTATAGTAAATTTTCATGATATTTAATAGAATTTTGAAAATAATGTTAGTATTACAATATACTATTAGACATAAAAACTTTGTAAATAACGATTTAAACCTAATGAAAGAAAAACTTGATACTATTGGATTTTTGCAGAATAAATGTTAGGAAAAGTTTAACAAATAAAAACAAAGAAGTTAGAGGTATGTACAGAAAAGCCGTAAAGTCACATAAAATTCTGAAGAATAATGAAATATATTAAATTTAAAAAATCGCCCAAAAACAATTTGGGCGATCATAAACAGAGCCGAGGAAAAAGAGAAAGTTTACAAGTCAATAATAATAATTTTCTAGCTGGTACTTTTAATAACTTTTTTATTAATGAGCCCTAAAAGTAAAAAACAGTTGTGAATCAAAATTACATGCTATAGATTACTTGAAGCCTAATGAAGAAATATGTAGTAGCTTATTTCTAACTCCAGTGGATAAGAATAAAGCATTTAATATCATTTCTAATCTTGATAATTTATTTGAGCACTATTTAATTAAATATGTAAGACAGAAAATATGCTAAACTCTCGCTCACGTTTGCGACTGGTTGTTTTCTTAATTTGTTAAAGCTAAATAAAGTTATACCAATTTATAAAAAAGGCAGTCATGACAATATTGAAAACTTTAGGCCTATCACTATCATGCCTGTAGTGTCGCAAATATTCGAAGTGACATTTGAGAGGCTTATATTGGCTTTTTTAGCCTTTAATAAAATCCTTTTTCAACTCAATATAGATTTCGGAAAAATCTCAGTAGGGGAGATGTGGGGACGTTTCCACAATTTTTCAAGGCTTTTGCTTTTTTTAGGGCTCCAGTTAGATACATTATTAAGCTTTAACTGGGTACTACATACATGTCTGATTCTTAGAAATTTCTTGAGTTATTGAACGTTTAGTGAAAAATTGTCTTTGATGCAAGTTGTCCACCCAGGTGGACCGCCTTTGCGGAGACAGTATAACAGCTTTTCGATTATGACTCAGTGTAGATTTGTGCTACTTGAGGTACCTACTATTTCCACCAGCTAATCTAATTTGATATAAATACCGTTGATTCCTCTTGAACCTGAAACCTGCATAGGCCTTGTTCTCTTGGATTTAGTAAATAAAACAGTGTATCGGCACAAGGTTTAACTATTAAATTTATTTAAGGCATAGGTAAATCACATCTAGAAAAACCAAAAGGAAACCAAAGCAAACAATGGTTCCTTTTTATAAGGGCGGCTTTGGGTGATGGCAAAATTTTTAGCACTTGTTTATTATCAACAACATAAGTTTCATCAGTCTTGACAAACGAATTAATTTTTCGTCTCAAGTAGAGCACGCATACAGATTTCTCTTCAATTTTCAAAATTTTCGACCGATAACACTTCATATTCCTTTTACCCTATTTAATAACAATAGTCCTTCAGTAAGGTTCTCGGGATTAACTTCATCTTCGCTACTCTCATCATCTGAATAAATTGTTTTTTCCATCCAATCGCCTACATTGTCTCCAGATTCTGACTTATACACACCGTTAGTTTCGCTGTCAGTTTTAGCCCCTTTCTTCAAGTTGTTATCAAAAAATTTCTGCTTTACGCGGGTTGTCTCGAGGTTTTCGTTATTTATATATAATATGTGGATATTGCTTTCGTTGACAAACTTAATAACTTCAATCTGCACGTGGCTGCCACTGTTGTAATAAATTACCATTATCGGGTACTTTAACGTGGGACAAATATCAGCCGCACAATGCTTTATAACTTTAACAAAAATTTCTTTATTCATCCAATGGGATTCGTACACGGAGCCTGCTGTTCCTGGAGGAGCATCATTTATTATATGTGTCTTAAATTGACTCGAAGGAAAGTACGGTGGTATTGTGTCTTCCGCATCGTCATTAAAGCAACATCCCGTTTAACCGAAATTACTTGGTCAAGTAGTTTATCCCCTATCTTAGCAATTACGTTTGGGAGGCTTATGTATGATAGTTAGACCCGTTTCATCCAGATTGGACACTTGAGAAGTTTGAAATTTTGTCTTATTGTAGAGAATGTCTAAATTATTAAAGAATTTATTTACCGTCGTTCTGTTTAAGGCAGTTTCTTATCTCATGAATCAGTATACTTTAAATGATTTCACTTCACCAATTCGTAAGCTAATTTTCGGGCTTGGATTTTAAATAAACCAACGTGTATCTTACTTGCTTTTATTAGGTAATCTTTGAGTTGTTCCCCAAATCGTAGCTGAGGACCTTATTGACAGCATAGTTAAGTTCGAGAATATTTTGCCCTCGTCTTGGTTTTTTATGAATTCATAAGCGAAGTGTAACACAAACCGAATTTGGCAGCTGTTTTCCATAGTTGGTTCGCCTCTTTAAAGGCTGTAAAGGTAACCCTCATTATATTAGGTGTGAAACTGCCTTTCGCTCATTCTTGGTCTTTTCGAGTTGTTAGCATTTTCTGAAATTAACAAGTATCATGTATTATCAGGTAAGTTAAGCATAGTTGAGGACAATGCACCAAGAGACGATGCGCCGGTGGGGACAGTTCAGGTCTGGAGCATAGTCCCTTGGTGCATTGTTTCCATAGTATTACAACAAAGTAAAATTAACAAAAAAGCTAATATATAGTGATGTTTGGTACAAATTGTTAACACTTATTTAGTTTTAGGGTAGAAAAACATAAAAATATTTCTTACTTGAAATTTAAATTCGTTAAATGGGATGACATATTTAAATATGCCCTCAACAGCCATACCAACCAAAAGCAACTTTCCCACATATTCCCTACAACTAACTTGCTTGGGGGAATTTTAGAAAAATATTTTGTAGATTCGAACAGTCTAACTGTACTTTGCTGGTAGCGTGTGATCTCAGCAGGGCCTTTGATACTGTTAATTATAAACTATTTGCATAGAAATTAAATTTAATAGCATAGGTAATGTGTTTGATTTTTGTAAATTTTTTTTGAAAGATAGAAAGCCAAAGGGGTTCTTTCACAAGTGTGGTTAGTTAAGGACTACATCAAGGACCAATCTTCTTTACTTTTTACGATTTAAAAATGAACATAAAAGATAAAAGTGATAAACTTAGTCTAACTTAGCTTACATTATAGATGAATGAAGATAAATCTCAGTCGATCGTATTCGGATTAAAAAACATTGTGGCTGAATAAAACTCTTGTAAAGTGCTAGGATTTTGGTTTGACATTTGGATGCTTATGTAAAAAATTATCATTGATAAACTATATTCTCTTGATGTTGAGACAAAGTATTCAAATTCATATTTTAAAATTGGTTTACACTGCACTAATCCAGGGGGAGGGCAGTATCCTATGAGATTAGACTTTGAAAGTGCTACTTTTAAACTCATGAAACAACAAAAACGAGCATTAAAAATTATGTTTAACGCTAGAAAAACTGATCACTGCAAACCTTAGTTCGTTAACTTTGATTTTTTTATGTTTTTAACAGGTTTTCGATGAGGTTTAGGTGATTCTGCTATGGCGGGATCAGCATCAGATGCCAAGATCACTGTGATTGCAACGATTGCAGGTATATCAGCTGTGTAAAGAAGATAAAGTACTGGTCTCAGCACACCGAATAAAATAAGAACATGTCTATCAATTCTTGTTGTTGCTGAACTAAGAACGATCTTCATTCCAGATAGGATATTAAAATTTTGTAGAAATTCTGTGGTAAAATTTTCTTCACTTTATAGTATAGATCTTCGTGCCCAACTTTGTCAATGTTTGTTTGACGTCGATAAACACCCCTGAGCAGTACTTTTTGCATTCTAGATTTTTTTTAAATGCTGTATACCAGTTCTACTGTGCTGTGGTGATATCTAAATCCAAACTGGTGATTTGGGATAGGTTTTCTTTGATCCAGCATTGACTTAAGAAGTTTTTGCAGTAAATTTTTGTATACTTTCGATAGTACATGCAACAGGCATATGGATCTAAGTTTTACTAATGCCTGACGCCTGAAGTTTACGGTGTCACACGACGATTTTGCTTTATTGGTTCGCGCATAGCATAGATGTTTGCTAACACCACAGCCATTTTGGACGGCTTTCTTTAAATTTATCCTCCAGCAAACTACCACGATTAAATTCATTGAACCAACGATATACAGTGGCTCTGTGTGGGAATTTTATCACCAAAGGTCAAAGCGAGTTGATCGATGCACTGTTGTTGAGATAATCGACGAGTTAATTTCATTTTTCTCCGAGAGAAAACTTTTAACTTGATGAAAATAAAACAAATAGCGTCCTATCACAAAACGTTCTGGTGGACTATGCGATCTGAATTGTCAAATTGTATGAGGTAAACGTCAGAACGCAGCTAGTACACACAATTATCATAATTATAAATTTTTTGGTAAACTAGTTGAAGTTATTTAAGCTGTATAATTTGTGATAATATAATCTTCTTATTATTATTATATTTACCTTATTTTTTTAATATTACAAAATATAAAGCAAATCAATGTCTGTCAAATACTACAAATTTTTCTGATTATAATTCAAACTACTAACAATTGTGAATATGTAAGAATTTGTTAATAAGCACCCCTATATGTGTGCAGATTAGTTACCGCAGTATATCTCATTTTATTCACGTTTTTATTGCAGAAAATAATTCATAGTTGGAGGGCCCTCCGTCAATGCTATTCTCATCTCGAATGGAAAATGCATCTGAGTGCTGGGTTATCTCATCCTGCACAGCTCGTCGGATGCTCCTTGTAGCGTAAAGCGCGGGATAATTTTTCGAAGGCTTACATTTACAGGCGCAAATCCGGCAATTTACAACCTCTTCTACAACTCATTGCGCCTCTTCATCTGCGAACGGCAGCGTTGCGCCCATATATCGGGCTGCCATAGACGTCACATAAATTGCGAGGCATCCATTGGAGCACGGGACGGCAGTTTTTGCCACCCGCCGCATTTAAACATTGTTGTTCTTGCCAGAACTGTCTTCCGGGGGATGTCGGCAACTCGGGGTGGCAGCGGCGCGACTACGAGGGCGCTTAAGTCGAGGGCAAGTTTGCGCAGGTGAGCGAGCCTAACTCAAACACTTAGGGCTGGTATGTATAATTTATGAGGCTGTATAAATATTTCGCACTATATAAGCACGATAAATACAGAGAACAAACCGCATTAGATACAGAAATATTTGCTCGAATATGAACAAGAGGGATCTTGTTGTCTAACAAACTATGCTAATATCCGGTTTGATGTTAATCCCGGCCAAGTTGGCGAGGCCTCCGCGTGCTTCACGGTGTTAATAATCTCGGGTCCTATACGTATGTGAATGCTGGTTATTCGATTACGCCAGATAAACCTCAGGAATCCTGGCTTATTAACTTAGAGTCCTTTCAAAGAAATTGCGACGCGACCGGTATTCCGGGGGTTGCCGAATAGTTTGCGGCAAAGCGGCGGGTCTGGAGGGCAGTTCCGGGTTGCCTCGCTGAGAAAAATTTGGCGGCCCGAAAGTTTCTGCAATTAAAATTCTTCTCAAGTTAAATTAAAATCGGAAATGTCAGTGCGTGTCCCGGAAGCCTTCGGCTTATGCAAAAGTCCTGTTGTGAACCGCAGTAAATCGTCTGAAACCCACTACAAAAGCCGCAGTTGACACCAGCGCTTTGTGCATGTATAAATGATTTCTCTGAGCTTTCGAGTCGCGAAAGCAGCTAAGTCTGGAACTTTATGATCTGAAACATAAAAATTTAGCTGGGCCCCGAAACGGCTCGAAGTTGTAAGGATAGTTGTAGTGCTTTCGGCAAAAATTCTAATAAAAATCATAACAGCGACGGTTTTTCTTTTGTGAGAAACTTTTGTAAAGGATGATAAACGGATTATAAGCTTGTAAGTACAGTTCGGCACGTACGAGAACACGAAAAGCTTGAAACAACCTAAAAGAGTTGGTAAAAGTTCTATATTGTGGGATGGGAAGCTTTGATATACATTTTAATGACACCTATACTTTTTATATAGAGAGATGGGAAGATTCAGTTAAAATTTTATTGCTATGTTCGACTTTGACCATATTGTCTTTCCCAGTAACTGCTATATTAATTTATGTAAATTTCAGAGTCAGGATAACACATTTTATATTAGTATATGGTATATCATCTATTATACATACATATATTCAAATGCATTTTAGGCTACTCTATAGAAAAATAATAATTTTAGGTTAGTGCGCTTCAAATAGATATAAAATTTAAAATTATTATAAATAATAGTTATGTGATTTTGGTAGACAATGGCAGAGTTCAGTTTAATTCTGCTTGTCAATAAACCTCAAATTTCTGGAAAATTGTAAGCTAATAAAACAACAAATAAGTTCAACGAGTGCATAAATTGCCCATAAAAAGACTCAATAAAAATAATTTAAGAAGACTTTAATATAAACATTTAGAAAAGAGGGAAACACGGATAGAAGCCAAAGTCCGACGAGATTACCGACTTGCGACATCTTGCGCGGTGTGACAGTAATAAAAATAATTAAATACAAACTCTGTGTAGGCTTTTGAAATATTTTGAAATATTTATTTGTCATAAAGATTAAGCAATATTTAAATAAAAAGAAAAACGTGATGGAGAAGATGAAGAGATTGAGAAAGGGGCTTTTAGGAAATACAAAGCAATAAGAAGATCGCCGATAAAAAACCAAAGAAAACTAGGAGAAAACCTAAAAGTAAAGGCAAATGATGCGATTAACAAGAAAATGAAGAGACCAAATGTCCACAAAGATCAAAAAATGAGAGCAGAGCAAAGCCAACTGAAGCAATTAAGAAATTTAAGAATCAAAATTTAAAAAAGCTATGCGAAGATATTACAAAAATGAAAGAAATCGTAAAAACATGGCTAATAGGTTTAAAGGCCTGGAAAACAAAAAAAAGAACAAAGAACGTGATCCTACAAGGAACAAAAGTTAAATACAAACAAACCAGAAAAACATATTTCTTAGAAAAACTTAAATGTAAAAGGGGGTAGAACACGTTTGGTTCTACTTACAAATCAGACAAGAAAGAAAGTCATGTAGAGGAAAAACAAACTAATAATGAAGATGATGTGTACAAAAACAAATCAGAAGTAGAACAAAGGAGAAAAACGAAAATGGAAGACAACACAAACGGGCTGTAAGAACTTATATATAGGCACGAAAGGATAGAGATGGAATAACGAGGGAAGAACTAAAAAAAATAAATAAAGCTACAATTTCAAAGAATTAATAGCAAAAAATAAAATTACTGATAGTTGTAATCCAGAACAGATGATAAAAAAACGAATAAATGTAATAATTATAACAATAATAAACAGAGTAAAGAATATAATATTTGAATAATAAAAAACAACAAATTATTAATTTAGGAACATGAAGAGCGTAAATGGTAAAGGGAAGATAACAGACGCACTAATAGAAATAAATATTCCCTATAGAGAAATCACAGAAACAAAAAGTAAAATTAGAGAAATTAAAAAAATATGGAACGGATTGGTCAGGAGCAGCAATAAAAGATACCGTTAAAGCTGGAGTAGCATGCGTAATGAGAGACGAAGATAAGACACATAAAAATAAAAACTTTGTAGATGAAAAGACAATGTGACTAAATATAAAAGAGGGGGGAGAAAATGCATTAGTATTAACAGTAATATATGGAGCCAACGAAAATTTAAAGGAGGGAGAAAAGGATAACTTAAAAAAAACTACAAGACGATATTGACAGAAGTAACAACAAAGTTTTAGGAGACCTAAATGGAAGAGTCGGATACAGAGAGCAGGGAATATAATGGTGCGTAGGAAAACGGAGAAAGTGAAAAAGCATTGTAGAGGTTTTCTGAAAAACAAAACTTAAAACTGAAAAAACAGTGTATAAAATAAAAAATATATCCACAAAATAACAAGACAAAGTTAAATATATAAGAGTAAATAGGGAGTAGTCGCTTTTTGTTAGAAATAAAAATAAACACGTAGCGAAATAAGAAGAGACAAAAACTACCAATAAACAATTAATTAATTAAATCGCTGTAAGCTAAGAAACAAAGAGATAAGAGGCAAATTTCAAGATGAATTGAGCAAGACAGCAAAATACTAAAACAGACAAAAAAGTATAGAAGATATATGGAAAATTTCCAAGAAAGAAATTCTAGCAGCAGCAAAGGACAGTTCTATACCACAACTGTCCTCTGCTGAATAGCACCCGGACAGGGTGTGATAACTAAAGAAATTTTGAAAGCACTATCAGTAACCGCACTAGAAAAATTAAGATAAATAATGGAAAGAAATTTAATCACACAGCCATTGCAGGACACAGGCCTCCCTTGAATTTTGCAGTTTTGCAATTCAAGGTGGATTTGACAATTAAACGCCACGCTTGCCGAGCGGGTTAGCGAGTGGATAGGGTGTACGAAGGATAAGAGTATGTAAATTATAGGCAGGATTAAGGTTGGGACACGACTTTTCTCCGGTGTTAGGAAGTGGAGAAGAGTCGAGGCTCGCGTAGGCAGGGTCGCTTCCCTGAAGTAGACCTATCCTCTATCGGGATCATAGAGGAGTATCTACTCGCTACCCAAAAAAGGAATTACATGCAGGGTATATAATATTCAAAAAAAGCCTTCTGAGTACTGTAGCCAAACACGCACCAGAATAACAAAGGAAAAGTTAAGATAAATTACAGAACACACGCTCAGAGAAACGCAATTTTGATTTAAGCTAAATAGAAAAGTAAATGATTCAATATTTACAACGAGATAAAAAGGGAACAAAACAATTAAGAAAGGTAAGAACATACATCTGTGCTTTATCTATATGGAAAAAGTCTTAGACAGAATTAAAAGAGAAGATATCTTAGAGATACATGAAAAAGGAAAATACTATACATACAATAATTAAATGTGAAAATACACATAACTATGTTAGAACAAAGTAAGAAAATACAAATATATTTGAAACATCAGATATAAGACACGCCGAACTCATTATTGGTGTCAGTTGAAACAAGTATTTTAGGGTTCCTTTGATGCGTTGTATGAGACATTTTCATATTAGATGTGTGATGAACTGTTCCTGAGCACAATATAAGTTACATTTGAGAGAGTAGGAGTGTCCTTAGAGAGTCAGGTCTTTGTTGCAGGTTTTCTGGCTCACCCATATTCTGTTGAGGTTGGGCCATTCTCTGTGAAGTAAGTTAAATTGTGCCAGTTTTCCCCACAGAAGATTAACTAGGCTTTTATTTCTTGTATCGCTAATTCCCTATTGTCTCAGTTACTCACCCTCAAAAGTAAAATTACCAAATATCCGTTTATCTACTCTAATGGGTCCATTTTACGACTTTAGTCAAGAATTTTAGTGGATAATGGACCCGAGGTTGCGGTGAATAAGAAAATTATTATTTGTGAGAATCTTTTCATACTATGACTTTGGGGGCTGCTCGTCTTCATAAAAGAAGTGGGAAAATATCATTCAAAATGGAAAAACTGTTATGGAGATAGTATACTAAGTACAGATTGTTTGATTAAGCTGAGTGTGTACTAGATCCATGTGCACGTTTGGAGTAGTTTGTCTTGTGAGTTTCTGAATAATGTTGTGTCTAGTCTTGATTTTAACTGAAAGTGGCAGAATTGTTTGTCTTGGACTGCAACTTTAAGTTGCTTCAATTAACTGAATGATTATCTAGTTGGCGTGAGCATACTTTTCTTTTTTCTAAATTTAGTTGTGAAAGCTACTGAATGAGATAAGAGTGCATGTCCTCGAGATTAGTTGAAAGTGTTGTTTCTAGGAGTTGTTTGAGTAACGAAGGCTATATCATTAGCATACATGAGAATTTCTAAGTAGTTTCAGGTACAACAGAAACATGGGTTATAAGAAGCATTGGGATTAGCGTAAATTGTTGTGGTGAGCGGCCTTATAGGTGTTTGAAACTGCTAATTTTCCCTCCTAAGTAGACTTTAGTGAGTAGTAGTAGTTTCTTAAAAGACACTGAATTACATAGCTTACGCAAGAGATCTTTGCTTTTGATTGTATCATAGGCAACACTCATGTCTTTGACTCAAGTGGTCTTCAACTTGTACCGAAAATAGTTAGGGATAGCACCTGGTCGCAGCCCTTTTTTTGTCAGATGTAAATCTAGCTTGTTTATTTGGAATTTGAATTTGGACTAGTGGCAGCAGGCGGTAGAGGATTCTCTCAAAGATTTTATAGCAGCTGCTTAGAAGGTCAATCGATCAGTAATGCTTTTATCTGGTTTCAGCATAGCTATGGTTATGTTTTTTAAAATATCGATGGCTATTTATTTGGTTGTTTGCTGTCATTGTAGACATTTAATAAAAAAAGTATTGCTTTCTTTACCCAGACTTCTAGAAAACACTGGTTAGATATTGACTGAGCCTGCTACCTTCCTGAACCTCACTGTTTTGATGAGTGACGGTTATTAGTGGTAATTTGGTAAGTTTTGCTGATGGTTACTTCTTATTCGGAAGAATCTTTCTCTGCTCTCTTTCTTAAGTTGTCTTGGTATCTCAGATTTTGACATTGGATTGGGAGAGTTATTAATGCTAATACTTTTAGGAGTTGCTGCAAGGTTTATAAGATCCTGCTGTTTGGCCAATGTGAGTAAAATTGAGTTTCTTTTAGTTTTGATTGGCTAGCATTAAGAGAATCCAGGAGTTTTTAGTTTGTTTTAGAATCTTCATTTTAAATAGAATTATTTGCAATTTTCTTCCTGACAAATAATATAAAATTTTCTACCTTCTTCCTTCAAACACATCTCATCCAATTGAGACCTAAAATCTTTATAATTCGCTTTTCGAAAATTTTACCTTGACAGGGGTTTCGACTTGATGATAGAAATATGGTACTAAGAGTGGTGATAACTGCTCTGTGCTGCAAGTTAAGAACCGTTTGGTAGATGTAAATAAAGCCAGAATTCTCAGTAGTAATGTATATTAAGTTTATATTTGCCTGAGTGTACAGATAAGTTTTTGTTTAATTTGCTATTTATTTATTTGTAAATCATTTTTGGCGTAGCGTCATTATTAATGGTAGTTTTTTAAATCTTTTGTATGTAGAGTAGGATATTAAATTTTGAAAGGATCGTATTGGGGCAATTGGCACTTGGTGGCTTGTAGATGTTAGAAAAAGTAAGCTGTATTTTGGAGTAATGAAGAAGTAGACTACTGAAAGGTTGTTTAGTTCATTTCTAGCATAAGTTGCAATGCCTTATTAAGGGCAATTAATGAAGGCTAGTTGAAGCTTCTTTTCCGTATCTGATAGTCGTCTACTGAGTGGTTTTCTGCGGTGTGACGATGTCGATGTTGTTTTCTGGTAAGAGTGCCGAAAACTCTTAGCATGGCTTATGCCGTATATGGTGAGTTAACATATACGAATATGTAGTCCAACAATCAGATCGAAGGTCAGTTTTGAAGTTGGGATTCCATAGTTGTCAGGAGAACAAAAGATCAAGGTTGACAGCCTAGCTGTTCAGGTCTTTATTATTCGTTTAGAGTTAATTTAATAAAAAAAAATGTAAAGGAACTTAATATAAATGAAGAATAAAATAAAACATTCGCTTTTTCATGATGAGATGACGTTGTAGCGTCTTACGATAGATTTGCGTCTTTTAGAAGTCATTTGCATATGAATTTTAACTGTGATAAAAATAATGAATTTTGGAAAATAGACCTAATATTCGATTCTAGTCACTGTAATCAACTAAAACTAGAATAAAATCTATATATTGACAAATCAGTGAATGTGTTCAATAGATAGCTTGCGATAAAGCAATACGTAAAGCAAACTTAATTCGTGAAGAGTAAAATTATGTCTATATATCCTTATAGTATAAAAGTAATTTGTTATTAATTGATAATGACGATCTTTTATCAAGGTACCAACACAGTTGCCTACATTTCCTTAATTGGTGTCTTTTTGTTTGTATATGCTTTCCTTGTAAATCTCTAATTCGGATAAAATTATATGTATTTTACTTCATTATTTACAGAGATGAAAGAACAAATAATGGTTGTCGACAAAAGTAACTTCCCTAGATTTGATTTTTTGCTAACTTTAATTCGCCTTAGGTTTTAGTATTTGTTTTACAAGGTTTAAGTGTTTAAGGCATTTGCTGAACATGTTTGAATCTTTATTAATAGTTAAAATGGCAGTGGTGAAATAGTGAAGGTGACAATTAGAATGTTATCTGTCTCTGGTATGTCAGATGTAAACAGGAGATAAAGGATCGAACCCCATATACTGCCCTACAGGAATAATATTCGGAAAGTGTGTTCATGTATTTTACTGAATAATAACAGCCAGATGATCGTCTTGTTGGTGGGCGTCCTACTGATCTTTTGCATATACGTGGGCTTTATTAGGTTATACGTATGGTCCAAGGATTATCTTGTAGTCTGGCAATGTAACCTGTCCAATTCCATCTCAACTTACAAACTTGATAGGTCACGTCAGTTAATTTTGATCTCTGTGTTTCGTATGCGATCTTTTAGGTAGGGTGTTATTCAGCATTTCTTGTGGATCGGTCAGATAAGTAGTATTAAATAAGTGATTGGGAGTAGTTGTTTTAGCTTGTAAAGCACTTCTGTATACTACACTTTATCAAATTTTTGTTATACATAAAAAATGCTGTCGTGCAATATTTCTTCTTTTCTAAGCTTTTAATGTTATTATTAACAATTTTATTTGTTTGGTGAATGACTTGTCAAGATATTGCTGTTCAAATTTGCCATCTTATCTTATTTTCTTTGATAACATCTTTTTGATTACTTAGTGCGGTAAGCAAAACCGCTTGCTTACCATACATTTTCTATTCAAGTTTTAGACAGTATTTTGCTCATCATTGAATTTGTTGATTTTTAGTTCTACATGTCCCATCTAAAAATGCTTTACTTCCTTGATTGTCGTGGTTTGATGGATCGAAATGTTTTAGAACATTTAATAGCTACTTTAAAAATGTAATGATCTTTTCTTTATTTGATCTCTCATACATTATCTTCGTTTCTAATTGGTAGAATACGACTTGAGGTCCTTTTGGTTTTTAGTTGCTCTCCAGATGGAGTGACTTTCTCTACTTATGTTGGTGATGTGGTTTTGGAACGTACTATTTTTGTGTTCTTTGAGAGTTGCTGTAAGATTTGAGCTAATCTGTTGTCAGCCGCAATTTCTGATTTTTTCTTTCTTGTCCCCGTGATTTGCAGTCACTAGTTTTCTTATGTGCAACAGAACATTATTAATTTTGAGTGAGTCTTTGTCTAAACTAAACAAGAACTACCCTGGATAAAACTGGATAGATTCCAAACTGCTTTCCCAAGGTCTTCTAATTGTTTCTTTCAAAAATAAAGAGTTGCGCTTTTTCAATGAAGTTTTAAAATTTCAATTCGTTTGCTAAAGTGTATTATTATTTTCTAACTATATAGCTGCTTAATGTCACTATAATAGTGATAATCTGACTCGACCCTACTGTAATTGTTAGATATATTAAATGTTATAAAGAAGTCTAATATATCTGAAATTTTATCTAAATCTGTTGGTCAATATGTTAGTTTAGCCGTAGAGAGAAAACCGTAGTTACTGTTGATCATAGTTTTTAGAAAGTTTCTGGCTTTTATGGTGGTAAGTCGTGAACCCCAGTGCGTATGTTTAGAGCTTCAATCACCTCTGCCAATAAATATAAATCTTAAAAACTGAAAAACCATATGGTACTAGTTAAAAGTAATTTGTTGTCTTGGTTAACTATATATTGTTGATATAGAGCTTTCATTTCCAAATTTGCACCTTAAATCCATTCGGTTTAGAACTTGGACAATTTATGATTTTTAATCATAACAACTGACCCACCTTTATCTACTATCTTATCAGGATATGTTGTAAAGTAGATAGATATGTAAAATATATTCTTGAAATAACAATCATGACAATTTTATTAATGTTTAATGGGATTAATTTGTTTTTATGATTCAGTAATTCGCTTGCATTTACAAGTATCAATCGTGTGTTAACCATTATGATCTTATCTTATTAACGACAGATGATAAGTTTAAGATCATAAGATTCTGATTCTTCCCTTGGACGAACATAGATTTAAATTCAGCGAGAAGGGTAGTTATCAGGTTTGCTAAATTTATTAGTGGGTTATTGTTAATCTCTATATGAGTTTGTGGTGATCCTATACCTGTATGTTTTTAGAAGGGTGTCTTAGTGCTGTGCAGACTTGGTTTTGATTTAGAAATTGCTGACTTACATCAACAGTTGGTATGTGGAGCAGCCTCTATAATTGACTCGGTGAGCGCCTCCATAGAAGGCACATTGTAAGGGTATTGTTTCGGATTTAAGGCACATTTTTGAGTCACGACCTTTACCGTACTTTACGCAGTGATGGAGTCTGGTACAGTTTGATTGACCGTATGACTGGCACCTTGTATACTGTAAAATGTCAATTTTTATTTGGAGACTCAACTTGTATTTTTGTATGACGTAAGTATGAGGTTCGCATATATTTTTGTTCACAGTCTAAAGAAGAAAGGTAATAGCTCTTTAGTTTCATAACGTCACATGCTCTTAATATTTGCAATTTTGTGGCCATCCCTTTCTAGTTTACATTTTATGACTTGAGTTGGTACTATGTGATGTAAATATGTTAAAAAAACCTATATGCCTTTGTCGACTGGTAAGTGTGATAAATAAAAAAATAAGGGATGACGTGGATAAAATACAGGAAAGTTACTTATGTAAGAAACAGACGAGGTGCTGGCCATTTAATACTTGTTTTTTCTTATATAAATAAAAATCCAAATTATCCTGCCGGCAAGTCATAAACTAATACTACATTTTAGGATCCCAAAATTTAACATTGTTACAAAATATTATATAAACGTAAAAAATAGGTAGCTCTGAATCAAATACACTAGCTAAAAAAAGAGGCACAGCGTTTGTCAGGTTTAGAATGGTCACATGAGCACCCTGCGATGCATAAAGTACAAAACATCTACCTGTAACGAGCACGGTGTCATGTCACAAAAATCTGTCATATTAACTGATAAAAATAGTCGAAGTGCATAGAATACTATTGGAATTATAGTCGTCCTTTACAATAAACTGAACTAAATTAAATTTTAAAGATATTAATATATCTAAAACTCATGCATGCATATGCATTAGCATATATAGAGTTCATTAATTGCTACTATTGCAAAGGCACATAAAAAAATCAGCAATGTTTTCAATACAAACAGAATATTACGTAATGTTAATAACGCGGAAAATAACAGGAAATACACAGATTAGTTTAGGCAATAACAAATTATTCATGCAATAAATAACTTGCTTTCAATAAAGTTTGTGTCAACATAATATATGAGTACATGTAATCCCACAGGAATTTAATACAATCATACAGCATGGCTCTGCTCCAAGTACTTTTCTGTTTTTCTGTTTGTCCGGCCGCACTCCGTTTGAAGCCGTAATTTGTGCAATTTATTTCCGAGCAACAAATACAATATAACGTTTGTAAACACCAGCGAGGTAACTACAAAAGGATTACTTATTTCCAAATGGAACAAAGCAGGTCTGCATTGTAATGTTAATTCTCACTACATGTTGCTGACTCTTAATAGTACAAGCTAATCTAATTTGTACCGACCCGCTGGTACTTGGAAATTTTTAAATTTACGCTGCAATTGCATTCACTCGCTTATGCGCTTTGCTGTCAAAATGAACAAACGCATCTCTTTCATTTGTAGCGGTGCAATATATCCGTAAGTTCGTTTTCATTAGTAATTTAGAACAGCTACAGCGCTAGCTTTTATAAATTTAGAAAACCAAGCTTACCTTTGGTTCTATCATATGAAAGTGGGGCGTGACAAATCTTTTAAGAAAATAATAACAAAAATAATAACAAATGCTTTGATATAATTCAAAACTTATTAACATTCAGACGAGTTCTAAAAGTCATCATGGAGCCGCTATGTTTAATTTTAATGCTGAGAAGAGCAAGCCCTGCCGATATTCCATCATAATAAAGAAAATATGGAGATTTTACAGCTAAGGTATAAAAAGGTGCTTATTTCAGGGCCATTATACACAATACGCCATTAGGTGATCGTTACGGCCTTTATTGCTTCATTACATAGTGCAAAATTGCAAATTAAAATATTTCTGCCATTTTGTTTATAACGGCATGCAGTAAAGGCGACGCTAATGTCGTAAACTGGGCCAAACACATATATGTAATTGAAGGCTTTAGTAGATTGGTACAGATGTCGCCTAGAGAGTAATTTGGAGTTGCAGCACCTGCAATAAATAACAAACTGAGATGGTCCATAAAGTTCTATTGCTAGAACATTTTCAGCAGCTGTATATTTAAAAGGAAATATAAAATAGTAAGTGCGATATAAAAAAAGGCCAGTAAAGGAAGCCATGAAGTGATTATGCGGCTTCAAAAGTTCATTTAACTGTTCTAACACCTTTAAAATGATTTTGGAAAATGTAAATACAATTGGGTTAAATGAAAATTGGAGGTATGGCATTGAATGAAAGTTATTTTTTATACATAAAAAGTAAAAAATATAAATTTGGATTAAGAAAAAAATTAGAAAAATTTGTGATCGTCTTTAACGTTTTTTTTAAGAATATTTAGAATAAAACCTCTTTAATAAGACCACTTTAGGATATTCTTCAAGCTTTTCTCTAGTAAATGGCCACCTTGGAGAATACAAAAATAGAAAGTTAAAAAGTGAACAGAAATAGCAAATACATAATTATGAGGGAGAGTTGAATACAAACCGAAATTATTTTCTTTAAATTTACTAAAGCATTATAAAAATACAAGAATGCAAAATTATTTTTTACATGGTCTCTTGATATAGAAACACAGTTTTCCCATCTGATAGCAATTTTTTAAAATGAATGTAGTCCTGACACCAATCAACGGTGCACGAATTCATCGACACTAAGATCGTCGTCAAATTGTTGTCTCCTAAATGTTTTTCTTAATATTTTAAGGTTGAACTGCAGGGGGGATATATTTCAGGGCAGTCCAGAACAAATTCTTAATTTCTTATCAAGTTTGGGTATAAGTATGTACCCGGACGTTATCGTGAAGTACAAGATTAGCCAAAAAGTTCGAAATGTGCAAAAAATAATTTTTTAATGCCCATTTTTTGTTTTTATGTTAAAATTTGTTTTGTGCGCATTTAAGATGGCGTTGGAAGAAACCAAACTTGGAGTCTTGATGCGCTGTTGCTGGAAGGTGATACAAGAGGTTTTAGATGACAAAGACGAGGGAACTGTGAGCTAGTCGAAAGTTTCAAGATGATATAGACGTTTCGAGTTCGGCGATGTCAGCCTTGAAAATCAATCTCGTTCTGGTCGGCCGCTGAAGATGAACAATGACGATTTGTTGGCAGATTTGGAAGATGGGCCTTCGTCGAGCAGTCGTGAGCCGGCGACACTCTTCGGGATTTCATCTCATCAAATTGTGCTGAATATTCTGCATCAGCTGGACTTTGTGCACAAGAAGCTTCGGTAAGACCCCCTTGAGCTCACCGAGGCGCAAGCCAACACCCGTTGAATGGCCGACTTTGGAATTGCGTAGTGATTTTGGATGAAAAGTGGGTTTAGCTGGTCAATCGCAGTCGTCAGAAGCGTTGAGTTCTCCGAAGTCAACCTCCAGAAATTGTTGTTGCATTTAATTTGAATTCGGGCATAAAAATTTGATTTTTAAGTAAGTCAGAACTTTTTGACTAACTTTTTGTAACGTCTAAAATGGAAAATTTGTATCTTCCTCTACGAAATGTGAGTTTCGTTTAGTCAAAAAGTGGACAGTGGTTGCATAGTCGTAAAAAAATGGACGTGCAAAGCTCCCATGAAATAAAAATGTGCAGTTCTGCGAACTTTTCCGGTTGAGAACCGTGCTTTAACTTTAATAGGCATTTTGAATTGGATTCCGGGGTGTAATTGTGTATCCAAGTTATATTGCAGGTGATAATTTGACGCAAAAAGTTCTCCTTTAGTCTGGTAGCGTGATTTGTGATCTTCGCAGAGAAAACGAGAAATTTATCATCATTAATAATTATGTGTCGTAGCTCATTCTGACCTCGGAAGTAATTTCAGCAATTGTTAATTGATGGCCTTTCTTGAAAAGTTAGCAAACAGTGTAGCAAATATTCTTTTCAGATATGCTGCTCCCTTTTCATTTACCACTTATTCATGTCCTTTCAAAAATTGTTTATGACACTCGTACACTTGAGCTTTTTTAAGAGGGTTATACCTATGCCTCAACTTTTCTCAACATTTTGGTCGATTTTACGATAACAATTCGGATGAGGATATCTCTTTCTCTGACATTGTATTATCGACTAAAGAAGCAGTACGAGGTACGGTAAGGAAAGAAAATTTCTCAAAGCACCCCTACTTATAATCTTCAGAAACTGAACTATTTTCTGTTTATTTTACGGCACGTAAAAATCGTTTTGTATCTGGTTTACACTCGTAGTACTTTAATAAATGAAATGTAGTTAGGTGCCAGCTTTAGTGTGTCATATTTTTCTTAATATGAGGTTCGACTGCTTTATTTGTATTTTTTTATCTAATTACAGTAATTTTGCTTTAATCGAGAGGTTCTACTTAACAAATCTATTTATTTGAAAGCCTTTTGAAGCCAATTATGAAAATGAATTTCTATGTAGTGTAAAATAAATGTTAAAGGCAAATATCGAAAAATATTCGAAAAGTTTAGAAAAAGATTAGAAACAACATCGAAATAGTAATTTAAAAATTAGAAACAATGAGTAAAATTAGGCGCGAAAACATCTTTGAAATAAAATTGCTAGAATTAAAGGTAAACCGGAACATTTTAACAGTTTAATAAAAGAAACAAAGAAATCCAAAATAGACGCAAAATCCTTGCTATGGAGGTTGTGTATGAAACTAGAAGAAAGTACTTGTAAAGTAACAATAACTATGATGCTGAATTAGAAGTGTTAAGGAGAGAGGTCCATGGAAAGAACTTAGCATACTAAATAGGATTTCTGGATGGTTTTCTAAAAAGAGCTTTGAAGATGTTAGTGAACTGAGATCTTAGTTGTTGGTTCCGAGAACCAAGTTGAGAAGTTCTATGTCAGTTTCATGATTTGCTATTAGAAAAATAATTTAGAATAAAGAAGTATTATGCGCATAGAGAAAAGAAAAACAAACTATAGCAAGGTGAAACGTAATTATAAGTTTAGTAAATACATCCTAATGACTACATCTGAATATTAACAAGACTAGAACCAACGCATTCACCCATTTTGGATGATTTACCCATTTGCTCTTTATGAAACTATTGAACACATTTTAGCTTGCGTTACGACTGAAAGAGACCTGGTTGGTGTGTGATTTGTAATTCAGAAGCAGGCTATCTGAAAAGTCCAACTAAAGATAAAGTTAAGTAAAAGTTACAAATTAATTAATAAAAGATCAATATAAAATCAAGGCTGAAGAGACAGAATTTGAAGCCCTAAATTTAAAATGCTTTCCAAGATATTCCCATATATTTATGGGCGATTTTGAAAATTACATTCAGAAGATTCTCGCACTATTGATGAAAATAAAGGTCTTGGTGTAAAATTTACTATACAGTACGACTAGATAAGTAAAGAACAGCATGTTTGCACTCAAATCGCATCGGAAACTTTATAATGGAAAATAGTTTTTATCAAAGTTTTTCTGTGCTTGCGCACTTTTAGATTTGTCTTCTCCTCTTCTCACTACAAAATCAGTACCTCTAAAGTTTCCTATTTACAATTAATTTGATTTTTAATTGAGAATGAAGTCCCGAGAGGCATATTGAGAAGACGTTAAACGGTTATAACAGAGTCATTGTCCAAAACGTTCTATTGGATGCGAAGAGCTCCTCTAAGCAAAACTTGCGTTTAATGATATTATTTTTCTTATCCTCGGATTACTCTTCTCTTTGTAATCTTATTTTAAAATTGCATATATTGAGCTAATGAGGTATTATAAAAAAAAAACGATTGAACCAACTTGGTTGTCATCAGCCTAAACATGCTAAACCGTTGTGATAATGAACTTCAACTGTTAATGGATATTTTGCCAATTAATAAATGTTTTTTGTGTAGTTTGACAATACTATTCTTATTATAAGATGCTGTATCTGTGAAAAGAATAATAAGTAGCAAAGACCCCTCTCTTGGAAGAAGTCCACTCGCGATAGTCTCTTTGCGCACGTGGCATCTAACAGAGATATTAGCGGTTTTTATCTATTCTACTCAATATATACATCATGATAGTGTACTATTTATCTGAAACTTGTACTGGGGTTATTCCGTCGTCCCTGTTAAAATTATTTTTATATTTATAAATCTCTACCGCCTCTCTGTATAATCTCGGCTAGTACTTCCTACAGTTGGATAAAACTTGTGTTTGCCCAAATTCTATCTCGTGGTTAGGATTTTCCAAAGGGTGTTCAGCAACTATTGATTTATCGGGTTTATTAAGGCGTAGATGAAGTTTGTGTTTTTTATCCCGTTGGGATATTGTTCGGCCCGTAGTCCCAATGTAGATTTGCTTACAAAAACAAGGTATTCAGTGTGTCCTTGTGTATTCTGTTTTTTTTTTTGAATCTTTGGCTGGTCTAAATCCTGTATCTTGATGGTTTTCACCTTGTGTTTATTGAGAATGTTGCCTGTCTTGTTTTTAACTCTGTTGACATAAAAAAGTTTTGCTTACCGTAGTTTGATAAGTAATAGATGTTCCGGTTGGTTCTGATCAGTGACATCTGTTGTAAATATTAAAAGCTAATTGTTAGTACTAATCTCGATAACTGTTTTGTCGACAGTTTTGGTATTTCTGTATGGTGTATAACAGTTTTTCTTTATTTTATTTAGATATTCATTACTTTTTCATGTCAAAGGGCGGAAGTTCTAAAGTGCATATTCAACATTCACTACTTTTTATGTTTGGTTTGAAAAAATTAGCTGCTGAAGTTTTAAATACTTGTGGAAGCTTGTGGTAATGAAGCTTCATTATACTCCAATTGCAGATTTTGATTTCAAAGTTTTAAAAATGGCAATTTTAATTTGAATGACAACGAACGCTCAAGTCAGTCAAACAGTTCGGGCATTATTGGATCAGAACGCGGTTCATACACTCAAGAAACTTATGGGAGTTTTGGATGTTGATAAATCAACCATTTTGGACCATTTACATGTGATAGAAAAGATCAGAACTAACAAAAATGGGTGCCACGTAAATTATCGAAAGATGTCATTGCAAATCGCTTGAACATCGCAATTTTGGCTTGCTACGCTATTTCCTATTTATTATATATCATATTTTTAGGATAAAAATGGTTATTTTTTGATAATTTCATGTTCAAAAAATCATAAGTAAAGCCTGGACAGCTATGTACTTTAACGCTAAATAACAATATCTATAGTTACAAGATGATGCCCTATATCTGGTTGGACCAGGAGGGCCTAGTCTATTCGATCTACTGAGACCGAACGAAACCATTACTGGGGACCGCTGCAAACAACAATTACTCAATTGGGATAAAATTTGTACATGAAGAGGCTTGCGATTACTATTAAATGACGAAAAGTGATCCTTTAGCATGATAACGGGTTGCTTTGGCATTAAAAAAACTGATGGGTTTCCAAATGGAAATCCTGCTGCCTACCACGTACTCTACAGACTTGGCCCCATTGGACTACCACCTTTTCCGATAAATGCAATACGCATTAGCAGATACGCACTTCTATAATTTCAAAGAAGTGCAAAAATGGGTCGACGAATGGATTATCTCAAAAAGCCTTTTGTTTTTTTACTGACCAAAAGTTGGGAAAAGTTTATATCCAATGATAGAAAATATTTTGATTAAAGTGTTAATTTATTTTTTATGTTAAATAAAGGCTTTTTTGGGCAAACAGAGTGATGAAAACTAACCAGAATAGTTATACCATTTAAAATTAAAACTTAATTATAAAGCTTAATAATTTAAATTTTCAACAAAATATGGGAAATATTCTTTAGAAATAGAAGTAAAAGTTTTGATGGTCTATGGAGTTAATATAAAAATCTAATTTTTGTTACAAGTATTCTTTTAAAAAAATTTAAAAATTGAAAGGAACTAATTTTAGAAAACTGTCCTCTGAAGATGTGCCTAATCACTTTTTTATTTTTAAGCCGCAAGAAGGGTTTGCTTCTATCCATTTTATATCATTCTTGTTAAACGCTGGCTCTGCAGTATCTAAAGCACACGCATACACTTTAAAGCGTTGATAATCTTTATGGAACAGAAAAAGGCCGGCGGAACACAACAGCGCGACAGGACAATTCCGTAGCCGGTAGATTTATGTTACAGATACTAAGCTTTAATAAAGCCAAAGATCAGACAATAGCAGCGCACAATCTTCTAAAGCACTCCGCAGTCGGCGCATACGTTGACAGGAAGTCAACAGCGCCTGACAGCGCCGGATAAGAACAGAAGCAATTATTAATTAAAGCAGCCTTAACCTCTTCCACGAATGCTCAGTTGCCCGCTGTGCGTATGAAAAATGCTTCAAGTGCACTGCGATATTACTTAGTTGGCAAACATTTATGATTGAAGTACTTTTATTGAAAATATCCTTAATGAAGCTTTTGCGACAAGAATCTTAAAAGCACAAAATATTACAGTTAAATAGTAAGTATCGAGTGATCCCCATTTTTATAAGAGATAAAAAATAATAGGGGGTTTAATGAAAATAATTTTATATAAATTATCAATGTATAGTTTAAAATGGCTTAGCAATTAAACAAGTCATTTAAAATTTTAAAATAAAATATCGACCTATTCTTTAACAAGTCTTAATTCGAAACATTAGATACACTACCCACCACAGAAATATGGATACCTTATTAAAATACAGTTATACAATGAATAAGTTTACTTTTCGTAATAAATTTTGTTTTGTTTAATTTTTACTATCTCTAATACAATAATATTTTGAATGAAAATAATAAGTCACCCGTTATAAGCGTTTGTTTACATTAAAAGTTTAACATCAGACCTTCTTCCACATACTTGGGTTTTTGCATTCAATGGCCTGTGACAACCATCTTTACATAGAAACTTCAAGACCGGGTAGCTCCTATATGTTAAAATATAAGTGTAATCGCTTCACACTCATACGATACAAGAAATATCAGTGGAACTTCTGCACATGACCCTTTGAATGTGTTAAATGAGTTGCTAACCACAGTACTAGTAATTGTATCATATAAAATCTCAACAGTTAAATGTGCATCATGGAAACATGACCACCCCTCCAATTACAAAGGTTGCCAAGTGCATTTAGGAATACCCCAATCAGTGTAGTTGAAACACAAAATAGAAATTAGAAACGCAGCAATTACAAATGACATAAAGATTTACTTTAGTACCAACAGATATTCTACTACTGAGACAAAACTAGTAGCAAGAAATTGGTAACAGCAAATGGCTTTTACACCTACAGTGTACAACAGTTATAACTGGAGTTAACATAAGCAAACGAGCAAAACCGATAAAAGTAGCGGATCAAAAAGACTTACAATTAAAATTATCCAAGAAAAACAGATTTATTACGAAAAGTCAGAAAAATGAAAAAATATAGATGGTTTGTAAAGAGCTTATTGCACTTGAGCAACAAATCACCAACAAAAATAATCCAAAGTAAGATTTTTACGTAGAACTCAAATGGGGTGGCGCAATGTCAACACTGATCATATTGACATGTTACTCATTTTTGAGACGCACTTTACTTCAAAATATTATTCTATAGAAGTTACATCCGAATGGTAATGCCAGAGGTAGAAATGTAAACATCATTAGACAAAATACCAAGCATTATTATTGGAAGAAGTTTGACCAAGATTTCCTGCAAGCTACAACTCTAAGGGTAAGAAACTAAAATAGCACGAATAGGAAGTATTTAAGGAATACTTCAAATTTCTAAAGTTCAGATTTATTTCCGCTAAATATCCACATTGAGAACTCGATTGATGCTCCCAAGAAAAAGAGCTCTATAATCAGTAATACAAGAGAAACTAGACCACGCTTCTATGAGTAAATCTATCTATTGGTCTACTGATCTGATGAAATTTCTAGACTGCTTAGACTTCTTTGCCGCTAAGAATATTAAAAAAACATATCTGAACATCGAAGAAAGCTACAATCTTTTCTCATATTATATTCCTGTGGCACTAAAAGCACATACATATTTGCTAAAAAGCCGCTTGAACTATACGATCGTCTAACTGATTGGGACTACTTTCGGGAGATTTTCAAAGAAAACATCTCTCTGAATACAAAACTAAAAACATCGGGTGACATTGATACGACAATAGATCTTCCGATGTCAATACAGAACTCTGCTTGGAAATTAATACCTGTAAACCCTCTAAGAGAGGCTATTAAGTGAAAATCACTAACAAAAATAAAGAGAAAATTACGAAAGGAGTGGTAAACAAAACGTTACCCTGAGGAAAAGCAATACCTTAATAATAAAGCCAAAAAAAAATTACGAGAATACCAAGTCACGGATTTTAAATAAATTGTAGAAAGTTTGGGGGCTGTTGAAGTAAGTGGCTACTAAATATAGAAAACGGCTAAAGCAACCACAAAAACTGGTTCCGCCAATCCCCAAACAAACGAAACATGGGCGAAATCCAAGCCGTTAGAGTAAAAGAGGGCAAATTCTAGAAGGATCCCCCTTTAATGAATTCACATTACTGACATTCACATATTTTGTTGGCACATATTAATTAGTGTTATTTCCATAAAGTTGTTACATACTCTTCTAATACCACTTTTATGGATTGGGCATATTATTACTATATTTCATTCTCTAAGTATAATTTTCTTTTCCCATATTTTTTTGTTGTCTATTATCTTTGGTCTTTCATATTTTACCAATTCTATTGATATTTGGTCTTCTCCTGGGGCTATAGAAATTTGTTGTGCTATTTGTAGAGTTTCCAGTTCTCTGGTAGGTGGGTATATTCTCTTTCTTTTTTCCTCGATCTTCCCATTATAGATCTACCTCTTTTTTGCTATTTTCTTGGTTTAACACTTTACTAAAATATTCTTGCTATCTTTCCAAAACTTTTGCTTTATTTCTTATTAATTTTTCTTCTTCATCTTGGCACAGCTGAGTTCTTGGATGGAAACCTCATTTATGCTGTTTTATCTCTTTGTAGAACTTTCCAATCTTGTTTTTGGCCCCATGTTTTTACTTTCTTTTTTCCTCTCCATGCTGCGTTCTATTGGTCTTTTATCTTTGAAATTATTTATCATTTGTTCCGCTGCGTCTTTTAATATTTCCCCTTGCTTCGTTTCGGTTTTTTCGTTTGCAGCCTGCCTTTTCTTTCGTCGTTTTAAGGATTATATTTTTTTAATATTTATTTTCTTGTTTTATTTATATTATTTTTGTTGGTCTTATGCCTGTAACCTCTTTTCTATGCCTTCGATATACTTAGTTCTAATTTAGCCTCGCTATTAAATCACCTATTACTAACGCCTTTTTTCCCTTTCTTAGCTGATTATTTGCTTTCTCGTTCCAAATGTAAGAGACCTGATAGCCGTTAGAACAATTTAAATATGAAACACTTAAAATAGAAGTCAAACAATAACAGAAGATTATGATGACGGATATGCAATAAATAATAAATAAACAAATGTAGAGTAAAGATAATGGATCATTAATCATAATACAATGAGAAGCAAGAAGTGATTATGGAAATTTCCAAAAAAAATATATGTGGTGTCTTCGAAAGAAGAAAAAGGTAAAGATACACAACTCACAGGGAATTATATTTTGAATATAGAGGAAAATGAAAAAATAAACATGCGAATGCAGAAGTGGGAATACTTCTGCATGTTTCGAAGATGTATCGAAGATACAATTTATGTTAACCAAAGGTTAGTGAAAATAAGATTAAACGTATATAATAAATGTTTTCACATAATTAGTCTGTATGTACTTGATATGATTAAAAGGACGAATTAGTGATCTTAACGCTCTAGTCTTCAAAATTCAGTTTTATATTATAAAATTTTTTAATTTAAATCATAGATTTTATAAAAAGCTCATCAATCGCATTTGGTTGCTTACAATTGTTAGTTTATAGTACTAACACGCTTATATATTAAGTATAAAATGTATGTCACGTAATTTATTGTGCAAACATTTGTTATCAATTTTCTTATTTAGCTTCCAAATTTATCGAACTATTGCGTGCTTGTTCCTAAAGGTCACTCGACGTTTTTGTATGTTTATTTTAGTACCGAATTAAATATTGAATATATAATATTGAATAAACTAATGTTAACAAACCCAACGCTAAAACAACAGCGCCTTTCTTAAATAATTAAGATTAAAAGCTATTCAATGCTTTCTTGCAAATCTTTCTGATAATGTACTTTTAATTTTTGCGCTGCTAGCATATTTACTACCGAATCAACAGCTGCTTTTGATCTTTTTACAATAACGCTCAGAACTTTCATAAATATAACTGCCGGCAGAAGCAAATCTTTACATTTGGCAGATAATAAGGAGCACAAACATTAATATTCCACGAAAATTAAATTGACTAGTACAATAGCTTTGAAATATGAAATGATTGGCACCAATTTAATTTAATAAGCATAAACTAGCATTCATTTTCGAGCAAGCGTGATTTCGTGGTTGAGGCGCGGGCTGCGGTGTGGACAAACTCACCTTCCATTCCCGCAGCTCTGATACCTAGCGAGTGGCTTACCCAGTCACTAAAAATACTTCCAGTAAGAGGTAATAATATATGTATAATAATAATGGCGAGGTGCTTGCCACATCACCCCGCATCAGAGATGATGTGCGATGACCGGGCAGACAGAACGAACATATGAGAGCCTTAATCTGTAAGTTTGCAGGCGGTGCTCCCACGGGAGCGTTAGAACCTTACCACTATTATCATTGATTTTCTATGATTAGTGTCGTAAAAAAGGAAGTAAATAAAGCCGTTATTTTATGTTGTAGAAATAAAGCTTTTGGATTTTTGCAATGCAGTAGCCGTAAGCTGGGCCTTCATTTTTGCTTTCTGCGATTTTCTTTTCCATTCGTAAGAGTTGAAGAGTGGCGGAGTGATATAAACTGGTTCTTCGGGATTAACTCTAAGCCTCTGGCAATGATAGATAACCCTCTCTACTATTTTTCCCAGGATTGGCAACGCGCTGATAGATTCGTAACCTTGGAGGTAGGTTCCCATCTTTCATGTCTTGGAGAGCATTACGACATCCGCCAATTTGCACTAACAGAAAAAGTATCATAATCTCAAAAAACTTTTGGTTATAATGATCCTTGAGAGAGTTTGGAAGGCTTAGTTAGAGATGCCATTAGGAAGATTTCGTCGAAGATTTCCGGTTTGATAAGTTTTGGAGTGTTCGTGCCCTGCAGGTGGCGAATGCCACTGTCAACTAAGGCGTGTAACATGATCGAGGTCTTCATCTTGGTAGTCCAGATCGCATTAATGCTCTAACCTGTCGTCTGTTTTAGAGCGAGTCTAATGCTGAAATCCTTAAATACCTGTGCTGTTTGATCCTATAATCTCATGACCCCATGTCAGCATGCCGAGAGATTTTGATGGTGTCCGGCAACTTTCTGGATATTTATGCTGTTTTATTTCCTTGAATTGTTTGCTGCAGTACCTTTTCTTAACGCTGATCTAACCTGAAACCGTAATTGTTTATAGTACTTGTAAATTTGTCGTTGCATTATTTTTACGGTCGAAATATTAACTAATTGTCTTTTCGTAAGCTTGTAAATTGTGGTTAAGGATGCATATGGTTATTTTCTTCTCCATTTCTTGAAAAAACAATTTTGTCATCTTCAAATCATGCTTTCTTGCTACTAGCATATCTGATTGTTTGGATTCTCCAAAGATCAGTTTAACAGTTCATCACATAGACTTTTTTATTGCTTCTGAATTTCTAGAGAATAGCTAAATAGCTCCGTGAACTGTAGAACTGAAATAACCTTCCAGTTCAAATTTTACTTTCTTGGTTCCAATTACACAGTCGTCTTTCATTCTGTCGCTAGCAATTTGAATATGTTCATGGACAAGATTACGTACGGTATGTGGTCTAGTTTTGTTTTTAGTTGGCTCATATAATTGTCATCCGCAACATTTTTATGCTTATTTCTTGATACGGGGCAACCTGTACTACTATGATTTTGTACTTCTGGAAGACGCAACATTTTTTAGGTTTTAACTTTAAATAAACATTTCACAACCGCTCAAATACTCCTTCAAGAAACTTTAAATTCCCGTCAAAAAGTCCACTTAGTATGTTTGCGAAGGTAGTTCTCGTATTATGGTTTGTATGTTAAATAAAAATAGCTAAAGCAACACGAATGGTAAATTTCCATAGTTCTGATCCCGTTGTAAATCCAGTTTATGGTTTATTTTTAGAATTTTGTACGATTGGTAACATTTTAGATACCTTTTATGAACCGTGGTTGCTTAATATGCTAAAAATGCTGAAAATTTTAAGATTGAAAATCCATCCAGCTGACACGACGAAAACCACATTTAAATGACACCGTTATAACTATTTCAAAAAAATTCTACCCACTAATTTGCATTGAAGATAAGCTAAACGATAAAACTAACAACAACCCAAATACTAGCAGGAAAATAAAAATTCTATCAATTCATCTTCAAAACGATATCAAGCATAAAGAGCCTACTTTTGAAATCAAAAACTTAGCAACCAGCGAGTTCACCACACACTGCAACACAAATACGTTACGAATAAATTTAACAAAGCAGGAAAATTACAGAAATTTGAGAAAATATGTTGCCAAGCAGCAAACCGCTTAATATTGCAATAAAAAATGTTCAAATGTCACAATACAAGAGATCGAGAACAAGCTGAGGTCACTAACAATTGTTAAAATAATGCGACTACTCATTAAAAATTAAAAACCACTGCCAGTATGTGCCGTAGACCATGTGAAGCAGCAAAAAATATTATTACTAAGATCACTATCTCAATCTTCACAATAGAGAAAAGAAGTCAACAAATATTTTTCTATGTCACTGTAACTATTATACACTTCAATCATATTGAAATAAATGCGCAGGAAAACGCCTTCATAATCAATGGCCCAGAAAATTAAACTAACTGCTCACGTGCGTTAATTGCGGGTATAGTCATGCAGCGAGCAATCATGGACATAGCCATAATGATGAACTATTTTAAAAACGCTTAAAAAGTCGATCAAATACTAATAGACTGCTACAAACACACAGAAAGCAACCGTAAACCCAGTCATACCAAAATAACCCCTTACTCTAATTTAAGTACTTCCACTATGACGCATATATAGTGACAAAAACAAACCAACAACATAAAGCAAGTAATTAGTATTTTAAGTCTCTTTGACCTCTTAAATTAAAACATTTATTATAAACACCCTTGTCCTTCTCTTCTTTAATAGCCCGCAACCAGCAAAGAACTCTTTCAACGCTAACAATATAAAATTGAAATTTCGGTGGCATTAAAATTCTTCATGCCCACCTTGCATCAGAAAGCAACTTTAAAATATCAGTCTATTAAGTACACAGAAAATACTAAAACTCCAAAGAAGCAGCAAGACGGGTTACTAGAGTCAAACACAACATTATGCCTTATTTATCCATACCTAATGTAGAAAGTGTAGGTTTCAAAATATCACTAACAGTCGAAGTCACACCCTAACTAAACTCAACTAAATAGATATGCAAGCAATATTCAACCCATCCAAACCTACACTAGTAGTAGGAGATCCAAACTGCAAGAATGCACTATAGGGGTGCAGACTATCCAATTTTGGAGGTGTCAAACTTTATCAACTACTATAATAGAATTAATACCTATATCGCCAGGAACTTCAGCTTGTGATCCTAAACGTAGCTTTTCAAAAAATATTTGCAAGAGAAATATATAAATTCTCTACACATAAAGCCACTAACCCCTCATCTAATAATCAGACCAATTCGTTGGAAAAAAACTCCAAATAGCTCTTAATAAACTGAAAATGTTTAAATACATAAATACAAACTCAGACATTACTACCATCCAAATTATATAATCGATCTTAATGGAAGAAAGAGCCAAGCAAGACTAGAATGGCAAGGAAGCAAAAATACTTTGGTAAAACAAAAAAAATTACTTAACTCGCCAACTTAAAAAAAAGCTAGACAAGATAGGAGTAGCTTCATACCAAAGGTACATAGAGAAATTCGAACTGAACGACCCAGAGATATGAAAAGCAATCAAAAGAATACTGAAGCAACACGAAGAAAAGTCATGGCTTTCTCCAATCACCGGGAATAAACATTTACCATAAAAATGTCATGTTGTTTTCTCATTAGACAGTACTTTTACTTCATTAGAGAATCATGGTGTTTTGTGTTTTTCCTTACAATTGTTGTTTTTGTTCCACAGCTTCTCTAGCACTTTCCAAGATATTTGCCTCTATTTTTTCCAAGTTTCTTCAATTCATCTTCTTATAGAACCGTTTTTTCATGTATTTTACCAGCTAGTCTTCTCATATAGGATTGTCTAAAAGTTTCATCTCCTATGAGGTCTATTTTAATTTGTTCTTCTTTTCCTATATTGTTTTAGTAGTGCCTAATTGTATTCCAGTTTTTGGTAGTAGTAGTTGGTGATTACTACCAATGTCTGCAGCATTTAGTGTTCTAACTGTTATTATTTGCTCTGGTCTTATTTTGTATTATACCGTGTATATTTATACCGCGCGTTTAGACTAAAGTAAGTATTGCATTTTCTTAAATTGTTGTCTGCATCAACATTTTTCCATTCTGATTAAGCACTTTTTTACTAAACCTTTGTTTAATTCCTGGGATTATCTCATTTCCGATTTTTGCATTTATATCTCCTATGGTCAGTATCATGGTCATCTTCAGATTTTTGTTTGTCATTATTAAATGTCTTCTTTTTTATATTCGAGTTTTCCTTCTTCCGGAGCATATGCTGAAAGTATATGTGCTTTGTTCTTATTAGCCATAATTGTAACTCTTAATAGCCTTTTTATATACAATTAATCTTTGTTATATTGTTTATATGTGACAATTAGTAAACAACCCATCAGATGCAAATTATAAGTAAAGTAAGACATAATCAAACAAGTTACTACATTCAATTATCTGGGAATAAATATACCTAGCTGGGGAGTACCAAAAGAACAGGCAAAACATCATGCAATAAAAGCCACCAAGGTATCAGGAGCATTAAATAGCGTCATATGTCATAACAAATTTATAAACACCAAAGTTAAAAGCTGAGTATATAGAAATGTGGCGTGACCAGTACTAACGTACGCAGCTGAATCTAGTCGAGATACACAATAGATGAGACAAATAACAAAAACAACAGAAAATAAGACATTCAGAAAGATAGTTGGTAAAATAAGAATGGGCCGTATGCAAAATACAGATATCCGAAACCAATGTAAAGTACAGCCTATAAATAAATGGATTAAAACTAAAAGGCAAAAGTCGAAGAATCACATTTCGAAAATGGAGGAAACCCGCCAAGTTAACCAAACGTGAGATAAATCACCAGTAGGAAAAAGATCCAAGAGAAGACCGATGAGGAGATGGAGACAGTCATTGTAAATTGGGGTGAACAGGCGCGAGCCTATATAGGAGTTGAAAAAGAAGAAAAACCTAAATAAATGTGAAGAGGACTCCCTCAGGATCTACTTTTAAAGAATGGAGACGATTAATCACGCGGTGTTGACAAAGGAACCATGATACCATAAGATACCATAGCCAATTGTTGTATATATTAGCAATGTCATGTATAATATAAATGTTTGTTGATCTGGCAAACAAATATTTAAAAAATCTAGAATTGTTTTAGAAAACTTAGAAGCTAAAGCTTCTTTTGGAAATAACTGAAAAAAGTTCTACATGTATTGAAGGTGTTAAGCAATGTGAACACCGTTGGAATAAATGTATCAAGTTGAAAATCCTTTACGTAACAAATAAGGAATATGAAAAGCTTTGCATTAATGCAAACTTATGAGTTTGGCCTCGTAAATATTTAAATTACCCTTAAATTATTCATTGATTTCATACTTAAAATGATATATAAGTTTTATCAGAGATTGCGAACGTTGCAATGTAGTTGGAATATGTTTTTGATAACATTACGTAATCATTATGCTCATAACCTATCTTATTACGGATAGAAAATACATTTTTTTTTGTTTTAAATTATTTATCTACGTTTTTGCAATGCAGTAAATACTAGTAGATAGCTAATAGTATAGATTGGCACATACTTTAAAAGTTAATCTTTATATTAGTGCCAATTTTTGCTTTTTCATTAACATTTTCGTACTTATTTTTCAGTTCAATAATTATCAAATTAACCAATAAGCAAACGCAATTTTTGTTGAGAACTGATTCAACATAAACATATTTTCGGTAAGTGGCTACAGCTTTCTTGAGGTAAAAAGCTTATCAATATTTCTCAGTTTTGATAGTATTTTAATTCCAATTTCTGCACTCGCATACATAGCAACGTCAAAAACACAATTTACGGCCAAATGCTTTCCGACGTCCTTTATGCCTTCAAGTGAGTAGTTTCAGCCATTAATTGTTATGGATTTAAGTATTTATGAAGTATTCAATGCAGTCTTTAAAAAGTTGAAAAGCACCGTGTGGGTGCCTCCGTTTTGTGGTTTCTATCTCTGTATTGCTGCTCACAAGGAATGTCATGGAGTTGTTCTGCTCCGATCGTTATCAAATTTGGTATACAGTATGATAGGACTGAGGGATGAATACATGTTATTGCTTTTTGCTGTGTGACTCAAAACTTTAGAGATATGAAGTATGAAAGTTTACCGCTTAACAATAATGCATACGAGAGATATCATTAGTGTTAACTGCAAAAAAGTGTTGAACACAAAGACACATTTGACAACGAGCACATCTGATGAAGAATAGTGCATTGCATCGCTCGCCCTCCATGTCCTTCTGACAATTTTCGAAGGTTCTTGGGAAACAAACAGTGGCAGGAGTTTCAAATCGGGGAGGTCTCTTCGTATGTATCCTGCTTTAAAGAAGGAATATTTGATCATGTCTACAAAACATTCTGCTTGAAATTGATGCATTGAACATTTATGGGGTTGGCCATCTTGATGAGAATAGAAAAACACCTGTTGTTGACATGAGAGAAAAAATAGTGATATGGACAATATACACACAACACAATGTACGCCTGATGTTTCGTCATTTTGACCTTTCTTATCTCGTCTGTCTTGGGTCACACAACAAAAATCAATAACATGTATTCATCCCTCAGTCATATCATACTGTATACCAAATTTGATAACGATCGGAGCAGAACAACTCCATGACATTCCTTGTCAGTTACATATTTTCTGTTGTCTGCATTATCCTCCCTTATTTCTGCACTGCATATGTTGTTCCAGCCTCCCTTATTCGTTATTTTTATTGCCTCCGCTTTCTAGGCTGTCAGCTGCCTGCAGAAGTAATCACCCTTCAACGATTTCACCGACTTAGCGGTAAGAAGCTATTTTGGACTACCGACCACATCTAAAACAGAAGCACATTCAGTATTTACTTCAGTTGGATTTTCACTTCACAAGGTGTTCTATATTAATTTTAATTTGTCCATCTTTCAGCTAGTGTCAATTGTATCAAGTTAGAGTTATTCATAATGTTTCACCGTCGTAAAGCCGTTGTATCTCGCTTTTCTCAAATTAAGGAAACATTCGATCGAGTACTCTATGCTGTGATATGATACAGGCTACGTCTAGATGACGTTCCAGGAGAGCTCGTTAGGTATCTGCAAATTCTCGTGAATTTCATATATTAATCGGAGTCCATCAAGACTCAGCACTGCCGATTTTACTTTTTATATAGTAATGGACGTTGTCACACATGATCTTCAGAAACCCGTACCTTGGACGCCTTTGTATGCGGACGATCTCATCCCGGTAGAAACAAGTAAGAATGGTATAGAGCGACAGACACAAGCTTGGAACGACGAAGATTAAAGATCTGGCAACAGACTATCGTGAAGCCAGGATACAAGTCAGTGACACTGATTTGGCAAAGACAGAGGACTTTAAATATATTTGAAGCATAGCAGCATAACGTCGGAAATCACATCGAGAGGCAACGCTGCCCGGATTAAGTGGCGCTCGGTCACTGGTGTCTTGTGCGATAAACGAATCCCCGATCGCCTTAATTTTAAAATTTCCACTGCATTGTTCATCCAGTTGCTCTATATGATACTGAGTGTTGGTCTACGATGATAGTAGTAGAACAAATGTTGCTTTAGATACTCAGATTTATTCTCCTATACCAGGTCAACACGGACATACGAACCAGATCTAGCAGATCAACGAGAACCCAGATTGAGCATCGATTTGGCAATAAACAAATGGGCCTAAACAAATGTGGACTGACATACTACACCAAGACCTGAAGGCAGCCGGTCTTCACTCGAATCCGGTACAAGACTGCGTCAAGTGGGCTTGCACATATAATATCATACCCCATACGACGGAACAAATGCTACAGAAGGAGTTAATATGAGTAGCTCTTTATCATATTTTTTTTATTTTGTTCGAAATCGCTATATATTATTTTATATTTTTCTAGATCTTCGGATACTTTTTGTTTCTTCTTAGTTTCCGTTATAATAGGAATGCTGACGTTTATTTATTTTAGTTTATTATCTAATTTTTTTTTTTTAGTCCTTGGAATTTAATCTTCCCGATCGTTTTCCCTTTTCGCACTTTTGTTGCCATCTTTCCGGTTTTCTGAGACAACGTTTGCACTTTCGAATACCTTATGTTCTACTAGAAGGTTATTTGCGGTTGTTTTAAATTTGTATAGGTCATCTTCATTCTCTGCAGTGATGACAGCATCTAGAATCTGCAATGACTCGGTTTAGTCTGTTGGTTATACTAAACAATATTGCCCTAAGGATAAACCACAGATTTTATTTTTGTCTTGTTTCCAGTGCTGAGTTCTTTTACAATTTTTTGATGTTTTCTGATGATGTTATTGAATTTTAGGGTTTAGATTATATTGTATAGGCGTATTCTGTAGAAGGCCCTTATTAATTCGAAATAAAAACATTAATAAATTGAATTATATTGATTTTTGTTGTAGCGTCCTGTTTAACCTCTTCTTTTTAAACCCTTATTGTTCTTGGGAGTTATTTTGTTGGAGATTTTTTTAGTTAAAATTTTAGTAAATAGTTTGAGGATTGAGTTCAATAAAGTGCTGTTTATATAGTTGTTAAGGCCTCTGTTTTTTTTTTTTTTTTATTTATAGTATAGGTATACTCGTCTTTCATACAAGCGGTACTGTACCCGTTCTCATAATCTTTTGGAAAAGGTTGGTTATTTATCGTTAAATATTGTGTCTGCCATATTTAATCATTTCGTTCTTTATCTTGCCTGTCCCAGGCGACATCTCTATCGCTGTTATCGTATTTCTGTTGTTATATTGTTCTTGGTTAATCTGGTTTTTTTCTTTCTGGTAATAGAAAACCGCTCCAAATGTCCTATTTTTGTTTTATTGTGTTGTTTGTTTTATTCCTAACCTTTCTGTATCTTTCGTACTCCTTTGGTGATCTGTTATTAATGTATTTGATATATGCTTCTTTCTTTTTTCGCTTGTTCTTTCACTTTGATGGGAACTATAGTTTATTGTTTTTCTTACCAATGATGTTATTCGTTCTTTCTCTTAAGGCTTTTATTGCACTGCTTATTAGGTTATCTTTGATCTTAGTTCAGGCTACTTCTACAGTTTTGGGCAATTTTCTCATTTGGTCTTGTTCATACAGTGTTGTGGTACTTTCGTCTCTCATTGATTCTGTATTATATTTGGTAATATATTGTGTGTTTTTCTTTTTGTTAGTATGAGTTGTAAGTAAAATTTACATGGGACCATATAGTGTTGTATTCTGACATTAGCCGAAGTCAAAATTCTGACATCAAGTATCTGACTAGGATGTATGTTTCGGTTGGTTTGTGATCACCTAATCAGTCATTGATTTTTGGCCTCTTGTATTGGAGAATGTATATTTATGGTGGTCTTTATGATAAAAATATGTTGTTAATTCTCAACTCATTATGTGTGCATAGTTGGATTAGCGTATTTTCGTTTACTATTTCCTCATTGTGTTTCTGTATGACCCTGGGACTATTTAATCATTCATTTGCAAATTAAGGCCGCCCATTATAAAGACTGTAGTTTTTTGGCAGTTGGTTTAATGTTTATGGGAAACATTTATCAAAAAATTGTTTCCATTCTTCTAGTGGCTTTGTTATGACGCGCAACACTTATGAAATGGGATTTTTCGTTTCCCAGTTTCATTGATATGAAAATTATATTTTGTTTAAAATAATTTACATATTCTACCAAGCTTTCAAACTGCTGACACCTGCTTGTGCTCTACAATCTTTGTCAATTCCATTGTAAAACAAGATACAGTTCTGGTATCTTATGGTGTCCTTGCCTTCCTATTTAATTCGTGCCAAAAAACATATATTTATCTTATTGTTAATGATCTCTATAAGGACTTTTTAGTCTTTAGAATTCCAGAATGTAATATTCCACATATATATTACACAAGTCTAACCGTAATTTCTTTTCCAAAGTCACTTTTCCCTTTTCGTGCAGTACCGTTAATCGTTTTAAACAATTTGTGTTTCGAAACTTCTTTAACAATAGAGCACTTTATTCTTTTCTAAAAGGCAGGTCGCAAAAGAATGGTACGTATATTATATTAGAACTGAATGTTATTATAAAGAAAAATTACAATTATTTTGAATTGTTTTCAATATTTTTCTTAAAAACGGTGTAGCTTATGTGCTTTTCTCTACAATATATTTGTTTATAATAAATTGAGGCAGAAACTAGGAGGGTCCACTGAATTCTTTACTTTTTCAGTGTGTGTGCTTTCACAAGTACGTCGCATCTACATTCTCCGCGCGAAGGGTTTGGTGTTTTGCAAGCTCCCCACGGCGCCAAAGACGCCCGAAATTACCGTGTTGTTAGTTGCAGATCGCGCCATTAAATTTTCACAGCCAAATATGTAGCCAACCGTTCCGGTTGGCCGATGCCAATGAGGGCACACTCGTTTACTTTACGGCCTCCACAGGTCAGCGCGGCCCTGGCGTGACCAATATGGGTCAACAATTCCATTTTCTCGCACTTCCTTCCGATTGATCTGCACGGCGTCCTGCAAAGCCGGCCGCATTAGCCGTCAAAAAGAAATATCTTTTTTTGGCCGATCGATCCGGGCTCGCCAAAGGGCGCTGTAACTCAGGCGGGCAGCCGATCGTATGAAGTGCTAAAACAGTAGCTAAATTTCCGAACAAAGTGTCATAAACTTTTATATAAGTTTTTATCTAAGAAGTGTGCGGGGTAAAAACGGCGATAACCGCTGCCGTTTTACACCGCCCCCGGGGGCTACATTTATTAGCTTCAGATTCGCGCGTGCCGTTAATTAATAGGCGGAATCGACGAAACAGCAAGTACACCTTAAGTGTGTCAAGCTTCGGCCGAGTCTGTTTTCAGACTGCTAGTTCAGCACTTAAGCGCTGCATTAAATTCATTTCACACTTTACGATCATGACTCAAACTGCTAATATAAAAAATTTACAGTTTCTATAAAAACGCTTTTATTAACAGGAGAAATGCCACAGCCTCTTGCAGTATACACATCGTTATTTATTTTATATACTATTTATGTCCTGGTGCGTTGCACAAGGACAATATAACAGATTAGATTTTAGATGAATAACTTTGCTCCTTTATAAAATTTCCTTTAAAAGTAATAATTCAACAGCTTGTTTATGACTGAATATAATGTTATTATGTGTTATATATTAGAATGCAGGCCTAGCTAGGTTTCATAAAAGATAAAAAATAAATGTACAATATAAAAACGAAATCGCAAAAACAGAATTTTTATGCAAAAATATTCCTGAAGATTTCGTCTTGTTATTGCTATGTTGAATATTATACTGTTTTCAGGTATATAAGTTATAACCAAAACTGCCTTTGCAACTCAATTTAATAATAAAGTATATAAAACTTTTATTCTACCTCCTCATTTTACCATTTACATATCCTTACATCTCTAAATAGACTCCATCGTAATGCACATCCCCAAATTATTAAATTTAAAAATTATACTTAACCCTTTAATTGCTAAACAGGTATATGTGGATTTTACAAAAGTAAAATCCATACTCTGTATCCGTAAATATGTGTTCTTAGAATTCATAAATTAGTTCTGTAACCCTCTAAGAGTTTCAGCTGCAGTATTTAATGCTTTAGTATCTTAGACCTTTCTTTTTACTTATTGCTGCTAAAAGTAGATGAAGGCTTGATTTTGTACACCATGTATAAGTTCAACAAAAATTATTTTTTGTTTATGTTTAAGCGCGGCGAAGGTCTACCACACTATCAAAGATCGAGTCACTAGCATTAAAGTCTGATAAGCGAATAGCTGTTCACGTATCAGCACAAAGAGAATACATTAGGGCTAATTAGTACCATGAATGAGACAGTGACGAGGCAATCAAAAGTTCAAAACAATTTGAACATGGTCATGTTTGAGGATCTTCTTAAAGTTGATGTTTCAGTTACTTTTTACAATTTGGAATCATTTGAACGACCTGGGAGTGTCCTCGAAGACAAAGATTCACCAACAGATCGACCAATAATTATGTGATCCGGAAAACATTCAAACGATCTAACATCTAACGACGGTACCGACACAACCTTAGTATTTCATATATCAAAATCCAAGTCCAGCAGCCTTTACTCAAAAAATTGCAATCAATATTTTGATTTTGCAAACGAAACTTTAGAGAAGATCCGAAATGATCAAATGGATGTTAAGCAAATTTATTTCACTACAAAGCCTATTTTCTTCTGATTGGGCACCTAGATAACCGAAATATTCGCATTTGGGTTAACGAAAATATCCATCTACTTGTTGTATGTCCGCTCCACCCTCAGATAATCCATGTATGATGCGCAACCTTTAACAATTGGATTATAATCCTGAAAAAGACTATTGAAAATTCAATTTATTGCAAAGAAGTTAGACAAAGTTTTTACACATCGATCCCAAGAGACCCGGGATCTTATTACTAATAGTATTCGATGGAAAGGCGAAAACACAAGGAGTTAATTTTCCAAGTTGTTTACCCGATCTGAATGCTTGTGATGTTTTTATATGGGGCTGTCTTAAGGATCGGGTACATAAAAGTCAACCCAAGATTATCGTTGATTGAAACAAGACAACAAAATTAAGGTCAATGTAATTTATGATAATAAATCGGCGACAGAAAGAAATTACTTCAAAGTCTAATGTAATTATTAATTGTCATAGTATACTATTAATTTAGAATATAAACTACTTGAATTGTAATTTGTGTTTTCATTTAATATGTAATTCGATTTGAAAGTGACTGAACTAGAAAAAATAAGAATTAATTGCGACGGTGGCTCTGTACGGGGGGATAAAGCCGTGGATAGGTCTAAAATATCAAAATGGCGCACAACACAAAACTTGGACGTTTCACACTTTATTGCGTGTAGTAAAAATAATTTTGAGTTACAAAATCAGATTTTTGACAATAAAATTTCTAGTTTGTTTTCCATTTTTGTAAAACAAAGATATTTTAGATTTTTTACGCAAAATACAAACATATCAAGGTAGCTCAAGACTCAACCAAATTGTACATGTAAATTATTATATAGGCATATGAGAACGAATCTTTAAATTTGAACGTAGGAACCGTTGGCGTCAACCAGTTTCCTCAAATGGTCGGAAAGGGAATATACAGTTTTCTGAAGAAAGTCGTGTACACCTCCTTTTTTGCATAGCCCAACAGGCAAGAACAACATGGAGTGAGATGTAGATTTCTTAAAGTCCATTCATGAGGGAAGTTTGCGTCGTCCCAGTCAACGTCCTGAAAAATGATATAACCACGAACGCACACTAAGAGGGGTGGTACACCATTTTGCATGGATGCCAGATGTCGTGGCCCACACATCATCTTTGAGCATTTGAATGTGGTGATCTACCACTTCTTGCATGGTTCACTAAACCTGTGGTTATGAGCTCTGCATGATAATTTTCTATTGCCTCCGGATGTAGTGCACAAAAACCAATGGAATACCATACGTCATAGTGTGTTGTGATCTTAGCTCGTTCCTTAACAGTCAGGTAGTCAGCCATCTTTATTTATGTTTCATAAACTGCTCCTCGCAGTTGATGCCTGTACTATCGACGCGAGAAATATAAAATATTATCTATTATTGTTTACTTAGAAATTGTATTTATTTTTGAAGCAATGATTTATACTTTTTTGGCAGAATACATTCATAAATATAAAACACATTTGTATGGTACTGTCCGCAATAATCAAAAAGTATGCCAAATTAAAAAAAATTTAATATGGTAAAACCTTGACTCATCTTACAAAAAAATGGTAAATCTAAAATGATGATGAGCTTGAGGTGTACAAACAAAATTGCAGATACAAGAAAACTTGAGCGTGTAAATTTTTACAATCAAAATATGGGCCTCGTCAGACGACTGGAACTTTCTTTTGATTAGGTTGAAGCCACTGGTTGTGTGGTTGCACAGGAAAATCTCATCAGAGGTCACGATTGTACACCAGAAGTTGATCTCTTGAGGATTTTGAAGGAGCTGTTGACAGAGGCGCATACAAGTAGCGCTGAACCGATGATTTTTCAACGATCAATTTGCTAGCTAAATCACGCACACTCAATCCCAACGATGTTTTCACAGGTCCCTCCACAGCCACGGTTAAAACGTGACTTGTCTTCTAGATCTGTCTCCGAGTTTAAAGCATCTAAACCACCAACGAGCCATGCCCTTCTTTATTGCACCTCCGCCTTCAATAGCACAGATCTCCCTGATAACAACGGTAGCTTTCGACCCTTTCTTGAAGTAGTGAGTAAGAGAACACGCCTGTAAATTTCTTTGGATATCATCCTAAAACGAGGATTGAGCATGAAAAGTTATATCAAAATTTTTGGGAGAAGATAAGCTTTCTAATGAGGTCAAAGTCGTACTAACTGGTTGGTAAATATTAAAAACGCGAACGAGTTTTAGGAAAACTTAATATGTTGTCATTTGGTTTATATAGTAGTTGCAAATCCCATGCCATGTACAAAGTAAGAAGAGGCAAGTATATGTTTTCAACCGTCCTCTAACTTAAATTTGTAGGACAAATCATTAAAAAAGTCTTAAAAGACAACAGACTAAAACCCAGTAAGATCTAGAAATCTTCAAACAGAGCTCGTTGGTCGTTATTCCAAAAGCAATTATAAACTAGTTATAACATTTTTAAATAAAAAAACAATACATAAAAAAATTCACTATGCTAAAAAGACATAATTTGAACCAAAAGGAAGGAAGAATGCAAAACCATTTCATTTTCTTATCCCCTCTTTTGCAAAATATCGCGAAATAAAGATTGTTTTTATCTACTTTTTTTTACAAATAATTATTTTGTGCAGTATATTTAAGAATATTAGTCTTTTTTATTTGGTTTAATTTTTATTTCAATATTTGTATAATTTTACAACAGAAAGCAAAATTTAAAATTCAAAATAATAAAACATATTGTCTTGATCCCTTTTTGTATCTGTATGCCTCTAGAATTAACTGCACGCGTAAATATATGTCCAAGAGTTATACATTCTTAATATGTAGGTGCATACTCAATTACATTTAATTCAGCAGTGAATGGATTAACATTTTTTGCTTAAATATACCTAAATCTTTTATATTATCTTTTAAATATTTGCTACTTATGTAGAGGAAAGCAAAACTTTCCCCCTAATTTCAAAAGAAGGTTATACAAGCAAAGATTGATCCCAGGGTGGGGAAAGTTAATTCATTAGATTCAGGTAGTAGGGACATTTTATTTAAAAGGGCGTATTGTAAGCAACATGACATGGACGAATGAACAGAGACGAAATATGAAAGAGCCTTCCGAAAAAGGATTATTACAACCCCATTTCTGTGGTAACGGCTATCCTGTCCCGAATAGTATATGGTGCGTTTGTCTATTATGATTTTTTCATTGTTGGGCCAGCGCATCTCACTTATTCCGAGTCTGTCGATATGCAGTCGTTTCATTTTTCGTATGGTCTATATTTTTCCGGAATCATACATGCTATTCACGTTCCACGTTTCGATATTCTTTGCTTTCTTGGAATTGTATCTGATTTTAGCTGACCGGGAGATTCTTCGCACCCTTGTCCCATTTAAGTGGCGCTCGTACTAAGGGCTGTTGCATTCATCAGCCATAATCATGAAAGTTTTTAACTAGTAGGTTTCCGTTGCCTTCCTAGCCGGTAGGGATGTTTGAGTAGGACTAAATAAATGGATAGCATTAAGGGTTTAGGTATTAGGACTGAGAGAGACCCATGGCTTGCGTGGGCAGGGTCCGTCCCTGAGGTAGATCTATCTCAACCGGGTTCGTGAAGAATACCTGCCCGCTACCAGCATTTTTTAATTGTTATCTTTCTTTCTTATTTCTTTATTAAGAAGTTCTACTTATTCTAATTTATTTTTTAACTTTAACATTTTCATTTTTAGGAGGTATTTTTTAATTTCACATATTTTTGTTTTGTTTAAATATAAACCAAAATTCTTTTTTAATTTATTATTGAAGCTTTATAAAAATACCACCTACAAATTATTTATCCCGGAGCATAAATTTTTTTATTCTGATTTGTGGAAGACGCACCAGTAAATTTTCCACGAATGTCTAGAACAAATCCAGTTTCGGATAAAACGTTTTCATAATACAAAATTATTAGTAATGATTGCTTGAGCGCTATAATGTCTTATTCTAATCTCAGATACAATGGCAACAACCATTAATTGACGATTATTTTCGAATATCAGTCAGGTTAATCTTCGGACGACAGCTGTGGCCTTTATTTTCAAGTGACTCCCTACAGAATTGCTTATGCTACTACATTTGAGTTTTTCTTAATTGTGTTATTCTCGAACTTTGTCTTAAGTCTTCTCAAAATTTCGGGCCTCTGAGTATGTTGCGCAACGGACGAGAGTACTTTTTGTCTTGACTTCATGATACTGATTAAAGAAGAGGTAGTGCATGATACTCTGAGAGGAGAATCCTTTTCAGATACCCCTACCCACAACGCTTTGAAGTTGTGCCTTTCCATTCATCTTGCAATGCGGAAAATTAAAATTTAGGCTTATATTTGGTTCGCTGGAAATATTCTTATACTTTTTAATTGGTTATCAAAAGAGAAAAATTGAGACGCTTGCATTATAGTGTCGCATATCTAACGAATTACAAACAGAAAAGTAAATAATAAAAATTAATAAAGAAAAAAAAAAACAGTAAAAAAACTACTATATTTATAAACAAAAATATCTTGCGGATTAGAAATTTACGCAGCAATAATTAATGCATTTGGTAATGTTGGGCGCAGCGTGTAGTTTTATTTCTCCGAGCGAGCTAGCAGTGACTTTTTACGCTTAACCTCAAGCTGTTGTTAAATTTTTATTATTCTTTCTAGAATTACAGCAATACTGCTCTACTGACTCTAAATAAAACATTGGACGGCAGTGCCACTTTGCTTTGACTTACGGTTTCAGTCTCAATATTGACTAAGCTATTTGGGTTCAACGGCACAGGGCAGCAGTTTTCACGCAAAAAACTCAGTGCTTTAAAAATGTTATGAAACTTCATTATCAAAAGTTTTTTATTAGGTGTATAAATAAGTTCTCAGCTTTAGATTCCACAGGACACAAATCACCGTTTACATGTAACGTATTAGTCCGCCCTCTTGCAGTTTTAAAGCAATGACATTTGGTCTTTCGAAACATCATGCGATTTGATGTTTGATGCACATAACTTCAATAATCAGCTGTGTTCAGGATGGCAATCACAAAAGAGCATATTCGATTTTCTATCCACTTCTCGTTTCATCTTAAGAAAAACGCTGCTGAAGCCATCAAAATGATTTGTGCTGCATATGGTGAGATTGCTGTAAGTCATGCAACGTGCAAAAAGTGGTACCAAAAATTTCACCGAGGAGAGTTTAGTCTTGAAGATCAACCACGCGCTGAACGCCCTCAAACATTTGACACGGATGAGCTGCAGACATTGCTGGATCAAAACAATGCGCAAACTGAAAAAGAGCTTGCAGAACAGCTTGGCGTCACTCAGCCAGCCATTTTCATACGTTTGTATGCAATGGGTAAGATACAAAAGGAAGTCAGATGGGTTCCGCATAAACCGTCCGAAGACAACAAAAATCGACGGCGTGACACCGCACTCCATTTGATTTCAAGGAACCGAAAAAAGGATTTTCTGCATAAGATTATTACGGACGATGAAAAATGGATCTTATACGACAATACCCAGCGCAAAAAATCATGGGTAGAGCCTGGCAAACCTTCGACATCGACTCCAAAGCCCAATATCCAGGCCAAAAGAATTTGCTCTGTATCTGGTGGGATTGGAACCAGGTGAAACAGTTACGGAGGATCGCTACCAACAGCAACTCATCAATTTGAACTACGCAATCGAAGAAAAGAGGCCATTTACTGGACAAGGAAGTTGCAAAGTCATCCTGCTCCATGATAATGCCCGACCACATGTTGCGAAGGCGACGCAAGAACACATCTTCGCGTTAGGCTGGGAACTTCTCCCACATGCGGCCTATAGCCCAGACATGGCCCCTTCCGATTACCATTTATTCCGGTCGTTGCAGCATCACTTGGCTGATACGCACTTCGAAACAGAAGAATAAGTCCGAAAATGCATCGATAACTTTATCGTCTCGAAGTCGGTGAGCTTTATCACCAGGGAATTGTTGAATGAATTAAGCAAAACTACTTTGTGATTTAGTTGTGTTTGCTTATATTTTTATTAAGATTATAGGTAGTAAGTTTTTTGGGTGATAGAGTACTACATCTATAAAATTATTCCTAAGTTTAGATAAAGCTGGGAACTGGCTGCAGGTGTGAGGTGTGCACCAAGCTAATGCAGAAGAGTGACGTCGAGTTTTTAGACGATCAGCGCGACAAGCGGCTCCGTCACAGATCCTCTTTCGTTGATTCGACTGGAACGGAAAATCTCCAGGCGAAGAGTGATAAATTTAAGATCGAAAACGCAAGGTGCTATGCCTCAAATTGATCTATCTGGGATCATCTCCGACGACGATGAGAAGGAAGAAGAGAGCGACAAAGACTCATCACCGGATTTGGCTGCACCATTTCTAGTTACCTGTGTACGCAATAAAGTGTCTTGCAAAACAGCATGTGAGACATTCAACTCGCTGACCTTCTGGTTGCTGTACCTCACCAGATCACCAAAGGCGCCATCCAAAATGACATAACTCTCTGCGGTCGTTGGCAACTGCCCAATGCCATTTATTTCGATGGAAAGTGATCGATTAGCCAGCGATGTGAACGGTGGGAACACGGTAGTTTTATTCGTAAACCAGTGACCAACGAACATGTGACGGTGATCTCGGTGACTCAAGTGGACACTGCGCTAGAGTTGTGCACATTACTCACCATTCCGAGGCAGACGATGGAAAAAAGTATGTTTGCTATTGTACATTACCTAAATTTATTGTGCCTACCTATTTAATTGCAGGTCGCCGGTGTTGCAGCTTGAATTTTGGTGAAATATTTTGAAGATCGTGGGATCTTTATCGAAGCGAGTTTGATGCTCGTGGGCTGCGCGATGAATGTCGAAAAGTGGACTGGTATCATTTGGCGACTCGAAAAACGCCCCAAGAAGCCACCTCAGCCGGTGATTTGCCTAATGCATCTCAACGAGCTTTCTCTTTAAGCACTAATGCGTAAACTACCAAGACCCCCTGGGTGAAGAGATCAAAACAAACGACCTCTCGACTTTTTTTATTGCCAACTTCAAATCCATTTCCCGGAAGAACGAGTAGAGCATTCCCTTTTCTACCTGGCTTGACAAATTTCTCTCGACGTCAGTGCGCAGTGACCACGCCCAGTTGTACCACATGTGTCTGATGGCCAAAACCGGCAAAATCAGCGACATCTCCAAGCAAGCACTCTCTCAAGAGATCCCAGCTACTAACCACTCGCTATGGCTGACGACCGCTTCTCGCATCATCCGTCGATTCTTTGCCGAAGAGAAGTCCAACTCACCTCAACTTACCCTCATGTCAACGTACATAGTCAAGGTTTACTGCTCCATCTTTTTTCTCATTTGCAGAAACCTGAGCGTTTCTTCTGGACCTTACTTCTTCCACCAGCTGACGATGCGCACCCGAGGAATGCCAAAAGCTGCGCAAGAGGCAGTAGACAAAGTCCTCATCGACAACGCTTACTTTGCTAGTCCAGAGTGGATAATTACCGCTATGATCCAGGAGAAGGACTCTTTCTGAAGACGAGGGCCATTTAGTTGGTCCGCCAAGCTCGAACCAAATCGGCTACCTTTCGTCGTTCGAAAGCCAAAGACAAAGTCTGAGTTCAACCTATCAGTCGATCACTACTCTCAGATGGTTGACATCAATGTCTTTCTTCTCAAAGGCGTTCTGGATTTTCAACCATCTCATTCCCCTTCCCAAATCACTCGCAGTTGGTGGAGAAGTGTGTTCAAGATGTCCACCTCGAAGCTAAGCGCACCACTTCTGACTACGCTCGCAATGGGAATTTGCTCATCAAGAAGAAGTTTAATATTTAGTGTATGTTATCTATTATAACAATAAAATAAATCTGTTGTTTTGTACGTTGTTAAGTAGCATTATGAGGACCAAAACCAAAACCAAATTAGGACTTAAAATTCCAGCAAAACGGGCTTTGCCCCCATATGTTCACCCGTAAATATCACTGTGCGTTGACAATACAGTAACGTAGTGGGTGCGAGACCCCTCTGGGGCGGCAGCGCCCTCCTGAAGGTGTGGCCGCCTAGTGGTGGCTAATGAGACTACACAGAATCATTAATTTTTTCCCATAATTTTTGGATCGACTGGACTTGACCTTAAAGTCATCAGATCGCCTCCAGATTTTGCCAGAAATTCTTTTTAATAAGGAGGCATACGTGGGTGAATGTGAGTGAAGATAGGAGAGAAAAATGTTAACTGCATTATGCCCTACTATACAGCTGTAATGATTATTTCAAATAGAAAATTTTTAACTTTTATAGATGCTACTAGTATATGATTTTTTTCGTATTTCAGTAGTTCGTAATGTTTGTGTTTTTAATTAGTATTTGTGCACTTTCGTGCACGGTACCATCTAGGCAATTGGTGTGGTACAATTTTCATTTGTTTGCTAATAAGTTTCATTAATTAGAAATTAAAAACAACTGAATTTCTTCATTATGACGTCTTTTTACAGTTTGCAGTATTTCCAAGTCCGTTGTATTTAATGCCTACGTACAATACGCTAAATTGAATTGCTTTTTATTATTCTTAAGGGTTCTATTGATATGATTTTATTTTATAATTCTCTTGCATACCTTTTTATTACTTCCAGCGGGTTCTTGATTTACAAAAGTTGAAATAATTATTGTTTTATGGTTGAGCAAGGAAAATATTTTATAACTACCTGAAATGTTCAATTCTTCTTTAGTTGTTGACTTGTCTGCCATAAATCACACGCTGAGAATACTATTTGGAGGCAATGTAGAATTGGAAACGTTTGTCCTAACTCATTTCATTATCAATGCTGATAAAAGGTTCATCACAACTTTCATGTGAACTTGCTGAAAAATTATCATTTTCAATTTTGTAACAATTGTCAGATAAGTTTTTGTCAAATTTTCTCAAAATCGACTGTTCTTTGTCAAGTTTTTTCTTATATTATATTATGTAACACGGCTGATATAAAAGACGGCTTTAGAATGAAGTAAAATGCATTTAAAGTACTACTGATTCATATATAATTTACTGACCGTAACCAGTTGGACAGTAATGATCCATCAGAGAAAACCAATAAAATCACTTTATATATTTATTTACAGGGCGGTAAATCACAAGGGTAAAAACATAATCACAGATAAAAAAATACTCAGATTTGTCAACAATGAGGTTCTTCTTCTTCCAAGTTCCCGCTTGCTTTCTTGCTTTGTATGAATAGGTGTAAGATGTATGTGCCTGGCTGTCTCATGCGTCCGAAATATGATAGTTTTGTATTTTCATTGTTCGTGTAATCTCTTTGTCATTTCCCATTCTTGCTAACATTTCTTCATTTCGAACGCGATCCATACAACTTTTGTACAGCATACATCTGTATGTCCATAATTCAAAGGCTTTCAGTCGTTTGAGCGATGTCTCTGTTAACTGTCCAAGATTCTATTCCATAGAGAAGAACGGTGGATACATAGCAGCGTACTAAACGCATTCTCAGTTGTAAATTGAGGTCGTGACCACACGACACTTTCTTTACTTGTATGAATGCTGCTTTGGCAATTTCTGTGGGGCATTTGATTTCAATTGTGTGACTCCAACCACTATTGATAACACTTCCAAGATACGTGATTTTGTCAGTTCTTTCTATCCGTGTTCCGTTAATATAAATACTATGATCATCTGGTCAATTCCTTATTGAATGCTTTGTTGAAGTCAATAAACCCCAGAAACACATCGTTATTTACGTCTCTAGATTTTTGCACTTAAATTTGAATAGCAAACGTAGCCACTCACGTTCCCAGACTCTTTTCGAAATCCAAATTATGTACTTCCTATATTCGCAACATTCCTTGTTTTTTCGGTATGCTAATAAATGTTGATCTCAACCAGTCTAAGGGAATTATCCCAGTTTCGTAAATTAAATTAAATAATTTTAGAAATGTGCTTACTCCATGATCTTTTAACAGTTTTAATAATTCCGTTGGTATTTCGTCTGGCGCGGCGGCTTTTTAATTCTTTGAAAAACATCGAAATAATGAAAAGAAGGTGTAGAATCTAAAATTTTAGAATATTGTACAAGTAAATTGTAGTATACAAAAACGACGTCTAATGTAAAATAAATAGAAGGGCTGTTTTTATTTAAAAGGTATGGCAATAAATAAAAATAATGTTAAATAATAACTAGTTGCAATAATAAAGTTTGAACCGTGCTGCGAGATTTGTGGATTTCTGTTAAATCTATTTTTCACGCCATTTCGATTGTGTAAAAACGAACCCATTTTACGAAATTAAATACATCAGTACCGACAAACTTTTATCATGCAACAAAATCTGCGTCACCAAACGGGTAGAGTCAGCAAGCAACAAAATTATTGTAATTTATCAAATTGTACGCGAATAACAGGAATTTGCTAATGTATCGCTCAAACTTCTATACAATATTTAGCAACTTATGACGATCGCTATATTTATCGTTTCAAATATTAAGGGCTTTTCCTATTCAGTTCTGTGAATTACACAGCGCATTATAACACTTCGTATTGAAATAAAAGATAAAAAAGATTAATTGGAAGGCTTGTTCTGCATTCTCCAATGAAAGAAATATTAGGATGGTGGAAATGTGTTTTCGTTTTTGATATAAATTTTTAATATATGGTAAAAAATTTAAACAAATGTTACATGGTATCAGCGCCTTATTGATGCCACTAATTCAGAATCAAATGATTGACAACACTCTTTTTTTAACTTCCTGATAATAAAGGAGAGAGCCATCAAACGGAATATATGCTAATATCATGGTAGCAAAAACTCCACCATTGCCTGTTCAAAGTCAGGATAGTCAGGAGAAAGGAGGAGGGGTAGGAGTAACAACCTCGTTAAAAAAACAGGGTTTAACTGACCCGGTTGACAGTACCCTGTAAGGTCCCCTGTCTAGGGTTACAGATAAAAAAATGTTTATGGCTAAAGGGGCTGATGAGAGTATAACTCCAACGGCTTTAATGGCAGAAGAACCACTTCTACCATAGGGCAGTAGCTATGATAGTACTAGATATAAGTAGAAACAAGGTTGTGTGGTACAGCTGCATACCAGATACCAACAGGCGTTTATGGCAAGGAGAAACCACCATATTATTTTGGCTTATTCTGAAGAAAACACTGGCACCGATAACTATAGGAATATGAAGCAAATTTCCAGCGACCAAAAAAAAAGAATGGAACGCTGCAACCCAATCTACGGATTGATAATGGTGGCAAATCAAAACTATAGATAGAGTAGAGTAACAGTTTCACTCCATCAAGTTCTCTAATTTCTGCAGGGTTCTTTCAGAGTATGTCGTTTAGACTTATTTTTCTGCAGTAACGCCCGTCTTCTATTAACGGTACAAAGATTCTCTTGTCAATCTGTTCAAAATAAAGTTCTGCGACGATGGCTTGAACTTCGGTAACCAGCGGGAAGTAAATTTCACCTTTGTAATTTTACCAGACACAAAGCCTAACATCGACCTCAAAACCATTATGTTTCATAACAGGTTTTTTATCTTAGCCTCTATTTAATCATCATCATACATAAATCCACTATTCGCCATTAGTAACAATTCAACGAAAGAATCAAAGACCTTGTTCTTGTGTTAAAACGTGAAGTACTTCTTTAAATCACGTTTGCCTAGATTGCGCAAGTGATGGTTTGTTATCCAAGTTCTTGTGATAATAGTCGGATTTTTATAGCTGAGTATGTATCGATAACTTAAAGTGAAGTTTATCGAATGTGCCACCAGCTAATGAATATTTTGGACCAATTGACCTACAAATTTTCAGATGATTCGAATCGCCTCAACGGATCCTCGATGTAACTTCCAAGAACGGCCAAAATTTCAACATTTAGCTTAGGCATGTTGTGTACGTTTTTAAGTTTTAGTTTTTATATAGTAGACTTTTCCTCTATTTTGTTTGTCATAACAGTTTTTATATTGGAGATTCCTTTATCTCAAAGCTTTTCTTATAACACTTCCGTTTGTTGTTATAAATATTCTCTCTTTGTTCTAACAAAATGTGTCCATGCGAAAATTGTTTCTGACAATTCATTTTTGTACACTTGTTTTAAGTGGTCGTAACGTATTAATTGTTTTTTCGACTTTTCTAGTTTACATACTTTACAAGATTTTTCTAAGTATTCGATTCTAATGCCGTAAGTCTTTCTTGGTCCGCTTCGAACATTTGCCATGTTTTCGCTCTACATAAGGCAATAGTACAGTAATTGTGCTGTAGATGTATTTTTTCCTTTTAGCTATTTCTTTATTGCCGCATATTCCACTATATCTTTTAATTTTCTTTTTTTGCTGCCCAATATACCTCTTAATCTCTTGTTCGTTTTATCCACCTTTTATTATTTTCACTCCTAAGTGTAATTATAGAATATTGATAGTTTCTTTGATTTTAGAAGTCTAGTTCTATCTTCTTCAGCTTCTACATATAAATATCTACTTTTATCCAAATTTATTGATAGTCTTGTTTTTCGTGTCCCTTTTCGACTTTATGGCTCATAAAGTTTTCTTTGTCTTGAGCCAGAAGGACCTTCTTACTCAAGTGATTACTCTTTGGAGAAGAGTGTTAGCGGTTATTAGGCGGGACACTACTGTTAAGAATAATTATATGGATGTCATTCTATACCAGTCACTGAGGTTCTTGAGCCCGGATATTCGTTTTTGACCTAGTGGACCAGAAGGACCTAGTTGTCGAAAATTGTGAAGTATAAATGCTTGTATTATTTATTCCTATCCCATGCCAGTGTATTATATTTTCAATTATTAGGCGTATGTTTAACGTGCACTTTAAAAAGAGTCAGCGGAAGACTTTAACCTTGCCTAAAACCCCTTGATACTTTGAATAATTTCTTATGTAATTATTTTACAGTTTCAATTATTTGGTTTTGTATTTGTTTGTTTTATCGATTCCCCTAACGTTGAAATAAGTGCCCTATTATAAGATTCTTCTAAGTTCCGTATATTCCAAAAATTGTCATTCTTCCCACGATATTAATATGTGTCATTTATAGCATCGAATTATGTCATTATTCGTTTATATTTATTTTTATTAACAGTGGTACTCTTCTTTTAGCTTTATTCTCTTTGACACTCCAGAAAATAATAGCATCTGTTTCTCAGTTTCTTCAGCTTTAAGTCTTCTAATTTCATTTATTACATCTGCTATTTTTGTTCATATTCCCTGCTATATTCTTTAATCATTTTCTTGCCTTAATTAAATTTATTTTATAGATATAGATTTTGGGATGCTTTTCCCTAGACAGATTGTTTCCATTATAACCAAGAGATTTATCCTTCTGGCCTATTGATAACTCTTCCGCCTATTCTACCGTTGAAATTTGACATACTCTTTTGCTGCCATAACCGTTGATTATCTTCTTAGATAGAAGCCCTTATTAGTCGCACCAACTGACCCTGCTTTTTTACTTTTGTTATTTCTTTCCCTCCTCCTTTTGCATCCTGACTTGGAACGGACATTGGGGGAATTAACTTCAAAGTTTAAGAAATGAAATTCCGCACAACAGAAAGTAATCTACGCACTGTGTTTTAAGAGTTTATTTAGAGACAAAGCTAACTATTTAAAAGGGTAAAAAACTTTTGGCCCATTCAACAACTAATAAAAATAAAAAATCATCCAAGAACAGCCACAATTAATTAGCTAGCAAGACAATAAAATAGAAAACAAGCATACGGCGAAATCGGCGTAGAAAAGTTTGTTTGTATAGCAGCCAATGCGGTAAGCGGCGAAGAAACGGATAAATTTCAGCTGAACCTTTAATAATACGAGTAAGAGTAACAAGAACTTTGGGAATTAAGGATGTAATTAATCAATAACTGTAACATTTCAATTAAACTTTGTAAACATAGCTTGAATTGTTTCCAACGTAAATCCTGCCCCAAGCGTTGAAATTTTCGGACTGGGTGCTATTGTTTTGGTTTGTTTTATATCTTTATATTATTGAATATCATATAAGTTTGAAATTTGGAGTTATCAATTTATTATACTATTTATTATAATGACATTTGGAAAAATTTCGTTGAAATTAGTTGCCGTTTTGAAATTAACTGAGGGAGAGGCTTAAGCAAAATATAAGAGTTACAAACAGCAGGCAAATCCAAAACTACTAAAAAGTATATATAATATGTCTTCATCTTCAGTGTTGTTTATATAATCAAGAATGCCTCGGCAGCTTCCTTGTGCCCATTTCATAGCAATATTGTGCTACTGCAAACCGGTAATGCGCATCGTTTTGCACTTTTAGCAGTACCATGTTTTACTTTGCTTTTATTGAGATACAAACGAGTCGCTTGCTGCATCATGAAAACAACGCGGCGTTGTTGACTGCGCTTTTCGTTACATTTAATACTTGAAGGTTTATTACGCGATCCACTTTAAGCGCATGCTGGTTTATTTTAAGATGAGCATAAAACTGTTAATTTATTAGAAATGTAGTATAACAGCGAGAAAACACATTTAAGCACTTCTAATTTTTATGATACAATAAAGATATCGAGATGGACGATAGTGATGCGATTAAAATTTTCTAATGAGAATATCAAGCGAATAGGTGCGTTGCGTTAATATTTCTAATTATATGAGATATCTGTTTTGTAGTAAGGTTTTATATTTGTTTTCCGATTTTTGTGTCGGAGATGAATTTAATGTTAAGAAGGTTTGCAACTCAATGGATTTTAAGCAGGACGATGGTTGGTGTGGCGGCCTTTTCGCCCTTGAACCGCTTTATATCGCGGCGGCATGCGGACCTTTGATATCAGCTACGTTTTGCCGTCGCACACGAACGGCATGGGCTTTTGCTCAGCCGAAGCATATACGCATCGCAGCGCGGCCAATACGGTCGTGTCTTAACCCGCATACATTCACGCATATTCAACACCCCGCAAGCATTCACGCCCCGCAGCGCGGCCAGTTCGGTCGTGTCTTAACCCGCATAAATTCACGCATCGCAGCTAGGCCAATTTGGTCGTGTCTCCACATCCCGAAGATACCAGATCCGCAACGCAGAGGTGGCCACCTTGGAATCGCCGACGAAGCCGAAGCCGATTCAGGTGAGCGATTTGGCAATTCATTGGTTGATATCGGTAGCCGCCCCATCGCCAACGCGACGGCCGTTTAAGGACGATTTTGGCCTTATCGGCTGACCTTCCAATACGGGTCGTACTACGTTTCCACACCGCACCACGAGAGCGGCTATTTACACGCCATACCTTCCATTTTTTGGTCCTTACGAGCCGGATCGGTATAGTATCCCACACCGCACCACGAGAGCGGCTATTTACACGCCTGCCTCTCCAATGGTGAAAAGTGGCATTTAAGTTGCGGTTAGTAAGGGTAGATTTTCTATAGATAGTGTAATGAAAACTGCCTATTTTTTTGTTATACAATTATCTAGAAAAGGATGAGACTTGTTTTACTCTGTTTTGAGAATAAATTTGAATTTGGTTTATGTAAAAATGTAATTCGAAAAGGTTGTTATGAACATCAAACATAGAATAATGAAAAACCCGCTGTCTTTTGTTTTAGTTGACCTAGAACCTCATCTCAATAAGAAAGAAGTATTTAATCTAGAATTGTTAATTTATACAAAAATAACAGGTGATCCTACCAATCGAAGAAAAGATATCATATGAGGTGTGAATCCTCAAAACTTATTGTACAAATCCGTATAACTGTGTTGAATGTGTGGAACAACACAATGCTAAGACATGTAAATATCTAAGAATGTTGCAAAAAACTCTGTATTATGTAAGGACAGTCACTTAGCTAATAACAAAGGCCGCTCTATCTAGTGAATTTATACGTACTAAAATCAATATGATAAACATAATTTTAATTTAGCAATAAGAAGCTTTCGAAATCTAAGAAATCCTGCAATAAGATATGTACAAGCAGCACACCAAACACCTGACTTCAATATTAACCACCAGTCTCACATTAACTTGAATCATCAATTAACTGTCTTTCTGGTCAAATCCAAGGCAATGTTCGCACTACTGATGAATCAACATTGGATAATACTAAATTTATTGTCAACTCGTGCATAATAGCTAGATGCTATGCATTGCAACCTGAAACGCCAATGGACTACTCAACCACAAAAATGAATCAATAGCCTTCGTAAACCTTAACAAAGCTGGTATTATGTTAGTTAACAGATCTCCCATTACTATTCGAGAGAGTATTTTCACCATCAACTACTGAAATTTCGCACAGCATTTATACAATCTGAAAACAAACATTCAAGTGAATCTTCTTTGCAGTATCTGCTATTTATTGTCCCCTTGCCTTTCTTATTCACTAGGATTCAGATTTATCATAGGAGGTGACCGAAATTCAAAAATTGATTTTTTGTAAATATGCCCTGTTACTTCCTGTAAAGCTTATTACCCCAAAAAAAGTAAATTCTGAAATTAGTAAATTGAAACCGTATAAATCGGCAGGCTATGATCTACTCACCGGTCAAGTACTGCAGATGTTACCAAGAAAGGAAATGATTTTCATAACTACAACATTCAACCGCATGCTAAGCCCTTTATACTACCCCTTAGTTTGGAAATACGCCCAAATAGTTATGAGACCTAAACCGGGAAAACCACTTGAAGAGAAAATATCATACAGACATATCAGTTTATTCCTCTATGTAAGGTTTTCGAAATATTCTTGGTGCAAACACTTCATAAAAATGTAGCTCTGCAGTTAGTATTGCCCAATCATCAGTTTGGATTCCGTGAAGGACACTCAACAATTTACCAAGCACATATGATTGTAAATAAAATTGACAATACCTACTAATTGTTGTTAAAAATGTATCTAGCAAATCGATTTTACTTTGTAGAATAGAGATATGCCCTCTCCGAACTTTATTCTATATCGTATTTGTCAGAGTAGTGTACTTGGTCCTTTACCTTACATGCACTCGAATCACCAAATGTCTTAAGGGCTACATTTGTCAATATTGTAATATCCACTCATCAAAGTCTAGATATTATCAATGAGTACCTTTAATAAAACGTAGACCTTATTAACAAATGGTTGAAACTATGGCGAATAGAAGTGAACCAGTTGAAATCAGCGAAACTCAAATTGAAGTATGTTCACCTTTCAACATCAATAAAGTTGAGGTTCCAGTTAAAGCAGAAACGAAATAAATGGGTTTATCTCTGGACTAGCACCTCACACGGAAAAAACACATCCAAATGAAAAGGAATCAGCTAAAAAAATCCCGAGAGTCCAAAATGAATGTTGAAGACAAGATATTAGTCCATAAACCTTTAATAAACATTATTTTAACTTATGGACTCTTATGGGGGTGTGAAACTATCAGACATAAGTATTAGCCAGAGGTTTAATCACAATTAGTCTGAGCAGTATTAGATGCGTCTTGGTATGTAAAAAATTAGACCATCCACTAAGATTTAGGTGTGCCATTCAGTCAAGAAGAGATACAAAGATTTGCTGGAAAATGCCATACAAAATTTCCTGGATACTTGAATCAACTTGTCGATCAACTCACAGATAACAAAACATCTCAAAGACAACAGAGCATGCATTAATGAGATTTGTGAGTTGTAATAAATAATGTAATGTAGTATAATTTAGTAGAATCCTCCCTCAATGCAATGTAGTTGTTAACGCTTTTACTAAATATTCAGCAAGAGCATATTGTAAAAATCAATAGGTATTTATTAGAAAGTTGTTAAAAAGTCTACAAGATAACAAAAGTGTTTTCAACAACAAGTTGTATCCAGAAGATAGGGTTAAGTTGATAAAAGACAAGGATTTTTGTTTCAAGATGAATCGGGAAAATTTTTGCTGTTGCGAAATCTATAAATTAGCCCTTAATTTGGCAGTCAAAGTTATTTTAAGAGGTAACAAAGGTATTACAAAAGTCCTAATTAATTAAGAAGAGGATATTATTTTTCTGTATTGTAACTTGTTTTTATGTGCAAGAGTTCATTAATTGAGATATTGGTAAATAAGGAAACAAAAACAACATTAAACATATAATTCTTGCGTATAAAAGAGATGTTAAGTATTTCTAGGAAACAGTAGCAGTTTCAGATATGTGATGAAGTTGTAGAGTTTTTCCGAGTTGCCTAGCTAGGTTTGAGGATAGAAGATTCACATGCGCTAACTCTAGAACCTAAATAATTGTTTTCTTTATAGATATTTGAAAGACTATAATTTTGGAATTCTTAATGATTGTTATTGGGCCATGAAAAATTTCTTAGTATTGAATGGTAAGTTTTAGTTAGTAATTAGGGTTTTGAGTTTCTGTTTAAGGTTGGTGGTAGGATTGTTAGATACATAATAATACTTGAATGATTCAAATGTGTTCAAAATTCTGGTACGACTGTTCTTTATTGCTTGCAAAATTGAGCTATTATTTCTGTTTAGAGCTTTTAAGTCACATAATATGGGGCTTTAATATTTGGTTTTGATCGCTGTATGTAATATACTTATTTAGTAAGTTTGAGCGCGACGATATTGGAATTTAGTATTCAAATAATGGTTAGTATGAACGGACTTCCTTCTTTCTTGTCATAAAAATGTACAAGGATAGGGGAAATTTTGTTTTGTTCCATTTTTATGGTAAATTTAGGTTGTAAAATAATTGAGAAAGCACATATTGGCTAAGAGACGAGATAACAAATACATCTTTGTCATATAGTATACAACAGGTAGCTCAAAGAAAGAAAAACGGAAGATTTTATTTCAAAGTCGACCATAAAAAGGTTAATTAAAACAGATATAAATGGAGAATCAGTCAATAAATTATTATAGAGTATTTTATTACAATATTTTTAGCTTGTGTTAGAATTTCCAGGGTTTGTAATCCAGAAGGTTAAGATGACAAAACCGTGCATGATATTCGGTTACATATTTCCACGTTCCGTTGGTTACCTTTGCTAGGGAAATTGTAATAAAATATTTTATTTTGGATAAGAATAGAGAAAAGTTGGGGTGATAGCAAAATTAAAACCTTTTTCAAGAGCCCAAATAGTCAATTCACTTAAAAGATAGCCCAAGAGGGTATATGCGGTGTTAATCGATAGTACCGGGTGGGTACTGAATAATTGGTTTTATCAAAGTTTGGAAAGCCGACGTTTTTAAATTTTAGTTCTATTTGGTGATGAACCGCGTCTATTTTGGGCAAATTCCCGACGTCTCGGCATCGGCTTTGATGCCATTTTCAAGAGGTTAGCTCTTCACTCGCAGTCTCAATCTGCCTACTCCCCTAGGAGAGCTATGAGTCATTGAATAAAACTGAGCTTTCGTGTGACCTGCTTAATCTTTTATAGGGCTAGAAGTGAAAGTTTGTGTGGCTGGAGATGCGTTGGGTTGGGGAAAGTTTGTAGGATTAAGGGTGTTGCGTACCTTTGGTACAACTTGGAAAGTTTGCGTTTCTGGGTGTCGGTTTTCTTTTCGGATATGCACGACGCTTTGTCTGTATAATCCTAGAGAAAGCATCCCAGATGATAGGATGAATTTTGGAGGAACTTAATTTATGGATATATATATATATATATATATATATATATATATATATATATATATATATATATATATATATATTTATCATACATTATCCTGAATCACAGCAACGTGTAGTTGGTTTTCAATTTTTTTTATTATTTTATATATATTTTTAACCTAAAATAGATGGTACCAAAGCAAGTTTTCGTTCTTCAAAAACAAAGAAAATATAAATAGAAAATGCTTTTGGTGGATGCTGAGGTATAACATATGTTAGTAAGTGACCGTATTTTGTGAATGTTATCGTGAGTTGTGGAGTAATGAACACAATGAATTCAAATGTATAAAAGTATAGTATAACAGATAAGAAATGAAGAAATGGCAAGTTTATTAACATCTAATGATTAAGCTACTCCAAAAAAACTTTCAGCTAAAATGCAAAAAATCATAAGCACGTCAACGGAGTTTAACAAGAATAACTAGAAAAGTAAGAAAAACTATTAAATCTTCAAAAATGGACAATCCATAAATAGGTGGACAGGACATGTCCTTCAAGTGCTTAAATAACAAGACATCCTAATATGTATATATCGAAATAGTCTTTTCAGAAAGAGCATATAGTTACATTACAAATTATGCAATTTTTATATTTTTAGTATTTAGTTTATTTTTCAAAAAAGCAAAGGAATTAGAACATAGATACACAAAGGACAAGAAACATAATCTTATAGGGAATTTAACGAGTTGTCAGATGGAATACTGGACGTCATCTACATATGTTTTTACATATGTTGAGATAAAAAGTATCTCTGTAATGTCGGATGGTAAAGATAAAAACCCAAACCTTGCAAAGAAGAATAAACAGCATGGGACATAGAGGAAAATGGTAGGAAGAGAAAAGAAGCCAGAAATTAAAAGGCGGGAAGGAGGAGCAAAGAGATAGAAGGAAATTATTAAGCGGGAAGGAAAAAAGAAAGGAAGAAGAAGAAAAAGAAAAGGGAAAAATAAAAAACCGAGAAGGATGTTAAGAAGAAGAGAACAGCTGGAAAAGTTACAACACAGAAAAGAAAAGGAAACTCTAAAAGTTGAGATTATTGAAGTTTCCTGAAGGATGCAGAAAGTTAATAGAATTATCAGTTGACATTCAGTTCTTGATGAAGAAGAGTGTTTAAGTCCCACAGGAAAAGTAGGTTAGGATGTCCCAAATTCGCTTGTAAGAGATATAAAATTGATTTTAAAACTCTTGTAATTTACTAAGTCTGATCTCGTTGCTCATTTTTCATTTTAGTTGGTATGTTGTTCTGAATATAGGACTCGTTTTTTTTTCAAATTTTCCTACTTTATAATATTCCTTTTCAGTTCAGGCCAGCCCCCTCACGCCATTGATGTCGTTCATCTATCTCATTTTTTATCTTGATGATTTTTTTTCTTTTCTTTGGCAGCGTGCTTTACTACTTTATAACTTAGTTGTTTATTGCAACTATGTGAATTTTTTATAGTCTTCTAGTGCAATTCCTAATACTAATCTTTCCATTGCTATTTGCGTTTTTGCTAGCACGTCAAAAGTAATCTTTAAGGATTAATAGCATTTTAACAGATTAACGTACTTCATCCGAATTATTCCATTTATTTGATGAGTCTACTGCAGGACAACTCTCTTTAATTCAAGGGGGATTTAGCCGCTGTCCGGGCGGGTTGGTGAGTGAATAGCGTGTATGGAGGATAAGAGTATGTAGATTATGGATAGGATTAAGGTTGGGACACGACTTTTCCCCAGTGTTAAGAGATGGAGAAAAGTCGAGGCTGGCGTAGGCAGGGTCGCCTCCCTGAAGTAGATCTATCCTCTATCGGGATCGCAGAGGAGTATCTACCCGTTACCCATATATTGGTATGTATATATATATATATATTCAGATAATTGCATAACTTTGAGGTAATTTATGACGGATAACATAAATGTGGCATTTTAAGGAAAGCTAATGCAATTTAATTTTTTAATATAAGATTTTATTATATATTTTAACAATTTATATTTAAAATATATATTTCCGTTTCTTTTCAATGCTTTCTATAGTGGTAAAATTATTTTCATGATAATAATTTTGTATTTTCCTTAATAGATAATTGATAGAGCAAAGCTTAAGAAGAAAAGTGGAAGGGACATTTTCTCCTAAAATGATGCAAGCTGTATGTGGACGGACAGTATCTTGGTTGGTGATTGCCTAACAAATGTTTTTTGGGTAAAGCTTTCCTCAAACAGTGTTCTTAACGAACACTAAATGATGTTTAACTTTAAGGTACTTTTTATCTGCGGAACCGACTTATTGATGGTGACGTTAGAATTTTTTATATTGTGTGTTTTTCGTATGGACCCCTTTATCCCAATTTTATCACTTTTCCCATTTGTTTTAAAAGTCTTTGAGTGGCTATATCACTTACATTTCCTTTTGTTAATTTAAAAAATAAAATTGCGGGATAAGAAAACTTTTAAAACAACAATATCTAAGTCAAAAGGTTGCTTGGAGCGCTCTCTCTCTCTCTTTATTCATTATTTATAAGCTCCTTAAACAATTTTCGACATTTTTTTATTTTCATCACTTTCGTAAACACTTTTAATATTTTTAGCTTAAATTTTACAATAAATTTTACAATAAAAGGAATTGTAGAATGTAGATTGACGAATTTACTAGGCAACATGTATTTATTACTGACCTAAATATGTAGGAAGTGCCAGCGTGGTTTCGTGGTTGAGGGACGGTCTGCGATTCTGGCAGACCCGGGTTCAATTCCCGGTGCTCTCTGATGCCTGGCGGGTGGCCTACTCAGTCACTAAAAATAATTGAGTAGCTGCGTTCATTCGAACAAGGGGTAATAATGGCGGTCATCTTAGGCGCGGTACTTGCCACATCGCCCCGCATCAGAGATGGTGCGCGACGACCGGGCAGAGAGAGTGAACGTATGAGAGCCTTAACCTCTCAGTTCGCAGGCCGTGCTCCCACGCGGGGCGTAGAGCCTTACCATTATTATTATTATTAAGTATGTAGGAATGCATTAAACTTAAGAGATCATATCTTATAAATTATATATCAAATTTAAAAACAAAGTTATAAAGTTTAAATCATTACTAAGATATTGACTTCTGAGTTTCTTGGATTTTCAATTAATAGGTCTTATATAAAATTTCAAAGTTATAATAAAGCATGAATGAATCAGCTTCTGCCAGTTGCGATGTAACAAAACATGTTTAAAAATGAATCGGAATTTATAAGTAGGAATTGTCGAGTGTCTAACAAGTAATGAACGTATTTTGTTCCGATGTATTTATATGATTGTTCAAAATAAAACAACTCTCGATTACACAGTACAAAGTCGATTATCCGAACTAGTTGGGAGGAATGGCGATTTGTGTATCAATTTTTTAGGAAAACTAGCTGCGAAATAACATAAAGTGCTCGTTTGACTTTCAGAGGACAAAGATGCACGGATTGTCTCCTCCAAAGTTTTAAATTATCGGAACGCGAGTTGACCCCGGCGGTTAAGTGCATGCGATAGTAGTACTCGTTTGTTCACGCTTCATCAGTAAAACATAAGCATATTAAAAATTTTAAATCTAAAATAAATTATCCAGTGGAACACTTCTCCATTCACACGGATGGTCCAAATGTCAGTTATTGGCACGTAACTGATCTACCCGACCATCAATAATCAATTCACCATTAGTAGTATGCCCCTTGATAATCAACAGATGTTTCCGCTGTATTTTCCAAATCTAAAACCTTCACTTGACCAACTCCGTTTTCTGCTATAGTAACCCAATATTCATCTACGCTAACAAATGATCAAACATCTTTTGAGAAAAACTAAATTGAGGAAGTATCAGTTACCCAGTAGTAAAAAGATAATAAAAATGAATCTTATCTCAGCACCAAAAAATCAGATCTGAATCTATAGCGCGACTCTTTGTTGAGAACTTAACCCCCATGCGAACAGACAGCAAAAATCGGCAAACCATGTCCAATATGCATATATGACGCTATAAATGACAACCAAATGCCAAAGTATATCTTTGCACTTTCCTAAAGTGCACAATATTACATGTAAATTTTCTAGTGAAAATAACACAATAAAAATTAATGCACATACCGATGATTTTTCACAATAAAAAATAAAACATTAATATATATCAACCTAAAAGTGAACGCATATAGAGAGCAATTGTTTAATACATACCGAGGATATTAAAAAGAAAGTAGAAGAAGTAGAACACGAAATACGAAAAATAATAAACATCAAATACAAGGTAACTAAAGATGTATTTTATTTTCTATATGCGCAAAAGCTATTTCATTCGAAACCTTTAAAAATCAATAGCCGTGCCAGCTAAGTGTCTTTTTACCAGAAAATTAAATTCCGCAAACTATAGGGGCTGCTTACCAAACATACTTTATATTCCATTAATCTGACCAAATAATGAGAACCCTTAAAACTGTATTTCTATCTATGTGATAGCTATTCAACCTCGTGTTGCATTAAACAATAACAAGGAATATCAAACCAAAATAAGAGAAGAGTTAACTACCTTTTTAAATAAGTTTAAGAATATTTGTGCACAATTGAGAAACTAAAATAACAACATGCTCCATCTACTGTCAGCCCTAGTTCCAAAACTAACCCAACAATGGTTAATACAATGTCAATAATTATTTAAAACACAATTTTTTTTCTAAATTACAACTTAAAAATCAAAATAAACATTTAAATAAAGTACAAGTAACACTGTCTTTTATTTCCAGTTAGTGCATCTACAAATAGATGGGAAAGCTGCAGTAATAATCAAAAACTCAATATCTTATTAACAGGTTAATTTATTTCAAACTGAAAACTCTAATATGTAACGTTGAAGCTAATACATTTACATAATCATTTACAGTATCTGAAATTTACTCAGATGTAGTAAATTATTTTATAACTCTATGAAACGGATTTATTGTTAGAGAAGACTGAAACTCTAAACACACCCACTAAAGTTCTAAATTTACAACAATAAAAAGTAGAACTCTTGTTTAGACCAATCATGACAAACAACCGTATCTTTCGCAGCATTGGAGAATTGAAATGTTGGTCCACATATCTTAACAAGTTTCTTGATCTATTTTTATCTACATCTCACATGGAATAGTCAAAATTCGACACTTTAACCAAATGATAACAAAGCTTAGAGATAGTAAGAGAACTAACTATCCCAGCAGTAGATAAAGCAATTATAGGTACCGAAAGATCTATAACGTAGCACAAAATGGAAAAAATACTGACATAGATGACATTAATATAGTACAATATATTATTGCATCTAGTAAATGTGTGCTAAAAGAAACAAAATGTAATATAACAAAGGGCAAATTTCTCTTTAAAAAGGCAGCAAGTGTGATGTAAATAATTGTAAAGGAATCAGATTTCTTACATCAGGTTACGAAATGTATGCTAATGTAATTAAAAAATGGAACCCAGACAATAGCCCAAACACTTCTGAAATGAAAACGATCTTTTTGCTAATGAACATGCGATCATCACTGAGTTTAAAAATAATCTACGAGTAGTATTCAATCTTCACCAGATTTCACAAAAATACAACTATAAGATCTCCATAAAGAAGTCAAACATCTTTAAGAGAAAAATATTCAGTCAGGTCAAAGATTACAATAGACAACCAATGCCTAAAAAAATAAGTCATTTTTGGTACCTAGGATCTAACATATCATATGATAGAGACAAAGAAGATATGGAAAATAAATTAATAAATTTTATCATATGTGCGGAATGGCTCATAAATAAACAAAATTAGAATTATATACTACTGTGGTAGTACTTATATTTCTTTATGGATCATAGGAAATAAAGACTTAATTCAATCGGCTGAAGTGCGATATTTGAGATCTGTCATAGAATGTACAAAGACAAAGAGGACTCGTAATAAAGACGCCAGGAGGATAACAATTTTAGTATCTTGGAAGACAAAATAACAGATAATGATCTCTCGGCAGATCATGTTTCATTATTATTAAACATAAGAGCTAGGCATGTTAAAAAAGAACTGACTCTTAGAATTGCATCTAAAATTGGCTTAGATTTTAACAATTTATTGATGACAAAATTGATCTGGAACTATGCATAAAACAACCTGAAGACATAGATCAAGCAGCTCAGTATTTTGTTACTCTCATCCAACAAAATGTCTGAGAAGCTATGCCTTCTGTAAATCAACATGACCATCGTGCAAACTAGACACCTCTTTATACAACACCAAACTATGACACAGTGACTATGCAGAGACATGATGGTAGATCAGCATGGGATTGTTTTAACTCGAATATCAAAAGTTTTGTTTATTTACACAGCCAAGAAGCTGGAAAAAGATAATAATTGTCTTGACATGGCACCATTCGACTGCGCCAATGACGTTCTAACAATTCTTGAACAACAACCATCTTGTACGGATGAATACGGAGATCTTGATGAAGAACTCGCCGCACAGTGCGATTACAAAGATGAAGGATAGTGGTATATTTGCAAGCGGAATGTTTAGGTGAATTTAAAATTAAACGCCCGGCTGCGTCGACGTTTTTGGGTATTCTATCAAGCCAAGGTCATCCACTTTCCTTCCTGATTCTGCGTCTCTAAAGTTTTTACTCATAACGTAACTAATTCTCGGTCAGGAATTGCTTAACGTGGGGGAATTTGGAACCGAGTATTGAAGACTCTTTTACAATATTTTCTCGCTTTAAAATTAGTTATTAAAATAGAGAAAGCCCGACAGTCGCGAGCTAAAGGCCTCGGCTTACCACACTAACACAGGGCCAGTTCTGGGTTCAACTTCCAAGTCAAAAGCAACAGAAAACCTAAATGCTCTTCGGCTATCACACAAACGCCTTTGTCAGTCATAAAATATATTCTCCTTCTTCTAACGGGTTAGACTAGCCACCTGATCGAGGTACGCACAATAAGAGTAGAGGAAGAAGAAAATAGAGTACGTTTTGCCACTCTCTTTATTTTTAGACTTTGCCTCATATATACTGCTAACTTACTAATAGATGGAACCACCGTAGTTACCACTTTTGCTAATGATGTTACCATTGTATCGCCACATGAGGATCCTCTACTAGTCGGCTAAAGTCTCCAGCGCTATTTGACTATTTTAAATAATTGACTTACTAAATGGCCCATCAAAGTCAACCCAACGTTTACCATTCGATTTAACGAGTACCCGTCAGTCATCTTACATGATGTTCCATTTGTTCCCTATGGGACCAAAATCTAAATTATCAATATATAATATATCCCTATTTTATAAAAAACTAATACAAACATAAAAAAATATAAAAAATAAAAAATATAAAAAAATAAAAAAAACCTGTAAAAACCTTTGTGATATGATGGATGCACTAGAGTTCTTTAATTTCCATTAAACTCCATAAACATCCTAACTACATAATCCACCAATTGGTTACCAATTTTCGTCCCTCAAGAAGCTCTGCGACCTGACGGTTCCCTAAGGTGAAAAGGGCTGTTATAGCAATATCGCTATTGTGTGGTTCTTCCTAGTAATATCTACTTTCTATTATTATATTTACTTAACACTCGCTATAAATTAAAAAATTACAATACAAATTTTACCATAAATTCTTAAGAAGGTATTTAGTTATAAAAATAAGAAAGCCTTGCCACGTGCTATTCTTTCTGTCCCATCTTTTCCGTGTACAAAAAAATAAGCCCATAAAGTGTGTCTTCTTAGAAGAAGCTTGCATTTAGGTTACTAATGAGGGTCGAACTCCCAGAATATAGTTCGTAACAAGCCATTATTTGCATTATTTTCTTGGAACTTCGAGCGACTGACGACGAACTTGATCCGGATAAGCGCCATTCGAACGCAGACGGACGTTTGTCTCCTTTTCGAAATGAACTTTGATAGCATTTTTTGCTAATGTTGCGTAACTTTAACTACTATTAAAAGATGCAATATTATTCTTTAGTACCATTGCGTGCTAATTTCGGTTCTCCATAGAAGGAACGTAATAATTGAGAAATTTCTACTAAAACAAATTTTGTTGTATATTCGCCCTTAGGGGTCGATAGATTTGATACTCCATTTTTAGATGGAGTTCTTTCAAATAATTTAACGCAATACAAAATTTTTCAGAATATTTGTTCAAAGAAATCTAACAAAAGCATTATTTTTAGCTATTTCGGTTTATGTCGTCAAAACTCAAAGAAATGCGCACAACGTATTTATAGCTATTGTTATTATCTCTATGTGTAGAAACACTCACGGAGCTTTTTCGCAATAGAGTCTCTTACATAACTTGCTTTACTCTCCCCTTACCATTCTTGTAATGTGCGTGTTTTTGTATTTTTCACCACATTTTCGAAATGCGGTTTGCGGAATCACGCAATATTATTTTATATGAAACATTACAATGTTGTTCGCTACACGTTCTCTTATATCCGATATCTACAGCTTGATCGCATAATCCCGGCTAAAGCTTATTTTAAATTATTTAAATTATTTAATTATTTGGAAAATATCTCTCTTGTAATTTGAAACTACAACTAATGTTTATTTCAAAATGCATTTTTGTAAATAATTTAAATTGTTAAACATTGCAATAGACAAGAAAAATGTGAAAACCATAGAGTTTTGTCTCGCGCCATGACTATTGAAAGAACCACTAGATGACCCGCTCTATAGATCACACTAGAGGTAAACTTGAAATAATTTGATAACCGTTTTAATTTTTTGACAACAGAAGACGCCAAATTACCGGTGAGTCAATGAAATGATGAACCCCAACAACTATGGTGACGGCTTCGTGGCTGGAAGCTATTTTCTCTGTCAATCCGGACTAGCCATGGTAGTCGCTAACTAAAAGACCACGGAGGTACGTTGATACTTCTAAAAAACCTTTTGGAGTTTTCTCCCCCAGATCTGCCGACATTAATCGCCAGCATCATCAACGTCTTCTAAGAGAAGAAACAAAGATACCAGTTGAGACACCTGTCGTTTCTAGCCCCAGATGCACCAGCCAGCCAGCTCCTTGAGTACTCCTCCTCGTGATCGAATCTCGCCCGTCATCTTAAGGGTGAAAGAGGTGACTAAGCTTCTGCGAGAAAAACAACTCAAGAACATCCTATTGGCTTCATCAAAAGTCAAGAATGTGTCGGATAGAATCTTTATCTATACCGCTACACCTGCTTGACTCGCTTTCTTGATGAAGTGAAAATAAACACCACTTTCGCATGTTCAAAAAACATACTACTTCGGGCCATGATACGAGACGTTTCTTAGCACGTACCCAAGGAGGAGTTGAAGCAGCAGCTTTAGGAGAATAACATCCCATTTTCACCATGCGGAGGGTGAGGAAAGTTTAACTTAAACAGAACGATAAGAACAAGAACGTCTGAAACATCAGCGGCGTCTACGGTGTGGTTTTTTTAGTGGAACAACAACATAAGAAGAAAATGGTAAGCTAGTACCACCGAAATGCGTAAAATGCGCCGAAACCATCACTCTAGGGAGTGCAAAAAGCCCCGAAACGAACCGTCGATCTGGACCATATCTAGGCAGTTTTAGGAATTATGTTGCTTTATCCAAGCTTGTACCTTTCTAGACTATGACCAGACCAAAGCGAAGCTACGCTGCAGCGACCAGAGGAGATACTAGAGACCTTCGAGCGCAGTTAGCCTCATGGTTTATAAATCACTAAGTCACAGCCAAAACACAAAGACTAGGCCACCATTGCAAGGCTCCTTCAGAACGTGTACCCTTCTGCGTTTCTGAAGACCTACATACAAGTCGTTTAAAGAAACAAAGTTTAATTTGAGTAATATAAGAGTTTTAATTTTTTTTAATTTACATATTTTTAATACTGGACAATTGAGGGGAAATAATTATGTTGTGGGAATACTTTCTGACGCGGCGTCTCACAAGATGTTTTTATACATTAAATATTATTTTTGCTATAATGCAAAAGCTGGAAAATATCAAGAAAATATTGGTAAGTTACATATATAAAAATCACATGGACCAACAATGCTGTAACACTTTGAATGTCATCAAATCCAAAAATATGCTCTTTTGAATAGCTTCAAAATGATTACATTCTTATTTATAACAAACCTCAGATTTATTTGTTTCCAATTAGAATATATTTATTGCTTCGACAACGTTGTGGACTAAAAAAATATAAGCACTAACAATTTGTATCCGATAGTTGCTGTGGATACCATTAAACAAGTAATAATACATATCGTAATCCTTGTAATTTGGCTATTTTCTTTCCTATTTGAACCTTTTTATTAATTTGTTCCAGTGTGTTCTTTTCATGTATTTTATTGTACGACAGGTTTCATCGTAATCCTTTATAGTATCCTTTTGCTTCTTCTTTCAAAACTTTTTGGTCAATATTTATTTTGTTCTTTTTCCTTAATTTTATTCATTTGCTTAGTATATTAATATTTATTTTTCCTCGTACCATTTGATAGTCATTTTCAATCGGTAAAACAAAAAATTGTTTGTTTTTCGTTCTACTGTTTGAGGCTGTTTGTGTGTATTTTTTATTTTTTATGTATAAATTATATATAAACTCACTTTCTGTTGTTTTCCTGTTTTCTGGCTTGGTATTTATATCTCCCATGATTATATAACTATTTATATATCTTCTTAAAATTATTTAATCCTTTTTTTGCTTTCTAACATTGGTGAATACACTTATATTATTTTGAGTTTATATGTTTTTGATATCTTTATTGTAATGCGCGCTACTCTACAATTCTGTTCTTATTATATTTGTGATCTATTATCACTCTCGTTGATTTACTGTTGGTTGATTTTCCAGGCATCAGTTTGTTTTGATTCGTTTTCGTCGTAGATCACTTTACAAAGGAGCAACCTATTTTTATTGTTGAAACATTTTACCAAAGTGGTGAAAGTAGGCAGTGCGAAAATTTCGTGTTATTCTCGGGAAAAGTGAAGCACCCAACAAATCTACCGTTCAAAAACTAATGAGAAAGTTTGAGACGACTAGTTATGTGGGGACGGTGAAATCGGTCTCTTCGGACAGACCAACAAATTGTTGTTGTGCAAGACAGTGTCGCTGGGAATATTGCTTGCAGCGGTTGGACATTCACACAACTTTGTTACGTCAAAGTTTGCAGAAAGATCTCCTTACGTACGCGTACAAATCCAACGGGCTCAACAACTTAATCCTGTTGATCATGGAAAAACGGAGGCGATTTGCTAAGTTGCGGAGAGATCTTCAACCGACAAAAATTTCACACAAAAAAATAATTTTTAGTAATGAACCTGGGTCTGTAAAAATTTGGAAAAATAAAAATTTTCGTATAATCCAGAAGCGTGAAATGCATTCACTAAAAAAGGCTGTGTGGGGTGGCTTTTAGACAGGTGGAGTGATGTGGCCGTTTTTATTTGAAGACGATCTAGGGACTGCAGTTACCCATGATATCCAATCAGTTGTGTCTACTTTTAAAAATATGGAGACTGACAATCTCTGATTTCAGCAAAATGAAAAAACCTGCGAAAAGTGGCCGCCAAGGTTCTGCGGTCTTATACTTTGTGATTCCGTCTTATGGGGGTTTGCAAAATTACAGGTATCCAGGTTACAAACCACGCACAATTCTGAAACCAAAGGCGGAAATCATACGCTTGATTAAAATCATTGAGCCAAACATCTACAAGAGGGTTATCAGTAAGTTATAAATTCTACGTCTGCAATATTGTAATTGTTCTTCGTTATACTGGGGGTGTGATAAATTGTGCTTCCTGTTGATGTTACTTTGTATGTATATAGTTTTTCTTTTCTTCTTACTTATTCAAACTAATTGTTTCTCATTTCTTTTTTAATTTAATTTTCTAATTATTTTAAACCTTTATCCGTTCTGGGCGTTGATAAATTATTTTGGCTGTATAGTTATACTCTATGATTCTTAGCACGCTCTGCTGCTGCCGCAGTATTTTACTTTTAGTCTGTCGATGAATAAGTGCCTTTGATCTTATTTATATTGAAATCAAAAAGCTGTAAAAAAGCTCTCTCCGATATTAAAAGGTACAGAAGAGTCGAGGTAGGCTTTAAATAAAGTTATCTTCTACTGCGATCGTAAGGGAAGCATCTGCTCCCTATTTTTTTGTGTCGCGTATCACTACTTTTTGCACGTAAAAATTCTCTTTAACAACATTTGATTTAAACGTGTTTCTAATTTATAAGCTTAACTGCATTAGAAAAAAATAAATTGTTTCCATGGCAACTTGCCTCGACGTGATGCTATTTGGAAATGCATAAATGTGTTATGGCAACTTACTATGAAAAATACAAGCATCAGTAAGTGTTTAATATTTTGTTAAAAAAAGTAAGAAATGTTTTACCAAGTAATATATAAAAGTCACTGCGACAAACCTGGTTGAATTTGAATACTCTGCCAATAAGATAATAATATAATAATAAGCTATCATACATTAAACTTAAAATCAATTTATCAAATACTAACCTATTAGATATACAGTATCACTCTACTGTAGTTGCACGAACGTGCTTCTACTTTAAAATCTCTAATTTAAAAATGGCGGTATTCTAATCATAATTGAACGAGGTTCTAACACAGAAAGCAGTCCATTCAGGAATAATAGTCACTAACCAATTATGCGTTGGTCAAAAATACTTGTCCTCTCTGCTTCTATAAGATCGGTAGTCTATTAAACTTATGTATCAGTGCTAACAACCTAAATTGTAAGAACTAATTTAATCTCAGTTAATAAATAGATATATAGATAGTGCTGTTGATTTGTAGGAATTGTTATCGACTATATTAAATCGATGAACTTTATATGATTTAATTATAAGAGGTTAACACGTACCAAGAAAGCTATTAGATGAATTCCTACAGATAGCTAGGCCTACAGCCTTTGTTGTTATGGACGCGCTTCTGACTTCTCACCATTGCAGTACAACCGTAGCCGCCAACTCCGCGCGATCAGCTAGTATTACACCATGCAGCAGCACTCCTCGGTGCCATAATGTTCTAAAACCACATTACTAGCCAGTCGACTTTCCATGAGCATTGTACGTCTGTAGAAGTCCACTGTATACACTATCGACTATGCCTTTATAATCGGACATTTTTGATAACAAAACTGCATTTTATCTGGATGAGCTTGCAGACGTGGGGATGATAAGTTAAACTCGGTATGTGGTGTAAGTTGGCTGTCGTATCACAGATAGCAACAGGTACAAAAAACGAGTCCATCTTGCTACTCTAGAAAATATACTTTGCCATATCCAGTTCGTTAAAATCATTCTACTCTTTTGAAGTCATCCATGGATAGGCTTTTGTTACTTTTACAGAAAAGTTTTTTGAATCGGAGGTCTGATAGGAATTCATAAATATTAGGTTGTGCAAAAAAATTGGTTCGATCTTGGGATCAGTAGAAAGATTTCTGATATCCAACTTGTTATGCTCCATCTTGCACTAGATTTCAAAAGCAAACGTTCGCGCGCCATCCTCCACGAATTGAAGCCGAACGAAACCGACAAGTGCAAGTCTGTCAGCAGCTCTTTAAGAACCCGCAGGACTTCAACTTTTGGCTCAAAATCGACAGAAGTGGCTTTTCCGACGCAATCTAGACGGACACAGCTTTAACCTGATCAGAAGGGAGCTCCAGTGGTTCAACAAGGTTGGTCTGGTAGAATTTCGAGGGTGTGGTGTACTGAGATCTCGTTACGTGGAACAGCTGAAGCGGGTACGTGAGGTTGTGGGGCTTTGATACCCGAACACGATACGCCGGAATCCTACAGCAGAATAATGCCCCGGCCCATACTTTAAAGGTTGCGAAGTAGAAGATTGAGGAGTTTAATAAGATGCTATAGGTTGCTATAGTCCAGATTTGGTGCCGTAACTACCACCTCTTCCGCTCTACGGGAAATAGTTTCACTTTGTGGGTTAGGCCGAGGATGGCATCTGGGAGTTCTTCTCCTCAAAAATCGGGATTGGTTTTGCAGGGAATCGAGCATCTTGCTGATCTTTGGGTGAAGTGAAAATCACGCATTATATATAAAAATTCTTTCCAGAAATCGAGCTTTATAGTAAGCCTAAAGTCGTTTCCAACGAGACAACTTAGTACTGCAGTATAGTACTGAAGTTCTTCTAATATAATACTATTGTCCACAACCCTATAAATTTGCTCAATCGGTGCATATTCTTTTCGAAAACCAAATTTGTGATCAGGTATAAAGTGATTATATCGGAGAAATTGATATAGTTTTTCTATGAGTATTTTCTCTAACAATTTTGACAGAAGAGCTAGTAAACTGATTGATCTATAGTAAATGAGCACTAAGTTTTTCTGATATTAAAATGATTATGGCGCCTTTTCACTGATTGTGAAAATCAGACAAGTTGTAAATGGATACTCTTTGTGGCAAGTTTGTAAGCATGGAACCAGTAATTACATCGTAACGCGAGTCCTAATTCTTCTAGGAATGGTTTTAAAACACCAATTAAATGTTTAGCAAATGAGAATGCCATTTAAGCATAACTTTTGCCCAGGTATGAGTAATGGTACGAATTGTTGCTTTGTATTGTTGTGGTTGCATTAATTACCTTGTGACTCCACGCCTTTAGAGGAGATAGAGGCTTTAAGTAACTTTCTATAGTTTTATTTTTAACGTTAGAAGAAAGTTTTATTATTTAGTATTGTAATGTCTTATTATCTGCCAAATATTTCTTAGTCTACCGATCTTTGGAACTCTTCAATGGAAGAGTTTACCAAATATTTGTCGATGTAGCTTAACAAGCTTTTCCTTGGACTTTCTGATTAAAGTGTTGGACTGCTTCTTCTAGATTATTTAGTGAAATATTGCTTTACAATGGTTATTCAATTAAATGAGAATAATTGCCTGTGGACAAGGGTTGTAGCCCTATGTTTACAGTTTATAGCACTTTTCTCCATTCGGTAATATTTGGTCTAAAGCATCCTTAATGTTTAGCGTTAGATCTCACGAAATACATTCACTACCCTATGTGCAAATGCAGGTTTATATATTTCTTATTTATTGTTATGCGTTGCTGGATAATAAATAGCTGATATTGTAAGCTCACTTTGCCAAAATTCTAATATCGATGTGACTTATAGTTGTAGTCGATTTAAATTCTTGACATTGACAGCGGGGTGAACATGGGTAGTACGATCGTATCTTCTGGATTGTAGACTTTAAAAATTAATACACTGACAACATGTTAAATAGTAATGAAAGCAGTGAGTTCAGTTGTCTCATATGCTGAGTTGTTAAATCACTATTTTACAGTTGAGGATTTTTATTGTCAAATTATTTTTAGTTGGCAGTTAATTAATGGACCATAAAAATTTCAGTTGATAATTTCTTGTGTTTGGAAATGTTTTTCGTTGTCGTAGGTAAAACATTCTTTGCTAGAACATAATTGCATATATGTATATCAGTGTCTTTCACGTATTGAAGAGTTGTCACCAAATTGTTTTGTGTGGTTGTGTTTTTGGTACATAGAGGAATTGCTGTTTTGAAGCATGAAGATAGGCTTTGATCTTTTTTGGTGTCTTCTAAAGTCTTTAACTTTAAAACAATAGTGGAAATTTTTCTTTTGCGACACTCTTCTTAATATTTATGCATTGGTTGCTGTATGCCCGAGAATTTACACTTTTATCTATATTCTATTTATTATAATGAATAGGTAAATTTCCTGAAAAAATTGGTAACTTTGCTCTTGCTTGGTCTGATAAGTGTGAAATTCAGAACCTTAGACTATTGTTCCCGGTCTTTTGAAATATTTTGGTATTGCCACTTGATCATCTTCCAAGATTTGATTAAGAGTTTAGTAAATTTAATACCTGATACAAATATCAATGGTCTTAGGTCAGCACCTCCATGGAAACTTAAATTTTATTTCTATAGATTTACATCAGTAATCAAATAAAACAATTTTTAAGAGTTAAACAGTAGTTTCAGAATGTTTGTTTAGATCAATTTGAGCAATGATACTATCTTGTATCTCACTCTTTCCCACCAAATGCTTAATATATGATATGAGATATTAGAGGATTTAGTGCTGTCACTAGACAAATTTGGACCAATAATATGTGGAATTTGGGAATGTATGCGTATTGTGAGCATTGAAATAGTAAATTTTTGATTTAAATTTCAGAAATTACGAGCCTATTGATAATTTTGTTTGATTCATATCGATGAGAAATATTCTGTTTGCATTGCAATAAATTATTGAGCGTCGTTGTGATTTGATTTTGGTAACAGTGGGTCATACCGACCTCAGATTACTATTTGGTAGTAAAAATTAAAGTGACATATTTATATTATTAATTTACGGCAATATTTAAAATATATATTAACTTTCACAAATGTCTTCTAAGTTTAGACATGAGAAACCAATCAAAAAAGCTACTGCATACTTCAGTTGCCTCAAAATAGGAGATAATTAGACAGTCCATCTAAAACAAGCTTGTTTTAGCCAGCAGCATTACATTTGCCCAGACTGGAGTTACTTTATAATGTTTACTATTTAATGGAATAAGAGCACACGAACGCTTTAACAACTTCCAAATAAAACAAACAAACTAAAATTTACCGCAGATACTCTCATAGCATGTACAGCGTCGGCAGAGAGCCGGATCTAGATATTATATCACCTGAGGCAACATTAGTGATTGTCTTCCTCTCTTCCAATATTCTCACACATAAAACTCAAGCAAATCCATTTGTCGATTGCAAATATTTGGTCCCCGTTTAGCTTGACTAAAGCAAACACACGGGAAATAACGCTGCAGTTACATTCCCCTATAATGTTGTATTATCTTTGAATTTTTCTAAAAGCCGTTTAATGTATTGTGCTGCACTCGTGCTAACATTTAATCGGTTTTGTGTCAGTAACTTACGCTTATGCTAATTTAAATTTGAAAAATATTAATCGAAGTTTTTATAAGTGACTGATTCAGTAAAAAATAAAAAAAAAATGAATATTTCATTTGGTAATAAATATTTCTGACATAATTAATATACACGTAAATACATGTAGTTTGTTCTAGAAATATTGATCCAATGTTAGTATAATGAAACCTGGGCAACAGATGATAATAAATTATAATGCGCATGCGTGAATGAAAACAACTTCACTGGCTGGGTTAATTGAGAGTTATACGTGAGTGAGTGAGCACATATAGTGGGCGATTGTACTTTTGAAATCAGTATCAAATGTTCAAATTAAAAAAATAATAAAATATTTAGTCCTCTTAGGAAAGAACAAATTGACAAAGTAAAATTAATTGAAAGGCAGAAGGTCATTGGGTAAAGGTTATAAAGAGATGGAAGGAGTATTCTGAGGAAATGTTAAAAGCAGAATAAACTGAAGAAATAAAAATAGATAAAGGTAATGAACGAAGCAGTACAAAACACAGAAGAAATAAAGTACAGAAAGAAATACAAGTAGAGAAAGCATTAGAAGCTACGAAAAAGTTAAAAAGAGGTGATCATGACGAGATAATGTCAATAATAGTCAAGAATCTAGGCAATAAGAAACTAGTAATACTAACTATATTATTTAATAAAGCTTGGCAAGAAGAAAAGATTACTAAAGAGTGAGAGGTACTATTACCAATATACAAAAAAAATAGAGGGAGTAGTTAGTAATTATTTAATTTGGCAATGGGCAACGCCCTAACAGAAATAAAGTAGAAAGTTAAAAAACTAGAGGTGGGCTTATACATATAGAACAAGGACAAGAAAGAGCTGCAACACAAGTTAGAGATATGGAAGTACAAAATCAGACATAATGAGGTAAAAAAATAACTGGAAGTAGAGTCAATCCGTCAAGCGTCAACACCTAGGATGGTTTGGACATATGGTGCGGATAAGAAAGGAAAGGGCAACAAAAAGATAATAAGAGACAATATTACAAAAAAAGGGCCAGGCTAACAGAATGGATTGACCTAGAATTAAAAAAATAGTAAAGAACAAAAAAGGAATGGGCTAAGAAACTGCATAGTAAAGTTTGCAAACGATATAATGAGTAAAGCACCAATATAGACAATTCAGAATAACTGTCTATTGAAAATGATCTCCGTTTTAGACCACCAAGTAACAGAATACTAAAAAATGCTTTACATGTGTGGTTTATAATTAAATTTCCAAAAACTATAAAATAAGTTGAGCTCAATTGTATGAGATCTTGACACTTCTAACAATTATATAATTTTTGTTATTAAAACATTCAGAACAGATCACGTCTTAATCAGAAGTATGCATAGTTTAGACATAAAAATGTCTTCCTCAATTTTAAAAATGTAAATACCTCGATCTAGAATAATATTCTCTTAAATATAAATGTAACAATTTTTTTTTCAGAACCAATTCGCAGATCACTGAATTTTATAATAAAATTTTTTTCCGTTTGATTCTATCATATTTTGTTTTTTAAATGTAAATGCATGTTTCTTTGGCCAATAAAAAATATAGAGGTGCGCAACTTAAATCTCGGCTTCTTTTAGCGATATTCATTTATAAAATGCCGACTGCCTACCCAATCTTCGAACTAATGCTCCTCCCTTTTTTGTGTCATCTTTGGGTAGCTGTCGTAGTAGCTTGCAAAAAAACAGAGTTGATAAGCACAAATAAACTTTTCTCAACGTCTTCGATAGAAGTAAAGTTGGTATCAGGCGAGTGATGTACGTGTCTGAAGAGATGTTAATTCAAAGAACAAAGTCTAGCGATTACGCCAAAGTAATAAAATCTTCCAATTCAGGTTGAAGATCGTCAGCCGTATTATAACATCTACTTGTGGTCAACTGTGACTTTGTCGGAAACCCAACAGTTTTTTTTTGTAAAACCCCACAGCTTTTGTAGATGGTTAAAAATGGCTTGACGTCAATAATTTTCATGCAAAAATTATGCCAGTTTCTCATTTTCACCTTGTGTAGCCATCCGGGACGCTTGACATTACGTAAAGCAAAATTCTAACTGTTAATCTGCAGGTCCTGCATTCTGTTTTGAAATCTTACAAACAGAGATTCATAGGCACTTTTTTTAGTTGAAATGTAAAAAAGGCAATGTCGCATAAGTTTCTTTTTGCACGACGTTGCCTTTACCACTCGAAGTATATTGCAAAGCTGACAGATAGGGGTGTAGCATGGCGATCTATAAATTTGAATCAATCAATGTTAGTAGTTGGGGATTAAGCTGGACACTTAATAATTCCTATATTTGTAATTATTTAGATTATTGATTTACGTAAACGTTTTGAAATTCTACGATTTTTATTAGATTTTAGACAGTATAAGAGGAACAAATACTTCAGAAAATCCAATCTATCTGTAACAAGAGTTTTTATTTCATACCGCTGTTATTAAACGAAACATACAGCAATCACATGACTTGCCATATTTCTCTTTGTAGTTTGAGAAATGTTTGGCCATTAAAGCGTTATAGAAGAAGGATTTGTCTATATGGATGACCACCAATAATATTAATGCAAACAGTGATGTTAAGGCATTACTGATAAATTACGACCGTTTCATGAGGATTTTGTTCAGTTCAGAGGTATAGATTAATGTTGCCATCCTTATCTAAGGTTGCTTTATCTGTGAAAACGATTGGGGATACAATTGCCTGTTGTAAATACTAGCAACGCAATCTTTCTTTTGCAGGGCAATTCTCTCATGATAGTCGCTGTACACAACGCAGGTAATAAGAATAGTAGCGTTTCTTATATTGAATACACAGTGACTTGGCATATACCATGATAGTGGACCACTTGCCTTGTACAATATGACACACCTGTCCTTGCATTCAGGCCATTTTAACAACACTTTATAACATACGTCTACCTACTAATAGATCTTACTTAGTCCTAGGTCTTTCTGTCTTTAGGTGTAAGGCTGTTCTAATAGATCTATAGGTAAAAAAATGGTAAACACACCATGACTGAGTTGAGTGTTCTTACAGGAAATGATCACATGAACACTTTTGCTTTATTTTCTGTTAGAAACCTTTTAAAGTTTGTCCTTATATTTAATACTACTCTGTAGTAACAAATCTTTGTTATTTTTGTTTATCCGTTTTTAAAATTTGCATGATTCTTTTAAATTATGTTTCGGAATTTATGTCTTGAAATAATACGTTGTGTACGGCGTTTATTAAAGAAAATTATTACTAAAAACTACGTTGCAATGATCATTCTGGAACGTAATAACCATTAATTTTAATTACTGCTGTTCCTTCAATGGACAGAGCTGGTTCTTCCAAGCAATTCACTCATCCAAATCATCGCAGACTTTGCCCATTTGCCATTTTTGAATGATCGGTTGACGTGGTGGTCTATGAGAGGATGGAAAATTGGTAGGGAAGTTGAGTAGATGAAAGGTCTTATTTCTTATTGGTGACAGAGATTGTACTGAACTTAACATTGCAAAGCCATCGTTAAGAATGCTCAAAGAGATTGAAACTTCTTAAAAGTAATTGTAACCGGTGATAAGTCGTGGCATAAGGTAACAAGAATCTGGAATATGAAGCACAAAATATCTAAGAACCCTATACCAATGAACATCGTTGAATTAAAAATATCAACAAACTAAATTTCAGTGTCCACAATGTAGCAATTGAAGCTCCAACGCTAAAAAACTAATATTTCAATGCCCAATATTCCAGCGGTTTGGTTATACTATAAACTATTGTCAGTACACCTCGAGAGTAAAATGTTCGCAATAAGGTAGCCTGTGTCAACTGCAGCAGTAACTATCCTGCAAACTATAGAGGCTGCATCATCCACAAACAGCTGCAGGAAAAACTCTATCCGAGACTAGGAGCGACATTAGAACACCCCACCGTAAACCTTACGCTCAATCTGAATTGTCACCGGAAACATATTTTTCTGCAAAATTCAATTCATATTTAGTTACTACTGCTGACAACACTGCAGAGACCATCAACTAACCAAGTCAAACATTACAACCACATCAACAAACGCAAACCATATTAAAATTAAGCAACATGATAAAAACTCTTGTTATCCAGATGGAAACAATCATGAATCTACTCATTAATTACTAAACTTTGTAATAGATTGCTGCATGGAACTCCAGTGGTCTAACCTTACATGCTCACAAAGTTAAACTATTCCTCAAAAATAACAATATTGACATACTACGCATTTCCGAAACGCATTTCTCTAACTAAAGTTGTCTCGAGTTTCATAAATATAATGTATACCACACAAATTATCCGGGTGGCACTGCACCCGGCGGAACAGCAATAATTATGCATAGTAATATTAAGCATCATGAAATGGAAAAATATCAGCAAAACTACATTCAGGCCACTAATGTATTAGTTGAAGATGAGTCTACTTAATTCGCAGTCTCAATAATTTACAGCTCACTCAAACATATAATTAGTAAAGATTACACACACTTCTTCAAAACCTTAGGGAACAAATTTCTTCTAGTGGGCGATTTCAATGCCAAACATGAGTACTGCGGCTCACAAATTACAAGACCCGACGGGAGACGTTTACTAGCTGCCATAAAGGAAAACAATTTAAACTATGTATCTGCTGGAGACCCAACCTACTGGGTAACCAATAGAAGGAATCTTCCACACCTCACTGATTTCGCTATCACAAAAAGTTTCACCGTTCACCAATGTCAAATTAAAGTTGCAGACCATTCGGCAATTTTAATCACCTGATTATGGAAGAGCACAACTGGAGCTTTTTTCGAAGCAGACTAGACTATCTAGTAAAACCCCCAGACTCGCTGAAAAATACAAAACAACATTCAACGTGCTGTGTTGAATTTTACAGAACTAATCCAGCAAGTATCATGGGAGGCTACTCCTAAACCATCAAATCGCTTTCCAAGCACAAAATGTCCTGTCATTATAAAAGAAAAAATAAATGAAAAAGACGACTAAGACTTCGCTGGCAACTCACTAGATCCGATCCAGATAAAAGAGAACTAAATAGAGAAACTATTACTGCAACATAAAAATTCTAGCATACAAATTATTTAGTAACCCTTTCTGCTGTAGAACACACCGATTGTTTGGTATGGAAAGTAAACTCAAGAGACCATCCCATCAAAGACTAAGGCAGAATCTGGGCTCGAAGAGATGCAAACAAATCTACGGTGCTTGCTAAACTTCTAACTAGAGTCTTCAGACCTCAGCCTTCTCAATATCCTTAAAAATAACAAGAAATTCTCGACTCTCTTGAATATTCCTTCAAAAAGTGTTATTCCTGAAACCGTTTATAGTGAAAGAAGTCTTAGAAGTAATACGCAATAGAACCAACGTAGTTTTACACTAATCTATAATGCTATGGTAAGAATACGATACTACCCAACCTTGTGGAAAATTTCTCAGATAATTATGGTTCCCAAGTTAGATAAACCCTCAGGAGAAATAACATCATATAGACCTATTAGTCTTCTTCCTATGCTATCGAATGTATTCGAAAAGCTCATCTTAATGAGAATACAGCCTATATTAGGAGAGCAAAAGATGATACGAAATCATCAGTTTGGTTTGAGTAATCAATATGAAACAATTGAACAAAAACACCGTCTAGTTAGCAAAATAACTTATATATGTTCTTAGACTCCTCCCTGACATTTGATAAGGTATGGTACCAAGCATTATGTTACCAACTGAAGTTTCCACATAATTATATATTATTATCAAGTCCTATTTAACTAATACACAGTTTTATATCAAATACAAAGACGAAATAATTGATTTGGACCCGATATATGCTGGAGTTCCCTAAGACAGTGTCTTTATTTGCTGTATACACCTGATTTTACAACATTGCGGCGAACTACAATAGCAACTTTCTCTGATGACAGCAGTGCTAGCGTTCCATTTATAACCTGAATCTGTATCTAGATACTTGCAAGCACACCTAAACAAAATACAACGATGGCTTAGGCTCTGGAGAATCCAAGTCCCACCAAATTACTTTCACGCTGAAAAGGAGTAATTTCCTACCAGCAATTTTTAGTGTCCAACAACTAAAACATATTGAATCTGTTAAGTACCTTGGACTTTACCTTAACAGGAAACTGAATTGAAGAACACATATTTTCACCAAGCGTAAGCAGTTGGGACTTAAACTTAGTAAACTTTACTGGCTATTTAGAAGAAGCTCCAAACTATTGTTAAATAATAAACTGCTGGTTTGCCCTTAAGGCCATCTGAATTTACGGAATATCACTATGAGGAACAGCGAGCAAGTCCAACGTAGAGATCCGGGAATATTTACAAAACAAAGTACTTCATAGGATCGTTAACGCTTCGTGGTACGTGGCCAATAAAGTTATATTGAGTAACCTGTGTGTTCCGTCAGTGAAAAGTGTAATACAAAACTTTGCCAAAAAGTACAGACAGACTGAGTGTTCACCAAAATGAACTTGTCCATACTTTATTACTCGAAGATATAAACCTTCTGACCTGGTGGCTTGTTTTGATTAAACTGTATACTTCACTAATATGGTCAAATTTCTTAATGTATTTTGTTTAGTTACGTAAAACCTTTTGTATGGAGGGGATTTACTAGAAACTCCCTCCTCAAGACTCTTGTGAGGCAGTTTACACTGCCGTAAGTTAAACTTTAAACGTATATAATGTCTACTGCTCAAGGGCAGATTGTATGTTAATGGAGTTATTAAAAAAATATTTTACTGTAGCATCCTCTATATTCATCTTGTTTTCCATTTCTTGAGCTGCATTTGACTATAAAATAAAACCTTCTGCATCACCTGAAGACATTCAATAGCAAACAACGAACAATATCAACACCATTCCAATTAGCAACAGAAAAGTTATTAAATGCATTGTTATATTTCTGCTGATAATGAATGTTTAGAATAAATAAAATGGTTTTGGTCAGTATATCTATACTATTTTTATTTACTATTTACTATTGGTTATAAATTTTATTTTGTTTTGCTTTGACTTTTATGTTTTATAATTGCGTATATGAAATGTTTTATTATAATAATAAATTTATTATAAAAGAATTAATAGCAATCAGTGCAGATAATTGGGAAGCCAAAAAAGGAAGGATATGGAGTAAACAGAAGCTATATAAATTCAAAGTAGGCACGACACATATTTTTATTTTTGTTAAAATTAAAACAAAACAACAGCTCGAATATAAAAGATTAATAATCCACAATTTAGCTAGGTAATATTAGCAGAGGCTAGTGGAGCAAAGAACAAACACCATAAACAGGACTATGTATAATATGTGCTGTAGTTTGATCATGAGCAAATATTTAGTTTTGCTTCTACATTCCAATAATTACAACTTGTGTGTGCAAATTTTTAGAGGACGCGCGCATTGATGCACAACGCAAACCACTGCGCGAGCAAACCGACTGCAATTTAGAGCCTCTTCTTATTCAAAAATTGGACTTAACAAGATGACAAGGATAACGGTGGTAAATATCGTGCTGCATTTCTGAGGACGTGCAGGCCGTGCGGAAGATTAAGGTGACCGGGCAGTTTAGAAATTTCCTCACGTCCTGGCCGGATTCTGAGGGTTGCATTAGAGGTGCGTCGCTTCTCACCTCTCGGATTAAAGAATGCGATTTTGATTGGTCCATTCCGGCTTCTCCGGGAAAAATGAAAAGTTAGAGGGAATCCGACGGGGCTTTATGGGAACGGCCGATTTATATAAACGCCCGAGGGGAGGGCAGTCGGTGTGTTATATTTGTATAATTAGATCTCAGCGTAAGGAAAAATCAGTATGCCGCGGGCATCCGCTTTTTCATAACTAAAGTTTCTAACGCCCGCTGCGGGCCGCCCACCTCGTTGGTATTCTTCGAGGGCTGTTTTGAAAAAATAAAATTTTCTATGTGTTTTCACACTCAAATCAGTGCACGCGGGGAAACTACAGCCGTTTTTGCGAGCGAGCTTCGCCTGAATGTACGCTTTAAAATTTAAAAGGGGAGCATTCTGCATTCCAAAGCGCGCAGCGACTTCACCTACTTTGTCCGCTGTGTAACTTGACATGAAGTTTATGCTACCGTAACGGTTCGAGCTGCTTCCATTTGCTGTAAAAAACACTTTAATATATTGGAAATTTTATGGCTTTATAAAAGCGGAAAACTAAAACTAGCTGCGGAATTGCATAGCCAGCTCTAACATTTTATACCCCTCTCGCGGTTTTCAGCGGAATGTTGTAAAATCTGTTTGCAACTAATTACAATATAAAAGTGGGAATTGCTTAAAGTTCTGCATACCTCACTTTATTTTTATTTAATGCAGTACAAGCACCTAAATAGAACTATTATAAAATACGTTAATTTAAAAGTGGGGTTGATAATTATCTAAATCTGATCAAAGTATTGCCCCAAATTAGTCAAATTTATAACAAAAACAACATAAGAGGTCAGCAAAAATGCAAAAGGATACCTTTTTAGATACTTAAACTTATCTTCTTTTTCTTGTCCTTTTCCTTCTTCTTCTTCTTCTTCGGATACTATTATAAATTCGTAATGTTAGCAACCAATTCACCTTATTGTTCTGAAGATTATACGATTGAAAATGGGTTTTATGCCCTTGGCTCAATCAAAATACGTAACTTTCGTAACCACGATATTGCCGTTCGTCCAAATCCGCGCATTCCTTCTATTGTACCCTTCATTATTAGACAAAGTGTATATTTTTGTCTGTCTCTCTTATCTTTATTGTAAAAAATAACTCGGTTCTTATTTACTCTATTAAGCATTTGTACTTCTGCATGTAATACATCCACATTTCAAAAGCTTGCAGTCTATTAATAAAATTATGACTTTAAAAATTCAAGTCTGGATAAAGAAGGACAGGCAGTACGTAATATTTACCAACGGACCACCTGAAATAAGTGTTTACGATTTTGTTACACATAAAGTGCTTCTTTCTATAAAAATGTTTGTTACCAGCTTTTTATTCCTTTGTCAAAGTCCAATTTGTAACTTAATTGGCAGTTAAGGTATTTATAGTTGAGAACTTATGCTAATCTGCTGTTTTCCAAACGCAATCTGAGTAAGGTTTTGAAGTCTTGCTCAATTATTACTTTGATTTTCTTAATACTGAACTTTAGACCAATATTGAAGACTGACTTTGTTGAGGAGACACTTTAAATCTTCAAAACTGGCTGAAAGTGTAGCCATATTATTGGCATATCTAATGCAGTTGGTGTATTCGCCTTGTATTTTAAGTTCTTTCTCTTCATCTGCCAAAGCCTTTCCCACCGCATATTATAAGAATATACGGAATAATGAAGATATCATATGTATTCAATAAAATTTAGCAACATCTTACTGTTCAAAAAAATCTCGTAGATCAATTAATTCATGAATAAACAAAAAGACTGTAATGTCTATGGCCGTGGAACCTTATCTCACAATTCAACTAGGATCATTTCAGTTTATGTGGAAGTGAAATTAACTGTTGCTAACAGAATTAATTTTTTTAGATCAAAGAACACTCACTTCCATTTTCTACTCCACTATTAGAATCATTCGCGAGGTATTTTAAATAAAAACACACCCATGATGCCTCAAAACTCCAAGCAAAACCGTACATTATCTCAGGACATCAGTTATGTAATCCTGCAAATCTAACTTTTCCTAATCTAGTGTTGAATTTTCCAAACGTCCGAGCGCTTCTAGCTATGATTTAAATGTTGATTTATTTTTAACTGCGGATACCTTTTTAAACATTTTACGTCTCTACGGAGAAAAAACTTTCAAAGTTAATCTTGTAAAAGGATAGACTTTCGTATCATCTTTCGTTTTTAAATGTCTACAGAGACAGGCAGAGACCTGTAGGGCTAGAAGTGAATTACCGTCGAAAATACCTGCTATTTTCTGTGTTCCCGAAAAAGCAGAGCTCTCTGCTTAAACACTGCACCCAATGAAACCTGGATAATTCCAATTTTAGACTATGATATTTTCTATAATCTACGCCCCTCCCATATTCATCCTATTATTTAAAATTTATTCACTAGAGTAATACATAACAAAGATATATGTTATATATCAGAAAACAAACCCGAATTCCAAAAAGGCCAAACTGTCCCAGAACCTATATTTATTACCCGTCCGTCACCACCCAACATCTCTCTATATAACCTTTCCGATTATTCTTTAAGTGAACCGATTATCCAAAACCTTGCGAAAGGTTTTAATTTTGCTATTACTTTAACATATGTCTATAACCTCTTTATTATTAATCTTCCCCAAACATAGCTAATTAAACCAGGTAAGATATAGCTAAAATCTTACATAGAGCCGGATCTCCTAAACCCCATAATAATTACAAGTACTAAAAAGTCTAAGACAAAAACATTTAGTCTCACCAGCAGATAGGGTTAACGGTATACTTGTCTTAAAAGCTAAGGTTATATCGATAAGGTAGAAGATTTTCTAAATCATCGTTGAAATCATTTAGTCTTTTACCGAAAAACATCATCTGCTAGTAATTTCTACCACTTCTTAGAAATTCTTAAATTCTTTCCCTTGCATAAAGACGCCATGGTGGTTAATTTTGATATTGCTTTCTTGTTTATTACTATTCTCATCTCTGAGGCTTTGCACTTCTGATAGCTAGTACTCAAAATTTGGACGACAATACTTTCAAATTATTAGCTATAGCTTATCCAATACCCACTTTGTCCTTTAGAATATGTTTTTCTATTTTTCCTTAGCTTCTTTGATTTTTTTGTAAATCGTTTCGGTCTTATTTCTCCATGTTTTTAAATACTTTATTAAATCTAAAATTTTGCTTGTCATCCATCCACTACCTTTATCTATGTTTGTTTTCTCTTAGTAGTTTATTGCTTCCGGCACATTATGTTTTACAAGCTTCTGTCACGCTTGTTAATAACTATGTAACTTTTTCTTCAATAGCATTTTGCGTAATATTACTGTTTAGTAGTTTTAAGTTAATATCGTTGAGAATTGACTTTTCTCCTTGTTATGAACGTAGTTTTAATACTAGAATGACACCTTTTATTTATTAAGGCAAAATCTATTTGGTTTCGCACAATGCTTCCTCGGTTGCCTTATGGGATTATTCACGGATACAACCTAAGAGTTGGAAGTAAAAAAATATGATAAACAGACGCCGGTATTTGGGTGAATTGTTGGATTCACTTGTGATGACAATAATGAAATGATGAAAGGAAATGAGGAAAATAGAACGGTAGTTTTCTCTTGCTTTTCGTTCCGCAGAGTTGAGACAGTGCCAATTATCTTAATTGAACCATTAGTTATCCATCATTAGACCTTAAAGAAGTCATCCTCAGTAGCATATATGTAGTACCAATACTGCCCAGCATCAGGAAAAACAAACGCGTTATTTGTAGTTGGATTCTATATTGATAGTTTTGATTCACCCCCAGTATTTTATTTCTCTGATTCCCACCATATCTGACAGGAATTTCTCTATACGCATCTAGAGAAGGCTCTCGATGGGGGATCTAACAATCCCACGTGGGACTTAAATTTGTAGGACTAATTAATTATTGCTTCCAGATAGATGACAACTTCTTTGAGTTGACAAAATGTATATTAAAATATTAATATGTTTAAGTGTAATTAAATAATCTAAAATATACTTTTAAAAATTAACAGATGTTTTTTCGATGCTACTAGTCTTATATTTCATATAAAAAATGTGATCAAATTCTAAAATCATATATAGAACGCACCTAAAAATATTTAGAAAATCAATGAAATAACTTTTATAGTGGCCCAAAATCTTGCTTTTCTGGATGAAACTACCAAAAAAGATATTTGTAAAGTTTATATTAAGGGAAAATTACAATAGCGTAGAATATATTCTGAAATTTTAGTTGTACAGTGAAGAAAAGTTAATTAATTTGTTGCTTTGAAAATGCAAATTGATAATGAATTTGGCAAAACGCATATATTGCTAAAGAACTTTTAAGACTCGGATCTTATTGCCCTACATAAGATTTGTTACAGGATTTTTTATATTGACTGTATAAAACTTAATTCAATATAAAGGGATGTTTGTAGGCTATTTCTGTTTGCACCTTATTTTTACGGCACTATGTATGTGCCTTTATATTTTTATGTCGTCATTTTCATATATTTTTTGAAATTAACATAAAAAGGGTAAAACATCACTTACTTTATTTTCTTCCTTTATACCTCACGGTGTTGGGGAATTGAGTTACTTTTATATTTTCTCCTGTTTCTAGATAGGGTTCTGATTTGCTGGAATCTTTTCTTTTTTCCTGGTACTTTCTTTTATATTATGTTCCCATTCTATATGGGATCGTTCCTTGTGTCTTCGACCTTCACTTCTCATGTCGTATATATTTTTGAATATTTCTCATCCTCTGTGCGATATGGCCATACCATTGTAGTTGCTTTCTTTCAAGTTCTTCTACTATGGGTATTGGTTCCATTTCTTCTCTAATGATTCTGTCTTTTCTTGTCTTTCCAACTATGCGTCTCAAGTATCACACCTCTGCTGCTATAACCTTTGATCTATGTTTTGTCGATTATTGCCCAGGATTCCGCTGTACATAGAATTGTCTAGATATATATGGTTTTATACATGTACACTTTTTGTTTTCTTGTATATGTCTCAGGCAACATTTTATATCAGCGTTCTTAGATTTTTTTGTAGCGCACTTACTGGCACTGCAGCCTCAAGGGTTTATTGTGTCTACTAACATGCACTTAATCATAGATAAATCACACACACCCATAGGTTCAGCGAGACTCGAACTCGCCTGCGCCGGCTCAATGTCAGAGGAACGAATATCTTGACCACTGAGCTAACGGCGGTAGCCTAGCATTGGTAGATATTCTATAGTTTCGTTGAGCTTATAACATTTTTCTATTTTAATTTTAAGATCGACCGGTCCATCTAATAATTTTCGAAATAGTTCCCAACTCGTGAATTTTACCCAAAGTCGTAGTAGACTTCTTTTATTGATCACGTTTAAACATAGTGATTGGAACCGACGATAAGCCACAATTTATTAGATATTTTTTAATAAATGCATGATGTAATAAATACAGCATGTTGGTTTGTTTGTGAATAGATACTTCAAATTTAAGTTAGCACGATCTTTATATTATAACGTTGCCATTCCAATCGACTATGAATTTATTATCGAGCTCTTGGAAATATTCTTCGTACTCTTCAGTAAACATGCGTGCTTTGGACGGCAATAAATTGGTGCTATTGTAGACGGATAAATATTAGTTTTAATCTTTACAACTGTACTTTTCATTTTATTTCATATGTAAGAATAAAGTTCGTAATGCTCTATTACAATTCGAATAATCAGCGCAGATATACAATAACATCTAGATGGCTTTTGAAATATCCGATATAATGTGTTATTTTAATGAGTGTTCTGTTAGTAGCATGAGATTTAAAGATTAGCAGTATGTTAATTTTTTTATAGCAGCACTACACTGTTCTTTCTTGTGTGATTTATGACCTTATTTGTGTTCTACGAAGCAACTGGAATTGACGAAACTATTTTTAAGCTAATAACTAAAGTTAACATGCTACTATATTGGATAAATTACGAAAACATACTCTTGCATTCAGTTATGAAATTTGCTATTTATTTATTGTTCTGTGTTTATACTTATTTTAATTTAGAAAAGTGCATAGATTACTACATAACCTTTATAACTTTTAGATAGTTTTACTCGCGTAAGGAACATTTAGCAGATATGATGACCTTTGGCAAGCTGTGTCTTGCAGCACTTTTAATACATGAAGAGGATTTGATGCCGTAGAACTTAGTATGTCTTTGCAGTCCTAAGCGGTTCAACCGATGCTTCAATGTTGCATTTTTGTTATTTACCTTGGATTAAAAGTGAACCATGTATAAAATTAAAATAATCTTTCGTTATCCGATGGCATATGATGCATGCAGCAAGTATTAGATTTGCCAGGTTGCTTATAATTTCGATTACTGATATGTGTGATGGCCCCTCATTGTTACTTAACATTCTCGTTTTTATTTAAACTGGTGCCTATGATACATATTTTATCTTCTTTAAATTGGTTTGTTAGTTTTCAATGAGAATCTGATATATCAATATGGATTTTAATGTTTATATCAACAATTTAGTGCAACTTTTTTTATAATTTTTGCCAAACTATTTATCATTTGCATAATTAAGTATTCCATATATAAAAATTTAGGGTGAGCAGTTTAGTTGTTTCAGATTGTTATTAGACATTATTGTCATATGAATTAATATTTTCAGTTTAAGAAAAGAGGTTAAGTGTTAGTTAATTGAAACGTGTTGCTTTCCAAACGAAAGTTATTTCTTGTTTATTTTTTAAATATTTGCCTGCTACTTGTTATTATTTTTATTGTCGACTTTTACCTGCATTGTTTCCTTGTGGCATTTCTGTTACCTTTCTAATTAACTAATGTGGGGTTTATATTTAGATATATTATCTGATTACTTAAATTTTATTGTTATGTACTGAACGCATATAAAGGTTATATAAAATATTGTAATCGTGCAAGATAATAAATATTTGAAAAAAAATGATATTCAGTTGCAAACTATTATTGTTAATAAATCATAGCGTGATTTCAGTCGAGTAGCGGATATAGGTATCTTCTAATCATGGGATCTTCATCTCCATTGCAAGCCAATTCGTAGACCATCTTCTCGTTTTGTTTGAGAGTGTTCTCTACTTCTCATTTCAGTCTAAATCTTTTTGTTCCATCTGCTGTTCATATCTAACTCGATCTTTTAGTTTAGTGTTGAGAATTTTCTATTCTATTGATCGTATGTATTGATTCCTTCTGTCTAAGTTTGAGCTCCATATGTAAAAAGCACTACCCACCTATTATTTTTTCTTTATGTTTTTGGCTTTCTGAACCCATTCTAGTCCTTTAAATACAACTTTCAGGCCACTTATGTGCATTTTCTGTTATCCATAATTGTATTGTGTGTAATGACTATTGATAATCTATAACGACTAGAATTCTTTCAATTAAAGTTCCTTAGAGTAAGTAACCAATCACACATGATGCATTTTTTACGGAATCTAAAAATTTTAGTTTGTATTTAATTCTGCTGATAATGGTTTTACTGTGAAGTTTATACATTTAAGATAAAATTGAGATAAAGCGATAAGCAATATTTTCATTGTTATAGCCTTATTCAAGTCTTTGAAACTTTTCCTTCTGACGAACATTTATTTAGTAATACAAATATTATTAAAAATACTAACAATTTGTTGAATATTTAAATTTATATCTGAAAATTTGGTTTGACACGATACATTTTTGTGTACGTACAGCAAGAGATATCTGAAAGACCCTTGCGGTACCTTTGTTGTTATGGCACTTGAACTGATATAAACTCAAAGCGGCGATTAATCTGCCCTCACTTTCCAAGGGTAAGCGAAAACTTTTTTTTTCAGAAATCAGGAGTTTTTTTTTAAATTTTATTTGAAATATATGATCCTTTATAAATTAGGATAGACGTTAAAATAGAAATAACTTTAATGCTATAGGCAACAGCCGCAAATAAAATAAAGGACTGATTTCAATAACAATTTTTTAATTACGCATGATTACTTTACCATTCAACAAATTGTAATTTGTTAATAAATAAAGAAACTAAAAGAAGAATTATGACGAGTAGCCTACATCAATTTATTACCTAAGTATTACCCCCGAATAAATGTTTTGTAAATTTATAACAATTACAACAAAATAGTTAATGAGATGACAAATATCCTTGGGCATTAGTCCTAGGCACACAAAGTAAGCGATTTTAGAATTATGATTGATGTTCGTACGCAAACATGGCAACCGTAATAGTACCAGCAGCGGTTCATAAATATTATATGCACATATTAGTCTTCCCTTTATTAAGAAATTCGTGTAGCCATTCTGACATTAATTTATAACCATGCAAAGTTCGCCTTTCGATTACTGAAAAACGAAAATGGGTTTATAATTGCTGCATTACGTGAGGGGCATTTTTAATGCTGATGTTGAAAAGTAATTACAAATTGTAGGACAGTTGCCAGACAGGAATAGGCAAATAAAAACAGTTAAAACAATTTTTATTTAATTTTTTTCTTGTTTAGTTACTTTGTACATTAAATTTTAAAAGTTACTGGGAAACATAATAAAACATGCAAATTATTTTATGTGGTAATCAGCTACAAAAAGTGGTTAAATTTTCTTTTTAATTAGTTACAGGGACGCCTAAAGCTGTAATTGATTTTGCGAGTTTGCATATTAGAAAAGCTCTATCGTTTTTGTAGAGTTATTTTGCAGTAGTTATAGTAACTGTAGCATAACGAAATTGCTTAAAATACCCTAGAAACATATAAGTAAAAACATTCAAATTTGCCATGACAAATGCAAAGAAAATTAGTATTAGTTGCAAATTTACCACATAAATGAACTTGGACAAAATTTTAATCACTTGAATACCATTAGATTTCATGTGATTACAAAGTTCATAGCCGGAGATGCAGCACCGGATGAAACATTGGTTGGTCTCAGTGTTGTTATGTTTGCTTTAAATGCCATCGCTTAATACAGTTAAAGTGGAAATGAGGTGCTTAAAGCATGACTTTGCATATAATATATTTGAGTTTTAAGTAATTTTCTCATATTCAAATTTGGGAACTTTTTTTGATCATGGTCCGATTATTTAGCTCTGTTCAAGGAACTGGTAAAATACAATTAGGAGTAATTGCATTTTACCAGTTCCTTGAACAGATTTGATGTCTGTAAAGAGGTACTCATAGGAGCCAAATCATATTCATAGAATAAATTTTGGATGCCCCTTTTATTGATGTTTTATTATTAAGCAAGGTTAACCTATAATTAATGCAATAAGAACTTTAATAATGCCGAAAAATAGCTACAAAGTTGCATATTAATTAAGTATAAGTGTGTTTAAAATGTTTAACCCTATGAAAAGTCTTATGGCACTATTTTCTAATAAAACCTAATAAATTTTAACATTTCATCACTTTGAGATAATATAAAAGCCTATGGAAAGTTCAACGATTATAATAAGATAAGGAATATTTCGGTTAAAGTTAAAGAAGTAATAATAAGTAAATTAAAGAAACGGCGGATGTCACAGTAAGACAAGAAGCATAGACATTAAGTTTATAGATATTTACAAAATAATAATAAAGCATAAAATTAGTACTGCCATTACAAATAAAACGGACGAGATATATCCAAAAAAAATTGTGAGTAGATATGGAAAATTGCAGAGGGATAGAACTTAACAAAAGCTTTATCTGTATTCCATAATCTTGAGAACAGATATAAGAACTAAAAGAAAAAAATAATAAGTAATTTTAATGGAAAAACATCACCACGAGAAAAAAAAGGAAAAATAACAAATGTTAAGATCTATGTCTCTAAACTAAGATGATATACTAATTCTTAAGATAATGAATGATTTAACTTTTATAGATATTAATATATATATATATATATATATATATATATATATATATATATATTTATATATACATATATATACATATACAAGATCTGGGGAAACTAATCGAAAACTGATACACAAGTTCGAAAAAAACTGAGCTTTTACGAAAGTATAACAAAACACCGTAACAGAGTAGCAGAAGCACAATATAGAAGACGATATCTATAAGCTAGAATAGTAATAATCAAAAAAAAAATACAAAACAGGACACAAACGACAATAAGAGAGTGAAATATTCAAAATAACCTTCAAAAAGTTTAAATGAGAAGCGTGTAATGCAATATTTGTGAAAGTGGATACAAATTCGTAGAAATTTTGGTAAAGTTATTACCAAGAAGTTAAAAATATAAAATCCCCTCATGTTTAAAAATAAAAATGAAGGAAAAATATCTACGAAATTACTCCGGAGCCATAAAACAGAAATATGGTATTTTAAGGATTATTCAGGAGAAAACGTACAAAGTACACAGACTAAAAGATTAGGCCAGCATTAAAAAGGACCAAAACCAAGAAATTTATGAGCCCAGGTGGGATGACGAATCTAATGGAGATGCCACGCATACTTAAAAATACCTTTAACATGCTGTCAAAAAAGGTCATTATGCCTCTTAAATAAAATGGCAAAGCTATATCGGTAAGTGATAAATAAAAGACTTGAAAAACAAAGCGTACCAAATTGTAAAACCAATGCAGATTTAAGGAAGATAGAATCGCACTCGTTATGCTGCAGATTCTTCGATATAGTCGACAGAGAAAAAACACGTCTTAACAATACTAGGCATCCATCTTAGTAAAAGATGTGTTATAATAGGGGAACGCAACAAAATGCATTACTAGTCGCAGTTAGTGGTAAACAGACAAATGCAAGTGTACTAAAAAACTCGAAGATAACAGTGTGGCTAAAACAGCAAAATTTTGATGTATGCGAGAATTTAAGACAAACAAAAAATGTTGACAGGTCTACATTGAAAGTTAAAGATCATTCAAAGTAAACGTATAGAGACATAATTAATTTAACCCTCAAGGCAGATGCAATGTTTGCAGAAAGTTTAATAAAACTAGAAACTGCCAGAAGAAAGGGATGTTAAATTGTAATATTGTCAAAATTCCTTCTAGGTTCAGATAATACCGCTTTTAAGAGATAGGATACAAGGTCAAAAAGTGTAATAAGCTAGAGAGACAAAATTGCCCTCAGTGTGGAAGAAAAGACTACATCAGAGCCAATTCTACAAATGTGTGCTGTGTGTGGTTAAAAACTATAGAACTGAATTAAACACACATAGCAATTGCGAAAAACTGGTTAGAAAATTGAGGCCAACTAAATGAGTTAACCAAATTCAAGGATTATAAAAGTTCTAAACAAAAACACCAAAGTTTATAATACTGAAACTGAAGAAGAGCATGCATGGATAAATACATATTTAAATATGAGTTTCATCTAAAAATTTTAAATTGAAACATCAAAGACAGCAAAAAATTGCTATGCAAGAGACTTTAATGAGAAGTTTCCTGCGTGGAAATAAAAAGTTAAAGATCCTAGATATAGTGCTTTAGTCGATTTTTTGGGTGGGTGTCATTAAAGCAATAAATGCTCAAAAACGTTTTATGGTTTTTAACCGTAAGAACAAAATGGTCGTAGAAGGATATCAGTATAAAACTTTGTTAAAACAGTTCAAAAGTAATTTGGAAACGAAGTATTCACAGAACCAGTATACTGACGGTTGCCCAAGGTACTTAATACAAAAAAGTCTGTCTTGTGATTAGATAGACTGTGATAGTGGTCAACAAAAAAAGCTACTTAGACACTAAGCTGTGGTCGACTGATTACAAGCGAATTCTCTTTTGTTCAGGAACCCAGCGTTTGGGCGAGCTTGAGTCTCACTGGAAACTTGTGAGTGTATGTTAGTAAGCACAATAAGCCCCTGAAAAATGCAATGCTAGTAAGTTTGACTCAACGAGGGCACGACAAACTGTAAGGACAAGCTCAAAAATAATAAAAAGAACAAAAACCGTAACTAAAAACCTTTGGAGTCTCAAGTACAAAACATCCATAAATAATTTTAAGATAAACGACCTATCCACGCTTATTGACATATAGGAGGCAAGCGATTCTATGGATGGGTCGCCAAATTAGTGTGGCAAAATTGACTAGAGACCAGAGATAAAATTGAAACTACAAATTAAAAAGTCCAACCAAAAAGGACATCTAATCCGGCTAGAATACACTCGAAGGCCATAAAGCATACAATACAATGAGCATCCGATATTATTTGACAAACTTTAAACTGCTTCAATTTTATATTAAAACAGAAAGGAAAACTCAGGAGCATAAAGACTAAAATTATAGACGACTTTTTGGACATCGCATAACAGCTTTTTTAAATTTGAGGGTATAGGCGTTTTTTTAGCGACAATAAGGGCCTATAAAGCCAAGACGCAATAGAAAAAGTTATAAAGACAGCAACATATGCTAACAAAGACAGTTGAGGCTACAAGAAATATTGTGCTCTTATTGCTTTAGATGTTGAAGATGCATTTAAATCAACTTTCTTCTCAAAAATGCAAATTTTCTAGAGTCCAATGTAAAGCTATCTGATGGGTAAAAGTCTCATTGTGGGTAATCGCGACATGATAAGTGTGATAGGCTGTTTGTGTTAAGTCTTACTCTGTGGAATACAAGGTACTCTCGGAAAATATGAGTCTAATTTACTTGGTCTAAGCGATGAGCCGTAAAATTTCCGTAGCTCTATATAGTTCTTGAGCGCTGGATCGTGGAAACATCGAGGCTGCGATAGAAGTCACGGAATGTTAAAGATAAACCTTAGGGTCCGGTTCTAGATCACCTAAAATTTATTAACGTGGACCCTGGGATCTGTCGCCAAATTGTTGCCACACACGTCATAAAAGAAGGGTTGATCGTCTTGTTAATGGTTAGTTTATGCTGTAGGAGGAAGCCAAGTGCTGATTTTGCCGCCTCCGCTTTGATTACTGCTTTATCTATATGTACTCTCCAGGTTACTTTTTGATATAGAATTGCCTCGCGGTAGGTAGTCTTTTCCTTGAAGGCTATCTCCCTTCCGGAGGTCTTTAGGTTCACTAGGTCATCTCGCCAATGAAGTGATTTTTGGTGGACTGTCGAGTTCTTTTCCAGGTTGGCGTCCATTTTTCCATGATATCTAATTCTTCATAGAACCACCTTATCATAAAGGATGTTTGCAGAGCTATCTAGCACCGCCGTATTGTCTTTGTACTGGGCCGGTCAAACTGGACTATCGGTAGCAGGATTGAGATGGGGGCCACTTTGTGCATCAGATTGTTATGTCACACCTTGTTAAAAACTTTGGCCACATCAAGAAAGACTACACTTGGTGTTTACCTTTTGGAGTGGATCGTTCCACTACCCTGAGAAGCTAAATCATAGTAAAGTAGCCAGAGCGGAATCCAAACAGAATGTTCAGTATCAATTGAAGGTTTTGACAACCATCCTTAGGCGCTTGTAAAGTACTTGCTCCACAAGCTTCCCTGCAGTCAAAAAAAGGGCGGTAGTGCTAGTGAAAAGTCCCTAATTTGGGGAGCATGACGATGTCCGTCACCTTTCAAGGGCTGGGGAAATAGTATATAGTTTGTGATGTCGGTGGCGCAGTTGATTACCTTCCTAGAAAGAGCCTGCCCGGTTCGGAATGCTATTCGGAGTTTGAAAGCTTAAATGAGCTGTAGAATCTTTTTGTAAGTTGCTTGGTCCAGTTGATCGTGGGGCTCTTGCTCCTGAAGACAACCCACAAAGCTGTCGGCATGTCCGAAGGAATACAGGAAAATTTTCTATAAAGACTTTAATTTACTAAAATGCTGTCTGTAAATAAAAGACCAGTTCTCTCTAAAAAAATAAAAAACAATTTTTGAGAGAGAATGGTAACATAGGTGGAATAATAGTGGAGTAATAGAAGAAAGAGTGTATTAGGTTTCCAATTTTACATATACTTGTATGGGTACGAAGAAAAGACGGGGAGTTATATTACGTTTCACCAAACTTTTTTCGGATTAAGAGTGCTTTAAAGTTTTTCTTATGATTAGCCAGTTTTAAATAGAAGAAAACAAAGCGATACTTGTGGGTTTTGCGGAAATGATTAAAAAATATTATCCACAGAGTGCTACAATTTTAGTACTAGTGGGGGAGGGGGCATTAATAACTTTTATAACTAGTGCTTTAAGTAAAATCGGTGGTAAAAAAGTTCTGATAATTAACCAAATGTTTTCTGAAGCTCTTTGGTATAAACAGCTATATCAAAAAATAATAAAAAGCACCCTCATATTTATATGTTATCTTAACCAGTAAAGGACAAATATGCCTTTGTTGTTGTTATTACGTTGCAAATAACATTCATGCGCCGTGTCAATGATTGCCTATAAAAGCCTTGTTACTAGATAAAGTGAGAAAAGAAATAATCCAGTCAAATACTCGTAGAGCGTATGGTTACGACTTAATCATAAGACAAATACTGAATCACCTTCCCAAAAAAGTCTTAGTACTGTTAACAACTATCTATGGCAGTATACCAATTTTGTGCTATTTTCCTGTACAATGAAAATATGTACAAATCATTAGATTGTTAAACCTGAAAGCACCAATGCAACCACAGTCATGCCAATCAATTAGTTTACTGCACATTATGTCGAAACTTTTCGGAAATTTATTGCTAAAAAATAAAATATACTATAAATCTAGCCCAGATAGTTCCATCATATCAATTTGGCTCTAGAGAACATCAAACTACCATCCAAGAAGGATACCGAACTGTTAATAATATAATGGAAAGTATGGAAAGAAAGGGTTGTCTGCAGCAGTATTTTTAGACAGGTTTTTGACAAAGTATGGCATAATGGTATGTCAAACAAAACTTTCAAATTCTGCTTTATATACTATTAAGATCTTACTTAACTGAACAAACTATTCAAGTAAAGATGAACAACTTACTATCATGCTACCACAATATTGACTCCGGAGTCCCCCACCGGAGCGTAGTGGGGCCACTATTATACCTGATTAAAAACACACGTGTCGTATGTCCTCAAATCGTAATAAACAATGCTTCTGGTCCAGTCAAGACTGAAGTTAAATACTTTCGGTTACTCTAGGCCAAAAACTTACCTATAGTTTATATATTAAGGTAAAAAAAAATAAAAAATTAGACTTTAAATTCAAGTAAATGTTTTGGCTGCTTGGACGTCGCTCTTAACTTTCTCTCATAAACAAGACCAAAACTTATATATTTTTATGGAGTACAACTTTGGAGTTGTTGAAAGATATCAGCTACTAAAATATTATAAAGGTTTCAAGAAAACTTTTTGAATTATGGCAGACGCACCATCAACAATTAAACCCTGCACAAATATATAGGAATAGAATATGTCAACAATGACATTCAACAAATCGCAACCACATACCATATCAGTCTTGTGGGACATTCAGACAACCTAGTAGAACAGCTTTGTAACCAGCCAGCAGTCCAACGAAAATTGCAGCTCTAATGCATACAGGACTTACTGCAAGATTTTCATATTTTATTGGAGGAAATAGTAATGGCTACATCCTCTTCTTGTGATAAAATTTATTTATTAATTTTGTCAAGATAATTGTAAATATGCAGCTAAACTAATAAAAAAATGTTTACAGATTTATTTTTTATGTGAACAAGACAAGCCTGAGATTGAAATTACGAATTATGTTAAGTGTTCTCTTTCTGGACTTCTAAACTGAAAATCGATTTGAGAGTTGCTTAAAAATTAGAAAAACCTCTTTCAAGCTGCAGTCTCTTTAAGATTGATCGACTCTTTAGTGTTAAAACCGCAACACACAAATATATAGAGGAAGACTGGGTAAACGTTCTGTGGTCAAACGAGTCTAACACTGAGATAAGAATTTTTTTATACAAAGTCTTCTGGTGACACCAACAAGGATAACATCAAATAGGCAAGATAATGCACACTGTTTCAAATATAGAGACAGTAAACAATTATTTCAAAGCAATTAGTTATATTAGCCGGCCTAATTGCTAAATCTAAACTTCACTGAATATCTTTGAGGCACACTGAATATGAGGAGGTAAACCGTAACATAAAAAGAAGAGTTGCAACTTAGGGGTTTGTCCAAACGAATAGGTGCCATTATTAAATCTAAAGGGGACCAACAAAATATTGAATACCTACCAATAGAGAATAAATAGTAAACCAAAATTACTGTACTTTAATATGCAGAGGTTATAATGTTATGTTATAATTTTATCTTTTTATTTAATGGTGTTTAACCGTTGTGTGTGTGTACGAAAGCAGTCCAGGATACTTTGAGAGGTTACTGGAGTGGAGGTCCTATTATTGGGATAGTCCCACATACCAAGCAGCATAGGGTTGCCTTACGTTTTTCAAGAATTTTCCTCGTCCCAAAAATATTAAAGTTTTATCATTTATTTGCATATAAATTGCCTTAGTTCATATACAAACAATTTCATTTTAAGTTAAAAAACCAAACAGGACATTTTAAGGAATATTGTCGGTTAACTTTCTAGCATAATTATAAAGTTTAAAAATGTCTTTTAAAAGAAAATTATTCTAAATTTGACAAAATTAAAAGAGTTTTTTGCTAGAAGAAGTAAAAACCTGCTTTATAGTACAATAAAATTAATTGTTTTGAAGCAACGTACTCTCAGAAGCTTTAATTAAATGCGACAAAAATAAAATAAACATAATTTTAATGAAGCTTTAGAAGAAAGAAAACTAATAATTATAATTTCACTTAATTAAAAAAATAATAAATATTTTCTTAGTTACTTAAACACTTAGGAGGATTTAAAAGTTGTTGCTGCTACTTTTCTGTAGACAAAAGCAAATGTTAACTCAAGATTAATTCCACTACTTTGTTCTCCATAGTAACAAAGAATCTTAATAAAGTAATTAGTGCAGTGTAAATTGGACCGTGTATGTTTGCCGACAACTCATTAACAGAAGCAGGGTGAGACTGACCGCCACTTCACTTAAACCAGGGCTTGGGGGAAATAGAAGCTATCGATTTCTCCTACTGAGGTGCTTTGTGAAAATTTACATCAGTTTCTGAGTATCCACTTCTAGGTAATCTGCTACGGGAAACTAGATTTCTGAATAGTGGTTACTGCAATTTCGGAAATAAGCAACTTCTGCCTTTGTGCTTCTGTTTATATAACAATATTAAACTAGGACGACTTTTACTCTGCCGGCACACCAAGGACATCGGAACTGTTTTCGCTAGCAAGTTACATAAATTAAAGCTTTGACGTTTTAGCAAAGAAACAATCAATTAATACTTTAATATTCTAATATTACAATTTTGAATTAAATAGACTATTCTACAAAAAATACAAAATTTTATACAGCTTTTAAAAATACATAGAATAAACAGAATAATCGTAATTTTGCTAGTGACGTAATAGGATAAGAGCGTGTATTATTGGTTGCAGCCATTTCTTTTAGTATTGCTTTTCTTTTTCTTTTATAGGGTGCGCAGCTCTTTATTTTGTTGCGTCACCCCTTTTTTAAAAACCTGTTTACTGAAGAAATTTTATTTTTTGAACCAATACAAGATTGTCCTGCAGAAATGTGTAAACGTAATGAACAGTTTTTGCTCATTCAAGTAGCGGGAGCCGTAAACGTGAATATCTAACACCGAAGCTGCCGCAAAGCAGCAACTTCTTCGACTTCCACTAGTTAGCGCTACAAGTTAATAATTGCAAAACCACTAAAGTTATTAGTATGCGTTGTGCTGAGCCTTCAAGCTTCCACGTAGCTAATGAAATTGTCACCCGTGTTTAACGATTGTTCTTCCCCTTCCCAGCAAGTTCGAGCTTTTATGAACTTATGTAATAAGTCTGGCAGCTTTGAGCGGCTGCCTCACAATCGAAGCTATTTTTTAGCCTGAAAGCCGATGCGGGGTTAAGTTATTATAACAACGCGGGCTTCTTTAAAAGGACAGGCCCGGCCGTTCGGAAATCCGCTTAAAAACAAGTTGTTGCTATGATTAATTTTCCCATTCCTTATGCGCTAAACGAAGGCTCCGCAAGCAATTTTAGAAAATTTATTCCCCCGGCTCCCAGCCGAATTGCCTTTATTACGAAACTAACAAAAAATAATGAGCTTCCGTTACGGCCAGAGAATGTGTAATCAATCACTTAAGCAAACTGCCTTCATTGGGTATGTTCGAAGTGTTTGAGATTCTAAAATTCCTTATCACACCATGCATGCTGTGCGCGGAATATGTAACGGATGCGAGAGCAGAAGAAATTGCTTTCTTATTTAATAGAAAAACTTCGTTGGGCGCCAGCGAAATTTATTTCTAACTAATTTTTATTTGCAAACTCCGCTGTGCAGATCATTTTGTGCGTAAAAAATGGGGTTGCTGCGCAGGAAATGGATAGCAGTGTTGCTCGGAGAACTTTTGATAAGTTACTAGAACAAAATTTGTACCAGATAAACTAAGTTCAACAACTTGCTACTTTAATCATGTCTGATATTCTGATAAAATATGTGAGAAGTTCGACGAAATTTATCTGTCACGAGTAGGGGGAAAAATAGTTTCTTCTAATGATTTTAAAAAAGCATCATCTTGACCAAATTTAAATAAACTTTAAATGGTTTATTACTAATTAAATTTAAAAATTATAGTGTTGTTTGCGTTATTTTATAATTGCTAACTATACGAGTTTCTCTCTCTCTCTCTTATTCGCATTTTCTTGTATCCAGTATTGGATATAAGCCTTTCCAGCTTTCTTTGTCTATAGCTTGTCTTTCCCATAATCTTCCGGCTCTTTTTTTTAAGTTATTTTCCCCGTTAATCATCGGCCGTCCTACATTTCTTTTCCTTGTCCGTGGTCTTTATACTGTTATTCTTTTTGCCCATTTTTCATTGTCCATTCTTATGACGTGTCCAGCCCACTGCCATTCCATTTTGCTACTCTTAGCATGACGTCTTCCACTTTTGTATTTTCTCGTAAAACATTGTTTGTTACGTAATCTCTGAGACTAATACAGGATGTGGTAGAAAAATAATGAGACTGGCGAACCGATAACGTCATAGACTCACTGCGGTGATGTTTCTGAGGTGAGTTGCGGCAAACGTAAATTAATTTAAAAATCTGCTACTGTAACTTATAAAAAGATACAAAAGGCTTGTGGAATATTTTTTTACGCAAAGTGCAGGGGTTTATATATTACAATGCCTTTTTAGAGTGCCCACGAAAAGTGGACGACGAACTTAGTGAGAGAAGAGCTTCAACCTCAAAAACGGACGCTGGAAGTAATTAGTAGTGAGTTAAATTTATAGCAGTTTAGCGTTCATCAGATTTTATTGCAAGATTTGACCACGAATATGTGGAAATTGGCAAAAGATGTTGAGGCTAGAAGAAAGTAAAATTAACCTCACACGCGATAGCGAATGGGAGAAAGTTAAAATGATTAATACTCGAAGTACTGTAAAGCATTGTCAAAGGTAAATGGTAAAGATAATTTTCACGTTATTTTCTGGAAAATTCAGGTTTCGCTGATGGATTACTAAATACAAATTATTTCGTAAATATTTTGAGAAAGAATACAGCATCTTTATTAAAACAACAGTTAGTGGCGAGAAACTACTTTTCAAGACGACTGTGCATTATGTCATTATTCTAAATTGGTTACTATTATAAAATATTAGCATGTTTACCTATCCGTCTCTTTTCCTTCTTCTTCTTCTCTTTTTTTTTTTTTTCCATTTCCGGAAACTGTTCCGATTGGCTGAAATTGTGTTTATTTTTTTTAGTTGTTTTTCTAGACTTGGTCCCCTTGCGGTCTCTTTTGATTCTTCCGACTAGTCTTCTTAGGAATTTCATTTCACTCGCAATTATTTTACTTTACTTGCTTCGTCTCTTAGAATCTCTTGTTGTATCGTAATAGTTTTGTTTTTTTATATTCCTAAATATTCATAGTTGTTGATCTATTCGAGCTCTTTCCCGTTACATATTATTCTTATGTTTTCATTATTTTACTCTTTTTATGTTTATTTTCATTCCCCTTTTTTCTAAGCTTTTTTCCATTTGTTTATTTTTTATTTTGTAGGTATATATATATATATATATATATATATATATATATATATATATATATATATATATATGAGTTCTAAATTCTAATTTCCTACTTTCATATTGGATCTTAGTCTTTTGCGTCCTGAATAATCTGATTCATTACTGTTAGGAACTTGTCCTGCAGTTGTTGCAATCATTTGTATCATATTTTCTTCTCATCCATCTGGTATTTTGTCTCCTTCCAGGATACTATAAATATATTCTTTCTACACCGTACTTTATCATTTCTGTAGTAATGATATCTCTAACTCCTGCGGTTCCTAGTTTCATACGTCCTACGATTCCTATCAACTCTTCCATTTTTATGTCTCTTTCTTATTCTTCTTTTTGGACTGTTCCTCTTCTTTCTCTGCTCCTGATATTATTTTCCTTAAATCTTTTGTTATAATGCTCTCTCTATATCTCTAGGTTTATGTCTTCTTCTGTTTCCATGATGGCTTCATTCTTATGCTGCATACCTGCCTTCTATATTTCTGTCTTATAAACTTTCTTCTGTTGCCCTCGTTAAATTTTGCCTCAAATTATTTTTCGAATTCGTCCCAGGTTTCTTGTTTTGCTGTTTGAACAACTTCTTTGGTTTCGTTTCTTTTATTTACATAGTGCTGTTTATCGCAACCTTTCTTACTTTGTGTATATCTTTTCCAAGCTAAATTTTTATTTTCTCTTTTACTTCGTCATACTACCACCGGGTTTTTTCTTGACTTTTCGTTACTGCTACTTTTCCTTAAGTCTTTATTATTTGTTCTACTATTTTTGTTTTTAGTATTGTCCACTTCTTTTCTATAGGCCAATTATTTTCTTTTTCTGCTTATTTTGTTTTTCATTCCTTGAATTCTTCCGCTTTTCCTGGTTTCCTTAATTTGTCGATTTTTGTTTTTTGATATTTTCTTTGTTTTCTGGATTTCTGCTGTAAAATCTGGTATCTGTTACTAACAGTCTGTAATCTGTATGGAGTTATGTATCCCTCTTTACTTTTACATTTAATATGGCTTCTCTTTTGTACAATATGTAGTCGTTAATGCTTTTTTCTTCTCTTCCTGCTACCTCAAACGAAATTTTGTGTATTATCGTGTGATTAAGGTGGCTATTTTTGATTAGTGACGCAAAAATTTATCATCCTTCTTCCATTATTGTTAAGGACAGTTTCTCCCCCGTATTTACCTATTGTGCCGTATCTTATATCCTGTCGGTTTCTTGTCCTGGCATTCCAGTCTCCATTTATTAGTTTATGTCTGCTTCTTTCTCTACCTTTATCTACTTGTACTTGAAGTTCTTCGTAGAATGTCTCTTTTTTCTCTTCTGTGGAGTCTTTAGTGGGGGATAAATCTGGATTATGGTTATTACTTCTTGTAGCCCCTTTAGCCCCTTCTCTGATCCTGAGTATATAAGTAGGTAACTTTGATCTAACCGTTGTCTTCCTTTTCCTTTTTTTTTAAGTAATTCTGTAATGTATTTGGCTATTTCTTCTACAATTTCTATTTCTGTTCCATTTACATCATTTATATTCCATGTTCCAATTCTTGTCCTTTTTTTCTCGCCGATTCCGTTTCTCAGTATTTAATCCGTTTTCGAGGCTATTGTTTGGTCTCTGAATCTTCTCATCTTGTGTAGGTGTTTAGCCCAGCCTCAAGGTCCCCGTTACCTCGCGACAGCTGGTATCAGGTTATATCTCTAAGAGGGTATACTAGGCGGTATTCGCCTGTCGTGCAGATGGGGTTGACAATTGAGTCCTTAGATATTACAGGAACTTTTACACCCCATTTCTATAAAGTGAATTATCTAAAATGATTGTGCATTTTTAGGATTAAGTGCTGGATTTGGGAATCGAACAATTGGACTGCTCGAGAGACTTAAAACTCTCCTTATCTAATCATGATAGAAAGATAAAAACATTACAAATATAAAACTAATGAATAAAAAGGTCTTGTTAGAATAACTTAAAAATAATGCCGAAAGAAGAAATGGAATGTAGAACTAAAAAACGATTACACGTTGAACACCAAACGACGCCATTTTAGATGTACAAAACAACACTCACTTAAATGGCAATAATCCGACCGCATCTTTCAACATACTTTCCCTTACTGAAGGGAAAAATATTGAGAGTTTAATACTTGAATGCACCTAGTAAATAAATGGAAGTATTGTAGGCCCATCTTTCCATATTTAATAATTAATTGTCGTTGGGACATAAATTTATTTAAAAAATTTGGAGACGCCTGGACGTTTAACCATTTGCGGTTTCGCATGTATTCAAATATGCACTAATTAATGTTCAGTGCCATTACATGTAGTGGAGTCCGAGCCTTAAGCACGCGTTGAACATAGATATCATTACACATGCGAAAATAGTCTGATCCGCTAGTAGTTGTTCAGCGAATTTCAAACAGCGCTCAACAATCGTGTGAAATATCTACATATTTAATGGGGCTATGAACTGTTGAACATGTGTCGGCAACTTTCATTCGTGTAAGTAGCTTTAAAAAATTCTTATGATTATGTGTATTTTAATAAACTACAGTTAATTTAGAAAAATATCAAAAACATAAAGGCTAAAGTATTCTCTGGGGAACGGAGGCCATATAAATTTTGTTCAGTGGTAGTGAATGTCTTTGTGGTTTAAACATTAAGATTGTGCATTAGTGTCCAATGAGATTGGCAATCTTTAATCCGGTTTGTGATTGGTATGTAGTTTCCATGCCATTTACGGATCTAAAAATATTTCCATTTAATCTGCTTCTCATCGTTAAGTGGCAGATAGGCTTATAATGCGTTTTAAAGTAAAACCGTCAGTTTGACATATCGCAGAATTGTCTTGAATATTCCACTTAGTTAACCAGGAAAATATTTTATCGATCGACTGTTGTGTGTGGATATCCAGTATGGTAAATGCAATAATACGGTATTTTTAAAAATGTCATAATATGTCAAAATATGTTTCAGATACGAACAAGACATTAGTACTATTCATTTAAAGAAAGATTTTCATTTTGTTTTTTTTTTTGTTTTGGAGGCCGTTGTCGTTTTACAGCGTAATTCGTAAAAATTTAGTCGTTATTTAACTAGTTCTAGTAATGTTTAAAATTATTGTTTTCTTGCAGTAATTAATTGAACTTTTCTTTAAGATTAGCAAGTAGTTGTGTCAGGGTAAGGTCGCTTAGAGTTTGTGACTTAATTTCTGGAAGATGAGTACTGAAAACTGCTAGCGCTTTAACTAAGTCAGTTTTTGTGAATAACGGAGAAAAAGTTCTTCTTCTTTTTCTTCTTCTTATTTTTCATTTTTATTATAGAATTACTCCTGCTCTTTCCCTCTGTTATAGTGACTTTCCCCATCTTCTTGGTGACTAATCAATTTTTATTTCTTCTAACCGAAATCCATTTATTTGCTGCTTGTATGTCGCACTGGTTTTTTATGTTCCCGCTACTCCTTCTATTTCTTTATATTTTTTCTACTATCGTTCTTAGAGTTTTTATCTTGGCTGTTTCCATCATATTGTAGAGCTGACTTTAGACCTTAGCTGCCGTTATAACTTGTGGCATCACTTGCTGTTTGAGGTTCCATAGCTAATTATATTAAATCCTAGGTAATTAAAGGAAGATGCCTGTTCTATGATTTTGCCTTGAATTTGTAACTTACATCTTATAGTCTTTACTTATTGTCATTTATTTAGTTTTTGGCGCTGGTATCTTTATATTATGTTTGTCACATATCTCCGCAGCCTTCATTAGAAATATTTGGAGTTGGTCCTTGCTTTTTGATACTAGGATAGCATCATCAGCATGGTATACAATTGCTATATCTTTGTTCTGCATCTTCTAATACTTTCTCCCCTCCTTCTCTCTTTCTCTATCTCTCTTGCCGGTTCCACGATTCATATCTGTTCCTTTAGGTCTCCAAAAGATATCTTCATTGTGCTTGGTTTGTATATTTCTTTTCTCTATTGCCGTTCGTATCCTTTTATGCTTTCACCTCTTTTATTACCTCATCCATCACTATGTTAAACAGTGGCGGGTTTAGCGATTCTCCTAGACCCCAAAAACTTTCCATTTACCTTAATTGTTGGCATATGTTACAACTATAAATATCTCTTAATAATTTCATTAATTATGTTTAAATATTTTTTATATATCAACATTGCAACTCCTTCGTTATCTCTTTCTTCTTCATTAATACCACTGTAGATCAAAATGAATGATTTGTACTGTCGTGTGCGTTGCCTTTTCTTTTTCGTTTCTGTTAATACCAATATGTCAGTTTTATTTCTTTAAATTTCCATTACAACTTTCTTATCTTTTGTATTCTATGTATTTATGTTCCAGGAGACTGCTCTTGTATTATTTGGTCTCCATTGTCTCTTTTTAATTTGCGTCTTGATCGTTAACTTAGTTAACTTCTTATTTATCTTTTGTTTCTGTCTATTTTCTAGCCGTGTCGTTACCATTCTAGCGGTCTGGTTTTTGAGGCCATTTTGTCTGCTCTAATTTTTAATTAATGTTTAGTGTTTGTTCCTGTGCGTTCTTTTAGTACAATCGTTTCCGTATTTATAGTCCTTTTCTTTCCGGATCATGAACATTTTACGGTGGGTAGATTGCCGGTTTGGCTCACCAACCCTCCTCCTTTTTCCGGGCTTGGGACCGGCAACGGTATCCGATGCACTACTCAATCTATGCATCTTCATTTACCGCAGGCGGAGTTGGAAAAGTTCTTAAATCTACTTTATATTGACAAGCTTTTTCTTTAAGAGGATTGTGTGTGTTTAGATGGATTTTTTATAGACTGTGCATCCTTTATAATTTGCTGGATTCGACTTATTATAAAACGCATAAGTTGCTGGAGTATCCTTATTTTAACATATGTTTTAGGGTCGTGGTTACCACCACATTTAATATACGCGTAATGACGGTGGTAACGCTATTTGGTATTATTATAATTTTGACAATTTTAAACATTCAACCAAATTTGAATTTTTATTATGTAGGTGGTTCTCGCAGTTATTTATAGGTTTGTAGATTTTGCAATTTATAAATGTATAACAGTGCTGCTAATGTCATGGTTAGGGTTTGCGTCGTCCAATACTGTACTACTGGATATAACTAGTTTTTATACTTTTCTTTTATTTTCTATGACTATTTGCCAAGCACTGTTACCATTCGCTATATGTTTATCTTCATCTGCACTGCTTAGCATTGTTTGTCAATCTCATTATGTTGAGGTAAGTTGCTCTGATATCGAAATTTGTAATATTAATACATGCGAGTATTGAAGTGTTTATGTCACTGAAATTTACGAAATTGGATGGTAGAGTTAACGGTATTATTGCATGAGATATGCATGTTTGTTGCTTGTTATTACATACGACATGCGGTTGTTGCTGATAAGGGTGCGAATAATTAAAGTATTGGTTCATTGTGATGAATTGTGGCCATTTTCATTAGACAACATTGTTTTTAAAGTCATATAAGAATAAATTTTACCAGTACGGCGTATCGTTAAAGCAAGACAAGTGCTTCTTCTTCTTCATGTGCGTTATCCGTTCCGGGTGTTCGTGGTCAATATGGCAATTTTAACTTTGTTGACGGCTATTCGAAACAGGTCTGCCGTTGTTATTGAGAACCAAGATCTTAAATTTCTTATCCAGGAGATGCACCTGCGTCCGGGTCCTCTTTTTCCTAGCACTTTACCTTGTAGTATCCGTTGAAGTATCCCATAACGTTGTTCATTCCTCAGAATATGTCTGAAACACTGTAACTTTCTGATTTTTATAGTTTTTACGATTTCAGTTGTTTTATTTATTCTTAGTAGTACTTCAACATTCGTCACATGGTCGACCCAAGATATTCTCAATATTCTCCTGAACGTCCACATCTCGAAGGCCTCAAGTTTCTTCATTGATGCTTCCGTCAGCGTCCAAGTCTCAGCTCCATACAACAGGACAGAGAACACATAACATTTTAGTAGTCTAATTTTTGTATTCAAGTTTAGATCTCGAGACTTAAACACTTTCTGCATGTTTACAAATGTTGATCTAGCTTTCTCAATCCTGCACTTTATTTCTTTAGAGTGGTCCCATTGATTATTTATCGACGTACCTAGGTAATTTATTGATGTTACTCTTTCAATTGGTTGAGAGTTAACTATTAAGGATTCGGGTGGAATTGTATTCTTACTGATAACCATGTATTTTGTTTTTTGTATATTCATTTTAAGTCCGTATCGTTGACTGACTATTTCAATGTTTGACATGAGTTCTTTTAAACCTTCGAAGCTGTCCGCAACTATAATCGCATCGTCCGCATATCTAATGTTATTCATTCTAGTTCCATTTAATAATATACCAGCATACCTTGCAGAGATTCGTTAAACATTTGCTGAGAATAAATGTTGACTAACAGGGGCGACAGAACACATCCCTGTCGTACGCCTCGTCTTATCTCTATCTCGTCTGAATTATTTCCATCTGTTGTAATGTATGCAGATTGATTCCAATAGAGTTTAGTTATGATTTGAAGATCTTTGTCATCTACCCCAATTTTTTCCAAAACATTAATAAGTTTATCATGCTTAACTCTATCAAATGCTTTATGATAATCTATAAAGCAAGCGCAAATATCGACATTCACATCTCTGCAACGTTGAAACATAACTTGTACAGCAAAGAGACTTCCCTAGTGCCAAAGGTGTTACGGAATCCGAATTGAGTTTCACTTAGTTGTTTTTCACAGAGCTTATATGTATGTATTATTTTTAAAAAGATTTTAAGAAGATGTGACATAATGCTAATCGTACGGTAATCGGAATATTATTTCTCGCTTGGTTTTTTTGGTATGGCAATGAAAGTTGATTTGAGCCATTCTCTGGGTATTTTTCCTGAATCATATATTTGATTAAAAATGCGTGTTATCCATGTTATAGCATCATCGTCAAAAAGTTTTAAAATTTCGGATTGGATTCTATCCGGGCCTGCCATTTTTCCATCTTTCATAATATTTATTGTTGTACGTACTTCGTTCTTTGTTATATATGGTCCAGTTACACATGCTATTTGTTTCGGATCACCCCTCTGTTCGTCCTCAAAAAATTTTGTAATATAGTCTTTCCATTGTTCTATTTTTGCTTCTTTATCTATAATGATATTTCCTTCCTCGTCTATCAACCGTCCAACTGATTTGCGTTTGACCATACCTGCCGCTTCTTTTACCTTACGATGCATGTTAAAATGGTCGTGTTTCTATCCTAATTCCTCAATTTCCTTACATTGTTTTCTAACTACTTTCTCTTAGCTATTCTTATTTCTTTCCGGACATTTCTCTGTATTCTCTGTATGTTGGTTCTCTTATATCTTCTTCTCTCGTCCATCATATACAAAATCTCGTCTGTCATCCATTGATGTTTTTTAGGCTTAGTCGGTTTCAAATGGTCTTTGTAAATTTTTTCTATTGTTGTTCTGAATTCTGCCAGCTTTACTTCAATATTGTTACTGGTATCTATGTTCGCAATCCCTTTCTTTAATGTAGCTGCTACTTGGATTTTGATGTTGTCTTTTAATTTCGTCGTGGCGTATTGTTGTTTACGATTGTTTTTCTCTACTTTCTTCAGTCTTACGTTTATTTTGGCTACCAGAGCACTATTTATATTTTTTTTAGCGGTTTTCTTGCAAATTTACAATCTATTATTACTAAGTAAAATGTATGTTAATAGGCACCATCCACAGATGGGTCACCAGGATTTACACAATGAAGAAATTCCGGTCACAGACTTTCTAGTCTTCTCTTTACTAACTGTTACTTGTAAAGGTTAGCCATTAATTGATTGTTATGATTTAAGGTGCGATCACGGCAATTTTTGACTGAGCTTTTGATTAGCTCATTGACGTATGGGTTTCCAAAGTCATTGTGGAGGGTCTGATTGCTGATGAATCACTGAGCATTAGCTATTGATCCCAGCATTTGCTACTAAAATTTTTGCAGAAATTTAGTGTTTGAAGACTTGCTTTAACCTCCTAACTCATCCTGTATGTCCAAAATGTTTAAGGATGGTTTTATTTAGTTGTAGTTTATAAACAAGTATACTTTTTTGCTTTTAGGCTGGCTTTTTGATGTTCGTCTCTTATATGAGCTTTATATATCAATTTATGGTTTAAGTGGAGTCCAAGGTGTTTTACTTTGGTTTTGATTGGTATAGGCATATTACTGATGGTAACTTATAAACAGATGATTCGTCTAATACTATTTATGTGAATTTACTGCTATTCACTTTTATTTTATCTGATTTAAACAAGTTTGTAACGTATTTAAATATATCTGTAATTTTTTTATGCTTTTCTTTTCTATTGGGCCCTCTCCTTTATCACTGTTTTTATTTTGCACCAATGTATTCCTTGATTTTTTGCCATTAGTTCGACTTGTTTTTCCCGTCGTATTTGTGGACATCCTTCTTTGTTTCTTCCGTATGTCCTCGCTTCATAGACTTGTTTGGTTATTCTATGTTCTTTCATTCTATGTAGATGTCCTGACCAACTCTATTATTTTTTCTATTGGTTTTATATTCAACTCTTTAATTACTACTGTGTTTCTTATCTTATCCTTTCTAGTAACCTCTTGAATTTTCTTTAGGGACCCCATCTCTGCGGTCTTGATTCGAATTTTATTTCTTATTGTTAAAATTCAAGATTCACTTTTATAAGTTAGGGAAGGTTTTACGACCTTTTGGTATTTTAATTTTATTTGGTATCTTTTTTTTCAAAAAACTTATTTCTAAGCATATTGTATAACTTTTCTACTGTTTCTATTCTCTTCGTGATTTCTTTTTAATTTTCCGTTATGCTTTATTATTGTTTCCAAATAATTGTGACTTGATCCAGTGTTTAACCATTTATTTCTATCTTTGTTTCTTTTCTTTGTTAGCTGTTACCACCGTTATCGTCTTACTTATATTTATTTTTATATATATATTTGTTTTACTTTTAGATATAAATTATTTTGCTTAGTCGTTGTGTGTTCTGACTTTAGTTCTGTTATTCTTATAGAGTGCTTTAATTATTGTTATCAGTTTTTTCTCTATTCCTTTTTCCCTTAGGCAATCTCAGACGTCACTTCTCCTTATCTTGACAAAAAGGTTTTTCAGCTCTATGAATACAATATTTTTTTCTTAATAATTTTTTTCTGATGATATTATAGCTGTAATGAGTAAAGGTGATGTTAATGATTTGAGCATCTGAAGTATAGAGAAAGTATATGAAAAATCCAAGCACACTAATCTGTAATATACTGTACTTAATAAGAGGAGAATTTTGATAATATTTATATTTACCTTGGAAGTATTTTTGATTGAAGTACTATTTTAGTAACAGATAGATTTGGTGAGATAGCCTATTTTATTTTATACAGTAGTCTGCATTTTATCTTATTAAATGCCTGCTGTGTAGCAAGAATCTTTCAAATATTTTGGAAAGTAAATTAGCCTGGTTGAAGTAATTTTATGCTAGCTTACCAGGTTTGGGTACCATAATGATATGTGCATATTTTTACTAGCGAGCATATGATTGAATATTCTTATTATAAGAATTATTGCTTTTCTTGAAAGCCGTTCGATTGCTTCGACCATGAGATCATTCCCTGATGCTTTATATATAGGTTTGTGAATTTTATATCTTTGTAAACCTCGGCTGGAATAAATAACTGCAGGAGTAGAAGCTCTTCTAATGATGCGTTGGAATTTAAAATTTTTAGATGCGGGCAGTGTAAATATTTGCCCAAGGTATTTTCAAAGATATTTGCTTTGTCGGCATTAGTACGGCATAACGTTGGATTTCTAAATTTATTAATAGCCTACCAGATGGTATAATAATTCTTTTGAGATTTAACTTATGTCTTGATTTTGTTGTAGCATTGCAAAGTCTGCCTTAGTCTACTTAGCCTTGGTGAAGTATTTTTTTAATATTACCTTAGTAATCATGACAATTATTGTTAGGCTATGATCTGAGTTAGATCTAAATTGTTTTCTATTTTACTATATATATTATAAACGCTTTTGATGACTGAAATTTCCTGGTCGATAGGTTGACTCATAGGTTGATAAGTTCTGTAGAAGAACTTGAAACAGGTTTCATCATTTAGTTGTAATTACTCTGGGATCCCAGTCGGTCCAGTCTCCTATTGTGAAGTAGTGAAAACCTAGTGGGTCTAGAAATTCTTGATTGTTTTAACTAATATGCTATGGTTAACTCCGTTGGTTAAAAACCAAGGATTTTATTTTTATTACAGTAAGTTTTGTCAGTTATGTATGGTGGTAGCACGTAGTGTTTTTTTTTTGTTGATTTGATTACTAACCTTACGTTAATGGATGCTTTGAATAGTATATGTACTATGGGATTTTCATTACAGTATTAATAGTAGAATAGACAATAAATTATTAGTGTTGTTTACATTAAAAACGGAGTAATTTTGTGAATATGTTTTTAGTGAATTTGAGTTCTAGGGTTCTATTCTTATTGAGTTAGCCATTGTCGGGTTTTCTTAAAGGTGACTATTATAGCGATGGACGGGATCATGCTATTCTAATTAAAGAGTTTAAAAAACACATTTTTGAATTGATTCAAGTAAGGTGGTAGCTTATCTGTTATCTCATTACTATTGAATTTATTATTGACGATTTGTGAGTAGGTATGGAGCTTCTGATAAGATGAGTGCGGAAGTTATCGGTTTGTGGCAGATTGTAACAGATTTGTTTTGTTTGGTACTTTTGGGCTTGCTGTTTCTATAAACAGTATATCCATTGTAATTGTCCAAATGGCTGCTATCACGTAGAGTGCATTTAATTGAAGTGTTTTTTGTAGAGGATTTCCCCTGAGGAGGTGCTTCACATTTAGCACAATTAAATGGATTTTTAAGTTGCCGTATTCTTGGGAACACGTACACTAAATTATATTTTATACTTATATTTTTTATTATTTGGTTTGGCCTTACGGTATTAAGGGGTCTTTACTTACCATGTGCTTCATGTTAATGATATTTTTTACTAAACGCCCTAATTCTTCTAATTTATTTGTGATTTTGAGTAGGAATTGAGTGGCGTAGACCTGTAGTTGAGTCCTTGACGAGTTTTGTTTTAGAAACTCTTTAAAATTTGTTTAATATGTTATTTTTTTGGCGGCAGCTTACTAAAAATGTTTGTTATCGGTAATATCATGGTTTGAGGTCATTGTTTTGGGCAGTTATTAAAGTTTTCCAGAACTGAAGCTGAGATTTGAGAAGATTGATGTTGATATGTTGGAAGCATAGAAAATTACTTTTAATGCATTTGTGATAATTGAAAATTTCGTGGTATTTGACTTATACAATTTGCGTTAATGGGTAGTAATTATGGGTAATTTTACTTCGTTGATATTTAAGAAATTATTGGGTGATATCATCGCAGTTAGATTCATTTTACTACATAAATAAATAAAAATGATTTTTGCATTAACCACTTTTGTTGTTTACTGCGATAAGAATTTTTATAATCCTTTGACGCGCTCTCTATCATATATACTACGTGCTTGTTCCCCGGCCGACCCTCGGAGATAGGAAAACAACGGTCGACACAACTTTATACTGTGAAAGTTAAATGCGCACTCGCCCTTTTTATAAATATCACAATGTTGAAGCGCTGTTCTAGCCCCATATTATTTTATGTGTATATATCGTGATGTTAGTACAACTAAGGATTTCTTAAGGAAAAATAACATTGACTTTGTAGCGAAAGAACATAATCCCCCAAAACTTGATGTTGGACAATTTTGAACTTCCTAAAAAACTATATGCTATTGGTTGGAAATAAATAACAAATAACAGTTACGTAGAGGTTTGAATTTCTAATAACATATTCTCTCTTCTTAATATTTCTGACCTTGTCTTTACTATTTTGTTTTTTATTAGCTCAGATCTGTAGTACTTATGCAGTTCTTCTATGTATTTTTTCCATGTATGAAATTTTTATTTTATATTAGTGATTATTCTTTCAACCCCGTCTTTTAATATATTAGATTGATTTGCTCTTTCAATGCCTGCCACTTTTTAAATCTTCTGGTGCAAATTGAAACTATCATATTTTCGCCCATACTCTTTAATTTCTCTGTACTTTTCAATCAATCATGCTTTTTTGTTTGTTTAATTTTTATTCTAGCTGAAATTAAGGTCTCTTTCTTCACTTTTCATTTACGTTGTCAGTATTCTTGTTTTGTTCTTCAACAGTTCTGTAATTATAATTAACTTTTTATTTTGCGTTCCTGTATGTACTTTCCTTCTTTAGTGTCTTTAAACTAAATTTAACTTCTTCAATGTAGGATTTAATGTTGCAAGATGGTGATCTGACTCGATGTCAGCTCCGAAACATGTTTTCGCTGCTGTAGCGGCTTTATTAAATCTGTTTCTAATTATTATATAATCTATTTGATTTTTTATTTCTGACAGCTATTTCTTTGTTGTCCCATGTACGCAGTCTACTAGTTGCCAGCTTAAACATCATATTTTCTCTTCCCCACCCTATGTTCTACAGTACGTCCTTCAGTTTTTCATTCTGCCCACTTATCATTCCAATCACCCATTATTAAAGTTAAGTCATGTTTTTTAATAGATTTTAAGACAGATTATCATTTTTATAGAAGGTTTTAATCTTTTCATGTTCTTTGCCTGCCGTTGATGCATATACCTGGATTATGTTGATTTTTCCTCTATTAGAGTTCAGTTGAATTATTAGTATACGTTCAGAATAGAAATTAAAACTTACTAATGATTTGTTTATGTTATTTTGTATACTAAGTTCAACACCATATGGGTTGGTCATTACTATTTCCATAATATAAAACAACTTTATCGGTTATGTTCCTGATCTTGGTCACTGTAGATCACTAATTCCAAGTGTACACAGTTTAAGTACATTCATTTCTGCTGTAGTATTTGTTAATTTTCCTGTTGTATACAACATTATTACATACAAACTTCAAATTTTATTTGCTTTCATAAAATACTTTCTCACAAACATTATTCACAACCATCTCCCCCGGAGATCCGACTAGGAGGCTTGAAGCTCCGGAATATTTTGTTCTGAATTTTGCCATTCTCATGTCTTTGACCTCTATAGGGACTTTAGGGCAGTTTCTCAAAGAGTGAGAGTTATTCTAGAGACCAATATCCCAGAATGACCTGTAGGCTCAGCAATCCTCTTACACATAACCCCAGTACATCCCAAAATATATTTAAAAATACTACTAATAGTGTATTGTAGTGCGAATGGTGACATACGAGGGCGCATTCAGTGGAGTTTATAGTGTTTTGCACTGTAATTATTGTATAACTTTTATATTTACATCTTTTGCAATTTTTACATCTAAAGTGGCTTTAATGTTACTTTAGCTGTCCAACACATTTTATATAACTACAAATTCAGTCCATTATATTTAATTAGTTCAAAAGCATTTTCCAGAAATGTAAAATTTAAAATACTTTTCTGTTTTCCTAGTTTTAAACATTTAGGAACATTCTGTAAGTTACTGGTTTAGCTTTTATCAACCATCCGAGCTTTATAGCTGTATTAATGCGATTTGTAGCGTTCGCAGACTTACCACAAACTTGAACGGCGGTTAGCGGTTGTACAAGAAGTCGAATCCAGTTTTGTTGCTTAGACAACGGATCTAGTGACCGCTACAGCACACCTCTGGTTGTGCAAGGAATGCGAGCATAAATTAAATTTGATTTTACGATAAAATTGTAGGAATTTTAATATTGTAAAAAATTAAAATTCATTACAGCGAACTCGCGTTTCAGTTCTTGCATGACTCGGAAGTTAAAAAAGGTGTTTCAAGCCCTGGATGGCAGTGGGAAAATGTTTGTTTGTAACGAAAGCGCCTGACAGAATTTGTTCTTCCTGCTCAAGGAAAAGCTGTTAACCGCCAAAATTCCCCTGGGCTCCGCGCTATGCTCGACACCGCTCGGAATTTAATCGGGATGACGCTTTTACATGGAGACAACGCGGTAGACGTGTCCAGGCCTGCCAGACAGCAGATGAACATTAAACAGCTTTGAATTCAAGTTTGGGGCATAAAAGTAGAAAATTCAATTCGGAGAGAAGCGCACTGAATTCGGAATTCTTTAAAACACTACCGGATTGTTGTTCTTAACACTCGTAGAGAAAAATCGCAAAGTGGGTGATATGAAATGTCAAATTTGCCAATTGAAATTTTTCAGTCAAGTTTAAGAGTTTCAATAACTTCTTCTGGAACAAAAGATATCTTAATTTTCATTTTTTTGGTTGTACTTCAGCTTTAGTATTTGCAGCAAGTAAACACTTTTAAATTATCTTTTGATCTAGATGCTTACACATTTAACTTATGTAGCTTAAGAGAATCTAAGTATAATTGATTCTAGGGCACAACAGCGCTAAATATGGTATGCCTGTATGCATTGTGACAGGGGCCAATTCAAAAAGTTTTTTACCACACATTTCAAACTATGGATAATCACATAAGGCTCTTGATAGCCGAATCAATATTTATTCAATTAGCAAAATAACGAGTTCTTGGTTAGGCTTACTACACCGTGCAGAGTTTTCTCCCTTTTGAATGCGTTGCAAAAGCATAGTGTAGCGGATTCTCCGCTATTACAAGCAGAATATTTGCAGGCTTGTGAGCGCTCTATGTTCGTATGTTAAATCAATTATTTAGGTTCGGAGGGCAGGACGTAGGTTAATAGCTGCGCGTTACTATTCGTTTTTTATCAGCCCCGTCATTGAAGTAGAGCCATTCGAGTCGAAATGTCATAATTGAATTACCTTAATTTGAAAAGCCGCAGTGGGCGCCTGCTCCTCCATGTAAACCTGTTATTTGTATCTAATCAATGTAATCCGATTTGGCTGTCGCCGTAGTTACATATGGAATAATTCTTTAGTCTTAAATAAAAAATCTATCAAATTATAAAAAGTTATCAATAAATATTTCTTTAAATTATTGTGGTTTAAGAGGCAAAATTTTGAATATTAGGATTTGGTTGATCCTGTTATAACAAACTGATATTTTTATTGCTCATTCGTTGGTATTCTGACGAGTTGTCAACTTTAGTAACTTCTGAAATTAAATTACAGAGTACCAACAAAAGTTAATTTTTTTGTTGACCACTGAAATATACAATTAGTCCAGGAAGGACTATAGTTATAGCATATGTAGGCCTTAATCTAAAACTTAAAATTAATATAATACATGACATGGAGGATAGCATCCTCTCACTTATTTATTATTGTACTGGTGTAATCGTAAATCTGGTAGGAATATCTGAATGTTTAAATTTCGTCGTCTGGCGTCTTCGTCTTCGTTGACAAGTGAAGATGCAAGATCGTTTAGATGGTGGAGATTCTATTTCTGTATTTGATGTTGTGACTTGGTATCTACAGATCAGAGTATAGGAGTTTATTTGGGCTATAGTACGGCGCATTTACTACAACTACAAGAGCTTTATTCTGAAAGCGTTGCAAGATTTCTAAGCTCCAAAGAGATCCATATTGATTTTAGTAGAAACTTGTATAATAGGAGTTTATTTTCTATTAATATTCAGATTTTCTCTGTAGGATCCAGTACATTTGCTGGAATTTAAGTACGAGCTGCTTTCTTTTTGAGAATATGTGAGTACACCAGGTTAGTCTTCTATCAATACGGATGCCTAGTATTTGACCACTGTTTCTTGTAGCACTATGTCTCCATTTAGCCTGACTGGGGGATAGATGTCTTTCTTTAATTTGCATGTGATACGGACTGATTTGTTTTCATTTACTTTAGGCGCCATATTTTTAATCATTTTTCCAGTTGGTCCAGATGATTTTGTAGGTTTCTGGAGGCAATAAGACTTGGGTGTAAGGATAAGATTGCCGAATCATTGGAGTATGTAGCTGTCAGTGTTTATATAAATTCGGGTAGGTCTGCGACGTACAACAGATATAATATGGGGTTGAGAATATTTCCCTGCAGTACCCCAGATTGAATGGGATAAAATTGAGTATATTTAATTTGTAATGTTCTATTTGTGAGGTACGATTATAATAGGGTGCATCGTGGTCGAGAAAAAACATTTTTAAGTTTGTAGAGTAGGCTCAGATGCCATAGCTTGCCAAATATTTGACTTATGTCAATAAAAAGTGCAGAACAGTAACGTTTTCCTTCTAAGTCGTTGCTGATTTTTTACCAATTTATGCGCTTGTTCGATAATTCCAGATCCCTTACAGAAACTAAATTGATGAGAAAATATCAGTCTCTTTTCATCGATAATGAGCATTAGAGTGTAAGAAATAGTTTTTCAAGAACTTTGGATAGAAATGAAAGGGAGCTAATTGGACAATATGATGTTGCATCATTGGGGACTTTGCCAGATTTAGGAGTCATTGTTATTTGGCCCAATTTCCAGTGACAATCGAAATGGTTTAATCTAAGAATGTAATTGTAAATTTGTTTTATTGTTATGATGCTTTTTTGAGAGAGTTCTTTTAGTATTTTCCCGGTGATAAAATCATACCCGGGAGCCTTTTTTGGATTGATTTCTGATTTTATTATTTTTTCTACCTCATGGGTTTTGATTTTTTTGATTGAAAAGGCTATCTGTAGTTCTTTAATGCTTTCTTCTTCATCTGCTGTTAGCAAGGGAGAAAAGGACTGAAACACTGATGCGAGATGTTCCGCAAAAGTTGTAGCCATTTGTTTGTCCATTCTTGCTTAGGTTTGTCAGGTTTAATGTTGGTGTTTTTTTTTTATTTTTTGTATAGCTTTCCATGATGAGTAGTCCGTGGCTGCTGTTAGAGTGAGTTCTGTTAGATACTTTTAGATGCCTTGATTTTTCAGGTTTGTAACATTTTCTTGAGGTCTTTTGCTATTTTGTTGAATCTTTGTTTGTCCAAAGTATCTCTTGTTAGTTGCCACTTTTTGCGAGCTTTTCGTTTTTCTGCTAGTTCCTGTTTAGCCGTTATTGGGTATTCTTATTTTACATTAGTTTCAGTAAGATCTGGTGTTGCTTAACATGCTGCGCTTTGGATTATTTTTATTATGTGCTCTACGGTTTCCTGTATATCAAGTTCTGTTTTTAAGTATAAATCTAGAGGTAGTTGCTCATCAAGAAGTTCTCGAAAATAATTCCAATCCGTTCTTTTACTGACTAGTTGGGGCTTCTTGAATTTTTTAATTAAAATTAACGTGTGAAGAAGTCTATTAAGCCCAGTATCTTATTTCGATCGGTTGGCCAATAGGTGGATTCTTATGTTGATAGATAGCTTATATTGTTATTTGTCATCGTGCGCAGTAGTTGCCGTCTTTTTGTGGTTGTATCCTCAGTAGTATTTTTGGCGTTATAATCTCTGCCTCCTGGTGTGGCGGCCTTTCGCCCTTGAACCGTCCGTGTTCGAGGCGGTCTTGGCTTTGATATCTGCCGACACATTTTGGTTTCGCACACAAAACGAAATATGGGCTTTTTTTTCGGTCGGCCTGTGAGTCTGCGTACGTCGTCGGCGGCACCTTTTGAAACGCAAAGTGCTGTCGAATCAAAATTTCGCGCAAATTAATCCACCGCTAAGCCAGGCGCGAAGCCCGGCGATACTTTCGAACCGCAACCCGGCCAGTGCGGTCGTGTTTAATTTGCCCGCATCTAACTCCCCGCAAAGACAGGCACGAAGACATCACAGCACGGTGGCAACTAGGAAACCAACGCCGCTAAAGCCGAAGCCGATTACAGGTGAGCGATTTGGCTTTACTTATCGGTTGATATCGGTAGCCGCCCCATCCGCTTTCGCGCCTGGCCGTTTAAGGACGATTTGGGCCTCAGCGTCTTACCCTTCAAGACGGGCCGTATTTAGTCCCCATACCGCTCCACGAGGCACGGCTATTTACACGCCTGCTTCTCCACCTGCTATAAAGCTGCTTCCTGTTTTGAAGAATTTATTGTATTTGTCATATGTGATTTTTCCTGTGCTATCTTGGATAGTAATGTTAGTAGTTTGTATATTATTTTGTTTATGTTCTGCGTGATGCTTAATTTTGGAATTGTGATGTAACCTTTGTCGGTGAAATGGGTTTTTAATACTAATAGAATATCTGTGTCATAAATTTGCAAGAATAGTTTTGTTTCTTGTAAGTGTTGTCTCAAACTGTGTCATGATAACTGGGTTAAATTGATTATTGTTTGAGGTGTGTATTTCATTTAGGTTTTGAGCTGCTCGAGCGTATGTTATTCTTGGTTGGATTGGACTTGTTGATATTATTTTTCCTCTAAATTTTGGGTACATTTTTTGTCGAATCTGTTTATGCATAACCCATCCTTTGCAATTTTCGGGGTGTTTTTCGTTGCAATTTATACATTTGACGTTATCATCTTCCTCTTTTCTGGAGCATTCACTGGTTAAGTATACACCTGTGCATTTGGAGCATCTTGGGTTATTTCTGCAGTATGCAGTTCTTGGTATGGCGAAACATTTGGCAGCGTATACACTGAGGTATTTCACGTTTAGCACGTGGAGCTTCGAATATCACCTTCGTATTCAGCAGTAAGCCAATTTTATAGATATCTTTGTTGTTTTCATCGAGTTTAATACCAAGGAAATGTATTGAGAGACTTATGTTTATCGACTTTCGGTTTTGATATTCAAGATGTTCGTTGCCTCGTATTTTTTATCTTTTAGGCTAGATTTAATTTCTTTAAGACTAGTTGACGGGTGTATGTTCTTAAGGATTACGCGAAACCTTCTTTCGCTTTTTGGTTTGTACGTGTAAAATTCTGCATTTTTCCATAGCTTTCAAAAGGTTGTATCTTAACTTCGTCATTATATAATGTTTTTAAGATATGTTTATCTTTGGCTATGTCGTTAAGGAAATTTTATAAAACGAATGAAACGCCTGAAACGAATATTGGTGAGGCTTTGGTTTAGTACTTTTGTCTTCACTATCCATGGTTTTTCTTGTGAGTTGGATAAATCGGTTCCTAGTTTCTGCCTGTTCCCCAAGCTAGTTGTTTTGCTTATTAGTGATTTGGCGGGCCTGTTCGTATAAAGTATGTTTTTTAAACTTGTTCGACATTGATTTTCGAAATTTGAAGAGGACATATGTATGATCTTGTATTTGAGATTGTGTAGAGGCTGGCTGCTATATATTACAGTATTATGTGGGTAAATTTGTTGCGTCGACAATGGCTGAAAGTATGACAGATTTGTTGGTATTTGTGCATTTAATTCTCCGTGCATATATGTGTTTGTTGGAGGCGGTGCATATTGCACATAGTTTGGCGCGGAATACATGAATGTATTCTACCTTGGAATATATAATAAATAAAATACTAATAACAAAAATGTAAGCCTGATCTTAAACAGCAGGTAAAATTTTAAGCGTTTCGGGTACTGATATCACGCGGCACGAGCTCACGTCTGTTCGCTTCGAAACACAAATAGTGAGTAAAAGTTAAATTATCCTCATTCAACTGCTTGTTCCATTTTAAAAAGGAAGCTAGGAAGCAGATGAAAATAAGCACTAAAAAGCAAAGAAGGAAGAACGTGTCTTGTAGCTTTTTGCATCCAATCCCAAGTGATCCTCTAGAGATGTAGCTAAAAAGATAAAAATGTCCCAGTCTAAACGTCGATTAAAGAAATTGAACGAACATTTTTAACGAAATATGAATGCGTGGTGATAGATGACGAAATTTAGAGTAAAGCAAACTTCAAGCAAATTTTGGTACAAGATATACTAGAAAATCTCGTAAAAATGCATCAGAAGATTGTAAACTAAAAAAATGGTAAAAATTCACAAAAAAATACTTGCTTTGGTAAGCTATTTGCAGATGTCGAAAAAGAAGCTGGTCATTCATCACCACGGGTACAACAAATCAGAAAATTATAAGAAAGAATACTTGCAGAAGCGAATTTTTCTATTTATACAAAAACATACGCCACATCCATTGTTTTGGCCGGACTTATCGAGTTGCCATTAATGGAGTTGTGTTCCCAAAGACCGTAATCCCCTGCTTTAATAGGGAATAAGGTAGTAGTCCCAGTTTGTATCTTGATTAGGAAATGCCGGTTAGACAAGTACGACTTGAGTACCTGAAAAAGATTGATTGGGAGGATTGTTTTCAGTTTGTACAGTAATCCGTCATGCTAAACCTTCTCAAGGGCCTGGCTGAAGTCAATAAATGCTGCAGAGCAGAAGTTTTTGGTTTCTAATCTTTATTTATTTGGCCTACAATTCTATTTGTTCTATTGTAGAATGTTGTTCCCGAAAATCAAACTGATGGTACGGGACTAGGTTTTTGTTTGCAATTATTGGCTTAAGCACAGCGTTGCATAATGTGGCCTAGAGGACTATTCCATTGAGTAGGTCGTAACCAGGTGATTTATTGCATTTTACGCTTTTAATTGTATTTCTTTTGTTTTGAAGGGTTTACTTAGTAAACGCATGTAATATAAAACCGTTACATTTCTTACTCTTCCTCAAGGGTAGTTTCTAAGAGGTGAAGTTCGAAGACTTTTTGTAAATTAGTAGCAAATAACAGGGCCTTATCAGGAATACTTCTCGTTCAAGTTCTATCTTCTGTGTTGTAGAAATCTTTTTAGTTTCCGTGTCATCTTTCACAAAAGAATAGTCAGAAGCTTCTGATGGCGAGAGATTTTCCAGGTATTGTTAAATTGATTGGTTTTTCAGTTGGTAGTAAAATCTTTGAACTTAGGTGTAGCTCTATTTGTCAATTGCAGCTCTGGTGATTTGCCATCGTTTAGTGAATTTCCTTTTTTGTGCAATTTTATCTTTAACAAGTATTGGGCAATTATCTATTCTTGGTGGTTTCATTCCTTCTAGGAGTTGCTTCTTAGGCTGCTTCTTGGATTACTTGCTTAAAGTGTTCAACAGCATTCTTTAAATCTTCCTCCGTATCTAGTGGTATTTCTATCGTCACCAAGTTTTCTACTATATCTTTGAAATAGTCCCAATCAGTTTTTGGTTACAAAGACAAGGTGGTTTTACTATTAAATTGAGACAGGGTTTAACTTGAAGATAATTCAAGTTAATGTTTTTAATAACGTGGAAGTCCAAGAGGTCTAGGAATTTGGTTGCGTCGGAGGGCTAATAAGTTGGTTTACCAGTGGAAATAAAGTGTAAATTATTTGCCGTTACGGCTTTCGATAACTCTCTTTCCTTTGTTGTTGTTGATCTGGAAGCCCATTGTGTATTCTTGGCATTATAATCGCCTCCGGAAATAAAACAATGCCCTAGTGTACTAAAATAATGCTCATATTGCTCTTGTTCGTTGACATCCCGCGGTAGAGAGTAAACGGCGAAAAGTGTTAGAGGTCCAGTTCAGTCTTCAATTACAACTGAAGTCGCTGAAAAATGAGCTTCGCAATATTTGTTTAACTTAGTTTTTAATGATAACGGCTGAATCAGCGTGCGCTGTTCCGTCGTTGAGTAACATATATAGGTGGTGTAATTATGAATCTTTAGGTAGCTCCTATCGGTAAATCCGGCCTCTGAAATCAGCATAACGTCAATGTGATGTTGTAGAAACGCTTGAACTTCGAGTCCGTTCCGATTCTTCAAGCCCATTGGCGTTTCATTCGGCAATCTTCAGGAACTGATCCATTATGAAAGCTTTTGAGACAGTGGATGTTAAGATATGTATTTAAAATAGTTAGCATTAAGATTGAGCGAATTACAGAAACAAATGTAAAAATACAGACCAAAAATAAAAAGGATTTTTAAATTTAAAAAAATATTTGAAAAGTTGTAGATGAAATTGAGGCGCAGTTATGCGAAAAGTGATCGAGAATTGTGCAAACAGTTAAATGATCCCTGGAGAACATTTGTCAAATACCCTACTCCAAATTTAATGGCAATGTTTGCCCTAACGACTAATAAATAAATAAAATGTTTTTTTCGGAATTAAATCCAGTGCTTCGTTTGGGACGCTATTTTTCTTTGAATATAAAAAATACTGTTCTTTCTGAATCAGCCATTCATATTGAATACATTTGAAGACCTTTTTGTCATTTTTTACAATAAGCAGTTGGATTTCTCTGATGGGATTTCTTCCATAGCTATATCTATACAAACATGCCTTGCATTCCAATGAGCATAACAGTAAAACAGTAGGAACGGCAGCAATTTTGAAAATTGTCATACAAAAAATTTAACAGCAAATATATTTTACCAAAAATGCGTGGTTACTACAAATGAATTTCTAATCCATCGGTTCTACTGATACGATGCGAATCTATCGCGCGGCATTCACAACTGACGAATTTCCCCGGAGCCCGATATTGCAAAATTGTTCTCCTTTGTCGGCGCGCGCGGGCGTGTGGCCCCTGCGTAATCCATTACGGCATTCCCAAATTGGCCCGCCGTTAAAGGCGGGATTTTCAAAACAATTCGCCCTTTGTGCGACAATCATAAAGAACTAATGCGACCTGAAGGCCGTTTCGCTCGAACGTGACGGCCGCCGATCCGCTTTGACGCTCTCCACCGCCCGGCTTTTTAATTACGGCACTTCTCCGAGCGGGGTCAAAATGCAGGGGCGATTAATTTGTCGCCCGCCGGCTTCACTGCTGTGACGTGCGGGGCGAATATTTGCTCGACAACCTGTCCTCAAGCAGTTCGAAGGAAACAATTGATAAATGGCGTTTGCGAACAAATAACTGGCCATTCTTTTTCCGCAAACCGTGCACTCAATTACGCTGTTCAAGACGCCTCAGATTGTCAGTAAGTGATGTTGCGGGGCTGTATTGGGTGCAAAGCAAGGACAAAACAGCAGCACAAACATTGATCTTTCGGCCTTTGTCTGGAAGGAAAATGTTACGTATGTTTAATTATTCGTTCAAATACATTTGGAACGACGGAAAAATAGTGCAAAAAGCACTCTATCAAATTAAGTGAACACAAAAGTTTATTTTTTATTGTAAATTTCTATCTGTGCGTTTTGTCAATGATTTTGACCAAAAATATTATACAAAATCAAACGATAAAGTGAATCGGAAAACAAAAATATGTTGCAAGATATTTTTATGACCATTACTTTCTAGTCGATATACAGTAAAGTGAAAAAGTTATGTGTTCTTTCTTTCTAGGGTCTTGTGGATCGGTTTATTTCAGCACAACTGTTTTCTACAAATCGTAAGAAATACCCACGATAGAAACAGATAGCGTAACTTTAACTACCGATAAAAAAAGCAGAAGCCTTCGCAATTCATCTCGGAAATACTTTTACTCTAATAATCAGCAGTTTTCTTTTATTGCAAATTTTGTTGAAAACTATGTGCTAATGACATTCAATCAACTTCTCCCAGTTAATTAGCTCACATCATAAAAAGCTTATCTTCTAAAAAAACACCTGGTCCCGATCAAATCTCAAGCAGAGTCCTAAAAACCCACCCAAAAAATATATATCCTTTATATCATCTATATTCAAAGTCATTTTCCTAAAGTATGGAAACATGCTCATATCCTACTTTTTCAAAATCAGGAGAAAACAAAAAAGAGTTAAGCTATAGACCAATCAGTTTATTGCCCACTCTTCCCAAAATCTTAGAAAAAGTAATGTACTCCAGGCTAAACTCTGAAGTCACGCATAAAAACATATTTTTTTATTTGGATTTAGAAGATGATTTTCCATAATTCACCATCTTCAAGCAACAGGCAAATTTTATTGAGGTGGATTCAAAAAACGCCGCTACACAACAACACTCTTCTTGGACTTAACTCGAGCTTTTGATCGGATTTGGCTGCATGGTCTTAAATAGAAACTTAAAACAAGTTTATCCACCTACTTGCAAGCTATCATTTCCTTTTTTCTCGATAAACACAGCTTCTGTGTTTCAGTACATAAGGAATTATCGGCAAATAAATAAATAACAGCTGGATTACCGCAAGGTGGTGTGTTAAGCCCTCTTTTGTTCAACATATGCATACATGATATTAAAACTAACGTAGCAAGCTTAGCTATGTTTGCAGGTGATACTGTGCTACTAACCCAAGACGAATTTCTAAGTTCAGAAATTTCAAGATTATTAAAAGGTGCAGAGTCTACCTCTAAATGATTATATACCTGGAATCTCCCAATTAATCATAATAAGAGTGTGGCAAAAATATTCACTCTACGTAAAATATAAAATTGTACATTAACCGTACCACCATTTCCTAGAAAAATTACGACTAACCTACAAAGTATCTTGGCTTTTATCTTGATACTAAATTAACACTTTTTTTTAGCCTTTTGTGGTGTCCAGTATTGAGCATAGGCTTCCCTTTTTGGGGGATTTTTGACAATTAATCGCCATGCTTGCCGGGTGGGTTGGCGAGTGGATAGGGTAGAAATATACTTTACGACCGCCAAAGGTCTTTGTATGATGGCCGGAGAGCATTAGATGTTTGTCATTGCCGGGGTTCGAACCCGTGCCCGCCGCGCGCCAGTTTGGCAGGGCGAGGCCTTTACCTCGCAGCTGTCGTGCTCTCGATAAATTAACATAGAAATTGCATATCCTGCAAAAACTAAACCAAGGATGCGCAAGACTCTCTCAACTTTTCCAAATAATAAACAGAATGTCGACGTTTAAAACAGAATGCACGTTATTAATATACAAATCACTAATAACATAAATGGTCATGTATGGCAGTATATGGGGAAATGATGCAACATGCCATTTAAACAATATTAAAGTGCTCCAAAATAAAGTTATTCGAATAGCTGCGGATGTCCCTTGGTTCATAACAAATGACCAACTTTACAGGCACTGAAACTGTAAAAGAGTATATTAAATCAACTATCAAAAGATTTCATCGGAACATCAACATCTGCAACAGTACTCAATTATACAATTTGGGAAAACGCTCCATTCACACGAGAATAAAACGAAAACTTTCACAAGTAACTTTTTGGACCAACGCGAGGGAAGCTAAAATTGGAAACTGTCTAAACATGGAGTGAAGGGAACCCTCTACTCAATCATTTTATTGTATTATTGTTTTTTTTTTACTGTTAACTCTCCCATGCATAACAGTATTTTTGTTGAGCTAGCAAAAACATATTAAAAAAAAACTGTTTTCTCTATTTTTTTGCTTTCGGTCAGTTTTTTTTATTCGGTCTTTTATTATTTTGGGTATATATTGTAATCTAGAACTGCTTAACGTGTTCTTTCTATTTTGTCTCTTCCATTAACTTTTCTAATAGCTTCTTATTTCATATTTTGTCAATCCATCTTACTTTTGACATTGTTCTGTTGCACCATAATTCAAATGCATGTAGTCTTCTTTATTCGCTCTGTGCAATTGACTTGGTTTCAGCACCGTATAGCTCAATTGAAGTTCATATGAATTTGTTTTTTCCTGTCTAAAGATATTTTAAGGGATGTTAGTAATTACTTTTCTTGAGTAACATTAATTTAGTTAGTTGTAATTTACATTTATCTCTTTTGCGTCTTCTGTCTTTAGTTATGATGCTACCTGTATAACAAAACTCTTCTTTTTCCATTCAGTGTTGCTTATATGTTCCCGTGTCTCAGATAGATCTCCACACACCATTGTTTTTGTTTTATAGACCAGGAAAGTTAGCACATTTTCCATCGAAAGTTAGAACTTTAGGTGATAATTCTTGTAACACTTTCCCACTGATCAAAACAAACCCTGGAGCTTTCTTGAGGTTAGTGTGTCGTGAAATTGTATTTTCAATTTCACTAAGTTTAATGTTTTCGGATCGGGATGTCTATTTGGTAAGGTGTATTAAGAAATTCCAGAATATTTTATTCGTGTTGTGTGGTTTGAAAACAGTTGTTAGGAGGTCTGAAAATACTAAGGCCTTTTGTTTGCTGCTTCTGGATACTTGGGGTCTTTTAGTTTCCTGGTGGCTTTCCATAAGGAACATTCGGTCGTTTCTGTTGCAGACAAGTTACTTCAGTAATCCTGGATATATTCATTCTTTGGTTGTGTTAATAGATGCTTCAATTCTTTTGCTGCCTTATTGAATTTATTTTTAACGTTCTCAGCTCTTGTAATTTGCCATTTTTTTAAAACTTTCTTCGTTCTTGGATCTTTTGTTTAACTATCACAGGGAATTTTTCTTTGAGCGTTACCTGATTGTGGTCTAATCTTGCACTCCAAACTGAATTTTGCACTGCTTTTATGAAATTGATGACTGCGAAATTAAGTTCTTCTGGTGTTTTCAGAGGCAAATCTAAGTTAATTAGTTTATCTAACGTTGTTATATACACTTACGAGTTAGTGTGCCTGCTGTACAATGTTGGTCGTTTTTGTTTTTCTAATATTGAGGAACGTAAAGTAATTATTATCGGTGAATGATCATACGAATCCGCCTTGAGTTTCCTTATCTGGAATTCTTTTTTTATCTGTGGGTCAGTAGAACCTACCTACTGGCCCATATAGTTCTCTCCCTTTTGTTGTTGTAACGCATGATCCCAAATGTTGATGCTTTGCGTTCCAATGGCCTCCAGAGATAAATTTATTTTTCTAAGGTCTAAAATAGTGTTCATACTACTCCTCCTGTTATTATGTTTAGTTGAACAGTAGGTTGCCGATATATTTAGGGTTCCTCTATGATCTTTGAGTGCTACCGTTGTTGCTTGCAGGTATTCTTTATTGTTACTCTGGTATTCTAATTCACGATGCTCGATGCCTTCTCTGATAACGACTGCTGTACCTCCATATGCAGTACCATGTCTAGCGCTATATATGTGGTATTGTAATGTGACTTTTTTGGGTGAAGTGCGTTTTTAATTTGAGCATGATATCTATATCCATCATAATAATAATAATTGGAATTTTATATTGGGTAATTTTTTTATAATGAATTTTTTATTGTTTTCGTCACATAATGAAGGCTCTATAAAAGCTCAACTTAAAAGTCTTACATTGGAAGCCAATTCGGGATGAGAATTTTATAAGACCGTTATCTCCCCAATAATAATATACGCTTGCCACTTCTAGGGTTATCGAGCTACAACCGACATAAACAAGACGCTTTGTAGAACATTACGAACAACGTTCTCCAGAGAGAGTTCATCCAGCATTGAAAACTACATACTCTTCAGCAAGTACGAGCTGGACAAAGGCACCTACCGAAAATCCCGAAAGATTCTGATTCTTCCGCAAAGTGGTACGGGGACAGCCAAACATAGTTCAACTACTAGCTATTCCGGATCTCTGGCAAAGAGACCCTCAAAGTCGCCACAAAAATCAACGTCAACATATTAGTTACCAATTGGTTAGTTCCAAATTAATTTTGTCGATTTGTTTGTATCTTTCTATATATTTAAGCTATTTTAAACTCTAAAATTTCTTTGGTGCATTTACATTTACAAATTTTAATTTTCAAGTAGCTATTTTGTCTTAAATTGCAATAGGATCTCACGTTAAGTTGATTTATTTATTTATTGATAATTCCAATTGTTTATTCTATTAGTCTCATTTCTGGCAAGTCACCTTTGACATCTTCTATTTCAGATGAAATACTCTCTGCTAAATAGAAGCATCATTAGCAGAGATGTGACAAGTTTGATCAAGAAGGGTCTATGATACTTAAAGTTGTTAGTTTATGATTAATTCTACTTTTGAAATTGCTCTTACACCAGACCTGTAAACTCTAGTAGGACAATTTGTCCTGAAGTTTAGTTGTAATATTAATTTTATAATAAAAAATATCTACTTACCTTTCAGATTCATTTATTTTTCACATTTCCAGTATTGCTGTGATATTTTGAATTTTCTGGAAAATCGTCTCTGCAAATAAATATCTGATAATCTAAAAAAAAATTAAAACTATTGAAAACTTGTAGATGTAATCAAACAAATAGAGAGATTACTTAGTCAAATAAGAGTTTTATATGTGTAAAAATGATGATTTAATTGCTTCTGAGATTATTACCATCACTTTTTGATGTATTGGATGATTAACAACAAGTCAAAATTACAAAGAGTTATTGACAAGCGTGGTAACTCCGCCCGCCTTATATTTCCCTTAATGCGCAGCATCACAAAACAAATGCAATAAATCGCGCGTTTTAGGAGCTACGCGGCGATAATTACGCCTTTAAGAACTACAATAAATCTCGCGGAAATTAAATGCAAATTTCTTAGGAAAATGATCTACATAATTATTATTAAGTCTTGACCGAAGTTCTCTGTGCACACGGTTTCCCGGAACTTCCCCTAAATAGGAGATTTATATGATGCGCGCGAATTTTTAAAGGCGCCTTAATTGCGCAATTAAAACTTCGCCAAATTGTTTCTTGTTGCCGTATAATTCACTGGGACGGTTCGGAGAGGTGACAATGGAGGGTAATAGATGGCATCTTTAATTTGCGCCGGGCTGGACGAAATAAAAGGCGCCGGTAATAAACATCCTTTAATAAATCATTTACACATAAATAATACTTTGTTTAAACATCAATGTCAAACAAACGCTGAGTTACTGGACTTAAATATAAAAAGTATAAAAACGTACAAACAACGCAAGGATTGTAAGTTACCATAAACTAACACAGTGGTCCCATAAAATCGCTTACGCCTCACGACCACACCGCTCTTTGAATTAGCCACGACTGGTCGACGATTGGTTTTCGAATTTTGGGTTTTCCATAATAATAACTTGGAATTATTTTATATTACCTTCTATATTTTATTATAAAAACACCAACTATTTTTTGAATATTAAAAATAATATTTTGTAAACTTTATTTCTAATCAATATTACCTGCTATATTAACAATAAAAGGCTATAAACAACGTTTGCAATAAATATCTCGAAACAAACATTGGCTTTTTATTTTTTATGTGCAATAAAGCCCCTTCCAAAATCTCCAATTTCCATTTCTATTTGATTTTATTGTAACATAAAATTGCCATATACTTTGACATCGTGCATTTGCTCAAACGCCTTTCATTAACGAAGTTTGTGGAGAGAGGGAGTATTATAATACAGTTCTAGATAATTATTAATAAATTATTAGCTGTAGTTTTAATTATTATTATTAAATATAAATAATAGAAGTACTGAGTTAACCAAAGGGTTTATTTTTAATTACTTTTTGCTTAACCATGAAATTCTTTACTGCAAATATAATGTATTTTAATTAAAAGTTTTTTTATTAGATACATAAAATTTGTGTAGCAGCCTTGCACCGCAGCCACATACATTTCTCATTATACAAAAATTTCTTAATAGAGTTTTTTGTCCTTGTTTTCGAGATGTGGAGGATCGGAGTTGTTATTTACCCATACGCGTCCTAGGGCTAATACGCTGTATTAAATTAATATAGTCACTTGTTACTCTGAAACAACTTTAAGCACTATAGGTGGAGTTAGGATAAATAAAGAGGACCCGATTAATTATTTGACGGCAATAAATGATTAATGTGTGCTAATCCTCTCGCTTAATACAGCGTGATAGCCATAGTAAGCCTGTGAGATAAATGACAACCTCGAATTCCATGGGTGGATTACGTGAAAAATTTATTCTAGTCCCAAAGGGCATCTTCTTCCTATAAATAGTTGAATATATGGTATAAATCATCTGAAAATTTTGTAAAGACTGGTAGTAACATTAGCAAACTGCAATGAAACAATTAAAATGACAAAAAAATAAAAAATATATTTAAAAATTATTGGAATATAAAAATATGTAGAAATACTAAACTATTTAAAAGTTAACAAAACGTACCTGTAATGTTAGGAAAATAATTAGTTGATTTTCATAAAATCTCTTTAACTTTTGCTATAAAAATATGCAACAATGTAATCCATTGCAACTTCATTATTTGGAAATGCAGTTTTGGTTATCAACAAATGTTTAGGTAAGCTACTAAATCTGTTCCTATTTTACTACAATTTCCTTTTTCGTTTATTAATTCTTCACTTTCGTTTTATTTTTTCGCGGTCCTTTCCACAACAATCTGTGAGTTATGCAAACAAGCTACCCACATCATTTTTTGGGTTTTTATTATTTTCTAAACGAATTATACACTACTTGACATAGTTCGGTTTAGGTACGCAAATAGAGAGGACTTGTATTATTAATTTTGCGTTTTGTCTAATAAATATCAAATTTGCCGGTATTGCAAAAACCATAAACAATTTTCGCAACCGAAGCGTGTTGATTGAGCCTGACCTGCAGCTCCTACCGCCACAGTCGCCCTTTTGAAAGGAAGTTGGAAGTTACGGCCTTTTTCCCGGTTTTTGGAGGAATGGAACCCTCCCAAATGCCACTATAATGGTTCAACTACCACTAGTATTGATATTGGACCAAAGTCAGATGTATAACGGCTAATTTCAAGTAATTTTTTAGTACAATTACAATAAACACCACTAGAAAACAACAATAACTGGAAAATAGTCACCTATAAAAGGGTTAGAAACCTAGACGAAATGTAATTCCAAAATAAGCACTCTAAAGAGAATGAATATTGGCTTAGTCCGCCTTCACCACTAAATATGAAGGACGGCGACATGCAACAGAAAACAAACGCAAATTAAATGTAAACTAAATTTGAAAACCTTTCCCAAAAAGAGCCCTTACTGAAAATAAACCGAATTTTACATCTACAAATTAAAAGAAGAAAGGAGCTACACAGTAGTGTTAAAAATCTCCATAATTCTAATGACAGTGAAGAGATCTAAGCTGAAATTAAGAAATTAGGACAACAGGTCACAAACATTTTGAACATCAAATAATACCGAACCAAGCTCCTCTCCCAATGTTCTATGTTGTGCTAAAACCAGCCCCCACTAACAAATACATTTTCAATGTAGCAATGTAAAATTGATTTTCGAATCCCCCAAGTCACAAAGAGACATACCACAGTGTATAAGATGTGAAAGATACGGGCATACAAAAAGTTTGGTCAGCTACCTCAAAGATGTGTAAAATGCGCAGGTGACCGCCTTATAAAACAATGCCAAACAAAAAAATCCAATGATGTCCGCCGTGTTTTGAACAAAACCATAGTCATGATTTTATCCAAGCAGTGAGACCTCTTATCCGGTGCATGTTTCTCCCAAATATGTAGTAAAAGTAGAACAATTTGCAGAATTTTAGAACCCCAAGCTAGTGATTTATTGCGGGCGGAAATTATTATGCTAAACATATTGATTGCGGCTCCAGAATCATAATGGCAAAGGGGCCAGAATTAAGATTGACCTACGGATTTAAACCGGTTGCTACATCTGTTGATAGGCGCTTGATTACCCTTACCATTAAAGATCATAATACAAGAATAACTCCTAACCTAAGCGATAGACATACAAACTGGGATACCTTCAAATGCCTAGTAAGTGAAGCGCCAACCTTAAATATTTTTCTCAAGTCTGGCAGATTGGAAAGGAACTCCAAAGAAACCAAATGTCATACTTCCTGATTGACTTTTACTAATTAAAAAAGTTTAAGATAAAAGAAACTCCAAAGAATCTAGCAGACTACGTACACCGGAAAGCCAACAACTACTTAACACGGCAACACGTGAGCTACAAGAACTACTCAGCAAAAATAAACATGATTGTACCGAAACATTTTTAGAAGGTCTTTGACCCGCCGCAGTCGCTAGGTATTCCCTCTGGAAGACAACGCAAAAACCAAAGTAAGTAAAAAGTTCTTTTTTATCTATTCGTAATCTCTAAGGTTACTGATCAAGAGGCAATAGAGGCAAAACAAGTGTTTCTGTTGAATACTTAACAGAAGCTTTCCAACCACACCTCCCAGAGAAAACCCCAAGGAAAAGACAACCTCACCCAAAAATTAGAGTTGTCGTACCAAATAAGTTTAAAACTACCTTAAACCATAAAAAGGCTCCGGACCGTGACTTAATAACTTGTAAAATTTTCAAAGAAAATGGTTAAAAATGGAGTATTACAGCAAATTATTCCAAGTTCATCTATGAAACCTTTACTACGCATAAGGGGACCTGCCTTCCGGTACAGATAAATAATAGTCCTCTACCCCAAAAAGAAGTCAAGTATTTTGGGTTATATCTCGACAGAACACTCAGGTGGCTCAAACAGTAGGGAATAACTTTATCCAAGATGTACTGATTACTGGGACGTAAATCCAAGCTCTCAAGAGATAGCATACTTCTCCTATATTAGACTATACTTAAATCAGTTTGGAGTTATGGGGCACAGCTATCAATTCCAATATTCAAATTCTAGAACGCTTCCAATCAAAAGTGTTGCGTATGAATGCGAACGTGTCCTTATTTGTGTCTAAAGCGGCTATCCGTAGTGACCTACAAGTTTAGCAGTGAAAAAAAGTCGACCATTACAGTGTTAAATATACTCACTTAGAGCACATCCTAACACTTTAGCAACGGACCTTATAGTTCCTCTAAATCAAAACAGAAGATTTGCCTACCAGAATCTTTATTTAAATATTAAGTTTAAATATACTTTTATTTTTAGTTTTAAGGTTTAGTTTGTAAGTTTTTTTTGGACCAAAAAGCCACAAAAGATTTATAGGTCGACTGTTACAGAAGCAGATTACTCTGTATACTTTTATGTGTCTAAATAATTAGCCCGAACTATTTACTAAATGTACATGTACATTAATTAAAAAAAATTTTTAAGCAAAATGATTTTTGGGTTAGGGTCACTAATTGACCCCGCGTGGTTATTAGCAGTATAATTTATTAAATACTGTTTACTGTTATCTTGCTATAGCAGGCATATGCTCAAAAACTTGTTAGAATTCGCAGCAACCTTTTCTAGCACACATGTATGTAGGAACGTTGCTTACAAGTCTGTTACAACTTGTAAATATTAAAGCCTATATTTTAATTAAAAAGTATGATTAAAGTTTAATTGCGATCTTCAAAGTAAAAACATTTCTGCTAACGGTTTTGCCAATGAATTAAATGTGAATAATCATCTTAAATTAAACTTATTCCTAAAAAAATCAAGCCGGATAACATTTATGTAAATAGTTATTTTTGTAAGGTAAAACTAAATGAGTTAAATTTCCTTAATCGATTAGCAATAGAGTAAATTACTTAAAGAGCTTTTCAAAGTTTATTTATAATATTAATCATCATAATCACACAGCCGTTAGAGTCCACTGCAAGACGTAGGCCTCTCTTGAATTTTGCAGTTTTGCAATTCAATAGGGATTTGGCAATTAAACGCTACGTTTGGCGAGTGGATAGGGTGTACGGAGGATGTAGATTGTAGGTAGAATTATGATTAGGACACGATTTTTCCCGGTGTTAGAGACGGGGAAAAGTCGAGGCTCGCGTGGGCAGGGTCGCCTCCCTGAAGTAGATCTATCCTCTATTGGGGTCATGGAGAAATATCTACCCGCTACCCTATTTATAATATTAAGAGGTAATAAATTGGGAGTTCTATTAACAAAAATGGAAGTGTGTATGGAGAACAAAAGCTACTGAAGAACTAACAATAGTACTAATTAATAGAAGAAATAAAATTAAAAGGTCCCAGAAATTAACACAAAACTTGGTGCTATCCTTGATAAACCAATAACCAATTGAAATAAACCAATCTACATGAACAAAACAAATAAACTAGTTTAAAATTGGCACTTGAGTACCAACATTGGACAACAGAAGAGTGGAACATGGTATTACGAACTGACAAATCTATGTTTGAGATTTTTAGTTTACGTCTTGGAAATCAAGTATTTGTAAGACAGTAAAAAGTGAGTACTGGAGCAATGTACTACTGCTATTGTTAAACAATGTTCACTAATAATCTGGAAATCTTATAAGTTTTGATCTTCTGGAAGCGAAGCTTTGGGTCATAATTTTGTGTTGTAACACGAAAATAACCAAAACAGGCTTATAAAAAGTGCAAAGAATATTTACAAAAAAAAATTATTAAAACTATATAATGATTTCTTTACAGTCCATATTTAAATTTTATAGAGCTACTCTTTATTAATAATAAAATATCTGTTACTTATTTGTGAAATAAACTGTAAATACCACATCAAAACAATCGTATAATTGAATCACCTGTGAATTACCATCACGAAAAATGAAAGAGATCATACAGACAAAAATAAAATTTACTTGAATTAATATTGGTGTAAAAAATATTTACTTGAATGTGCTTAAGTACAAGATACATATTTTAAAATTTTCATTCATAGTCTCCAATTGAGGTCGCCCAAATATAATTCACGATTGATTCCTTTACGATATAATCGTAACTCTAAACTAAAGTGTCAATTATATATAACACCAATGTAGAAAATCAACAAATAAGAACATTTAGTAACAATCAAATTCCTACTAAGTCTTAAGCATCCAACTGCCCGCAACAAACTTATTATTGCCATAGTACAACCAGCATACGGCAAATATGAAATTAGGAATCTACAATAATATGATAATAAAAGTAATGATAAAGCAATATCAGGTAGTAACTTATATAGAAAAAAAGCAAACAGTTACAAAAGCAAATGATGGTAGATTTGCTTCTCTAACAAATAAAAGTGTAAACAACAAAACTACAATGGATGAACAAATTCCAAACATCCTTCTATCAGCACCTATTTCTATTTATAAAGTAGCAAACATTAAAAAATGAAAGAAAACCCATCGATTATCACAGAAGAAGAAACATATTATTGCAAGGCATTGATGATACTGTTACAATAAACGCACTTTTTCCAGAAACATACGGAAAACTAATAAAGCACCTCAACGCAGAAAAATAGTTTGCTTTATCAGATAAAGGAAAACATTACTGAACGAAGGCATAAAATAAGAAAGTATACAGTGTCAGCAATATTACATATATTAGGCGAAAGTAATGTCAAGCCTTCCAACAAAAGGATTAGCATACAGTATATTTCAACTATATGGTCGCACATAATTCGAACCTACGTCTTAAATGTAAAGAAACATCTACGAAATGAGCCTCCTGCAAACTATAAAGAATACACCGTGTAGAAACTTGCAAAACGAATGGGGCAATTCAGGTAATAATGTAGCAACAGCAAAAAAATACTCGGCAAAGAATAAAAGGTAAACTGTTTTATGCAGTTAACCTTCAGAGTTACCTCCATGTAAAATCATCACGAAAATTTAGGAACACATCGAAGCACTTTTTTCAACGAACTTAAAACCATGTTTTAACGAGTATTTAGTTAAAACAATATGATGCTGATCTCAAAATATAATTCTAGAAAAATTACTGGCGGAAGAGCAGTAGTAATTATTTGCAACACAATATCTCACCATAAATTACCGGAATATCAAAGTGATAAAATATAATTTGCAATAATTTATGTTAAATTTTGGTTCGTTAATATCCCAGTAATCTACAGCCTACCACAATGAAAACTAACGATTATGAAACATTATTTTACTAAGAGACAATTTCACTATTGGAGGTAACTGAAATGCAAGACATACACACTGGGGTTCAAGGCTAACCATCACCAATAAATGAGAGTTGATAAGTGCTATTTTTATTAATAATTGTTCGTATAACTCTACTAAAGAAACAACAGATTTGCTAACGGGTCCAATCAGTCTTCGACTTACTGGACTTCTGCGTAAGTAAAGTGAAATCAAATAGATTATACAATTGCCACTACTAGCCACATTATGAATGGATTTACAGCTCCAAAATCTAATGTTCAGCATTAACCAACTTAACAAAACTGATAATGCTACAAGTAACATTTTGTGTTTCATCCAAGAAGCATTTCAGACATTCACTCCTATAACAGCACGATAAAATAAGGCAAAAAACAACATTTTTTTATTCATAAGGGAACTGATAATAAAGAATTTGAAATTCCATTGACAAAAGCGAATACAATATGCCAACAAAAGAAACACAAAATGCAACCCTTGAGTCTTATATCACCAAAGAAAGATTGTTACAAAATTTAAAAGACCCATAGCACACATTGTACTATTAGGAAAGCTGGAGAAGAACAGACCACAAAAATGCCTCAATATTTTCTGAAAATCTCTCAGAAATATGTAAATTTAAACAACAATGACCTTGTGTCCTATGACTTTGCTGTTAAGCAAGAGATTAGAAAATGCGAAATATATAAAGCAGCAGGGTTTGATCTAATAACAGGAAAAATTTTCAAACAACGTCTTTGGAAACTATTAGTACTGTTAACTACTATATACGGTAATATGCTAAAGCTAACCTACTTCTCAATAATTTGGAAATTTGTCCAAGTAATTATAATTTCTAGACCAAGGAAACTACCAACTGTTATTATTTTACACCGCTCAAGATTATTGTTAAAAGGTATGAAAGCAAAGAAATACAAATACATTAAATTGAATTCTAGGAAAACTATTTAACCATTCAATAAAGGATCAACGAAATAGTGACAACTCATAAAGAGTAGATCTATGCATAGGTATTTTTCTTGAATTAAAATAGGCTTTTGGCTGTGTCTAATATTGTGGTATAAAAACAAATTATTTAACCTACAACCTTTTACCTCCTTCTAAAATTTCGCCTTACCTATCGATTTTTTCTATAAAATTAGGGTAGTGTTTTAGGTCCCTTACAATAGATATTTTTTAGCTTTGGTGTCCCTACTAGAAGTAATACAATACTTATCATTTTTGCAATAACAATGCTATAATTTCCCCAAATTAAAACACTCAACTGCCCTCTGAAAATTTGCAACACCACTCTGATGTTTTGAAAAATGGTTTAACATATAATAAACAAAACTAAATAAGGAAAAACAGTTCACATAACTATTATAACTTGGCATATTAACTGCGTTGAAGTCCCAATAAATGAAACCGCGCTACCAATAAAAGAGAAGGTAAAATAGTTAGGAATAACCCTATATAAAAAACACAGGTCAACTTCAAGAAGAAAATTATAGAGATAGAAACTATAACACAGAACTAGAATTAGGTCGGCGAATTTTTTTCAATTGGAAAAAATCTTTCCAAAGTTTTGTTTTGTTAACTTTGTTGTTATGTAGTGAAAATTGTGTTATACTATTTTTATTTTTAATATTTCAGTGTTCTAATAAATGTCTTTCTTAATTGCTAAAAAGTATTTTATTTGGAACTTTTCAGTGAAATTTCATCTGTTCAATAAAATATAATAATCTACATTTAAACCAAATGTCGGTCCACGAAAAACTACGATAATTCTTTGATGTTAAAGATACAAATATTTACAGTTGTAAAAGCGAAAACGTTGACGAGGCCGGCTCTATTTTAATTACCCTTGTAGTCGGGGCTTTGGAAAAAAAGCAGCAGGAAAGTAATAAGGGAGTCCACAGAAAGTTCCTGGAAGTACGTTTCTTTATTTGTACGGATAAAAGCTGGTAGGTGGCATTTTACTCAAACTTCTGAAACGCTATTGCATCAGTAGATAAAAAGAAAAAGATGAAAATCAATGTTTACGGCAGCGCACTTCTAAGAGATGTTATATCTTGAAACGAATTTCAAAGAGTTCATTGTTCGGTCCGGAAAGGTGTTGAACGCTTAATTTTATTTGCCAGGTGCTGATTCCTGCAAAAATACAATCGCTTTTTAAGATCTGAACTAAAGCTATATGACCTACAACAAAGTTTACACTTCGAATAAATAAATGCTTAATAATAAATAATTAACAAATACTAAATAACATTTCTTACTCTACATTGGTACACATTTTTATTTTCAAACTGAAAATAATGAAAACTTTATCAAATTAAGTAATAACATATTTATAATTGTATTAATGTGTATTAAAAGTATGTGTATTTAATTAATTAAGTAAATGTTTTGGTATAAAGTTTACCAAAACTTGCGTTTATATTAAATACTTTCATTAGTTGGATCTACAAATTGGATGTACTTTATTAATTCAGTATATATTTTGGTATTAGGAATGTTTATTTTTGCTATTTTTGCATTTTTTAAATGTAAAATTCAGACACTGTTTATAGGGCAAAATCGAAATGGTCGCATTCTCACATAATAATTAAATTAATTGGACAGATTATAACTGCAAATTAAACCACGACAAAAATTAACAGTTAGCGAAATAAAAGTGAATTAGTAGAGTAGACAAATTCTTATTATAGGAAGCTGAAGCTACGGGAATGACGAGGGCTTTTTTTCGTTCGGAAGACCTTTTTACCATGCAGGAATTTAACGCATTTTTATTCGCACCAAATATGGATTTATGAAAATAGGTGAGCTGTTTATGCGGTATAGAGGAAAACAAGTCAATAAAGTTGAAAATTGCGTCTGACTGAGAATAAAAAGTTTTTATATTAACTAAAACATATGCACTTTCAAAAGCTTTATCTGCGCTGAAAAAAGCAGAATATTTAAGCGCGAAACGTTGTAATCACAAAATGATTATAGTCCAGAGTACTATACACATAATCAATTGCCTTTGTCTCTAAAACGCACAAACAAATATAAATAAAGTGAATAAATTTTGACTTAGGTCTCAAAATATATAGGGTTATCAAGGTAAATCCAAAATTTTTTAGGTTGGGTTACGAGAAACCTAAAATTACGTCTCACGTGCCTGCGCAGTCCTTGTTAGCTAGCTTCACATAGTCAATAATGAAAATGAGCCAAGAATGCGATGGCCAAGTTGCTGTACTCAAATTCCTTCCCGCCGAAAAATTATTGAAAATAATACAAAAAGATTAAAGTCTACGACGTAGCCAAAAAGTGCATAGAATATGATCAGCAGTATGAGATAACTGATGACAAGGTAATTCACAGCAAGCAATTTGATCGCAAAAGAAGTGATAAGTTCGTCTGCGATTTGAAAGGGAAGATCGATCAGGGTCCTGGGCGTAGCATGACTAATATAGCAAAAGAAATGGTTATGGAAAGTTGACTGTCAACATAACAGTGCACCAGGACCTACACTACAAGACTTTCTTTCAGAGGAACCGCCAATGCACGATTAAAAAAAAACAACAAACAAAATGAACAGAAAGTTAAAGGCCTAAGCACTGTTGAACATCAAGCACAACAGCTAGATTTCTGATATTCTTTTCCAGCAAAAAGAACTTTATCTAATTGTAAGACAGGAAAACCTCCTAGATGCCTCTGAAGTATCTATTGTCATGCATACAAAGTTGTTCCACTTCTTTGAGGAAGACCTCCGACTATATAAACGTGTTAGAGACAGTTGTTAAGCTTTGGATAGAGGAAGTGGTCGCTGGGCTGGAATGCGTATTCCAGCAATACTCCATTCCAACCCACAAAATAAAGAAGACACAGACATGGCTGTACAATAATTTGTATTATCCCTGACCCTGCGTTCTGACTGCAATCCCTTTGACTAGTTATCGTGGAGCTACTGCCACACATGAATAAAGAGAAAATTGTATTGACCAGCAGCATATTTAGATCCGAGCTCGAGAAAGTCTTGACGTATATTGAGGGCTGTATTGAATCATATGATTCTTGACACTATTTACTTTGTGTTAACAGTCATGTGAATAAATTTAATTTTTCTTGTATTTTAATGTTATTTTCATTGTTTATTATTTTTGCAAATTTACCTTGGTGATCCTGTACTTTTTAAAGAAAGTAACACAAATCTTAATACGACATGGAATGTTAAGATAAATGTTACCAGTTTGAACAATCTGTGGAAATTTCCCCATCAGTTTTTGTGTCAATATTTATCCATTTTTTTGAAAACACACTGTTTCCCGACTGAATGAGAGGGCCAAATTAATATTAACCCAAAAACCAGGCAATCGCCTTTAGACACAATATGGCTTTTACTTTAGGCAAATAGATTCAATTAAAGATTTTTCCGCTTTTGCTCGTAGCGCTAAAGAGGGGAACTGGAAGCAACACGAGCATTCCAGGCTCTTACGACATTACCAAAGCTATTTTGATGACAGGAGCACCTCTATAATGGTAACTCGGTAAAAGTAACGTGCGGGGTTCCACATGGGTCTGTATTAGGCTCCACACTCTAAAACATCTTATATGACTCGGTGTTAGGCACCCCTCTCCCGGCGGACTGCCGATTAATCGCCTTTGCAGACGATCTGTTGGTGGTGGCAGCTGACAAGTTAGAAAATGAAGTTGTGAGGAAGGCCGAACACGTCATGGGTTGGATAGCCAATACGATGACTCCCCATAAACTAAAGCTGGCTCCGGAGAAGACCGATGCCATTATGCTCACTGGCAAAAAGACCCTTCACATTAAGACAATAAGTGCGGTAGAGGTGACTGTTCTCATAAAACACGAAATAAAATATGCTAGACCGCCATATGTCTTGGTACCTCCACATCCACATTGCTACCATTACACAAAAACGGTAAATGCCTTAACGAGACTAATGCCTAAGATGAAACGACCCAAAGCTACTACCAGAAGACTCCTCAATGCAGTGGTAAACTCCTAGTTATTGTATGCAGTGCCGGTTTGACCAGAGGAGTCCTTCAAGTAATAACGTCGACACCTCCTATGGACCTCTTAGCATTGGAATGGGTGCATAATTATAGTGCAGAGCTAGAGATAAATAGTTATAACAGGTTATGTATGTTAGACAGATAGCAGAGGCACTAGGAGACTGCCAACGAGGGCTTCTGGACCAGAACTTTAATTTCTCCCATTCCCCCGTAGAACGAGCAGAGATTCAGCCAGCTGAACTATGATCTAACGCAGGTACTAAGCGGCCATGGCGGCTTCCATTCATACATTAGGAGGTTCCGTAGGGTAGAGAATGATGTATGTGCATGCTACAGTGACGTTACTAACAATGCGGAACACACTTTCTTTATCTGAAAGAGGTGGGCCGAACTATAAGCTCAAGCCGAAAGCACAGTTACAACGACGCTGACTCCTCTGAATCTGTGCAGCGTAATGTTCTCATGCGAGAGCAACTGGAAGACTATCAGCCTTCTGTGCAGCAACATCTTGACAGAAAAGAAGGAAACCAAAGACAACGATAACGAGAACAAGATAACGCTCTCTTACTAAAGTAATGCTAAGTGCGGTGCCGGGTGAGGTCCCTAAGCGAAGAGAGAGAGATAGATGGGTTTCGTTTAGTAGAATTTGAATCGGGCGTATTACAAATATTCTTGATCTTTTTTTACAAAAAACTCAAATAATATAAAACTCCCTCACAAACTATCCCTGACGACATTTATTTAACACGAACGGTTAGTTTCACCTTCATTTCTAATGGCACCAACTATCACAATATTACCTAAAATATCAAATCTATAATCACCGAGAAAACTTCTCCGGAAACTATAATGGCAGTGAATCAAATATTAATTTAAATAACATCGCCGACCATAGAGAACTTATTAAATTTTAGGATGGGCACTAGATCAACCACTATATGAATAAAAATCCTGAAAGCACGAACATCTCAAGGTAATATTTTAATTTCTATAACCGAGCAAATATGCGACCGAATTGGTAAATTTCAAATATTCGGTAATTAAGGTTACGCAATTATTAATTTACAAAAGTAATTCAAAATTATTATCTTCATAGAATAAAACGAAACTAAAAAAACTTCAAAACTTGGTAAAGGTTGAACCACAACTACGAAGCAGCGAAACACCGCAGAGCATAAACTGCTTACTAATAAGCCACACTATATTTACTCTCTCAATGTATGAAATGTTTAGAATGTTTGTACTACTCTTAACGTAAAACGAGGGCTCTGGAGCTAGAAAATGTATAAAGTGTAAAGGAGGTGATAGGACAGACTACAGAAAATTTTTATATATTAAAAATTATAACAACAAAAATGTCTGACCTACAGTGAGACCTTTAAAACCGAGCTCCATCATAGGTGAAAAATTACAGTCAACCCAATTAATGCATCTGTACCCCCTTCTCAAACAAAGAATTCTAAGCAAGCAATTAATAATTAACCAACTCCAACACTTCTATTTTCCTCAAGCTGCTGTAAAAATCATTGGACGATACATTAAATAAATTAAAAAATTTGCTATGCTACTCTTTCTTAAGCTATTGCAAAATGCTTTTATAGTTAAATTAATTGACATTCCAGAGGTATGAAAGCCAACAATTACCATTTACCTCATGGTTAACTAGAGATGAAATCGACTTAGCTGGAATAAAAGGTACGTACCCCATTTTAAATTAAAATTTTATATCACGATACCATATCTACAGAGGAGGCAGAATCATACTTAGTTATATTGGCAATAAAACTATAAGACTGTGACTATCTAGAATCTCAGATTAGTTTCAACTTGCAGATCACCCAATAGCCTTAACTAACTCATTCACATTTTTGAAAAAAAAACTCCCGACTTTAGTCAAAGAACTTAACTGCAAACACAAGAATTTAAATTTCGTAGTAAAACTGAATAACCACACCTCCTGATGTAAATAAACTACATGATTGAATCATTCAAAGTAGCAGCTGGAAGAGATCGATCATATCAACTACATAAAAAAAGTAACATTTGGCAAACTACCTAAAATTCCGCGCCTAAGGAATATTTGAACAAGACTTAAAGGTTAGTACAATACTAATTGGATCAGTATAAAACCTTTTCTAATAAAAATTATATGGAATTTTCTGATCTCCAATAAAATCAAATTACAATCAAGGAACTTTAATAGAAGAACCAGACCTCATACCTAATTTTCTTCCAAAAAAAAACCTCTCAAACAACCCACTGTGTGTCTTGTAGCAACATTTGATACATATCTAAAGATAGAATCTTACATAGACCTGAACTATAGTCCAATTAGCCTTCTATCGATTATTAATATTAGAATTGGATTCAGGAACTCGCACTCATTAATGCATCAAATTCTGAGAATCTCATAAGCAGTAGAAGAAGGTTTTTAAAATAAAATTTAAAGGCTTATAGCATTTCTAAATATATTTGGACGGATTAACTAATCCACAAAATAATAATTATTAATTATTCTTTCAAATAGGATCTTTCAAGAGCAAGTAAACATTTTTATCTTTCAGCTGGTGTCTCTTAAGGACCAGTGCTCGGGTTTACTTTGTTGAATGTTTCTATATATGTTATTCCTACATTACGAAGTTGAAGGCTTGTAATGTACGACGACATGATAATTATGACTCATGATAAAAACATCATCAATAAAATATAAAGAAATCTGGATCAACTTGATCAGTGGTTTTATAAATGGTGGATCTGAAATCTACTCTCTGTCTCTCTTCAGACTTTTTAAATTTGACTATTAACGAGATATAACAAAAGTCAAAAGATAGGACTCTACGATACCTAGCTATATACTTGGACAGACAGTCGTGTTAATTAGTATGTTGGGGCAAAGTGATATAATTTAGAACGTTTTGACTTTGAGCTATAATCGTTTAAATTTAACTTGTATTGTAACAGTATTTTCATCATCGTCTGTAATCTTGCTATCGGCGATAATGTCGCAATCAGATTCTATCCGTGCGACGTTTGGTTTGTCTATGTCGTCGTCTAAGTCGACGACAACTTTATTTTATTCCATATTGGATCTTAGATTGTCAAGTTAAGTTTTTGCGCTTACAGCACATTACGCGATAATGTAATGGGCATATTTGATCTCATGTCTTCTAGCTGACTAATTGTAAGTATCTATTGATTGATTGAAAAATAACAATCAATGAGTAAGTTGCATTTTTGGAGCTTTAAGTAATTTTAAAAAATGAATACGATATCCGTATTCAGCGCATCGAACTACTGTCGGCGCTCCCTCCACTCTACCACTCGACTCCGGCTGGCGCGGCCCGCGCTTGCCTTCTTCACTTTGAGATGTGATTTAAAGCATTTAATGTCAATGAAATCAGCCGAAATATTTTTTTATTGAAAATATGCGTATTCGAAATCGACCTCCCGGAGGGCGTACGCCGTACGATGTAAATTACGCCCTCAGGATTTTCTTGAAAAAAATAAAATTATTTCGTCCCCTGGAGGTCCTACAAAAAACTTTTTTTTTCAAAATTTGTAGAAAAATAGCAGCTATCGATTGGTAATAACGCGATTTCCATATAAATTTAACTGAAAAATACATGTAAGTTTTTTTGGGGTAAAGTTTTTTTATCGATATTTAAGTCCGTTGTTTGCATATTTGCAATTCCTATAAAATCATGCTCTCATTGTACGTGATACTAAATCTCTTAAAAAAAAATTAAGTTCTAGCACGTTTCTCTAAGTGCTCCAGAACCTGTTTAAATCGAATTCTCCGAAAGCACTTTCTTCCGAAAAAATCGATATGCGCAAAATTTGTGCAATATTTTTGCACTAAACAAAAACTTGCCTTTTCTGCTTGTTACGGACTATACTTTTTCAAAATTTCAGCGCGAAAACTTTTGTTTTCGAACAGATACAAGCATTAAAAGAAAAACACAATTTCAAACAGTGTTTTTGCGATAACTACGTCATTTTTGAATTGATTTTAATCAAAAACAGTTTGTTTTATAGGTTTTTACAAAATCTACAACTTTTATATGAAACTTTTTTTATACGAAACTTATATTTTTTTAAACGCGAAAAACCGTTTGTCGCCAACTTTGGGCGCCATTTTGAATAACTTCTGCAACGATTCAGCTGTTTACTTTTATTTCATCGAATTCTACGGAATTTTTCCTATTTTTTCCATAGTTTACCTTTTAGATGGGGAGTTTGGCACGTAAAAATACAATTTCCCTGGTCTAGTAAATAAATTGATGAAGTTGTGGAGGTACTAAATTCAGCAGCGTTTAAAACGCTGAGAAAGAAGAGTAGACACTAAAATATTTTTTTTAGGCATTTTAAAACGTCCCCAAACTGAAACTCGTTTGGTGGGTATTTAAATTAAATGTCAGCATGCTCTTAATTTGAATTTTTATTTAATGGCGCTACGGCCCTTTCAGTATACACTTTCACTGTGGATTACCAAGGATCCGAATTCAGTAATTATGTAAAACACATTAACATCAGAAAGGCAAAAATATGTTAACTAGGAATTTTTTTTAAATTTAAAAATGTATTCTTAGATCTTACTTACAATTAGAAAATTAATATTTGAAAAATAAATAGGAATTTTCATTTTGTTTTAAAAATGCAGAAGTTTGAATTTAAGGCTGTTATCGGTTTGGACAATCTCTGTTTTTCCTAGGCATTTTTAGACAGTTTCTTTTGTATGTTATACAGAGTGTTCCGAATACGTTCCCACCTTACAGTACTGAACAACCGAGCTGCAAGAAGGGCATAAAATATGTACATAATGTTAATTTTAATTCAGTGGATGTTGTTCCCACGTAAAACACGGGGACGAACTCCAAATATTTTGACAAAATAAATTTTTAACGTGTATATCTACGATCCCAATCGTATCAGCTTTTAGGGCGTATTGAGGTAAAGATAATTTGGAGACCTCTGTGCTAAAACCAGTACTATCAAAATAGATCCAAATATAATGTCGCCCACAACGATTTAAAATTGAGCTAAAGAAGGAGATGATGAGTAATGACGCCTTAAGAATAACAACATAATCTAAACTATAATGGGTAAAACTGAAATACAGCCTTGGAACAGGATTGGCGATAAAGAAACGATCCTCGCATGGACCAGGATAATGAGTTTGGACACCCGGAAAATAGAGAAAAATAAATGGAAGGAAAACATCATAAGATTTCTGTACTGAAATATGTTATCGTAAAATGGTAGGAACCAAGAAGTTATACTAGAGATGGAGACTCATAAAGTAGACATATGCGCAGTTCCCGAAACCAAGCAAAAAGGCAAAAGCGAAATAAGGTATCTAGGCTATACTCTGAAATACAGCGGCAGAGAAAAACGTAAAAGAGCAACAGCCGGCGTAGGTTTCATTTAAATAACAAATACAATCAACATATCAAAGATACTCATTACATTAATGAGAGAATCTTGAGGATTTCCCTAAACACGGGAAAAAGTTAACTTGATTAGTGTGTACGCACCAGATGTTGAAAAGCATAGAGATAAGAACTTTAAGAAGAAATAGACAAAATAGCGACAGGCACAAAAGCTTTTCTAATGGGTGACCTAAACGGACGGATAGGGAAAGAACCAGTGGCAGGCATAAAACAATGATTTAATGAACTAACTGAATGAAAACGGAATAAACCTAATAGAATTCTGCACATAAAATGAACTACAAATAAACAATAGGTTTTTTAATTACAAGCCTCAACATAAAATAACGTGGTTTAACTTAAGAGATCAATCCTAGATGATAGACTATATAATGTCAAACAGAGAAATACATCTTTCCCAATTCGTGCGCAGCTTAAGCTCAACAGATTCAAGATCCGGACACAAGTTGGTGCTGGGTAAAGTAAGATTACCAATCCAACTAAGAAAGGAACCACAAAATAATTACACAGAGAAATTCAACATCGAATCAATGGTGGATGAAACAGTAAGAGATCTCTACGATAAAAAACTATTAAAAAAAATTGAAGATAAAAGTATTTAGCCTGAAGATGGCGTCGAAATGAGATGGCAAAAGATCAGAAGTAACATTCAAAATGTCGCGGAAAAAGTTCTAGGGAAGAGAACGGTGAACCAAACCGTAAAGGAGAACACTACGCCATGGTTTACGATGGACGTGAAACAGCTAGCTAAACAAAAACGGAACGCATATTTAAAATACATGAACAATAAAAACTGGAAGAGTATAACAAATATAAAACAATTAGAAACGAAGTGAACAATAAGATTAGAGAACTGATAAACAATTACCAGGTCAGTTTTACTGCGAATATGGAACACGATTTATATGGTGCCCGAAGAAAAATATGGGAATGTTGAGAAGAAGAAAAACGAGATTAATTTATACTCTCAGGCAACTTCTATAAATGAGGATACATTGATACAATACTTTAGAGATCTATATAATGAGAACAACATACCTCTTAAAGAAACACGATGACCAAAGGCGCAACAACTCTAGGAATAGAGAAATTATTAGATATAGAGCTGGCGAGAAAGCTAAAAAGTAGGAAAATACTTGAAACAGATGGAAGGGGAAGATCTATGTAACCAATTAACAACGTTGTTATAAAAAATAATAGATTCAGGAACTGTTCTAAAGGAATGGAAAAGAGCATAACGATATCTATATTTAAAAAAGGTGACAAAAACGCTCAGATAACTATAGAGGCATAACACTACTAAATTCCACAATGAAACTGTTTATTCCTATCATCGAAAACATAAAGAGCAGCAGGGATTTAAAAAAAAAGGTCAGTCGCGGTTTCCACATTTACATTACGGCAAGTCACAAAAAGAGCCATAGAATTTAGTAAACCAGCGTTTATACGTTTTATAGATTTGACCGAATTAGACTTAAAGATGTTATTAATATTCTAAAAGAAAACGATATTCTACTAAAAATAATGAGAGTAATTCAGCTTCACAGAAAACATACCAGTGGCTATAGGAATACTTCAAAGTGATTCTATAAGCCCATTGCTGTTTAATCTTATGATGGATAAAATCATTAATAGTGTTAAAACGACCGGGCAAAGATAAAAAACTACTAAAGGAGAAATAAAAATACTTTACTACGTAGACGATGCGAATATAAATTTAAAAAATCATTACAGCATTATCGTCTGACTGCCACAAAATATAACATGGAAATATTTGAACACACAACAAAGGCTATGGTAATTTAAAAAGACCAAATCCGTTGTAAATGGCCATAGACGACACTATAATTGAACAAGTCATGCCATTCCAGTACTTGGGAGTAAATCTAACAGCGCATCAAGATAGGGTTAGCAAAGTAAGACACCAAATAAACAAGACTACAAGAATATCTCCAGCATTGAAAGACACCATATAAAACAATAAACATATGTAAAAGAAAAGTAAAACACGTGTATATAAAACCTGTGTATGACCAATAATGACATTCTCTGCCAAAAGCAGAGCCCCATAAACGAAATCAATGCTAAAAACAACCAGAATGAAGTTCTAAGAAGAATAACTGAACACACTCTAAGAGACAAAATCCCACATTTCGTATTACAACAAATATGCAACATGCAACACATCTCATGAAGCAATAGCAAGAGATGGGAAGCCCCTAACGCGCAGACTACCTGGCAGTCTACCCAAGCGATGGCTAGAGTCGTAGACCTCCACTTCCCAGGAAACTAAAGATGGTAATGTAATTGGATAAATAAACAAACAGTAGGTTTATTCTAAGATGAAGAAGAAGAAGATAATTGAAACAAAGTAAAACTTGCAGCTCCAGTTAAGAAAATATCAAAATCGCCACCAATCTTCACTTCCTGAGTAAAAGCTCTATACGTTACAGAAATAATAAATAATGACAAAGTCAAACACACACTGCTTCATAATCACAGCTTTAGCAGAAAAGGAAAATTTTATGTTAACAAAAAAGGAAAGGAAATGGAAATTTTAAGATGATTAGAATTCAACATAAAGCCCTTCATGGCATTCTCAATATACCCATCTGCCTCAAAGCGCAATTATGTACCTTTTCTGCAAACTCCAACACTTTTAGTTAAATTATGTGGATTCTTTTATATCTTTTTATAGTTCAACGACATTATAGGTGCTCTAAATCTAAATTCATAGTTCTATTTACGATGTGCAAAGACGCACGAGCTCCGCTAGACGTAAAAATATTGAAATAAGATGCTGCGCTCTTCGCGACAGCAAATGCCACTAGCGTAAAATTAATTCATGTTTACAACCAAACCAAATACGTACGTATTCGAAAATCCTATATAAATAATGCATTGCTAGCTATATAATTTCCAATTTATAATTTTGTTGGGCAACAAGCACCTACACACATTCGTAAAACAAATAGTGAATTGCAATTTCACGAATAGCAGGCAAAAAAAGAATACATTGTCTAAATGTAGCAGAAAGTGAATTAAGGCTTTATAAATAGCAATTTACTTTGAAAATTCTGGCTAGTAACATTCTTAAAATAAATACCAGCACCTTGATCACACAAAAATAATTTTGTCAAATCAAGTATTAAAGACAAACTAAAAGAACTTGCACACAAGGTAAGCAGATATACCTTACCATCATTTAGTAACTGTGAATACAGAGGAGTTTGCCCAATAAAGTGGATGATGAATTCTTCCATCAAACTGTCAAATATGGGGAATTAGCATAATGGTGGGAGGTATCTTTAAAATGGTGGCAGATCACGTTTAATTTTATGCGATAACCATAAGTGCCGCCAAATATACTAAAACTGAACGCAGTCTGTCTCCAATAATAATGTTTTTGTAAACGAAGATGTTGTTTTTTGGAAAATTGTTTCCCATGTCATCTAGTGAATGAAACGTAGGCAACAAACTCGACTCTTTCCTTGACAAGTGCGGTTTCCAAACATGGACCCGATTAAAAATATGTGGCATATTATTCGACAAAATATGGGCAATAGACTACAAACCCGAAAAATCGACAGTTTCTGAACAACATGCTTTGTAAAATTCGGTCCACGAGATAGAATTCGGGAAAACACAAGTTTTATCCAACTGTAGGAATTACTACCCGAGATTATAAAAAGAGGAGGTAGAGATTTATAAATATAAAAATAATTTTAACAGGGATGGCGGTTTCAATTGACCTAAATCTTAGTATATCGCTTCAAAGGGGCAAAAAATAGACCCCGATACGATGAAAGAGCGTGTGACGTCAGAAAAATGCCAAAATGTTATCTGCAACGACCCGATTGACGTCAGCAGCTAGCCCGATCACGTTATCTACCATTCTGGTGACGTCAAAAACGCCCCCCCACCATCCCAACCATATTCGCACGAGTATAAAAGCGAAAACGCACGGGACAATAACTTAATTTTTAGAAGATTTTCTTCTGAAGAGATCCGCCGCAGTGGTGGACGAAACGTCAAGAATTTCTGAACTCCGACCATAGTCTTACAGCCCGAGAACCAACCATGCGATGCACCATAACACCGGCTATGAAGGCCTTTGTATCTTTTTTATAGATTCTAAGTCACTTGTACTTCTCTTAAGTGAATGTACATTTCCAGTTAAAACAAATTACTCAATCTCAAGCTTTGGTGGTGTACCTCAAAGTAACCCCTCAGGATAATTCTTTATTTACTCTATACATCTGACAGCTCAACTTCTAAAAAGGACTATGGTTGCCGACGATACGACAATTTTAACACTTACAAAACCATCTGGATTTACTGGAAAACGCTTTCAACAGGTCGGAAATAACAATCAGTAACAACAAGCCAAACGTACGCTATGAACCACAATTAATAATTAATAAGGCCCAAATGCCTGTTACATCTAAAATTAAATATCTCGGATTTCACTTTGACCATAAACTAACCTCAAGAACACATATTGAAACCAGAATAACTCAAATAAAACTTAATGTTAAACAAATGGTAGGCGTTATCAGTTTTCATTGTCAAATAAAATACTCTTCTACAAAGTAATATTGAAATCTATATGGCCTTACGTGGTCTAACTTTGGAAATGTGTAAAAGTATCACATACAAAAATTGTTCAAAGATTTCAGTCGAAAACTTTATGCAATATGGTAAACCTTTCATGGCATGTTCTCCATAATGATTTACACATACCTTACGATCGGAGTAATCAAACTAATTGAAAATACTTATCACAACACTTTGGAAAAATATCAAGACCCACTACTAGTCTAACTTAACATCCAACCCAATAGTCGGAAGGTTGAAAGTCGAGATAGACTAAGTTGAACTTAATCCTGATCTTAAGATTTGTAATGCTGAAGGCAAAGAAACAGTGAGTTACAGAATTGTGACAAAATGGTACAAATAGATTCTAAATGACGGAGGCTTGCAAGTCGCTTGGGATGCCGAATCGTATTTGAACACTTGGGACTTGACTGAAGAGCTTAGAGTCGGTCAAAAGACTATAGAATTATCTTCAACAGCTCGACTTTGTCCACAAGAAGCCCTGACAAAATCCACACAAGCTGACCAAAGCAAACACTAATAAGCTCGTTTAAATTTGCAACCAATTGCTCAACTATCATTTTTGGCAGTGAATTGTGACGTCGGATGAAAAGTAGATCTACTTGCTTAATCACGATCAGCAGAAGTGGGTTCAACGAGGTCAAGATCCACTATCAGTTCGATAGAAAGGCCATGTTCTGCGTTTGGTATAATTTTGAAGGTGGGCTTCACTTCACTATCAATACCGAGTTCTACTGTCAGCAGCTAGACCGTATCTACAAGTTGAAGGAAAAGTATCCTACATTGGTTCGACAAAAGCGTATAACCAAAAAGTCCTACCACACCCAGTCTATGACTGAGACGCTGCTCTATCCGATTACGCCTTTTTTTGCTCATTGGAATACTTCTTGTATGGTCGCCTGTTAGAGATTTTGATAAAGTTAAAGAAGCATCTCAAGAGTACTTCAATTCAAAGAGCCGTGGGAGTGGTACTTCAACCAGATTCGAATGCTTGCAGATCGGTGGCCAAATGTCGTAGAGAATAATCAACTCTATTTTTAAGAATAGTTATTGTATATTAATATAGTATGGCGGAATTTTCTTCTCAACTAAGAAAAATAACAAAATGTCCAGAAAGTTTGAAAATAAGCAGTACAATATTAAATATATATTTCCTGAAAATGCAATTTGTTATTTAATTAGGTAACTTAAAGATTATACGAACACAAAAATACTTTTTTATAATAAAAGTGTGGGTTGCGCAATAAAACTTCAATTAAAAAATTTAAACTTTGAAGCTGAAGTATTAATTAACTGTAACATTGCAAAGCTGAAAGTTGCTGAAATTGTATAGCTAATGTGTAATAAAGCGAATTTTACCAATTAATACAAAAGTTGGAGAAGTGAAGCGGCTTTAAACTAAAAAGTTTTTATTAAAATTTAAGAAGTCGGTTAAAACATGAAAGTTGATGAAGAATTCCAAAATGCGGGCGCCAAAAGAGTAATTAATTTCATCAAACGCAATTTAAATATTGCAGAATTGTAACAAAAATATAGATTGCGCTTTCACTGAAAGAGAGTAAGTTACAGAGGTTTCAGACATTTACTTTAGAAAGTTAATTTTAGTTTCGACTCGTGAGAAGAATTAAAAAGCTTGAGTAATTAAGATGTGTAGACTTCCTATTTTTTAATTTATTTGTTTTACTGCCACTGGAAATGTAGTTGGCCCAGAATTTGATAGAATAAAATATTTAATTTGTACAGCTAAAGTGTTTACTTATTACGTAGAATTTAAATAAATAAAAAATTGTTATAATATTGATTATAATAAAGAACGACTCTGATCTAGCGCGCTGCAGAAACATGAGATATAAGCCTTCTTATCTACCACATTTTAAACTAACAAAAATGTTTAATTAAAAATTTAGAAGCTTTTTAACGCGACGAGACCTATGTAGTGGCAAGTTGCAAGAAGTGTATTAAATTAAATTAAAGTTCTTTTTACACAAACTGTGATTTTGGAACTTCAAAAAAAAATTGAAAATGTTGCTATGATATGAATTGATTAAATGGAGATGTAGGAATAACGCTGAAGGTATTAATAACGACGAGATAAGTTATAATGAGTCATAGTCGGGACTTGAAGTGAATGAGTGTGTGAATACTACAAATTTATGCTTTAATGAAAAATTATTATGAAAAAATTGTTTTTGTGAAACAAAGCCAAACAAAAAAGCGCAATATAATTGTTTAGTTCACGAAATGTATATCAAAATTTAGATCAAAACTACAAGGCTTACATTAGGAAGTATTAAAAACTTTCTTGGCCTTTCTGTACTTAATTGCGAATTCGCAAACACTCTACATTCCTAGAGCAAACAGGGCTGCCGATCAAATGCTAGGACCAATTCGTAGAAAATCCAATTTCAAATTGTGCATGCCAAGCAAGCTATACAAATATATAATAAATATTATGTGCGTGACAGATGCTCGTCTCCTTTATTTAGATGGGTAAAAATTCCAATGGCATTGATTTAAACCAAGAGGAAAACAAATTGACAGAATCTATCCAATCTGCCATAAAAACACACGCTAAGCGTGTAAAAGTGTTTATTTTGTCTATTCAATAGCTGCTGGTACAAACACTTGACAGATGAAAATAATAGTAGATAAAATTCAACTTATTTTTATACATATTTTTTCATTAGCGGCGTAGTAAAATATTTTATATATTAACAGGTATGCCTATTTACATCCCACTTTTATCTAAGTCACACCTCTAAATTCACACTTAATATACCCAACTTCCAAAGTTCAATATCCTTCCAACAATTAGGTAAACCTTTTGATTATTAGCAGTTTTGTCAATTAAAAAACACTAAATAAAAATGCAGCTGTAATTATCCCAAACAAATATCCAAAATTGAATTATGCTGCTTAAAACAAATTATAAAAATTATTTAATAATTGCAAAAAATTGCTAAGCTGTGATTGATAATTTAGAGGCAATTACGAACAATAAAACATACACACCAAAACCTTAGCCAATGAAACGATCAAAGTCAATGTTCAAGCACTGACACCTACAGAAAGCTATTGAGGTATCTGAGAGAAGATTATATAATCCATCTCACAAATGAAGTGAAGCAAAATGATTTTTATACGATAGTGACTAAAAACCTACATCACTCTCTATTAGTCGAAGAAATCAATGATGAGCTTGAATAAGAAGATCATATATACGCAAGATAATGAACGTTAGATACAGGACAGCAATAGTTCTTGAACTTGAACCGCAAGCAAATTATAAAGTAATATTTGATCTAAAGTATATCGGCAATACCAAAATAAATATAACAGCACCAAGAAAAAAAACTCCAATAGCTACTGTAAGGCATATTTTAATAAATCATATATCGCATAAAATGCGGTGGTCAAAATGTTTCAAAGATATGATGAAAAGCTAGAGGTACTCCTGTAAAATCTGTTTTGCGCACCTAGCAAATTATAAGAACCGAAATGTCTTCAAAGACTAAATAGCATAAATTTGTCATTAAACGCCCACCTACTAACCTCTACAATCTGTTGATAACAATCACATCAAATTGTTTCCAGTTTAGTTAATGCACATACAATGCAAAATCAAAGTTCAATCTGCGCACGAATAATACAAAATGATAAAAAGTATACTTTTGTTGAACCTACAATAAGCAAGCACGCAACTATAAGGCTTTTAAATAAATTGAAAAACACATACTTAATCAAAATAGGAGAATTATAAGCTCACCATCGTCATTAGCAAACTTAATCCATAATCAAAACCTTCTCTTAATATTCGAGCCCCATATTACCGACCAAACTGCCTTCTCCTACGATATTACTCTATCTATAGCTGTATTCAGCCAGAGGGCACATCGCATGGTGGATCAGTAATTATTAAAAAATTCATATCTTACCACAAATATCAAACTAACAAAATCTAAGTTGTAAAAACACAGATAAACACCAAAGAGGGAAATATGATTTTTTCCACCGCGCCATACGTTACAATAACAAGAGAGACATCTACTAAAGGCCGCTTTGCGGCCTTGTTGAAGTATAATTCTATGCATTAGATGGTAAAGCTTTCGTACGGTGTGCGTTGATGCACTTTGTGCTTTTTAAGAGCCTTCTCCCCCATGTAAATGTTACCAATGTTGCAAAAGACTACAAAAAGGCAGCAACCACTAATGGAATTGAACCCACAAACCTCGCATCTTGAAACAAACCCGCTACCAACTCGACCATTTGGGCACTACGAAAAAGCGCGGTTTGTGCTCTGGTTCATACGGTCCATTTTTCTGACATTTCTAACATCTGCCAAGTCTTATAATTTTTGAAGGGGCTATTTTTAGGCCACGTGCACTGGTTTTCTTGAATTTCTGATCGTGGATTCGGATTCGACGTCAAATTTGGCTTTCTTTCTGTTTTTTCCAGAGGGAACCGGTGGCCAGGGTATTTTATTTGCTATCCTTATAGTTTACAGAGAGAGTATAAAACAGATCTTTCAAAGTCTTAAAAACACATGTAGCAGGGAAGAACCGAAATATCAAACATTACAACTAAGGACTATAACCGTTTAAGGGCTTTAAATGACAATAAATACGCCTATATAGCTAATGGAGAACTTACTTATTGGCAAACAGATCTGAAAAAACGTTCAGGTCTCCTGGATGTTTATGTAACGAATAGCATACCAACGTAAGGTATTTGGTAGATTCAAATTACGACTTGTCATCAAACCACATTTCTTTCATTCTAAGTGTAACCACTGCAGTCATAAATAAACTTATGCACCCAAAGCTGACAACGAGGTACACTAACTGCGAAATATTTGAAGAATACGTAGATCAAAATATAAATTTTAATATACACCTCAAAGATTCAGCAAATCTAGATGCCATCGCTGAGTATTTCAACAATTATCTTCTAGAATCAACAAACAATTTCTATCAGTCCCCCACCCTCGCCCCCATCCGTTTCTGTTCTCTGATTAATGGTCACCTTTATTCACTGATTGACAGCATACTTTGTACATGTTAACTTGTGCTTATTATACTTGTGTTATTGTTAAATTGAACTATTTGTTGTTGGACTAATGGTATGAAGTAATTAGTAAGGATTTGTTTGGTTCATGTTGATTGCATTATTAGCTATGCAACAGATAGCTTAATAATTCCTAGTTGGTTGCTATTGTATATTTAAATGCTGATAAATTTGTTAGTTATCCATAATATTGCGTTTAAAGCCACATACCTAGTTACCCTACGGTACGTAAACAGTTCACTGTTATGTTAAAATTATGGTAGCTTATTTGCAATCCTATCTGCAAACACTTGATTCATATTCAAGTAGACAGTTTTTAGACTGCAAAACTCAAAAGTGCTCTCGTTAAACTCTTAGTGCAACCACATCTTTTAATTTAGCTGAAAATTCTGATTATCTAGAGCGGAAGTTTTGAGGATAATCCAAACGAAATGGCAAAGAAAAACTAAAAAAGAAACATAATGTATAATTCCCGCTAGCCTAAAAAATAGTTACATGTGTTTTATGCCTAGAGTTTATTGGTATTGTAAATAAACGTTCTGATAAAAGAGCGTTTGCGCTTTTTATATTACTCAGTATCTTTGAATGTTTTCAAACTTTGTCTGGGAGATCTAATTTATTATGTCCGTTTGCCGTTCCAAAGCCCGATGAAAGAAGTAGGGTTATGGCATTGGGCCAACTACCCAACATATGAAGCCTAGCTAATTGCCTCCAACATGTCTTGTGTATAAATTACAAACCAATACTATTCCAGGACAATAATGCCAAAGCAGCAAGCTTATTATATCATCTATCGTCGAATAATATATTACATTAAACAGCCCAAAATCAACAAACAGAACATATAGCAAGGGAAAATAATTATAGCTACAAGAACTTAGGACACTAAACAGAAAAAAGTTTATCACAAACATCAAAAAATTAAAGTTAGATATAGCAATGCTTTGCAAGATAAAAGCAAAGAAAACTATTACTATGACTTCAATAGGTACTAATATAAAACATATCACTACATTGGAACAATATAGCGAAGAAAGTATTAGAGTCGACATGAAGATTTATAGACGACCAACAATTATTACAGAACTATATCTATTAAATTGTAATGCTGAGACGTGAAAAATAAACCTTTCTTTGAGAGGCTTACAAATTTTAAAGAAAATGTACTAAACCATAAAATTAATTATAATAAAAATCCTAAATAGAAGATTAGAAAGAAAAGATGCTTAGGTGGTGTCAAGAGGCAACTAACGATAATGATATTTGATTTGTTTTTAATATATTATTTCAACATAATGGCATCCTTAAGAATATATGGATAGACCTACTAAGCAATCTACAATTTACTATAGATTTGGTAATAATATAAATGCACGTAAAGTACAAATCTTATCTACACGTAGAGGAATATTAAATGAACATAAACCATAAAAGAAGTTTGAAAACACACCTACTAAAACGATATAGTATAAGGACGTTATATCAAAATAGGACAAACACAAATTTGATATAGATAAAGAAAAACTATCAAAACAAACGTATCGAAATTTGAAGAAAAATTTATTTGGTGCAACGAGTGAGGCTCTGGGTTCTAAACTAAGAAAGCTAAATATGTAAAGTAGTTTTCAGAAATTCTATAGAATACGATTAAGAAAACAAGGCAGACGTATATAAATTAGACATCAGAAGGCGCATTGCAACTTAAAGAACAATACTTGCAATTACCAAACAGTAGCAGTAAAAGCAAGACAAGAAAAAAGAGTAGTGGAATAAACAACTTACAGATATTAAAATAAAAATAAAAACCATAAAATAGCCCAGAAAGCAAAGAATGATTTATTATGCTAATCTTCAGTAAGAATATGGAAAATTATATTCAAAAGAAAAGAATCTAATAAAAAATATAAATGTGAAGTAACAGAAGATATTTTGATGATACTTCAAGCTACCTCAACCAAAAAACTGAATGATAAAACTACATAAATACGCTGGGTATAAAATTGCAAAACATAAACAGAAGATATTTAATAAAATAAAAGAGAAAATATTCCGCTTGTATATGTACGCTCAATCTATAAAAAATTGAACAAGAAATCCTATATCTAAAAGAGAATTAGCGTTGGTTTAGTCATAAAAGATAAAATAGAAGAAAAACACGTGAATAGTGAAGAGCAAAGTGGTTTTACAAAAAGGAGATCATGTTTAGATAATATACATTGTATTGGGATCTAATAGAAAGAAAAAGGAACAAACAAATAAACACACATATGACTTTTAAAGATTCTGACAAGATATATGATGAGCCTAAATAAATGTCAATTACAAAAAGCCATTAGAAAGGCGAATATGTCCGAAAGGTCGATATAAATAGTTCAAAACGAATTACAAAACCGAAGCACATAAAATTGGACAAATAAATAACTCTAATTATAAAAACAAAAATGTTTTAAACAGGAGTGCATTCTATCACCACTACTGTTTGATATATATGTTGAACAAATACTAGACAAGTGCTACAGAAAATACTCAGCATTGGAAATAAAAAAAATATTTTGCCCAAGAAAATTGAATGAAGGATTTAAGAAGTTGAGTTTGCAACTTTATTATCAAAAAACGTAATATTAGTGTGTAAACTAAAGGACACAGGATATCAGAATAGACAACAAAGAGATCAAAACTTGTATAATATTAAAATATTTGGACTCACTTCCAAGTTGGGCTGGTATATGTAAGAAAGAATCAAAGAAATAAGCATCGTGAGAATAAATGCAACAAAAGCATTGCACACAGTCAAGGACACCAAAAAGGGAATATTTTATAGTGTGGTGAACAAGAAATAAGAAATTAAATTAAAACGGTAGAACTAGATCTTACGAAAAGGTACTTACAAATTAAAATATGGGACAAATATAGGACTGAGAAAGTTTAAAGAATGGGTGAGGCCTGCTTAGTCACAAAAACGTTAGAAAATAAAGCTCTCCAAATTACGGCGGATACTAGATGACAGATCGCCAAAGAAATTGATGCAGTGGTCTACAAAGAAAAGAGAGAAATAGGTAGACCGACTCTTCTTTGAGAAACTATATAAAAACAGTTATGGAGGAAAGAGGTTTGCAAGAGGCATTTTCTAATAAATCAGTTGTAATCAATATACATATACATTAGTTCTTTTATACTCCATACTTGTAAGCAGTGAATTTAATGCTTGTAATAAAAGAAAATAAAATTAAGCATTTCATTGAACCGCAAATGACAACGCACTATAAAACCAACTATGGTTGTAATGTAACAATAATTAGATTACAGTGCTTGGGATTTAAGGTTTAATAGTATACAGATTACTAGCCTAGCACCCCCATGGACGTGGTTTTAAATCCGTAATAAATAATGGAAAGCAAACCCTCCTTTCCAGCACGAATTAAAGTCATACATTTCGCACAAATTAGATATTTGGCACGTTTAACAATCCCTTTTGGGGATTAAAATATCTTTGATTTAAAATATCAAAGATTTAATAAAGTATATGACATACAAAAACATTAATGCAACATATATTGATGCGATATACACTACTGCATATTGAAAATTGCAGCACCACTAAAAAAATTATATTACATTGAACATTTTATATCAAATTAAGGATAACGTAATGTAAGAACACTTAAAGTTTCGAAATCATATGCTTATGCTTAGGAGATTTGGTTAGTCGTAGCAGTGTACCAGGTGTTAAATAGTTAGATTTGGCACGTGTCACTTACACGGTGTAAGATAAGGTACATATCAACATGAAGGAGGCATTTCTTTAAGAAAAATAGGTTACAGGTCAGTGTAACAGTACTATTTGGTTGAAGAAAGTACTGGGAGGATCAACATCTTCAAAGATGAATATTGGGCCATTACACGGTACTAATTATTTATCTCCTCTGTTCAACATCGATTGCTTGTAATCGAACTAACAGCACAATGTTCTTTACACTGCCAAGGTTAAAATAGGCAACTAAAATGCGTCTGTGGATACATAAGTCACACAAAATTGTTTTTTATAATATATCCAGTTTTGTTTTAAATCAAAACAGTAGACGTGGAAGAGGGGAGAAAGAAGACTGCATTTGTACGAGGCATGCAATGCCAACTATGGGTATTATGGTTATCAGTTTTGATGGCAGTGACTCTCTTAGACTTAGAGGCAGCAATACTAGTCAGACCTATCTCGACGCAATCTTACAACCCGTGGTACTTCCCTTCTTTCAGGGGCTGCCTGTGCAATATTTCAACAAGACAACATTCAACCACATGTGCAAGTAATCATAAAGAACAAAAAAATGTGGCATCATGCATTGTTAAATAAATGTAAATATTTAAGAACAAACTGTTTTGTAAATTTATTTATTTTCTTGTAGTTACAGTTGTTTTAAATTAAATTAAATAGAAACTATGTAAAGGAGCAAATGTAAAACTAATAAAATACATTGTTCGTGCCCGTGTAATTATATGCTAGAAGAAAAATATGTGTAATGAATAAAATAACATAAAAGCGAAGATGAAATCTGAAAAATAAAAAATAAACAACATGTTATAATACATTACATCATTTGTTGTGGTAAATGTAAAGCCAAACAGATACAAAATATAAAGCGACAAACATAACAAATTTTTATGTAGCACCACCTAAAAAATAAAGTAAATTAGTATAGAATAATGAATGATAAACGGAAAATCGAAAAACGGCAAAACTAAAATAAGGAACAAGACAACGCGTTTTGAAAGCGGTTAAAGACACTTGGGTCATTTCTGGATTAGAAATGCAAATAATACTTTATATAAAGGGTTAGGATGAACTAGGGCAACACTGCCAAATTAGTATTGACGGTAGGTGTGGCGTTTCACCAAGATAATCTAACTAAGTTTGTTCCATGAGTTAGGTAACTTAAATAAAAAATACTTGCCAATAGATTGAGTATTCCGCATATTCAACCACTCCTAGATCTTCCGATGACCTGTGGATTAGAATAGTTAATGCGGTGCGGGCTCATGGTGCAATTCAGCTCGTAACTTCATAACTGTATAGTAGTTTGCATGTTATTATGTACAAAATTAAATTTGTAGCCTATCTATTTTAGAAATAAAATTTTCATTTCGCCTTTAAATAAAATGGCTACTAAATTGTTTATATATAAACAAATTCCGAGTACTAGGCTTTCTGCAAAGAAAACGAGTAGGAAATTAAGGAAAAATAGTCAAGGGAATTCAAAAGTAAAGAGTACTCCCCCGAACTTCGATTCCCGAGTAATTGCTTTTAAAAATAAAGCTTAAGGAACTTTATTAAGTTCCTTATTAGTACAGCAGCCGTCGGCCTGGTGAGAACTTCAAAGGCGGCCGGGCCGCGCGGCAAATTTTTAATTTGATGAAAAGCACACGAGAAGCTGCGGCGGCAAATTTAGCCGTGGAATCCGGAGAACTCGGGGCTGTTTATAACCCCTTCGTTTCATTAGAAGTCCGATCACGCGGGCACACCATCGACCAGTCGACTGTCAGCTCAGTTCGCCCCGGCTCTCAAATAAAGAGGAACTAATCAATAACAATACTGGGCTTAGTAGTAAATTAGCGAAATTTAGGCACTATAATTCACTATGCTTGTGTCGTTTTTGGCTGATATGGTTGTTCATTGGTGTCGGTCGTGACCAGCGACGGCGCTCTCGTGCAACGACGATATGTTTTAACGACCATGCTCGTACGGAACGGCGGCACTTCTTCAAATCTCGTGGCAGCCACAATTCACGAAATACATTTTATCAGAGTTCTTACACGCACCCGCAGTCCGCTGAAACTTCAAATCCCAATCCCTGTACCATTGGGAAGCGTATGAAGTTGCGTCTCTTTCTTGATCTCGTCAATGGTGGAAATGGATACTTTCCTTTCCGTCAGATCTAAAGGAAACTTAAAGCTGATTTCACCCTTGTCCCCAAAGATAGCCGCGGGATTTTCGATCACCGCGTCCTTTTCCGCTTCGCGCTTCCCTCTCTGCATGCCGCGCTGTATCCTCCTGTGCGAGTAGAAGTACGCGGCGCAGGCGGCGAAGGCGACGAGGACTAACACCGCGCCCGTGCCGCTAATTAGCAGGACCAATTTCCCTTCGAAAGCGAGGAGAAACCGCGGTGCTTTAAATCGTCCGAGTCCCAGCAATTCGCGACGTCCGAAGCTTTTAGGTCCTGCAGGACGACACCTTTTAACCGCGGCGGCGAGGCACATGTGACGTTATGAAAAGCAACACTCCCGTTTGCACTCAGAATCATCGCTTTCATGTGGCACAAGTCGCAGAACCACGGGTTTCCGTGCAATCTGAGCTTGTGGAGCTGTTCTAGCCGAAGGACCGCGAACTCGTCCAGGCCACGCAGCTTGTTCCTGGACGCGTCGAGATCAACAAGTTGGCGCGGCACCACCTGCGCCCCGAGCATCGTCAAGTTGTTTCCGGACAAGTTCAGCTTCTTTAAGTGTTCGGGAAGCAGACCGGGGGCGAGCTCCGCGATTCTCATGTCGGCGACGTGTAGGTCGCGCAGCTTCGTGGTGACCTGGAGCACATCGCGGACGTCCTCCATCGCGAAGTGGTTGCCGCCGATGGCCAGCTTCCGCAAGGAGTTGGCGACCGGCTGGAACGCGACGCCCTCCACCCGGTTCAATTTGTTGTAGCTAATGTCCAGCTCGTACAAGCTGCTGAGGTTCAAAAAGGCCGTGTTGGTGATCTTAGCAAGTCTGTTCCGCGCCAAGCACAGCACGCGCAACTCGCCCTGATTTACGAACGTCCTCTCCAGCACAACGGGGAGGAGGTTGCCGTCCAGGCGCAGGCTGTGGATCCGGCGCAGGTCCTGGAACTCGTCCGATGCGATAAATTGCATTCTGTTGTTTCCCAAGTCTAAGTGCGCTAAATAAGGCAAAAGGTGGTATATGTGAGTGTTTATCCTGCTCAGTTCGCAGCCCCTGCACTCGAACGTCCGCAGCTCCTGCAAGAGAGAGTAAATTTAAAACTTTGGCCGGAATACAACATGCGATTAGTGTAATTTCGCTTTCAAATAAATTTAAAGGAAATTTAGTGACTAAAGTGAACTCGGTTCCAGCAGCGCGCTTGCTTTAAACAAGGGATAATAAAATACGAAATTAATTTCTCTGCCGCAGGGGATTCAGCGGATATAAAATACAAAAAGATAAAATATATTTCGCCGTATTTAGTTACATTTAAAATCATAGAATCCGTGTATGTAAATTTGCGCATATGGTACTCTATAATGCTTCGTTTTTATGATTTAAAATCGACGTCAAATCAATGGACAATACAATAACGTTTTTAATAAATACGTTACAAGTATTTTATAATTTTGAATGACAGATTCAGAAAAATATAGACAGGTAACTAGAACAATATTGCATTTATTAGACCAAAATTGGTAGCATATTTGCTAATTACTTCCTAGTTGAAAATTATTATGATCTATCATCTAATCACTCTTCAGTGATAACAACTGTAAGCACAGAAGTAGCAAATAAACAACCAATTTCTGTATTACATGCTGAATCAAAAGATTAAAAAACATTTCCAAATTTTTACAAGGCAATATTGATCTACAATTTCTTATTGAAGAACCATGTGACTTGGATAATACAACGCAATATTTAAGAGAAATAATGCAAGAATCAGCATGGAACCCTACCCCAAATTGAAACTTATTACAAATAGAAACTAATATATCACTGGAAATTTGGGAACTAATTGCAGAGGAAAGATAAGGTAGAGGAAGACGAAATAGAAGGCGCAACCCTGTTGACAAGCGTGTCTGTAACAGACTAAATAAAAAACTAACCAACATTTTAAAAGAACAACAAAATACCTCATTTCAAGAACCCATCGCAAATCTAAAAAAGGAAGATTATTCTGTATAAAAAGCACACTACCCCCCTAAAACATAATGTACTTGGGCATAATCTGGCAAAATCATAAAATTTCCAAATACATGTCAACAGTTTTTGAACCATTTGGTTCTGCCAATTCCAATTAACAATGAAAAAGCTGATTTCTTGGAAATTGCAGTTTAGTTGTTACCATTCATACAACTTTTCACCACTCTTGACGTAAGGTCCGGCATAAAAGCATTCAAAATTATAGAGCCCCAGATTATGGCCTCAAAACAACACAAGTAATGAAGAAATTACCTAAAAAACTACTGCGTTGCTAATTACCATATTAAATAAGATACTAAGCCTAGAGAATTTTTCAATACATTGGAAATAAGTCACATGTTATAAAACCTATAAGTGTCTTACCATTACCAGGCAATTTTATTAAAAAACTTTTTCTAAATAAACTTTAAGTTCAAATAAATTTTTTAAATATAATACCTAAACAACTATTTTGTTTCCGTAAAAATTTATACTATCCAATAAGTTCCACTAAGTAGTCAACCAAATCGCTGAAAGTCTCGGACATAAAATATTCTGCATTGCGGCTTTTTTAGACGTTAAGCAAGCTTTTGATAAAGTTTGGCATACAGACTTACTGTACAATTTGAAGCATTTTTCCAGCCATTTATTGCCTCTTATTAAAGTCGTATCTTACTAATCGTTTTGCTGCAAAATATAACAATAAACTATCTTTGCAACACCTAATAAAAATGGACCTATCTCAGCGTAGTTTGCTAGGACCCCTTTTATACCCCCTTTATATTTCGACACCCCCAAAACTACCATCACTACAGTTGCTTCATTCGCCGATGACTTGCAATACTTTATACTCACAGTGATGCTGTAGTAGCTTCAAAACACTTTTAAGTATACCTTAGTGATTTAAACGAATGATCGCACAAATAAAGAACAAAAATCAACAAAACTAAATCTGTGCTAGTAATATTCAAATCGAGAACTATCATGTTCCCACCCGTTACAGTAAAGAAAAATTTAATATTCATAATTTCTGAAACAACATCCCAGACTCCATAAACGATTAATTTGATATCAATATCTTAAAGTAAAGCGAAAACAAATAAACATATTGGCTTCTTTAACCCAAATCCAAACCCCTCTTTAAAGATAAATTCCTGTTGTACAAGTCGATATTAAAATCTGAATCTCAATGTACAGAATTTTACTATAGAGATAAACACAGTGATACCAATCAAGGAGACCGTGTCGTAATTAAGTACTTGCATTTGAAAGGCAATACGCTTACGCAAATTAAAAGCGAGTTAGATACCGTTTACGGAGACTTTGTCCCATCATTTGCCACCATAAAAAGATGAGGAGCTGAATTTACTAAATGGTACTGGACGATTATCCGATCAAGATTAAAGGTAGCAGAGACAATAGCCATATTACAAGAACGCATTTGTCATATATTAACTGAATAATTGGGCATGAGAAAGCTGTTTGAACACTAGATCCTAGACTTGTTCACTTTGAACCAAAAATTCATTCGAATTAACATGTCCAAGGTCCTGCTTAAGTGGTTTCAGCAAAGTGAGTCAGACTTTTTTGTCGATTTATCACTTTCGACAAAATTTGGGCCTACCGTTGCACTCCTGAGACAAATAAACAGTCAAAACAGTGGACTTCGAAAGGTGAACCTGCTCTAAAAAAGGCGACGACGGTTTTATCGGCCAGGAGGGCGATAGCGACTGTTTCTTGGGATAGTCAAGGAATCCTGCTCATCGATTAGTTAGAAAAAGGAAAAATAATAACGGGGTCATACTACACATCGTCATTGTATCAGTTAAAGGCAGCAGTTGCTGGAAAAGGGCCTCATTTGGAACGGAAAAAATGCTCTTCATCAAGATAACGCATCAGCTCACACCTCGGCGGTCGCTATGGCCAAAATTCACGAATTGCACCACCCAGCATATTTACCAAAGCTGGCCTCCAGCGACTATTTCTGTTTCTTAAGCTTAAACTTTAGTTGGGAGGAAAGATATTTTCATCAAACGAGGCGGTCATCGCAACCGTAAATGCCTATTTTTCAGAGTAAGACGCCCACTACTGTTTGGATGGATTAAAGAGGTTGGCGCAGTGCTGTAAAAAGTATATCGACTTAAAAAGGGACTACGTTAAAAAATAAAATTAAATTACATAGAACAAATACTTGTTTCTATGTTAAGCTTAAAGCTTTTTAGACTGCCCACGTATAACACATTTCTTAGGTTTACTACCAATAAGAAAACTAAAAAAAAACAGTGATTATTTGACTTAGTCTATGAATGCAATCTACTAACTCGGTAAGCACACAAGTCTCATAGCTGGATGAAGACCATGTTTACACAGACATTATATTTACTAAATACTCTCTTTTGTAATTAATGGAGTAAATTTTATATTAAAATAAATTCTAGAAAAAATAAAATGGAAATTCTTCTTATTACCAACACTAACAAAAGGCTCCTTAAAATTAAATTTTTAAGAAAAGATAAAGAATAAAACTCGTCTGAAAATAATAAATAAATAGTATGTTTATTATAGAGAAAATTATAATTGTACAGATAGATATGTACTGTAAACTAGACCTATCTAAACTTAAATTAAAGCATTAAAGTGTAACAGACTATAAAAGTACAGTGAAGAGTGACTTAACAGAAAAAAAAACGATCTTTAGCTCTAATATGTGACTATCATAGTACTCATAAAATATAGAAACTATCGAGGAAGTTCCAAAATTTTTAATTAGTTGGCACTTAGTATAGTTCTTGTTGTTCGTTTTATCTAGAAACGGTAAAAATAAATAAAACATTTTTTTAGAAAACACGATCTGTAAGAGCTTAGATAACTCTAAATGGGACAATTATAACAAATTTTATTGGACAAAGAAAGTGAAAGTAATGAAAACATTTTACAGTTATATATTCACACTACATTTTCTCAAGGTTTTCTGAAACTCGTAAAGTTACATCTTCAGGTTATTTTTTTTGAATCTGTTGTTTGCCGTTTGTGAATTAAAAAATCCTTTACAAGTCGGTTACTGTGATCGATATAACGGTCTTTATATTTAGAATATAAAATTTGATTACGTTATTTACATGAAGTATATTCAGATCATTACGAGGAGTTAATGCTATTTGACTGAAATTTTTGGAAATTTTTTCTGCAACTCCACAATTCTATTTTATAACCCCAAACCGGCTTTAGTATGGTTCTATAGAAAATTAATTTGTCTTTAATAGTTAACTGCAACTTTCTTTTAAGTAACCAGTCCATCCTAAGGCATTATATTGTTCTAAAGCTCAATATAAAGAAAACAAAAGTAATGGACAGTAAGAAAGACTTCTCAAGCCATACTCACAATGTTTTGGAGGCTAACAAAATAGAACGAGTTTCAAGCTACACATACCTTGGTTGCTAATTAAATGACAAATAATCTAACAAAGAAATAAAAGTTGGAATAAGGTGGCAAGAAACACCTTCATAAAAATGAAGCAATTTCTGTGTAACAAATATAGTTTCATGTTATAGATTGTTTACGGTACTGTGTGGTGTCGAGACTTGGACTCTTACACTCAATATAAATTGAAATGTGGATATATCGTATAAGCATCTTGTGTACTGACAGGATTACAGGTGAGGTGCTTAATATAATAAATAGAGACCAAGAGCCATTTTCCACAATAAAAATTAGGACATATCGTAAGAAGAGAAAAACAAAATATATTGTCTAATAACAATGAGGAAAATAGAAGGAAAATGCGGAATTGGACGAAGGCTAATGTTATGGTTGAAAACTTGTACATTTGCAGCGGACTGGGGACAAGACCATATAAATTAGCACGGTCTCGGGAGCAATATCTATGAACTCTCAATATCAAAAATCCAATATCTACGAACTCATCTAACGACTTTATTATTTATTTTGGATTACAAAAGTGCTTTTGTTTTAATATTTTAAGTGTGTTTCTTCTTGAAGCAATTTTCAGAGTGAAGTTTATTATCATTAGTTGTCTCACAATAGAAAATGGATTCCCCTTCCTCTTTCACATTTTTTTCTGTTACAAACCATTCAAATCTGTGTAGATTCATTTGACATTACGAAATATAGCTTCGCATTTAGCTTTTCCTCAAAGATTTTCTTAATTAATCTTATTGCTAATTTACAATATACTTAACAAAATATAAAGTAATTTTTCTGGGACTTGTAAAATTGCATCTTCAGGTTCTTCCCTTTTGAACTGTTTCTTTGTCATTGGTGGATTAAAAAGTTTTGTACAATTTGGTTACTGTGATCAATATTGCACTCTTTACATTTAAAACTTGTAATTTTATTACATTATTTACATAAAGTATATTTAGGTCATTAAGGAGCGTTAAGGTCTTTAGCTAAAATTGTTGAAAAATCGTTGTATTATAGAGTTTACTGCAACCCTATAACCTCAAACTGGTTTTAGTACGATTTTGTAGAGAATTAATTTATTTTAAATTTTTCCAGCAACCAGTTCATGTTCTTAAGGGTCAACTCGAGTTGACATTTCTTAGGTTTAATACGAGCTTTATAAGTAAGCTTTTCATCCAGGTAGGGTTCAAGGTATTTCACTTCATATTTCATTGATACGGACAGATATATCTTTTTCTGAGAATTATGTGAATATTAGCATTACGATTAATGTTTTACAGTTTTAAGCAATTTTGGAAGAGGTTGAGATGATTCTACAGTTTTCCTCATACTCTAGTAAAATTACAATGTCGTTATTAGTATGTCAATTGATAGCGGTAGATTTGTAAATATTAAATGTATAAATGCATAAGGGCACTGCCTTGCGGTATCCAAGCATTAATAGGCAGGTACTTGGATGAGGTAGCATCAAATTTAACAGCTTGATTAAATAGTTGCTTTTTTACATTATACAGCATATCGTTGTGCCATATCCTATCGAAATATAAATGATTTTTCGCCTACATGGCACTGTTAGATGGCAGTATTCCCAAATATATTTTGATGTCTTGGAAATTCAGTTACCTGGAAATATTTTTCTCTAACAGTATACTAGATATGGTTTTTAAATATCTTAGACCGAATAGGCACCAATCTGATTGGTCTATACGAGCAGATTTTGATTGCAGGTTTATTGAGTGTCTGTGCAAATTTTTACTGTACAGGGTAGAAGGGTAACCATAGCCTACTCAATATTAATGATACTTTGTCAACGATTAAATCATATCCAGATACCCTATACGAGCTCAGAAATTGGAAATAGTTGCAAACTTTCTTAGGAGAAAAAATCTTATGGTAGAGATAGTTGACCTAAAGACCTAAGTTAAGGTAGTCTAATCCTTGATTGCCGTTATTATTAATACCATCTGAATCTCATCAGGTTTTCTAATTGGGGATACAGCAATTGCAAATTTATTGCAATTTTTTATGACCTTCTACAAAAAATGATATGCAGTAGATTTATTTTGGTTTATTTTCTCTAGAAAATTTTAGTGTTTTGCCAATAACACCAAGCCCTGCGTTTTCGTCAACAAGTTCTTTTATATGTAGACGAATGCTATATTTATCCAGAACAATGTTATTTATGTTCGCTAATCAAGAAGCATCTTGTGTCAGTTAGGTTATATATTATACAGTTTCTTCTACTTCGCGATTTTCTTTTATTCAGAGATTGAGCCTGATATTTTTCAATCTGCATGTTTTGTACATAATCTAGATTGAAATTGCTTTTCAGGTACTTATCATAATGTATTCCATTGGTGTAATTATTTTAAATATTCCTTTTATTACTACAAAATTTAGTAGATTCGGTATTTTATTCAAATAGCTGGTTCCGTAAAGGATTACTAGCTAGGATAGGGTATTAATGGGGTTCGACCTTTAGTCATAGTTAGTCTTGATTCTGAAGAAATGTCTTTAGTGTTCCAGTCACTTGTTATTAGAAAATTTTCAGGCAAGTTTTGTTTGAAAGTATTAATATTATTTATAGGAAAAAGTACATCTAATGGTCTATAAGTCGCAGCTATTGTTACAGGCCACAACATGGACTCTTGTAAATTCGTAACGTCCAGAGTACTGACCAGCTCTGTTCACTCCCTTAATAAATTTTGTGTATTTTAAAATAACCGTTGATTTTATAAATTAAACAGGCTATTTTTTCCTGTAACCGGATCTACTATGTTTGAGTACATTACCACTGATTTCTGATCATAGGCTAAGAAGCATACTATTGTTTTATCCAATTTCATTGGTAACATAGTTTAAATATGCCGCATGCACATGACCATGCAAAGACACTTTGAGAAGCATCATCTACCCCAAAAGTCATGTGATCGTTAGGTAGTTAGTGTGAGAAGCAAATATATAGTACAATAGAGCAACGAGTAAATATCAAATTATGGAAAAAATAAAAGAAAAGTAGCAACTGAAACGTATGAAATATTAGTGCAAGTGTACGGATTAAAAACTATAAAAAAACGTGTTTACAACTAGTCCAAATGCGAGCCGCATTCGGGTCGACCCTCCACATTCCACAATCAGAAGTCTAGAAATGCTGGTACAAAATTGTTAATTGAGTCTACAATTGATGGCGGAGAAATTGGGAATTAACAAGGGCAAAGTGGACACTATCATCCCCTAAGATTTGGAAACCCATTAGTTCTTTCTGAATTTGGTACCTGCAAACTTATTTTTATTTCTTCCGCACGAAGACTGTCACAAAAATGCAAATTTTATAAACGTGGCTGCCTGAAAACGTATAGTAGCCATTTTGCAGTAAATTCTTGAGAATTCCTTCCCCTATAGCGGCCACAAGCTTTACAAAGGTTGTTAAAAATGAGTGATGCAGGATGGCGATTATTTTGAGGACCAATAAAAGTAATTTGTTTGTATTTTTGTTCTGCTTCTTTTCTAATACCATTCTCCAAATTTTTGGACTCATTAGATAAGTATTTTCATTTCATTGAAGTTTAAAAACAAGCTAAAGGCTTAAGTATAACTTATTAGTGTATATGTGACAACATGTCACTAGTAGATGCTTAAAAATTGGTGCTCAATCAACCATTATTCATGAGTAAATGTCAAATCAGTCTTTCTGTTCTTATCTTGCCGTAATATGGAATGTTAAAAATTACATAAATATTTTCTTAATCACACAAACAAAAAATTTGTAGATCTCACATTGTAGAATTTTTGAATAGTGGCACTTTAATTGAACCCTTGCTTGGAAATCTATTGAGCCCTCTTTTTTGCGGTACATAAAGTTATTTGATTTAATTATCAGTACACTCACTAGCATTCTTTGCCTTCTTCTTCAGATGTGTACAGATGTTTAAGTTTCGACAGGAAGAGCCTAATACACGATTTAAAATATTTGGAGAAAACAGAGACAAGAAAATACTTCTTTGAGAAGTAAAGTTCAATTTTGATAATCTTCACTAACATAGTAAACTATTTACTCTAAAATGCAAAACCATTTTTAATATTACACCAAAGAATATTTTTATTTTTCGAAAAAATGCAGTGGCATTTTTTACATTTTTACCGCAAGTTCGCCAATAAGATCAGACAAGAAAAAGAATTTGAAGTCGCTGTAACTTTATAATAGCTTTATAATATTTTTATAATATCTCCATCACTCTTTGAAAAACCGCCCAGCTAGTCATTACAGGTTGCGTATTATCATCACTTTTTCTTCATCATTAGGTTGAGATTTACTGGAACCTATATTACTATATATAAGAAGAGCTTTTTTATGCCTACTTTTATTACTTAAACCAAGGTCTTCAAAAATCCACTTTGCAACATCATCATCACTTATATTCTTTATCTTTTTCATTTTGCTACAAGCACAACTTCACAAACTAAACACACAATTACCCTTTTACATCGTAACACCTGTACAGTGCGTTGAGTGAAATTAGTACTATATGAAGGAAAGTGTCGGACGGAGTTTGGAACAAGAGAATTATATTAAGATCCGATATAGGATACGAAAACGTTAATATAAAAAACAAAATTTTTTATAATATTTATAAGTTGATGCATAATTATCTGCGTATTTTGAAGATAAATAAAATCATCATTTTGGAGAGTAATCACCATTAACTCGATTCTATGGACATAATCCATACTGACGTCAGTCACCAATTGAACCATATAAATGTAGCTGTTAGTGCTGAACTATCTTTTGCCATTTCTACAGAGGATTGTCTTTTAAAATTATGGATCATCTTAATATTCTAAGAACAACGTTTAGTATTTCTATTAAAAATATCGAAGTATGGTAATTTTGTATTTACAAAAAATTAATAATTAGATTTAAATAATTTAAATAATACAAACTACAATTTATCACCAGCGCTATTTTTATATTTATACGCTGCTCATATAACTGTAATATATTCCATCTAATAGTATGCCAACTTCCATTAAATATGTCACCAAAGTACAAAATGGGAAATCGTAATTTCTTTGCCAGACAAAATAAAGAAATACATTTTTACATAAAACTGAAATACTTATTTATCTGGAAAATTTGTGTATTTATTTATGAAATTTTCGGGAGATTTAATATTTTTTAATAAGAAAACAACTAATTCTCACACATTTTTAAATCTTTGCCGAGCTAAATTTCATTAACTTAGTAATTTATTAATTAAATTTCTTTGAAAGATGCCGAAGCATTTAAATTATTAAGTATTTTCTAAAATATTAAATTATGACTTCAGCACGTTTAAAATTCCTTTCTTGCCGAGTTTGTTATTTAAATGTAGTAAAAATTCAAAATATGGCTATAAGCACAGAAAAACAATTATAATTATAATAAAAATATGCAAAAATTAGTTTTAATATCAAAAACATTGGTACAAGATCCACGATTAAAAATTAGCATGTACTGAATATGAATCACTTAATTGTAGAGTTTAATGTACAAGGTATACAACACACAATAGCGTTTTAGGTGGCCCTATTGCTATAACAAAACCGATAAATGATATGGAAATTCGGTTGAAGCAAGGCACTGCCATTGAGTTCTTAATTGCTGAGAATTGTAAGCTCATTGAAATTCATCAACCAATAGGTGCTCTCTATTGTAACACCCGTATGGGCAAGAAGTGTGGAAGAAAAAATGTAGCCACTAAAAATCTGCATATGCAGCTCATTCAAACTTGACAACCTTGGATGAACAGCGTCAAGTTCGTATAGATGAATAAATTTAACTGATTCGCAAAATTTTGCGACAAAAATGGAAAAAAAACATTGGATTTGCTGAAGGAGACCTTTTTCGTGGTTCGTATATGGTATAGTGCCATAAATTCGAAAGCCAAATATATCATTTGTCACCTTGAAGAGTAAATAAAACTTGTGAAGTTATGCCGAGCATAACCGCATGACAATAAGTAGACCATCTTTCGACGTTGCCGTTGATTGCACTGGTGAAATTAAAGGTTTCTGAGTTCAATCCCTAACTTCAATTCTCTTAATACAATCTGGTATTTAAGTTGATGATTTGTATAAGCCACTTCCATACTACCTTACGGAGGGTTCATAAACTTCCAACTTTCGTGACGACCACCGATGTCAAATTCGCTATTGTAAAGACGGCGGAACTGCTGTGGCCCTACTTATAAAGATCCGAAGCCCTTTAGAAGATAAAGTCCCAAATTGAGGCTTTTCTGTGTTTTCGTGAATGTCCTGGCTTTCTACAAATTACGTGACCTCGTTCTAAATAGACTAAAGCTTTCTTATAAATGTATTTGCAGCCCAATCTTAAACTGTAACCCCGTGCATTATGATTATAAACAAGCTTGCTCCTAATATATTAGATAGTAAGTTTCCACTAGAAGAATGCTCTCTATGTCAATTCACTCCGAGATAAGTTGTTTTTTCTTGTTAAAGTGCCTTCCTTCCGAAGATCTTGAGGCTGTCCAAATTGTCTAGTGAGTGAAGTCTTTTTTTTTGGAAAAAGCAGAACTAGTGAATATAAAGTTCAGCCTCTCTTACAGTCGTCGAATTACCAGGACTAGTCACAGCATGCTAGACAGCATCACTCTATCATCTGCATACTGAGCCAGTGTCATCACCATGTCTAGGACGTAGACGTTGCAGAAGTTGAAGACATATTGAGGTTAAAGTTCCCTCTCTAATAATCTTATACACCCAAACTTAATGTGAAACTTTCTTACAAAAAGTAAAGTTCAGACCGGCTAGACTAGTGGTAGTAGAGTTGCCAATAAAGTCATGTTGTACAGCATGGTGGACTACCATGACACATCCTCACTAAGGCTTTGGTTATGTCAAAAAAGACTTTACCAGTGGTTTCATTTTTAATGTATCCTTCGATGGTGTGTCCTAGATAACTCCCCCAGCGCTTTTCCATAGCTGATAAAAATCTTATATATTGATAATCCTTGGGGAACATTTTCTGATTTTCTAGGCTTATAGAGTACAATATTATCCATTGTCTTTTTAAGTGACAAATGCGCGGACTGTTTTAGTGAAATAGACAACTATCTTCTTTGATAGAACCTGTAACTCCAGGTTGGGGGTGCCGTCTAATCTGGGAATCTTACCCTGCTTGGTTGTATTTCATATTCCAGGCATGCGCAGCCAATGGTTAACCTAAATCAAAACTTGTCCCAATTGTAACAGATTTGAAATAAAAAATTTATCTTATGTATTTGGAGGAACTTCAAAGGTTCTGTGCACCTTAAATTTGTTTCAGATAATCATAGTATGATTTCAAAACCTTACTCTGTTTAACTGGGAGGTATATGCGTGGTCGTGACCAAACACTTTTCTGTTCTTATAGACAGAAAACAGGTACATCTAAAATAAAAAAAGCTTAACTCTATATAGTCCAAAATACAAAGGCTAAAATTTGGAAAACAATATATCGAATTTGTTTTAATTTGCAGAAAAAAGTGGTCGGGAAACTAACGTTTTGTTTAAAAAAAGTAAAATTGTAAGAATTAGAGATTAATAAATTTTAAAGTTAAAGATCAATATAGAAATAATGCTTCTTGAAAAGTTTGTTAAAGTATTCAATATAATATTGGCCGTGTATTCGGATCAATAACCTTAAATATTAAGCAAAGATTTTCCACGACTTTTCAGAACTTAGCAAAATTTGAAAATATTAGAATCCACACAACAATAGTTGTAGCGTCGTTACCATAGTACCTCAATAAATATAATCGTGATTATTAAAATTGGAATTACTTCAAATTCCATAAAATTCTACAAAACGAGTATTAAACAATGTTTGCAAAATGCTGTGGAAGTTCTTTAAATAGCACCTTGGGTGATCGATCAACCTCGCCTCAGTGAAATACAGGTGGTGGCCACAATTTGTTAGTTGATCAGTTCAGTCGAATCTCAGAAGTTTGCTAAAATCTTATAAGTGGCAACGTTGGATAGGATTAAGGTTTGGACATGATTCCCCTCGGCATTAGGATTGAGAGAGAACCATGGCTCGCGTGGGCAGGGTCGCATCCCTGAGGTATACCTATCTTAACCGGATTCGTTAAGAGTACCTACCTGCTACTCATTAGCTAGCATACGTATACTAGTTAAGAAAATTTGGAAAAAAAGAAATACCTAGAGTACAAGAGTAATTTTTTCTCTACTAAACAAAAAAGGATACAAAACACTATGCGGGAATTATAGAAAAGTAACTTTTTAAGTATCGGGTATAAAATACTGAATACAATCAGAAAGATGACATTTATAGTGAAAAGTATGGTAGGGGACTACCTGTGTAGACTTGTGAGGCGAGATCTACCCTACGACAAAGCAGCTAATTTTTTATGTTATAGACTTCAGCCCAAACATACGACAGTGTACAATGGTCACAATTACATGAATTATTAAACAGGTTGCAAATGCCCTCAAAATTAATAAAGTTATTGAACTTTAAGAAATGCGCATGCAAAAATTAATGTTTAATGGATATTTACCAAAAATCTTTAAAATCAAGAAAGAAATTCGATAAGGGGATGTTTAGCGAAGAATATTTTGATTTTACATAAGAATTGATAATAAAACAAGTACTAACAATAAGGGGTCTGCACTAAATAGAACCAAAATTCTCATATACGCAGATGACTTAGTTATTATATCACAAAATAAACTAGAATTACAAGAAGGGTTTATACAGCTAGAAGAAACCTTTAAAAAAGTAAGTCTCAGTATAAATAAAAACAATTTAAAGTTTATGATAACATTAACAGGTGGGAGAAAAAAGTAGGGGCTTTTAAATAATAGAGACGTTGGTGACTAAAAAGAATATAATGTAGGACAATACAAAGGCGACAATAGATGCTGAATAAGTGCATTTTTGTTACAACAAGTAAATCAATGGAAAAGCTTCTAAAGACGTGTATAAAACAGTTAAATGATAATGTACAAATCAGAGGAAAACGCATTAGAAACTTAAAAAGGAAATTCTTAAAATGAATATGTAATCCATTAAAAAGATAAATATTTTAATTAAAATATTTGCACAACTACTATAGCCAAATATGGTAAACACAATTAAAAGTAATAGAGTGACTAGTACATTTATACAGAACTGACGCATCTAGGGGATGTAAAATTACTTTCAAAAGGAATTTCGAAGATAAATAACCCAAGTTCCATACACTTAACATATTCCAACGTATCTATTTCGACAAATGCCTCCACATACCGTCTCTATGCTATTTACTCGATCCAGCTTACATGCAGCAAAATGTATTATATATACCCACTGTTAGCAATTTAAATTCCGAAATGTGTCTACAACTATAAAATTCAATTAAAAATTTAATAAATACAACTTGTTGGCTAGCCGAAACGCTAGCTAAAAACAACTTAGTCAACAAACGGAATTAGCATGCAAAAAACACTAAAATATTTTCTCATGTTTATATATGGTATTACTAATTTCAAATAAATGGTGAAAAATTTTACGAATATGTAAAAATGGAACAATACAAGTAAATCTGCATACAACTGATTCGTATAAAAAACTTATCACACATCTCAATAATGAAAAAGTCATTTGTCACACCTACACACTTATTAAAAACATGCACCATTCAGTAGATACCGAAGAAATCGATCCCAGAATTAAAAAAACACTATCATGCGGTAAGTGATGTCATCAACGTTAATTATAGAGTAAATGAAGAACCACTGCCCATTCTAATGGTACAACTTACGCTGGTTTTGCAATTATCGTTAACAGAGTATTCTTCCAATATAAAATGGAGAAGTTATCAGATGTTTATCTTGAAACCACAGTCATCACACGGATTGTTAGCTGTAGCAGAAATTTATTTCCCACAAGACTTTCCATTACACAACAGATAATATAAAGGTTTTGTATAAACTATGAAACGTGTTTATATGTAGATGGAGGGGAGGGGGCGCTATAATGCAAACAATTCTCTACAGGATTCTAGATTAATTACCACAAAAGGATGAGATTTGTGTAAAACTATGACAGCAAATAACTACTATCAGTTATCTACAAGGAAACCTACCTTATTGGCTAACTGATTGGAGTAAGATACCTGACGCAACAGACTTCTGTGTCACAACAGATCTATAAACAAATTACTGTAAAATGGAATTTATTTGGACTTTTTACATCACTCATCTATAATAGGTACAATCAGCTCCTCAGTAATCACACAGATCACTCTATAATAATCAGAAGATAAGTAGACCAAACTAAGTAGTAAACAACAACAACATACAATAAGCTACTTGGTACTCAGAGCCATTATTGATAGTAAAAGCGTAAAAATTGATAAATATCCTTTGCACATATAAACAAATGTATAGACCTACAAGGGAGTTCAAATGTAATTTGGACTGATATATGTATAAACAAGGAGCACTGCGCAGCAGTCACAACCTCTACCCTCCTTCTTGCTCGAGTTAGAACTTTTTCAGTTTTGTTTGGAAGTTGCTGGATTGATGGGCAAAGATAGGGTACCGCAGGAAGTGAAACAACGCATTGTGGCCAAATTCCTTGTTGGACAAAACTGATATTCAGCACAGACTCCAACAACAGTATAGCAAAAGTGTCTTTTACAGATCCGTGTGTTTTAGTGGTGTAAGTGCTTCAGAGATAGCAGAAAGCGCGCGAAGAACGAACAACATGTTCGTCAACCGCGAACATCCGTCACTGAGCCAAAATTAATTGCGCAAATGCATTTATTCGTGAGAATCGGTGCAGAACTATCAAAGAACTTGGAGCAATGCTGTCCATCAGTGTTGGTAGTGTAGATATAGTGAAAAACCACCAAGGTGAATGCACGGTGGGTACCACGCACTTTAAGGGACGTGAACAAAATGGTAAACATGCAAATTGCTGGTCGTCTCCTATAGCAGTTTGAAGACAAAGGTAATGCATTTTTGAAGTTTGTAGTGATAACCGATGAAACGTGGGTGCACTTCCTTCAAAACAATGCACGCTTCCATACGGACAAAACAACAATGGAAACTCTCCAAAAATTGAAATAGAACCTTTTGGCACATACGTATAGTTCCTATTTGGCCCCAAGTAATTTTTACCTGTTTCGAAGGTTCAGATTAGACTTATAAGGCATGCAGTTTGCGGACGACCCCATCATCCAGACTGTTTCGAAGTGGATATGACGTGAACCAAAAGCCTTTTTTAAAAAGGGCATCAAGATGCTTCCAGAACTTTGGAAAATGTGTTGATTGCGCAGGAGAGTGCATTGAGGACTGACATGTGCAAGTAAGTGTTTGGCAATTTGTTTTTTTTTGTAAAAAAAATTAGTTCCTGGTCATATTTGAACCACCTTGTATAACACTGTTATAGGTCTTAATTAAAATTACTGAAAATATTGATATTAAAGAGACTAATACCCACAATAGAAAATATTTTTTCAGAAATAACCCTAAATGTGCATATAATCATTAAAATTTCATTAGTTAACTGCAAATTTCGGTCAGAAGTGGATGTAGCCTAAAACGCTTATGATCTAATTATACCATTGGTTTTAGGTACAATTTATATTTGTACACATGCCCTTACTTACTAAAACAAATTTATTAGTAAACTAAACTTCATGTCACTTAAGTTTTCATATCCTCAAATATTTTGGATTGCTATAAGCTTATACCATTTCTTTCTTTCACTGCGTTTTTATAGATCATCACATACAATACAAGTCACATAACGAAATGTGTTTTTATCCCCTAATAATATTTTTATGCACCGTAAATGTTTAACATTCTTCTGTAATAAGAAATTTATATTAATTGAGGATTACACAATAATAATAAAAGTGGTAGAGCGAAAAGTAATATCAGACTATCATTTTTGTACACCTAAACACAGATTGCTTTCAAACTAGAATAAAACAGATAATATGAATATGTTTAACCGTTATATTTATGTTTAATTTCCCAATGATCTATATTAAAATAAAATATTTAATTTCACTATTCCTGTCTTACTCCATTGCACGATTTTCTTTTTAATAAATATACAAGTCATACTATTGAACGCGAAGACTTTTTAAAGTTTTTCGAACGCCAAACAAATTCCGCGCTGGAGCCTAAGCTGTTTTTTGAGATAACTTTCGCGAACAATTTTCGCACATCCGCATTTGATCTGCGTTAGAAAGCACCGTGCGGTATTGATCCGAAGATGTGGTAATCTGAAAAATAACGTGATGAGTCAACTAGGCGAGCCAGAACATCTATTCCAAGTCCATTAGCTTATCTCGAATTGCTTGGCAACATGTGGTCTATCGTGGAGCTGAATTATGTCTATTTATTGGCACATTTTCATCAATTAAGTTACTCGGCTTGTCAGCCCAAGTAATATCCATTCATAAAATGGTTTAATGATAGCAGTTTATTCTACATTTTCGATAAGATTTTTTATGCTATGCAAACCACAAATAACAGCTCTTACAACGATAATTTTTATGCGTTTTTTATTTCTTTAAATGTTTACAACTAATGTTTAGAAAACTATACATGGTGTGTTTAACTTCTATGGTCTCCAAATTTGTTTCTCAGTAGTGAAAGGGAAAAACGTGGAAAATATTGTTGAATTTGTAATATAGATGACAGCACCGTACAATGTATAGAATTCAAATTACCGACATTGCAGTGAGTGTTGTTTTGTATACTTCAAATGACGACATATAATCATCCGTTTTCTAATCTTGCGTGGTAAAACGCCCATCTAAACATGCGGTGAAGGCATTATGGATGTTAAAAATGTGCGTTTGTGTGCGCGAAAGTTTAAACAAGGTTGAAAATCATGTGAAAATGAACCAAAGCAGCCTCGAAACCATGATTGCGCGAGTGAAACAAGTAGTTATGGAAGACCGTCGATTAGGTGTACATGGTATCGGCTCTAAATTTGACACTTCCGTAGAATCTGTGGAGTCCATTTTACTAGATGACCTAGAAATGCAGTAAGTTTTTTCAGTTGAGTCTCTATTGCATCAGAGATTTTTCTGTGAGAAGATACACCACTAAAAAAGTGTTCTTAGCAGACACGGAATCATAACATTGTAAAAAATGAATACGTCTAAACGGAGATTACGTCGAGAAATAACATGTTTTAACTTTTTAAAAACATAACAAAAATAAATTTCTAAATTAACAAGCAGAAACACTTAAATACCTTAGAAGTAGAAACATCAATAATACATTAACAAGAAAGCAAAAAACTTTTAGTATGTACTTGTAACTTAGGTGTCTATAAATAATAATTATTTTATGTAGTTCACACACAAATTCTATTTTTCCAAAAGGGCCATCTACTATAGACAAGCGACGCTATCCAAGTAAGTTTAGTCTCAACCTAATCACATTTGTTCTCCTATTTCCTTAATCTTTCGAGAAGGTAACGGTAAACCACTTTGGTTCAAAAAATTTCTAGAAATCATGATAATGATTGCAAACTCAATTAATGGCTTCGGTACAGAAGATTTAGTATTGATTCGTTCTTAGACAAATATAGCAACTACTATTGGAACAAAGCAAAGATAATTGTAAAAAAATAAGTAAAAAAATGCATTACACTCGTATTACATGTATTAAACAGTCAGTATACTTCAAATATATTTTAGAGCATTTAATGTAAACAAATTCAAGTCTACGTACCAATCACTAAAAGTTCAAAAATATTTCTAATAATATTATGCCTCTTAATAAGAGAAAATTCCTAATTTCCAGCTATTCTAGAAAAGAGTGATGTGCTACTTTTGCTGCAATTAAAGAAAATAAAAGAAAATCTAAAATCAACAATTTGAAAGATATCTTGGTACACTAGCAAGGGATGATAATTAATTAAATTTAAAAAGCGGCTAAAAGTTTCAAACTGTCGCAGATTCACATACCACCTGTAAGAAACCAAACGGAACAGTGGGCAATATCGGACTTAGAAAAAATCCAGTGTTTCCGCTCAATACCTTGCAGAAGTTTTTCATTTCATTTGAATGAAGCCAATGCAGAAGTGGAAAAATATCCAACAGCACTCCTACAACTATCATTACCTATCAAAGCCTTTTCACATCTAGAAATAGCACAATAAAATATTTGAGGGGCATAACTATACTGGGGGTATATGGACCAAATGACGATAGCCCAAAGTTGGAAAAAGGAAAGTTTATGGATACTTTAAAGGAAGAATTGGATAAGACTAAACAATCGAGAAATTATAATGAGTAGGCCAGTTCGGAGAAAAAGTTCTCATTGATAATGAAAACAGAATAATAGAGATATATAAACAATAGACCTCAAGAGAAATATCCGCTACATTATTGATTATATTATTGTCCAAAGAAATACTGCTTTGACAATAACTGACGTCCGAGTTAAGAGAGGGGCAGAATGTGGCACTGACCACAGATGCTAATAGTCAAAATGGGGTATTAATTGAACAGACAAAAAACAAAGACAGTAAAAAAAAACGCAACAAGTACAGAAGAAACAAGAACTACTAACAATGAAATAAAGTTTAAAAGGTACTTTCTTCAAGATTAATCTATAAGGTAGCTGTATCAAAACAAACTGGACAAGAAATTGACTGAATTTCGGTTTACAAACGTAGAGGATACATACTTACATATAAACAAAAACATCAAACAAGCAGCATTTGAAGCACTTGGAAAAAATGAAGATAACGCAACGAAATACAGTATTCTCTAAAGAGCCTCTTAAATTGTCCAATTATTGTGCACGATGGCAATATTCTCTTGAGATCTTACCTCGCGCTGATACTCATGAGGTTTTGCATCAATTTTTCCATTTGCACCTATTTCACCAATTTTTAAATTAATCTTAAGGCTCTTGTTGCATTATTTCGACCAAAACTTTCACGAAATTTTGGCAACTTGCAAGGCGTTTTAATAATAATAACTCGCTGTTTAGCCATATGCGTCTTTCATGTCAGTCGGCGATCTATGTGCAATCTAAAATATGTAACTTCTTTCGCCTGAACGATTTGTGGGTTGTTAAGGGTAACCAGAAAACATGCTGAATGTTTCGTCGTGAACGTAACATGTACTGGTTTACCTTCATTAATTTTTATTTTTCACATACAAAAGTTCTGATACTGTAGTTGAATTTTCTTTACACAAACAAAATGCTGTCATCTGCAAAGGTACTCAGGATTGTTTCTGTTGTGGTTGGTAGACCGTACGTGTATAGCAAGTATATTAAAGGCCCGATAACACTGCCTTGTGGGACACCCGCACTAATTTATCTTATCTGCGAAGTTTCATTGCTACATTTAGTTTGATCAAAACAATTTTCTAGGTATGAACGGGGAAGTGTGTAGTAGAACACTACATTTGTTATCATTTAAAGAGTGAGCATATTTTTTGAGCACGTTGCATATATTGTAATGATAAAAAATATTTACGTATGAAAAAATACAAAAATATAACATCGAAAAAGCAGTGGAAATGTGATGAGCCACTCACCCATCCTGTATTTCACAATTTTAGATTTTTTATGTTTATTTAGACATTTAGAAGGATGCCACATTCGTACCGATTTTCGAATGCCCTAATCCGCAAAGTTGGACGGGATTACCTGACCCTCGAATCTAGTTTTCAACTTATACATCCGGGCCTAAATAAATGATGCGTTTGGTCAAAAACAGTTTCCAGCGGAAAGTTTTAAAATATGGAATTTTCAGACCCAGTTGCTATTTTACGATGTCATTAGAGGCACGCGTTGCTACGACTTTTTCTGTAAATATTACATGCTAAATTAGGTCAGATGCTTTTACAAATTTGGCAAAAAACATTTAAAATTTTCAATTTTCCTATTTTTTATTCTATTAATGTTCTGAAACAAATAAAAAATTATTTTTTATTTCAAAAATATTTGAAGCCTTAGGCTGCTTTGTGTGGCTGAATGAATAATGAATGGTTCTACTAAGCGATTAATCTTCTTCGCTAAAATAGCAGCAAGCTATTCTAGCGACAACTTCGTGATCATCTTTCGGCTAAATTAAGTAAAAATAACCCCCGTACGCACTTATTTGGATGCCGATTATCAGACCCGGCACGAGATGTTTCGCTTTTCTGCAACATCCATTATTTACAGCGCTACAAGAGGAAATGAATTAGACCCGGCTGCACCAAAAAAGATAAACCGGAATGGAAGGAAAGCTCGCACAGTAGAAGAGCGGGCAAAGCAAGGAGACGCAGATGCGAATAACGTCGAAAGAAGCCAGCAGCGGCTAGAAGAGTTTGGAACGAAATCAAAGCTTTGACACAAAATCGAGCCGCCGACGAAACTTTATTAGACTTCTAAGTTCCAACTAGTTAAGCGTTACGAAATGTACTCAAACTTTTTGTTCTCGCGGCTGATGTTTAAAGCCTTTTTAGTGGCTCTAATTAGAAGTCGCCAACTGCACTCAGATTAATTATGTTTAATTACCGCGACAGCTAACTTACAACTTTACAACCCGCTTGACAACAACATGTTTGCAAACAACATTATTTTTCTGTAAGTGAATCTCAATAATAATGCTCGTTGTTTTAAATATTTAAAAAAAATAATCATTTTTCAGTTGCAAAAAACAACGTAACATTTTTAACACATTTTTTAATCTCTCATGGTTCACACGCCGAATAGTCAAGTTAATTTCTAGTAGATATATCTATAATATTAAAGTCAATTAAGAATCGTTATCTGAATGGATTTAGGGTCAGAGAACAAATTGGCCACATTACTTTTGAATTCAACTATTTCCGCAAGAGGTACCACATGATCGAATGAAAGAAATTATTGGGAATGGAAGACATTAGGTGAAATTTCTTTTGAGTCACAATCCTATATTTATGTGTCAGTTAAAGAAAGCTGAAAAATCTTTAATATCGACAAAAATCTGTAACGTTAGATAAAGCGACACTATCAATAATAAATAAAAAAAGATATTATTTAGTCCGATAAATTCATATCATTTTTTTTTGTTAACAATTAAAATAACAAATTATTCTATAAGCTAATGGAATGTTAATTTACAATTTGATGAATATGACATCCAATTAATATCAACTCATTTACAGGGCCTATATTATATTACCATGGTCAAACTTTTCAGTCAATTTTATGTTTGAGGTCTTCATTGTAAACGTTTTTACGAGATTGGTCAAAGTGCTAGTGGAGCGTTAACTGCCTTCAAGACCATGTTTAACAAGTACACTACCTTGTCTTTCTCTACAATAGCAAGGTAAAAAATGCCATGACAAAATTTCCTCTATAATTAAATTGTCTGGTAAGTGTACTGGATGACAATTTGACAAGAATGGGTAGACCAGTCACTGTGACCACTCCCGAGACCTTATAACAAGCTTTATATATAAGAGCACACAATTTTGGGTTTCTAAAGGCGCAGCTCAACTCGGTGTGAGTGTAGTCTCTATGTACACATCCATAACACCAAAAAATTGAGTTTATTTCCGTATAAAATGCAATTGTAAACGCTTCTGACCGAGGTCAGCATTGGCAAAAGATTCACTTTTGCAAAGGTAATCATAGAGATAGTTTGGATCAAAAATTTGGACATAAAGCACATCCCTTTCACTGATAACTATATCAACAAACAAAATTACCAACAGTGGGGTAAAGAAAATTTACAATGGACCAAAGTTTGTCGATTGCATCTAGAAAAAGTTAGTGTGTATGGTGTGCAATTTCCCATTGTAATTGTCTGGCCACTATTTCTCACAAAATATGTAAATAAAGAATTTTATCGCACAGAAGCTCTCGAAAAATTTATTCTAAATGTAAAAAAAAAACGACAAGTTAACTAATAATGGTTTCATCAAAACGGAGCCACCGCCCATCGGACTCGGGGCATCTTTGACATCCTCACAAAAGTCTTTGGCAAGAGAATTATGTTATATGATTTCTTCTTATGGGGTTATCTTAAGGTTAACGTTTATCAGAGCAAACCCCAGTCTATCGATAAACTCAAGAATCGCATTACAGAAGAGGTTCTGACCATTTCTGAGGACATCAGAAAAGCCGCAATTGAAAGTTTCGGGAAAAGAGCTGAAATGACCATCTCTAGTAGACAGTCATTTTGAAAACATAATGCACTAAACTCTATTTATTCATCATCATAAGAAAAAGAATTAGAAATTTATCTTGCATAGTTTTTATGACGAATCGTTTACGTCACATAATAAAGGGCCTGTACAAAAGTAAATCTATTAGCCACCTACGTTTTAAACGTTTAACAATCACTTGCCCAGCAATATTTTCAAGAAAGTTGTTCAAATTTTCTTCAACTTTTTGATGATATAAAACGGATCAAAATATTCATTCTCAAGGCCAAAAATGGCATTTTTTTTGTTTCATTATTGTTTGTTGGTGTTATTCTGTGTTGTAAATTATAATCCATATAATTCAGTCACCTTGATACCGATTACGAGGCTACAAACAGTAAACCTCTGGTTTTGTTACTTTAGTGGAGGACAGGTCTTACTGCAAGTGATGCCGCCGAGACAATTTTCAAAGTTGAAAGCCAACAACGAACAGTGATCAAGCGCTTCAAAGAAGGAAATTTAGATTTTAAAAGAAGCCTTATTCTGGTCAGCCACGAAAGGTGAACAACGAAGATTTGTCGACACAGTTGAAGAAAGATCAGCTTTCATTAAGCAGTTGGGATCTGGTATTGGTTCATAAAGTTTTGTCCCATTAGAGTGTATCCAACCACTTGCATCAACTTTACTTTGTTCACAATAAGTCCCGATAAGATCTGTACTATCCAGCTTACAGTTCAGATGCTATCCTATTTGACTACGCCTTTTTCCGACCAATGGAGCACTTTTTGCTTGCTTGCCAATTTGACTATTTTGATCGAGTTGAACAAGCGTGCCAAGAACTCTTTGATTTGAAGGAATCAGAATAATATATTTTAAAATTTATTTTCAATTGCCAATTTACAATCAACTCAATAAAAATTATTAAATAAATGATGAGACAAAGTTAGTATTTGACATGAGGAGGACACCATCTACTAATGAGTCTCTAGGAGTCGCTTAATGAGGTCTTCCGGTCAAAGCCTATTTAATCTCCTCACCTCAGGTTGGTGGTAGTAGAGGTAGGTAATGAGATGGTTGATATGATTTAAAGTGCGTGTTTTACTACTGGCAGCAAAGTTCTTTATGACTTCAGTAAGGAAGGAAATTTTAAGGTCGAATTGAAGGGTTAGATTACTTACGTACCAAAAGGCATTGACAAGACTAGGAAGGGTTTTAGATCGATAGGACTAGCTTACTGCAGCCCCAGAATTCTTGGTCGTAAGACGATATAGGTGTTAAAGTAACTTCATGGAGCGAAAAGCTTAGGTAAAATCTTAGGTATTTTTCCTCAAAATTTATTTTTATAAGCTGGTTATAAATGGTAATTTGAAATCAGATAAACCGTTTAGTGGTAAATTTTAGATGATTTATTGCTGTTTACTTTAATCCGCCATCTATTAAGCCAGCTTTGTAGGTTTCGAAGGGATTAAAGCTTTTCAGATGCATGATTTGTGTTGGTATCAAATGACAAAATTGTAGTACCATCGGCAAAAGTAGCAATTAAAGTACTTTCTATAGTAATGGTGTCTTCAGTGTAAAGGAAGTATAGAAAAGAATCGAGAAGACTTTCTTGTGGAACGCCGGGGTGGATAAGATGGTAGGTAGTAACGTACCCCAGAAATGTATTTGGAATTGCTTTTAGTTAGGTAGAATTTAAGGAGGAGGAAAATTTAGTGGAGTAGTTTTCTTTTTATTTTATTTAACAATCCCCAGTGTCATACCTTGTCGAAAGCTTGCTGGATATCAAGATTATCCTTAATGTAGTTGACTAATCTATGACATTGCTGGATGGTTGTGTCCTTTGCGAAAGCCAAAGTGATAAGTTAGAATGAGTTCTTCTACAAGTGATATTTTGAGAATTTGGTATAATAGTAAGCTTTCGAATATTTTAGAAAGTAAAGGCACTAGGTTTGTGGATTCTTGCGGGTGTTTTTCTGACTTAGCGATCATGGTTGTTAGTGCAAATAAGGTGAAAGTTAGAAGTTTTATTTAAGTTGAGATATTCCTTTACTTATGTGTCAAAATTAATATTATTGGTCTGTAATGAGGTAAAAACTTGTTTGAGATTGTTTTGGGGTACTGGCTTTTTCTTCTTTAGAACGAGCCCAGCTTCCATATGATTTTCTGAGAGGTGATATTGGGGTAATGGGTTTTTTGAACTTTTTGGTCGCTTTTCAGATAGTATGCTTTGGGACTCTGATTTATGTTTTTACTAGTCTTTAAACAACCAGGTAACTTTCTTATACAGTGCAATACCAAGTGTTTAGAATTACTTCGTATAACATAACTTTGTTTTCAAATAAAAGATTTGATTTATATCCGAGGGCGCAACTCACTTTTTTGGTTTATAAGTCGAGTTGTTTTCTATTTTTCTTAATGTGTGACTTTAGAACAATTTTTTACGGATAAATTTCCAGGTATTTAACTTGTATGTTTGTGTCATTTTAATGTACCAGGAGACAATTTTGATGCCTTAGTGTAAACATGATGTGAGTTTATCTTGTTTCGTAGACTCTACTTTGCTATATAGTATTGCGTTTAAATGAATTTGGAGGAGGCTGTATACAAAAGCTTGTAGTAAGCAATTATTGCTGAATCAACAAACGTACCCAATATATGTAGTTATAACACTGTCGAATATATAAGAAGGGTTCCAAAACGCTAACCTGATGCACACTAGATTTAAAGACGTAGTAGTTTGAAGATTTTTTGTTGCATTTCACTCAAAAATAGTGGCCATTTAAATATTTCGTAGTATTAATGTGATAATATGCTTTTAATTGTGAATAGTTGTCTGTAGTGCCACACTTTGTCAAAGGTTTGTTTTATGTCTAGGAATTCAGTAGAGTAATACTTTATTTCTTGCATAGCTATACTAATATTGGTTAACTTGTGATACTGTGATATGGTAGAACGCCCACGTCGGAAGCTAAAGTGATAATTACAAAAATTATATCGGCAAAAATTCTTTACGTTGATAGTTTTTTAACAAGCAAACATATTGCTCCATATAGTCGGGCTTAAGTAGCATAGTCATTTCGACGAATTAGAGTTATTTTAGTGAGTGTCTAATTCAAAAAATGCCATCACAAATTAATCATAATCCCTTTACGAGGTAGCTCTTCTAATATTTTTGCTATAATAAAATAAAATTTAAAAGAATTTCATCTTCAGATGGGGTTAACTGTGGGATGAGTGGGAAATTTAAAGGTTAGGACATGGTTCCTCTCTATATAGAGGAGGTGAGAGAGAACCAAGACTCGCGTGGACAGGGTCGTATACCTGAAGTAGACCTATCTTCGTCAGGATTACAAATAGTGTCTACCCGCTACCCGTATAGTTTGTAAAGGGCCGAAAAATGTTTTCAATATATTATACAAATGCTTCTACATTTTTTGATGATACCTTGTCTGTGAACCTAGGTAAGTATATATAAATGGATCTTTAAGCTATTTTAGAAATAGAATTATCTATAATAGAGATATGTAGCAAGTAATCATCAAACACTTTACTACGCATTTTCTATTACGTGATTTTTGATTTATTGCCCATTCCCGTGTACACATTTCAGAACGTGCTTCGAAGCCAAATAGATGTGTGTTGGGCTAGCTATATCTGCGTCAGAAACCAGAATTGGTAAGGTTAGTCATATTTGTTTATTAATTTTTAATTTTAAATCTATAAGATGTTTGAATCACCGTTCTGATAGTTAAAAAGTTTAAGTTTCAAACACTAATCAATATTACTTCGTGCTATATCCACAATCATCAATTGAACAATACGAGTTTCGGTACCCCGCTCTCCTGGATAATATAATAAAATCTAATAGTTCAGTACATGCAGCCTGTACTTAATCAACAAATAGTGCTATAGTGTTACAGTGCATTTTACCTGCCGCACAGTGGTAGTAACCTATTTATCAACCATCTACTTTAAATTAACCAAATATAGATTAGAATATAGTCACTTCTGAAAATAGCAAATTCCTCAACTCAGCTTTTCAAAGCGTTTTCAAATTCTCCCAAATTTTGAAGATAAAACAATATTTATTGTTCATGCATTGAACATTGTTTCGCTAACCTAAGAACTAAATTATGTCGACAAAGATATCTTAAAAATTATAGGTAGAAACTAATTGAAAATCATGGTGGAATAGCCAGAAAGTACCATTTCACACCTATTAACTAAAAGAAGATAGCAACTCCAGAGTTGTATTCAAGAACCTTCATTACTCGGTTGATTTAGACAACATGTAATACAAAATAGAAAGCCAAGGTCACAAGATTATCAATATATATATAGCACCAAGTCATTTCCCGTATTCTTCATTGATTTTACCTCTTGTGAAACTAATAAAAAATCATGAAATAAACATCTGACATATGTCGCCTTGCCACAGTGCGCAACCTGTCAAAGATATGGGCACGCTAAGGGATACTGCACATATGCTAGTTGTGTGAAATGCGGTACAAATAATTTAACAAAAATTTTCAGCATTACAAAAGAAATGCAGCCTATGTGTGTTCTATGTTTAGGTTCATATACATCCAATTATAAAGATTGCCAAGTCTTTTATACAGCTGTCCAACAACAACATAAAACCAACAATACTACAAATCCTAGTAAATGGAAACCCAAATCCCTCATCCAAATACACCACATGTGTCAAATTTCAACAAGCTAGAAAAAATTACGATCGACCTAGCAGAATATATGAAAATTGTGCTAAACTTCTTCACAATTATTGTTTACAAACTTCATTAATAGAAAACACATTTAGAATAGTAAAGTGGAATGCCAACGGTTCAATCATATTGAAGAGTTGGGTACCTTTATCACTAACCACAACTTACCTGGATATAATATTAACTTCTGAAACTCATTTCACGAATAGCTCTTATTTAAGCATATCTAATTACATTATATACGGTAACCATATTAAGACGAAGCGGCCCTTGGAGGAATCATTAAAAAATCTATAAAAAACTATTAAATAGATGAATATTTTCAAGACCGCATCCAAACCACAAGTAAGATAGTAAAAGATTAGACACAGTCACAGCAATACACTGAGACTTCCGAGATGTAACATAAAAGAAGAATACTACATCTGACTTTTTAATACACTAAGTGCACTATTTATTGCCCCCAGCGACTATAAAGCTAAACATTATAAATGGAGCACTAGAATAACTAACATCAAATTAGCAACTTAAGTTATCCCACTGCCAGATAACCCATCCACTGGATCAGTGATAGGAGAAAAATCCCAGACCTATTAGCATTACAAAAAATATACCTCAAAATTGCATCAATATCAAACAATACGTTGATTTGTCCTCGGACTACTCTCATTATAATCCCATTGAATTATCACGGTTTATTAAAAAGAAAGCGCATAAATTCAGCAACAAAAAACGGACTTAAAGATCTGGTTAATGAAAAAATAAATCTAAATGCAGCTTAGGACTCAACCAAACACGAATGATAAACAAGATACCCTCCCTGTGATAGCCAAAAAAGTATTAGCGAAAAAAAGAAGACTTTATAGAACATCGCAGAACCCTACCTCTTCAAATTACAAGACCAGGACGGAACCTGAAAACAATACTCCATCATTTAAAAATCAAGGAATGCGGAATCGTTTAAAAACGTTTCGATACTGAGGTATTCAGACTATTCACTGTAGAGAACCACACAAAAGCTAAAACTACCACAACAAGCAATGCCTCCAATTCGACGAATGATGGCAGTTGGGCCAGAAGTAATAAAGGAAAAGCTTTAACGTTTGCAGCACAGTTTACGAATACATTTCAGCCCTAATCGGTGAATTAAGTCTAAAAAAGGACGAAGAAAAACAACGATATCTGGAGGTCCCATATCAGCTATACTTTTCAATGAAAAATATAACCCCAGCCGAGGTTACATACTCAATTAGTCAAAAAAATAGAACCAAAAGAAAGCGCCTCAATAAGACCGGAAAAATACTGCGAGAATTACTGAAGCAAAGACTTAAATTTATAACGATCATATTTAATGCTATTTTACAACTAAGCTAACAATAGAAAATGGCTCAAGTTGTACTTATTCCTAAATCAGGAAAACCACCAGAAAAGGCCTTCTCTTATCATCCTGCTAAAAACAATAAAATTTCTTTTGAAGAGTGCGAACTGGTACCGAATCATCAATTCGGGTTCAAGAGGAGCAAGTTCACAGGATAGTAAACGAGACGAACGAGACACTCAAAAACAAGAATTATTTTTCTGCTGTTCTTTGATAAGGTTTAAAATTAGAAGAATTCTACCTCACTACTACTATAATTTCATAAAATTATGTCTAAGCAATAGGCATTTTTAGGCAAAATTTCAACAGAAACTTTCTTCATAAATTTGGGAGTACCACAAGGGGGTGTTTTGGGGCCTTACAATATATGAAAGACATACCTACTTTAGAAAATACGCTGACAGCCACATTTGCAGACACTGCTGTATTTACATACCAAGAAACTCCAGAGATTTTCTCAAAAAATTAAGAAATCTGCCCAAATTGAGTTCAAGACTGAATGCGGATCTAACCTATCAAAGTAAATGGATCCAAGTTAATTTATGTCACTTTTACACTCCGACGAGAAACGTGTTCATCAATGGTACTAAGTAGTATTCCTTTTCCACAAGCAAATGACATGGAATACTTGGGAATGCATCTTTATCAAAAGTTAACTTGGAGGAAACCTATTTTCAGCAAGCGTCAGCGACTGTCAGGCTTGAAGGTCTCTTAATTGTACCGGTTACTAGGACGAAAATACAAATTAACGTTAATGACAAAGTTTCACTTTATAAAATCGTATATAAGGTAAAATTTATCTTAGAGATTTTTTTAAGTTTCCAATCGAAATCAGTGCGAACAATAACGGACGCCTCATGATATTTAACTGGAATTCATAGATATAAAAGGTCGTTTTCAGCTTCTAGTCATTGTTATTGTGTTAGTTACACATTATATTTATTTATTGAGTTTTTTTATAAAGCAATTCTTCATTGAAAAAGTATTTTACATATCGGTCTAATTGTACCTAACAAATTTTGCTTATTGCTCAATTGAGCAGATTGTACATATAAATAAGGCAAAAAATCTGGTGTAGGTAATTATGTCAGCAGGACTGTGTTCTCCATTTTATTTTTTTTGCAATAATTGTGTTAATGAATAAAAGAAGGTATCTTAATCTACGAAATAATCTTTTAGGATTCAAAGTGATATTTACCAATTATTTTAAGAAAGCCAACAGATTGATAAACGGAGAATATTACGCGAACTTACTACATAAGTTGGAGAACGATATCAAGGAAAAGAGTGGCACGCTGACTCAAAATATCTCCCCTCCTCACTCTCCATAAGAACATAATTGTCCAGGTTACTGCGAATGACCGTACCTTTTTTTTCTTCACCCACCCTACAGCTCAGAACTAGCCACCAGTGACGACTATCTATTATTAAAACTGAAGAAAACCCTTTGAGGTGGAATATTAACAACAATAAAGGATTGAAGAAGGCTATTTTACAGATAAAAATTTTGGATGTTTTTCAAAGATATTAAAATACTAATTTCAAGATCAAATACATGAAGACGTTATTAAAGAATAACAACATTGTTTTATTCTTATTACCCCTGGAATACAGATAGGTCGGAAAATTTTAATGTGTATCTCGTATGTACGTTGAGTGTTTTTTAATTATTTTGCTAGCACTAAGATTGCAAACCGGCAAATTGGTTAGTTAATTTATTGAAAATAAGTGGAATTCCGATAAATCTCTGCCATGGACATATGTAAGGCAAATTTAATTTAAAATATGCAACGACCGCCTTCTATACTCTTAAAGTGCAAGCAACGATGGAATAATAGTTATTATACGAGCACAAACATTGAATTACTTCGTGCTGCACGACTCTAATGAATTATATTTAACCTGTACGCCCGAAAGGTGTTAAGCTTCGCACGGTGTTAACAGGTGTTCAATATGGATTATTCAAGGATTAAACAACGTTGAGCTCTTGCGAATGCAGTGTTAAACTTTTCTAATTGGAATTATGCGACTTTATTTGTTTAGTATAAGCAGTATAAATTGCTTTTTAATATAACGCAAATGCAGATAACATTTAAAACTTAACGCCAATCTGAACGTTAGCATCTGAGGCGTGAGTGAGAAACACGTAGTATTTTTTTTATAAAACTATCGCTTAGACTGGGGATAGTGATATAAGTAAGGCCAGGCGCGTCGAATGATGCCATTATTGTGTTTCTAGTATGAGTTTTGATCCATTTTCGCATATTCAGAAAAAGCTTTGTCGTTATACTAGTAACGTGTCATTACTGGGGAACTACAATAGTCTACTTTTGTTAAGCTTAGCTAATTTGTAATAGTTTTTTTTTTTTTTGATAACCCTCTATTTATAATCTGTAGAAAGGACAATAAACAAATGATTGCTCAGTAGCAGTCTCCTGTAATAATAGGTTTTTATCCCTTATGTGACATTGAGTGAATAGAACTTATATACTAAATCTTAAAACTAAAACTAACTAAAATAATAATAACTTTAAACTTTCTAACCTTCTGTTGATTATGATGAATTAGGGTCGACACTAACTCTAGTACTATACTGGACGCTGAAACGTTTGATTTCTTCTTTTCAGATTTAAAAGTCACTGCGTATAACTCTATTGAGCCCAAACCAGGGTGCGTTCACTATTAATCGCAGCACTTTTGCTTGAAATCGTTCAGGGAATTTCAAGGATGTTGGATGTGGATGCTGTTCCACAGAGTTGGATGTCGTAAAACCAGGTTGGTTTTATTGTAACTTTGTATCAGAAGTTCATTCACAGTAATGAGTTTGGAGTTGCATCCTAACATCCAATACATTTTAGAGAAGATTAGCCCTAACTGTTTAGGTTTAAAAAGATGTTTTCTCCAGGTTAATTTTTTGTCGAGATGCGGTCATAGGCATTTAACTTTATCCTGTTGGGGTAGCGAATGTTTGTTTATATGCACCGGAGCACAATTACCTCTTCTTGTCGTACGTGGGAGAGTTGATTTTGTTTATTTTTATTATCTATTTTTTGCCAGTTTTTGATCTCTATTAGATTGGTTTGCAGCAACTGTGTAGTTATTTCTAGGTCACTATCAAAGGCTAGGATCGTGATGTTATGTGCGAAGGTTGATGTTACGATGTTTGCTGTAATAGAAAAATCTTCGGTATATAATGGGTACAGTAGTAGTCGAAGCACGTTACCCTGAAGTACACTAGCATTTATGGGATAGAGTCCCGTATACTCACTTTTGAGATTGACAAGAAGGTGTTGATTTTAGAGGTAAGATTTGAGAATGATGAGGTAATTTAGAGAGAGGAGGGTACGCAACTTAAATAACAGTCTAGCATGCCAGACTTTATCAAATGTTTGCGATATGTCCAACAACGCTGCAGACTAGTATTGTTTTTTATATGATATATTTGTTTAGTTGTGACATATATTTTTCTAAAGCCAAATTGATAAGTAGTAATTGATTCATTGGTCTTAATTATTGGCAGAAGTCTCTTTAGTAGCAACATTTCGAACATCTTGGTTGCTATAAGTAGTATAAGGTCGATAGGTATTTAATTTATTTGGTGGTTTACCTGGTTTTAAAATTACAATAGTTTTCTACTGGGCCGGGACGTACCCAATGTGCAGAATAGCATTAAAGAGCTGTGTGAGGTATTTTATTCTGACGAAGGGAAATTCTTTGAGTACTTTTCCAGTAAGTAGGTCATATCCCGGTGCTTTTTCATGTGCAAGGTTGTAATAACCTCTTCAACCTAAGTTACTTTAAGGCGTGGTTCTGGTGGTTCCAATCGGAAAGGGATTTTTAGAAGTTGAGTTAATTAATTTTTATGTTCAGGTCGGTTTTCGGAGGAATGCGGTTGGGATACTTGTGCTAGATGTTCTGCAAAGGCGCAAGGTTTTTCTTGTTTACTTCTTGCCCAGGTTTCGTGGCTCGTTCTAATGAGTGGATATGCTTTTGTGGTTTGCTTTAGTTTTTTAGCTGTTCGCCAGACAGAACACTTAGTGATGGTAGTGGGTGTAAGGCCTTGTAGTAGTTTGTATGCATTCATTTTTATTGCTGTTTAATAGTTGTTTAAGTTCATGTGCAGCTGCACCGAACAAGCATTTGCTGTCTTCTTAACCTGTGCCATTGTCTACGAAGGTTTCGTTTTTCCAAAATTTTCTGCTTGATTGATACAGCACAACTAAAGAATTTTAAGTTTGTAATTTTCTAGGGTTGCCTTTCAGCCTGCCCATTGTATTGTGTTGTTGAAGTATTTAACTACGGATTCAAGGTCTTTTTCTGTTTTAAGGAGAACACTCAAGTTAGCTAGTCGTCTAAATCCGTCCCAGTCTGTATGCCTATTGCTGAGACTTCGTTGTTTTTGAACGTTTATCGCTCTTGTTAATAATTTCACAAGAACTGTAGAATAATCTGAAGACAAATCAAAACAGAAGGTGGCGACAGCAAAGTCTTGCGGGATACCTTTTGTGGCGCAATAGTCCATCAAATCCGGTAGTTTGTTCCGGTCACTTGGTCAGTAGGTAGGCTCGCCAGTGGTGTTTTAAGTTATTTTAATTGTTTTAAGTAGCTCGCGTCCTTTGGGTGTTATAATTCTGGACCTCCACATAGTGCATTGTAGTCTCCTTCAGCAAGAAATCGATGTCCCAGGGTGTTGTAAAAATCTTGGTATTGTTCTTGTTTGACTTTATATTTGGAAGAGAAGTAGAGGGCTCAAGTAATTAAGAGGCCAGTGGAATCTTCTAACACTGGTCCGTAGCCCGTAGTCCGTAGTCTTTATTGTTTGGTGCTGGCTTTAGTTCCACAAAAAACATGGCGAGCGGTAATTTTGCTCTATATTTCTTATTACTTTAAATGTTTATAACTGTGTGATCTAGTTTGTCTATTTTAGTTTTAATGTCGTTGAAATCAATAGAATAGTGCATATTTTTTAGAACATCAAATTTAGTTTGCTTTTTGTTCGGAACTTTTATGATTATACCATAACTCTAAGCTGTCTTGGGTTGAACTTTTATCCGATTATCCGTGAGAGCTTTGATTTCGTATTGCTGTTTGGCAATTCCTTCAAGTAAGTGAACGAAAGGTGTTATATTTTTAACTCCAATTACATATATTGGAGGACGTTTTGGGGTCTTCTTTTCTAGCTTAATGTCTTGTTGTTTATTAGGGGTTTCGTTTTTTATCAAATTGAAGAGCCAATATTCACTTACTTTGCCATGTTCGACATCACTCTGAGAAGTTCTATCTCTTTTATGTGAAACTGTAGTTCATTTATTAGTGTCTGAACGGGAGATATTGGCAGGGTTGCGAATATAGCATTTGTGGCTGTGTAAGGGAATTGCCTGATATATAAAGATGTTGGTTTTTGTACATTTTAGTCTGGTTTGTTGTCGTCATCGTCGTTAGTAAAACCATTTGAGGCTGCGTGCGTCTGCGAGGGTTTCATCCCTCCAAGAGGCTGGTAGAACGCCATAACGGTTCTCACGTCTGGGTTTTAATTACAGTGTTTGACTTGATGGAGCAGTCGTGAGTGTTTCAGGTTATAAGATCAGCTGGCGTGCAAATGGTACCTTAAATAGCAGGTAGAGCGTTTCGGACACTGATATACCGAGCGCGACACACGCCCGCTTGCTCCAAAACACAAGCGCAAAATTGATCTGTAATAGTGTAGCCTAAGTTCTAAATAAATATGTTTGTTGAAGGTGTATTGGAAACTGCATTTTTTAGTCATATTAATTGATAAAGTTTAATAGAATAGTTCACGCCGAGTATTACTAAATTTTGTAACCACATTTATAATAAACAGGTTTTATTATCGATGGTATGTGAAATATTTCTTAGGCTGATATTCATACTTTTACGCACGGCATCTGAGACAAACTTAGATATTATAAAAAGCATCTATAAAAAAACTTACTCAAAAACACAATTTAATGCAATAATAAACGAGGAAAATTGGAAAGTAAATTTAAAATCAGAATAATATGGTGGAAAATATGACGCTACGTGCATAAGAGAAGAGCAACGTTTTGTCATTCGATTTCTGATAGTAGAGGTAAAAAAATCAATAGATATTTATTGGCAAATAAAGAACTTTTATGAAGGTTTACGCATGTCGTTTTGGAAGGTTTATATGTGACATAAACAGTTTAAAAATGGATGGTCAATTGTGATTGATGTCATTTATATAGTGCAAATACGACAAACCGCACTGCTATAGTCCTGTTACGTTCAAATGTCGTAGTTTACTCAGTTTTTAGTGCTTTTATGTAATAAAATATCGCTAGAACATATCCGGTTTATATAACAGTGTAACTAATTACAGATCTTCAATTGGAACATCTACTGCATCGGGCATTTTATCAGATGTAGCACTAAATAATTATTGTATGTTTGGCTTCCTCAAAGAAGCACAAAATAGGATACTCTGCAATGGTTATGATTGTGTAGTTGTGTTATTAATAAGATTTTTTTCAAATATCCCAAACATTACATGTACTGAACCTGATAAGATTATATTGAGCAATGATACAGGATTTTCCACAAATATCTACAAATATATCTACAAATAAAATACACTAATTTTAGTTTCTATAGCCGAGATGCTTCTTTGGATGACCCAGCGTATATCCTGTCATTTTATTTGTTAAAATATTCCTCTGCTGTGAAAAATTTGTTCTCCTCTTTTTCTTTAAATCATCCGCTAGCAAATATCTTGTATGTCTTTTGTAAGCAGCTAGTCTTGGGTCTTGCTTAATAATACGAGATATCAAAGTTTTGCATCTCCCGAGAGGATTTCGCTTTCCAAGTCTCATTCAACAATTTTGTAGCCCGGTATATAAACATACGGCTATTGTCGAGAGGAGACAGGGTCGCAAATGTTACACTTTTTCAATTTCACACTTATATAATGCTGTTATAGTAATACGGTTTTCTTTGCCACCCCACTCCATTGGTAAATAATCAAAATTGGTAAGAAAAACAATCTAACTTATTATTTTAAGAGTTGGCAATAGCAACAGTATGTTAAAGTCACGAATAACTTATGTTGCATAAAACAGAGATAGTTTTGATTTTGTAAGAGTATTTATGGAAATACTGGGTATAACAGTCAAAGTAAAGATTATCCATCCGCTATTCAATATTTTTTTTTAGGAATAAATGATATTATCAGGGAAACTATCTTTAATATTGTTAAAATTTTAAAAATATTGTTTTTCTATTTTCTTTTTAATTGAATATAAAGTTTGTTCAAGTTCGATTAAAATTGTGGCAATATGGAATAAAAACTATCAAGTTTAACCTTAATACTACTAATCTGCGCGTATTTACGGAGTACATTTGGTTTTAAAAGCGTTTATGTTCTTTAAATTAAATGTTTACAAACTGCTTTTAATACTTTCTTAGCATTTAACACAAGAGGACAAAATAAATTTGGTAGTATTTTTCCTTTCTAAAACCTCAAACAAGATTTACCGACACTTCTTGTCAAGGTATGTTTCCGAGACGCATATTGCTATTACTAATTCCAGATCCATTATAAACCTTTTGCCAAAATAGTTCGCTTACAAGAATATTAGAACCAACCAATTCGTAATTTTCCCAACAGACGCATCGACCATCCTTGGTGTCTACTGTTTGATTTAATTTATCTTTCTTTTAATGCAGATTGTATAAAGCTGGCAAGTAAAATAAAGTTTTGATTTCTCCCAACAAAAGTATAGATTTTTAAATTATTCGTATTTGTTTTAGAAATGTTTTGGTCTTGGCTGATCAATTTATTTGATTGATTTCAACCACCAACTGAAAAGGAGTTGATCATTATATTGTATGAAAGTGAAGGATCTTCAAGAAACTAGTAACTAGAATGATCCAATTGTTAAGGGGGCTTTGGGAAAGACCATACTAAATAGAATACCACACTGATTAGAAAAACTAATTTTCACGAGATAATTGCAATTGCTTTGAACGAGGTGAAATTTCCACCAGAACTACATATTGACTTAACACATTCAGTCTATTTTTTGCTAATTCAGTTAGTAGTTAACTTCATTAATGTGGAAGCTGTCTATATTCTTGATATACGAGCTTTCTTGGTCCTTTTTATTAAGTATGGAAGAAATAAACAACGAACTATCGACCAAAATGAGGTTTGGAGCCTTTTATTTTTAAATTATGTATATGTTATGGATTTACTCAGATGCTACAATTTCTCTTTGTTGTTGATAAAGCTATCAAGAAAATGGAAAGACGAGCTGACGCCAATTAAAATACTATGGGAACGTGTTAACACAAACTTGTTAAAATATTATCCTGCCAGTAGCCTTAATATCGGTAAATAAATAATTTGGTTTCTTTTAGAAATCGAGCATTTCTTTGGAAATACCAAAGCAATACCAAACAAATCAGACAAGTATGGTATAAAAATTTGGTAACTCTACAACAGTAGAATTAACTATTATTACCATGCCGAAGAGAAAAGGTCACAAAAGGATCAGAAAACTTGTTGTTGTTAAAGATCTTTGCGAGCTTTTATCAAAATCAAACAAAATGTCACTTTCAATAACTCCTTCAACAGCAAACTTGCATTCAGATTGCCGCCCAAAGGCCTAACTTATGTGGATGACCAGGTAAGACAGAAGTTTGTAGTTATTGAGCATAATTTTCAACTTGTGCGCTGTGAATGATGGATCATTAGAAACGTACGTTTGGAAGTGACAAGAATAAAAAGAGAAATAAATTGTGTACCGATAAAGTCTATATATATTTTTACCGTTATTTTTTACTCAACTGTTTCCAGGACTTTTGTGTCTTTTGCAACTAAGAAAAACCGCTACGTCATGCTGTTAGCTAAAATTTATCACAATTGTAATGATGATGAGTGAAAACCAGTCGGAAATCAGTACTGATTGTAACTTTACAAAAAGAGGAGTTTATACTTTTGATAAAATTGTATATGTATATTCAATGAAATTTAAAATTAATAATTGGTTTTCAATCTGATTGACACGTAGACACGCAGACACGAGATAGCTTTACTTGTCACTTGGAAAAATATTTATCCCGATTGACAAATAACCACAACAAAAATTTTGTAATATTTACTTAGTCATCGCAACAAAACTGGTAATGGATCATACTAGACAGCGTAATGCGAGTAAATTGTGTAAAATTTTTATTTTAAGAATGAAAATTACTTTAAAACAAAAATGTAAGTACGAGAGACCATAACTACACAATACACCATACACCATAAATGAAAAAAAAATTATATTTTCCTATCAAAAAGATAAGATTAGTTATGACACATTATATTATATTCAGTGAATGCACTAAAATAAAACAAGTCCTTCATATTTTCAATAATTTACGTCAGTGATTTCCAAAGTTTTCTAAAGCAGCTCTCTTTTCTAACAAGAATTTTGTTGGCAAGCTCCCCCCTCTAAATTTTTGCCGTATTTAACTTCATTTATACTAAAGCATCGACTGAGAAAATATATTACCAAGTGGCAAAATTTGTTTCTTAACTGGCAGCGTAATCTATCGAGAAAATTGCTTCTTGTGCCATTTTTCATTACATAACACAATTTTTTTAGTGTTCTAAAACTTTCCGCGCTATTTGTGGAAATCTTAATTTGATTTTATATAAAATGCGAAGCATGATGAGGCGTCATTTTCTATTTGTGCACTGTAACTGATAAATCATTAAGAACATATACGTGTGGAAGTGACAAGGATAAAAAGAAAACTAAATTGTATAATAAAGATTTCATATATAATTTTAGCGTTATTTCCAATAAGTTACAAGTCATTTGTTGTCAAAAAATATATAAAGCTGTTCTTGTTTTTAAAGAACAAAAATTCAGACAAAAAAGACAAGCGTGTAGAATTCTTTGAAAAAAATTAGACTTATTTCTCTAGGTGCAAGTCACTTTAATATCATTAAGCACTGCCAATGAAAAAGCACTACTTGCAAATTGTCATGTTACCTGTTGCTTATATTTCGCACATACAATTGATGAAAAAGATACTTCCATAATATTCTTCCAAAAAATAGTAACATTGCTGAGGATATTCGAACACGAACTGTTGGAAATACTAAGAAGTGTACATACTTCTCACTACAGATGGGCGGATTTACAGATTTTTCCAAGTGAGTCCAGTTTATACTATTTGTAAAACAAGACATTTAATTTTGTACGCCATTAAAGGCTTATATGACCTCAAAATGTTTATTCATCACTTTCATTAAAAGTACCAATGGCGTGAAAGCTATGACGACATGAATCTGTTATCGTTAAACTGCAAGAAGCAATATCAAATGACAGATAATCGCATTGTTATTTACACCAGGAAACTCTTATGATCATCTTCTGAAATGGATTGTATTATGAAAACTACCACTAAAGCAGCACATTCAAATAAAAAAGTTGTAGGCGCATATATTTATAAAAAATTGTAAATTGGTGGGTTATTTGCATGAAGATCTCTTCTATCGCACAGTTTGGTTCACTCTCAAATTGGCGAACAAAGATCTCAAATATTTAGCTCCATTTGCAAAGTCACATTTATTCAAGGTAAGTTTGTCGTTTATAAATGCAATCAAAACAAAAATAAAAACATTCTTTCTCACCCTCTCCCGCTTCAGAGATTCTTAACCCACATTTTGAGAACCACAGGTCTACATCAACAATATATACACATAGATGTGTGCCTATAAAGAACATTTTGGCAGGACACGTTATGATAGAATTTTGGTAGAATTAGGATTAAATAGACGAAAATTTTTTTTAGTTTCACCTTTACTAGAATGGTCCAAATCAAATTTTATGGCTATTACTATAAAGTAGATTTAGGTATGAATTATTATGGGGACCTAATACTCCCTACGTCTCCCCTGACATGCGATCCATTTTTTAGCAAAATTTTCCCTGGTCTAATGTTCTTTTTAGCCCTGGAATTGCAGCACATTTGTTGACATAAACCCGTTCTTTCAAATAGGTTCAGAGCAAAACTCTAATGGGTCTGGAGCGCAAGACTGCGTTGGCTAGTTCATGTGACCCATCTTCGAAATTTCGTTTGAAGTAAAGTCAATGTTTTACGTGCTGTGTGACATGTAGCCCCATCTTGTTGAAACCACATGCTACTCAATTACTACTAAAAAAGAAGTTGTTTGATTTCTATTGGTAGCGTACACTATTGACAGTAACAACGTTGCCAGTTTCGTCCGCAAAAAAGTACAGACCTATGATCAAAAATGCGCATTAAATATGTATTTTTAGGGGTCATTAATTTTTCGTAAATAACACGTGGATTTTTACTACTCCAGATATGACAATTTTAAAGCTTTACAAACATTTAATTTAAATTAATTTAAACGACTTAATAATGTTAAAAGGTAAAAATATGACCGCAGAATACGGATAACATTTTCGTTATTTTATTTCTTCTAGTGCTTACAAGGTTTGATTATATTTATAATTGTGAAATAAATTCTGTTTTTTTTCCTATTCAAATACTAACAGTTACTAGAACACTAAAATGATTTTCAATTATTTCCTACAAATTGGAAAATGAGCATTCAAGTTGAATTATAAAAACTACACTAATTTTCACAAAATTTATCGTCGACCTCGGAGCGTTTCAAAACTAATAAATAATAAACTAGAGCTCCGTAATTTCGCAAGCTAAGAACTGGCGAAAGAAAAGTATTTGCACCGCAGTTGTATGAAAACGCGAGTAAACAAAATTACCATCTAAATAAGAACGAAATTTGTGTAGTCCATTATATGTTCGGAAAGATAATTAAATTGTTTAGAAAAATAGTAATAATTTTTAAACATTCCGAATGGTTAGAGGCTGCCAACGCCAAATATATCTCATTATTTTTATAGGTAATAACTGTATTTGCAGAAAATATGAAAATGTAGTCTAATTATGGATTTTCTTTCAAATCAAATAAACCTACAGAGTGGCGTGTGCTTTTCTAAAATTTTTGTAATAAAATACTTGTATGAAGGTAAAAACTGTTTTAATCAATTACCAAAAAAATTAAATTAAATAGAAAATGAACAGTGCTAATTAATATTTAACTATTTTACTGTATTTATTAATACATTCCCGATGAAGCAAATTTTAGTATTACCTCTAAATGTACTTCTACGACGATAGCAAGGTTTAATTACCAACCACTAGCGCGATTACATCTCTATTAAATGGAAATCGTTTTTGTAAATTACATAGAGAGCGGTACACGATACCAGCTAAGTAGTGGGAAGCCACTGTATTATTTGAAAATGTTTGGATAGTGAATTTCACCTGTTTCACAAAAGAAAAATAATAAATATAATGCTCTTTTAAATAGTCATCTGTATCGATTGCTTCAGGTGCATAAAAAAATATAACCCACATTTTGCCATGTTCAACTAAATTTTAATGAAAATAAGAAAGTTTGCTGAACCCTAACTACAAAATAATGCAGAATCTCTTCTAAAGAAGATTATTGTTCATCAATAATATTTTAAATCCAATTTAATTTTAAATCCTTTAACCAATGCTGTAAGTATATAAATGTAAGCCGCTTTATTAAAAACACATTACGAGGGTGGGATGATAAGTACAGTGTCTTCATTGTGGCCACATTTTACGAAAGGGGCCGAGATGCGAGTGGAGCTCATTATCTTTAAGGCCAAGTTCTACAAGTACACTACCTTGTCTGTCTCTACAATAGCAAAGTAAAAAATACCATGATAAAATTTGCTCTATAATTAAATTGTTTATTTTACCATGTCATAATAGGTTAATTGGAAAGTTTGGGAAGACAGAAAGTGTACTGTATGACAGTTTGTCAAGAACGGGACGACCGGTCACTGTGATCACTCCCGACACCGTACAACGAGCTCGGGAGCTTTATGAATAAGAGCCAACAACTTCGGTCTCTAAAGGCGCAGCTCAACTCGGTGTGAGTGTGGGCTCTATGCACACAATCCACACAAAGAAATTGAAAAGTGATCATGGAGATGGTTGGACATAAAGCATTTTACGAATGAGGCATATTTTCAAGTAAATGGCTATGTCAACAAACAAAACTTCCGATATTGGGGCACCGAAAACCCACATTTCAGCGAAGTTCGTCAATTGTGCCCAGGAAAGTTAGTATATGGTGTGCAATTTCCTAGCGTTTCTCATAAAATATGTGAATGAAAAAGTTTATCGTACGGAAGTTTTTGAGAAACTCATTTCAATTGTGAAAGACAAAAGACAAATCAACCAATACTGGTTTCAGCAAGATGGAGCCACCACCTATTAGTGTTTAGAAAGAGGATTGTAAGTCTGGACTCCCCCTGTAAGATGAAAGGTGGTATTGAGTGACCCCTAAATTCCCCCAATTTAAACCTATGTGATTTCTTCCTATGGGGTTGTCTTAAAGATACGGTTTATCGGAATAAATACATCGCATTACAGAAAAGGTTCTGGACATTTCTGCGGACAGCAGAGAAGCCGCAAATGAGAGTTTCGGAAAAGGGTCGAAATGACCACATCTAGTCTAAAAAAACTAAAAAAATTAAATATAATTTTTTATCATGAATTTTTTATCGTTTTCGTCACATAATGAAGGCCTTGCGATACCAACTGGTACAAAAATATCATACTAATAAATATTAACATATTGACTTACATTCTGTAGTATTTTTATAACTGCAGAATTTTTATTTTGTATTATCAATGGGTATTAAGCCTTAGTTCTCATTTGGCTTTCGTAGTGTAAGGAAATGAAAGCAGTATAGCGCGACATGCGCAAAATCGTAATATTTGTTTATTTTAATATTTTTAACGACCTTAAATTTATAAATCCAACCGATATATAATATTAAACAAACACTCAAATTTGAATTATTATACGTATTCTCCACATCGCAACAACAAATTCAGCCCTTAAAGTAAAAATGGCAAGTCCTAAAAAATAGAAAGAAATAAACATTAAATCAAGTACCCACGACATCTATTATACAAACATTCAAAATCGTTATAGATAGTTATCTACTACAAATTAAGATGTCATCTGAATTGGAAGGCATGGATAAATAATGATAACTTGAATGAATCTGAAAACAACCCCGTATATCTATCTATGGTGTAAAGAACTTTAAAGACATAATAAACAAATGTCAAAATTAATGTAAGCACAATTGAAACATAAAACAATTGTAAAGTAATAATATAGGAAAGTGTGTACCGAATAGTAATTATAAATGTACACCACTCCATACCAAATGAAGGTATTAAACACGACTTAGAAAACGCATTATTATTATAACATATTTAATAAAAACTTCTTATACAAGAAAAAGATACCTGTAGAACTTCCCAAAAAACCGCAAATTCAGTAGTCGTCCTAAAACTTTTAATTGGTGAACAACAAAACTCTAGAGTATAAAAAAACTAAAAGTACTCCAGCAAAATGCGAAATGAATGTACCATTTATATAAACCTGGTGGCAACAATAAATAAGTACACTTAGTAGAGATAAATTACCAAGATCAACAACAGCAAATTAATTGAAATGGACACATACAAATAAATAATTTTTATTTACTTTACAAGAGCATAAAACAAAATATTTCTATGAATAATATTTAATCAACATATGCACAAATTGCTAATAGAGATAATCTTATCACAGCTGAACAAGCAACTAATACAACTAACAACATTTCTAAAGGAATTTAAAACTATGTTCTGGCAGATAATAAATTAAAATAGTATAATATTAAACCCATCAAGGACTGTTACTGGAAAACAAAATTTATAGTGATGCCCATTCTCTGAATTGCACCTTTAAACTGCTTACCCTAAATACTAAACTGCCATTGATAGTCAACTACAACAAACAACATCATCGGATTAATAGATATTTCTTGATCCGTGACAACAAATTTATCGTAAGGAAAAATTAGAATGCTAAAGGTATTTACCAAGGCTTAAAGTTATTACAAAGGGCCAAAATCTTTTGTGTGCTACTATTGAAAACAATCGCGACCATCTTACTAATGAAGCACCCGTTTTTTGGCTAACAGACTCGATCGCATAACAGAGACAAACCTTAATCTTTCACCTGACCAAACACCGGTAAGTTCTTCTTCTTCTACTCTTATTATATATAGACTATTAGATTGTTTCTAACTACACATTTCTTTCTAGTCTAATACATGAGAAGAAGGAGAATATACTTTACGACCGCCAAAGGTGTTTGTATGACGGCCAGAGAGCATTTGATGTTTGGCGTTGCTTTTGACCTGGGAGTCGAACCCAGGGCTCGCTACGCGTTAGCGTGGCAGGCCGAGGCCTTTCCTTGCGGCTGTCGTGCTCTACCCGTAAGCTAGATTACTACGATTATCAATAAATCTTATTGAATTTGAAAGTAGAATTCAACAATTCAGTAGGTATGTAAAATAATAAATATGATCCCTAGGAGTGTAAAACAAAGAAAACCTGTAATCCAGTGTCGGGACGCAAAGTACTTCCACAAAGCAAAAGAATTAGTCGAATATCGGAACGAAAAGTGTTTCCACAAAGCGAACAAATTAGCGTAATGCCGAGCCAAGAAGCATTCCCAGAAACCGGCAATTAGGGGTGCAAGTCTACCCAATCACGCGATCTTTTCTAGGAGGAGCCACTCCCCCACGCACAATCCCTGGGGGATAAAAACGTGCTTCAAGCCAGTCCAAGACAGTTCGCTGCCGCTACTCGAAAGCCTTCAAATTGGCCTCACCGAACAGCACTTACCGCTGGCATAGGATTTTGCCGAATTGTGAGCCACACCCGACAACTACGTGACCATGGCCTTTGGCCCCCAAGAGCACCAGCACTAATACCGTTTGATCGACACCTCCGAAAAGGTACTATTGGACCCCCCGGGGGGAGCCGGATACGGCTCCTGAAAGAGTTATTTAGTGAATCTCCATCCCCCGTGAAACCGGCAGCGGCGTCACCGACTGAAGAACAATTGCAGCGCGTCCTGCGAACACTGTTCGGGCCACCAACGGATCGCAAAAACCAATCCTTATCGTACAATCCAACTGCCGGCCGGGACCTCAGCACTCTCGTGGTCATAATAAACCCTTGTTGGAATTAAAGAAAAAAGCGTGTGTAAACAAAAACAATATGTGAGGAACATTCGTTATACCGTCACATACATATCCCAGGTATTCAATAAAGTGTAATATTCCCGTCATTTCTTCAAGTTAATAAGCACACTATCCAGTAATTTTTATCTTCTTTTGAAGTCCTACTTAATTGACAGTAAGCCTCAACGAATGCCAATACAACTTCTATTTATCAATATGATAGAAGGTAGTTTCCTCTCTCTAATATACAAGGCTAACATACTTAAAACAAATAATATTGTAATTGCCTCGTAGGCTGATGATATATTATTATATTGTCTGCAGGTGTAAATCCAAAAATGGTTTCCACAATTTTATGAACTTAACTAAAACTATGGAGAACAAAAGTAAATAAAGGAAATGCAGTCCAAGTTACATTTATCAACCGATAAGTCACCTGTATCCTTGTAACTAAATAATAAACCTTCATATACTATTTAAAAAGATTCCTTACGACAAAGCGTCCACGAAGCAACATTTCTAGTTCTGTTTTCTTATCCTTTTATTCAACCTTCCTATTTTTGGGCAGTTTCTAGGCATATACTTAAAAAAAAATATTTGCCAAATTTGATTTATATTTAAAGAGATTTGTAAAACTTACAAATAAATTCAGAAACATTTAAAGTCATTTCCTCCCCCTTTTAACCAATTTTGCCTGTTAGCAAATGTAACCAAAATATTGGCCTAATAAATGTGCGTGCAGAATTTTACTTAAATCCAATAAGGATTACGATAATTACCGCAAGATCCGTTATACTTCATCCAAATTTTAGATTGAGGGTGGTTTTGAAGTCTTGGACAACGAAACAAAAAATACAATAACATTTTTATAAGGTCGTCGTGTTGTGATGTCTACAACCAATAGTATTTCCACACAATCTTTCTAAAATAGAGTTTTTAGGTAAAAGGATAATATGATATATTATATTAGGATGAGAATGTAACAGTTTCTAGCTGAAATAATAATTTTAAGAGAAAATATCCAGCTTTAAAGATGTTTTTAAAGCCCATAACTTTTAAATTATTGTTAATCTATGACAGCGTTCTGAATTGCAAATTACTTAAGTTTTACGATGTAATAAAGGCGATGAGCACATTAAAAAGTAGATTTATTAAATTTTAATAAACTTATCTGCAACATAAAATTTCAAATTTTAAATTTTGTGACTACAATCTAATTGAAAACAGTCTGAACAAATAAAAAGGTAACAACGCCAGTTAAGAGGGCATTTAGGAATATCATCAGGGATTAAAAGAAAACCAAGCATAAAATGGAAAATAAAAATTTACGTAAATATTTTGAGTATTTCATAACAGCTGCTTAAGATCTACATAAATATTTCAATTATAAAATAAAATTTATTATAATTACTTACTTTAATCACACTTGTTTATAACTTAAATAATTAAAAGTACATTGCTGTAATTATTTGATAACTCAAGGAAGGTTATTAAAAAGAGTTTTAAACAGAATCAATCCTAATCATCACTAATGTTAACATTATGCTTCGGCCGTTTATTAATAACTTACGACGGGCGTAAACTATGAAACTTTCGAGGGGCATTTAAATTTTAATCCGCAGTTGGAACCTGGCTGAATTAAAATTTAAAAATCAATGTTAAAAGTACACAAAATAATGAAATTGCCGGCAAGAGAAACACAACGTATAATGATGACAATAAATACTTAATTCCATTCGTGTGCCTTTACCTAAAATGACGTTTAATTTCATTAAATATAATAAAATCCAGCTACTGAATTTAATGGAGCGGCATAATTACAGGCAATAAAAGTTCAACAAAAACTAACATTAAAGACACCAAAATAGTCTTTGCAAAATAACATCAGCCATGTTTGAACATTGTGACAAATTTTAATGTGTTAGGACAGGTTTAAACCTGAACTATAGCAGTGAAGAGAGCTTACAATGTCTTCTTAGTCAGAAATGGAATACAGGGTCATTGCGTGCTGGAACTTTGCATGCAGTTTAAGTGTTGATCAGTTTTTGAAGACAATAACTCTTATGTTGGAAGATGTATTCTTATAGTACGACCTTATAAGATAATATTGGAAGTTGCAGATAGAAAAATTCACTCTAGAAGATTTTTTGAGAAACTCCGGTGTGCCAGTCCCAAGGCTGCGGCCTTGCTGTGAGCTAAAGAAGGATGCGAGATCGAGAAGTAACACCTTAAAAAACTGGGTTCAGCTGACTCTAGTTGGTAGAACTCTGTATAGATCTCTTATCTAGGATTACGAAAAAAGACTCACATCGATGAAGTCAAACGAAAAAAAATCTATGACGGCGGAAATGGCGTAACTGACCTTGATTCTATGGTAGGTTAAAATCAATGGTAGTGTCTGATCCAAAGTTAGCGGCTGCAAAGGTGGTCTTATATTGGATGACTCCTATTCTAGAGTTGGGACATCAAGCTTTAGAATCTCGATGCATATAAAATCCTAAGAAAAATTAAAAACTGAATGTATAACAGAATATCAGAACAATATTTCCAGGATGGTAATTCAAACCTTCAATGGGGGGGACAGTTTTCTAAAGTGAAATCACATGCCAAACTTAATCATCAACCGGCAGAACTACACAAAGCTAAAAAATAAAATAAAGCAAAAGAACAGAAAAGTAACATATGGAACACGGAATATACAAGAATGGAGAACAAAGTCACGAAAAACAATACAAAATTTGGGACCAACTAATTTTAGAATTTTTAAAAAAATGTGGACGTATATGGATATTGTAATAAGTAGCGTGTATACATAAAACAAAGGCAGATATTTTCCCGAAAAAGAACGGTTTATAAAAACCCTGTATGTGGAAAAAGTAATGAAATATCAAGGATTAATCATCATTCTGAGCATCATTAATGGATTTACAAACGCAACAGCAAACAAGGAAACTTAAATATCGAAATAATCCTATTAATAAAAGATAAACAAGTATTTGTGAAGATAAATTTCTAATGGAAAAGCACATCAGTCACTACTACTGAAAAACGGACGAGAAAAGTAAAGAGAAGGGAAATTAAATTTTGTTTACTCCAAAATGGTGATCAAAGGTTTATAATAAAAGAGGCTTGACCAGAAATTACACAAATTCTAATTTAAAATTTGGAAGAAACCTATATACACATGCAAACAGTATAAATAAGTAGAGGGCGTCAAGATGTGCATCTTAAGAAAAAAATTGTTTCATTACAAACAAGATTTTGAGAAAAATTTAATAGAAAAAAGAACAAACAAATGAGATTTGTTATGCTAAAATATAAAACAGAATTTAAAAAGTGCTATTAATAATATATACGGATAGTAATGTAAAACTCAGAAGAAGAGTTGACGGAAAACAACAAATTTTCTGGACCAGAAGATGTAGTGCCAGAACTTGCTAAGTACAAATCCAAAAAACTATCCTGTGAATAAACTATTAATAGGGAAAACCTACCACAGTAATTGAAGAAAGCCTACATAACATCAATATTTAAAAAAGTTAACAAAAACATATACAAAAACTACCGAAACATCAGCGTTTTATCTACAATGGAAACATTTTATGGAAAATTAATCACGAAGAAACAGATAAAATAGAAAAATGGTTAAAAATAAATCAGTACATCTTACATTTATTGATAAAAAAACATCGACTCAAGACCACGGAAATGTTGTAAAAGTATATAAAACAACTTTTTTTTTTATTAATTTAACCAGCGTATTTACAATCTACTCCTAATTTGAGTATTAAGTAAAATTATATAACAATACAATGTCATGCGGGGAGCTCTAGCCAGTGCTAGTCTCCCTAATGATTACATCTTGCGAGGTCCGGTTGATTGGAGAGTTGTTCAATGAGTTGGTTAGGGTGTCCTGCCAAGTTACTGATATAGTTAGTTGAGAGCCTTTTGATTTTACTATCTACGTAGGGAATTCCTAGGTCGTTATGAAGGGTGTCGTTCTTTATGTACCATGGTGCATTGGCCAGCATACGGAGGGTTTTGGACTGGAATATTTGAAAGATTTTAGTGTGTGTCGCTTTGGCACATCCCCAGAGTTGAATCCCGTAGGACCATATGGGCTTTAGGATGACTTTATACAGCAAAACCTTGTTCGATAGAGAGAGTTGGGAATTTTTTCCAAGTAACCATGCCATTTGTTTGATTTTGAGATCTAATTGCTTCGTTTTGGCTTTAATATGCGAGCTCCAATTGAGTTTTTGGTCGAGGTGCAAGCCGAGGTATTTTACTTCCCTATGGATTGGAATTGGGGTGTTATTTATGCTGGTTTGAGCGCATTCGATACGTCTTACAGTGAAGGTTATTTGAGCCGATTTATCAGTATTGACTGCAATTCTCCACTTATGGAACCAGGCTTGCAGTGAGTCTAGATGCTGTTGAAGATGTTCCACAGCAAGTTCAGGAGATTGGTTGACTGAAAGGATGGCCGTGTCGTCAGCAAATGTCGCAAGTATAGTGTTGTCTGTGGTTGGTGCATCTGATGTATAAATTAGATATAGCAGTGGTCCCAAGACGCTGCCCTGCGGGACTCCGGACTTGATTGGATGGATATCTGAGACTGCACTGTTCATTTTGACTTGGTAGGTTCGGTCCGTGATGTATGACTTGAGTAGTACGTATAGCTGACTGGGGAGGTGTAATTTGAGTTTGTATAACAAGCCAGTATGCCACATTTTGTCGAACGCTTGCTTAATGTCTAGGAACACAGCTGGGCATACATTCTTCTTCTCCATGCTTTCCATTATATGAGTGATGATTCGGTGGCTTTGGTGAATGGTGGAATGGTTTTAACGGAATAAAACAACTTAACATCCCATAAAAACTGACAGTTGCAACCAAATACTAATACCAAATAAATACAGTTGATATTAAAATAAAAGATGAGGTCTAATAAACATTTAAGACATCAAATTGTTACTTCAGGAATGCTCAACATCTTCTATCTATTTCAAGGTTTCCCTCGAGGTAACAACGTTCATATACTGGACACAAAAATTCAGACAGGGAGGTCCCAATTAAAAATGCACACCTGTAGACCTTAAGCCTCACTGATGATCAGATAGTAGCTGCATAAAATGAAGATGACCTTAGATTTGTAGTAAAAAAATTAATTTTTGTAAAACAGGTTACTTGGTCACAGCAACAAAAAAGGTCGTATTGTTAGATTTGGAAATTACAGTGGATGGTAAAATAAGAGGGAAAAATACCTTTAGTTCACAATTTCAAATGTAAGAACAACCACAGAAGACTTAGTCAAAGAAAATCCCACATAAAATAGTTGAATCGAAAAACACAAAAAAAGGTGGTGTTTAACACTACAATTTCAAATGATGTAAGGTCAGGAATTCCATCCTCCTCTTTTACTGGGAGAACATCGTTGCTACAAGAAAATATTCGAGTCCGACAATGTGACCTGTCGTCAAAATAAACTGCACCGATAATTTAAACCATGCTTCAGGATCATCTTCAAATGAGAAAAATTTGTTTTTGTGCTGTTTCAACCAACGGACTTTAGGGTGTATAAAATCGTCAATAAATGAAAATGATTAAATCTGACTTTATTTTTATGATGTGCTCACTAAAGCCTAAATAAAGTATTTCAAGGACAATGACCTAATGGTATGCGATAAAGGGTAAGCCGAGATCCCCGAGAAAACATGTAAGTGCTTTCCAAGTTTGAAGAAGTGCACGGAATATTATAAAAAGTATTTTGAAAAATTATGAACATTAAAAAAATTTAAAAAGCTTTTTAGTACCCTACGAATAAAGAAAACGTACTAACATTTTGTTTTAATTAGGTATTTTTAGAAGAAAAACAATACCAAGGATCTCCAAGACGTATTTAATAATTTGCAATAGTTTTGCAGACATACAAACACTAATTGGTATAAAAAACAATAATTTAATGTCGATGTTTTGGGAGAATATATAATTAACTTTTCAATTTGATTTTTTATTAATTCGGAAAAATTAGCCTATAGTTTGAAATAATGTTATCCAATTCTATCACAGCAACTTAAATTTTACTGCATTAGTTTTCGGAATGACGTTAACATTAATTATTTATTATAGCTTACTATTATAAAGCATTTGGTAAATCACGACAAAACGATCTACTGTATTAAAAAGCTGTATGTATAGCTATAGGAATCCTAAATATGGTTCAAACTGAAGTCGCCTTCTTACGAGGACAGATTTCCAAGAGAATCCGGCACCTAAGGCGGCTGGCGCACCGTGCTGCGGTCACAAAGGGCGCCCGTTAAAACCGAGCTAACTTCCAGGCCGACACTTAAGGGAGGGCCGACCAAACGGTCCTCGTGTTTTGATCAGAATTTCTAAATGTAAGGGAGGATTCCTCTGGTTGAAATTGCCCGCTGCACTGTGGTCTGATTGATGTTTCTTTTATTGCCGCCCCGAAGGCCGTGATTTTCACACGGGAGCGATGCCTGAGAAACGCGGCCGGGAACATAGGGTCAAGCAACTGGCCGCTGTCTTTCGCTGATTGCCTGGCAAATTCAAATTTGAATTCGGAACCCCAGCCACTTAGCGCGGGTTGTATCTTTGTGGATCCAGGGCGTCGCTGCCGGCGGGGAAGCGCCCCATCCGCATCTAAGGCCCTATCGACCGGCTAAATACCCATAAATAGGCAATATAGAACGCAAACAGCGGACGTGAAAAGTACAGACACAATTTATAATGCAATTTAGCACACTCGTTTTCTTGACTACCCTCCTTTGAAAGTTTTAAACAAATTACTGAATTAGAAAATTAAATAAAATAAATAGTTTAAATATAGTTGTTCCCTCTCTTTATATATGTTTTAAATATTTCTAATAATGACACGTTATATTGTTATACAATGAAAATATTTAAATTGTAATTAGAATTTTTTGCATAAATTAATTTATTTTATAAAACAAAAATTCTTATTATTAATACACAAGTTTTTTAAACATACGATATACAGAAATGAATAAACAATAAAAATAACATTGAAACACAAGAAAAATTAAATTTGTTTACATGAAACTTAGATCGATTAAATCAAATAGTATGCAGTCCCCCTCAGTAGCCACAACCTTCTTGAGTTGGGAGCTAAACCTGCTGCTGGCCAACACAACATTAACTGTCATTATCTTCATGGTGAGAGCCTTTAATTTGTCCGTGGTGTTACGATGTCTCTTATTGACCTTCGTCTCGCCCTACGTGTAGTAGACAAGGGGACTGCAATCCTTGCTGGGGGTGACCACAAGTCGGGGACCAGTGGTAATACAAATTGTAGCCATGCTGAAACACGTACTCTCATCTAGCGACCTTCTTTTCTATCCAGAGCTTGACAACTGTCTCCAACACGTTGATATAGCTGTCGGCGGTCATGTTTAGGCCTTCCTTAAAAAATAGGGTACCATGACATCCTTTTCGCAGCTTACAAGCCTCAGCATCATTACAGAGGCGAGAAACTTTGTTTGTATGACGGTAGATACTTCAAAAACATCTTGGAAGATCCACTGGTCATTTTCGCGATTTATCTTCCTGTCTTGGATAAAGTCCTTTTGGGACTGTTGTAGTTGATATCTTTCAGCAGTGCTTAGACCTTTAACTTTCTTCTCTTGCAATTCGCGGGCGGAATCGTCATTTCTCTTGAGGTAAGTTCGCTTGCTGTGAGTTGCCTTGTCAGCAGTTACTTTAACCTGGCGGTCAAATTCTCTGTACTGATTGGCTACGTGGCAAAGCCATTAGGAAGAAGTAAATTTTGTAAAAGAGCGTCTTGATATAAATACATTTTATAGCTATATATACCTTACCGTTTGTCAAATCTCTTGTTTGCGAATTTACTTGAAATATTAATTCAATATAAGTGTGTAAAAAGTTTCATTTAAATACGGCAATTATAGTGTTTATAAAGTGTTATTATATTTAATATGCAGTTTAATTTCTTGTATATCTTCTACAAGCACTTTTTCCCCACAAGTAAATGTTAATTTAAAGTTCTCTTGCATCCTTACTACAAGCTTCATTTACGGTTTTTTCTCTTCAGTCTATTTTGAATAACTCCTCCTCTCCTCGTTTCCTTTGCCGTCCTTTCTGCCTTCTAATTTTCGTCTTTGTCTTCCTTCATCTTTCCCTTCATCTTAGTTATTCCACGTTCTTAATTCTTCTTTACAGGAGTTGCTTGCTCTTACTTGTTATTTGACATCTCCAAGATTTCCTTCATCTCTGTATAGTATAACAAATTAAATTTGATAACTGGTATCTAATAATTCGTCTCATAGTTTGTTAAATTTTCTATAAAAGTATGTTGCATTCCAATACCTCATCCCAATTATTCAATTCTCAATCCAATATGTCTAATGCTAGGGTTGTCACTTTTCATATGATTAAGAAATTTATCGCAATAACCCTTGCAATCGATCGCCAGACACGGACAAAACTTAGGTAAAATGTGGAAGTGCTAATGAAATATAACTTAGCACATAATAAATAAAAGATTAAAGTTGCTATAATGATAAATAAATATGAGTATAAAACTTGAAAATGTATTTATTTAACAAATAAGACAGTTTAAATATTTAGGTGGTACTGTAAATATGAGGTGTCGTAGAAGATTAACAAAGAATCATTTAAAGTTTCCTATAGAAACTTTCTAAACAAAAAAGAGGTATAAACCCGCTTAAAACCAACTGAATATACAACTATTTGCTAATCAGCTCTTCTTTAGTTAGCTTTTAAAAAATCAGAAAACAAAAATTATAAGGTGCAAAAATAAAGTTTTTATGAAAGATCAAAGGATCAAAAGGATCATAAGATCAGAGAGAGTAAAAAATGAAAACATCGGAAATAAGTTAAATGCCTTGAAGATAAAATTAAAAGTTAAAGTCACTTAATTCGTTTGAATAACACTAGACAAGTCAAGAAGATATGGTAAGTTAAACAAGTATAAGTATGATATTCCTTATTTAGTCACATTCAAAATTGTGTATCTAATAAATCTGTAAGAACTACAAAGCAATAAACAACTAATTTTGCAACAAAATACGCACAAATATTAAGACGCAATTGCAAAACCATTAAAAGCAGGTACTAAATGCAGCTGGAAATAGCTGATTGTTGAAAATGGAAAACAAAATTACGCAAAAAGTATAAATATTGCTAAGGTACTCAAAGTAACCGCAACAACACATTAATGATTAATTACATTATATTTTAAGAAATTCACAAATAATCGCACTAGAAGATTTGAATAAAGAAACAACAAAATCATCCTCCCTTTCTCTGTTATATGAGTAAAAGGTACACGGACTAGTAATTTCTCTTGGTTTTATGTTTTCAATCCTTTATTAAAAGTTGAATTATAGATTCTTCATCCTGAAATAATAGTCTTGAAGTTCAATTACATTTCACATGTAGCAAAATTGCTTAAACTTCTTTTTAATCTCCTTTTCTTGTCTAGAGTAATACTAGGGGTTGCCCGCAAAAAGTATTTTTAACTGGATAGGCCTTTCCCCCGATCGGGAACGTAGAACATTTAACTTACATTCGAAGCTCCGCTCGGCGGAACCAAGTCAAATGGCTGTGGCACGCTGTGTTAGGCTCGGTCGCCCGTATATTTGGCAAGAAGTGCTACATAAACAGATAACAATAAGATGCTAAACATAGTAAAAAAAAGGATAAAATCAAGCAAGAAATCAAAAATACTATAATAAAAACGTGGAATATATCATTACTAACCGGAAATAAAGTAAAACTAGTAAACAAGGTATATAAACACATTAGCAAGGTTAAAGCAAAGTGAAACAAAAAAGAGGAAGTACGGAATTATTACATGCGAAACTGTAGCTTTTAGTATAATAACAGCTTTTACAATAAATTACAGAAGGTAATAGATAAAAAAAAAACAATTAAAATAGTAAGATATGAAAATGAAACAATAGAAAATATTTAAAATATTAAACAAGGTAATAAAAGACCATGCGGGGAGGAAATATTAACAAAAATGATCGAAAAATAATTGATATTTATCATAAAAATATTTTTTTTATTGGAAATACTTACTGGAAGCAAGAGATAGACAAAATGTACAAGTATATAGTAGAAGAAAGGAATGCAAAAAGCATAACAGATTATATAATTAGAAAGAAGATAAAACAATTTTAAAAACGTATAACATAATAAAGCAAAAATAAACTAAAAGATCAACTTTTAGGTAAAAAAATTAAAGCAACTAATAATAAAAGAAACAATATAAATTTAATAGAAAAAGAATACAGAATGTATTATACAAAACATAAGTAGACATACTAAAACAGTTGCCAGTGAGGCAAAGCACAAAAATTTAAGGAGGAACTAAATCATAAGTATAAAAGACTGCAAATCAATGGAGCTTGATAAAAGCTGAGAAAAGATAGAAAAAGCATAGTGTACGGAATAAAAAAGAAAATATTTAAAAAATAAATTTAATGTATTATAAACGTACAGATAGTAAAAGTGAGGATTACGACGACCTACAACTAAGAAAAATGCGAAAATTATAGAGCAATATGCTTGCCCCTAACATATTCAAGATCTACCTAAGAGTTGTTTAAAACGAATAAAGGAAACTATAGAATTACAGAAGAGAGCAAGCAAATAATACTAGCCTACTGAAATTTAATACCTATAAGAGTAGAAAGTTTATTGTTAACAAATAATATTGTGCTAATAGCAAATAGACCAACAAAAATACAAAAATTGTGTAACATGAAATAATGAAATTGAAAAACTAAAAATGTAAACAAAGATGAACAAAAGCAAAAAAATTATAGTCAACACTAAGAAAGTAAATAATATAAGAAATATAAAATACCTTAACAATGCTAACATAATACGAATATTTAGAAGATACACTAAGAAGTAATTACAAAGAATTATTAAAATTTTAAATAGAAAAAGAAAGATTAAAGCTTTATGTTTGGCAATAAATAAAACAATAAAGGAAAAGAAGAAAATTGAATTGAATATTAAAAAAACTTGTGTATATAGCCATAGCTCTACCTACACTTATATGTAGAAGTAAATTTTAAGTACTAAAGAAACACACAAAAGTAAAATAAATGCCGTAGAAATCAAATACTTGAGCAGAAAAACAAAATTAAGCTACATAACAAACGAGAAATAAAAAATAATTATAACGGCTAGGACATGTAATTACGATAAAAAAATAATCTTGTTAAGAGAGTAGCGGAAGCAAGTAGAGACAAGGGAAGAATACGATAGAGACCAACAAAGACATGAATAAAAGGATAGCATAAATGGAAAAGAATAGTGAGAAAACAATAGAGCAAATGAGGAAATTAGCTGCAAACCGATTGAAGTGGGAGAAATAGATCTATAGATAATAGGCCAAAGAAGCAAATAACTAACGTATATTGGACAGTCTTTAAGAGCATAAGGAATAAAGAAAGAAGAAGAAGAAGAACAAAATATCCTAGAGTAAATCATTAACATTACTGTGGAAAAATAAAATTACAAATGATTTATCAAGATTTCAAAATTATATTTAACAAAGTATTAAACATGTCATATGAAGAGAAACTATTGCCAGATTGGTCTAGTGGACTGGACGGACTCGGATTCAATTCCCGATGCTATCTGATGTCTGGCGGGTGGCCTACTGTCACTAAATAAATTGAGTAAATGCGTTTACTCGAACAAGGGGTAATAATGGCGGTCGTCTTAGGCGCGGTGCTTGCCACATCTCCCGCGACGACCGGGCACAATGGTAAACGCATGAGAACCTTAACCTTTTAGTTTGCCAGTCGTGCTCCCACGCGGGGCGTTAGAGTCGTACCATTATTATGAAGAGAAACGTTACAAATGTTTTATGTATGCCCCTCTTGTATGATTACGTTCAAGCGATAGTTCAATTCATCCAAGATCCATTGCAACATTTCTGAATGCTGTGGTAATGCGTTCTTCGAACTATTTTGATATTGTTGGCAATGGTAGTATGTATACAGTCTAAAATCACAGGATCTTAAGTCGAAAAACCTGCGCTTCCTGCATGAAATTACAAAATTATAACCTCGTGAGTTAGTTATTCGGCTGCAAATATAAAAGCTGCAGCGGTATAGCTTCAGTCTTAATTGTCGTTATGCATTTTTCAAAAAGGTGGCTACAGGACATCCAGCTTGCAGTTTCTGCAGCTTGTTGACATCTGTAGGTTACGTTTGAGACGCACTTGAACTTTCTCTACAGTTTCGTTAGAGATGCTTGATTGTTTACAAGCAACCTTTGTCCTTTACTTGTCGATATCATCATAGAACAATCTGTACTGTCGCTGAAATATACGATGAATTGTAATAACTGAGAAATACTTCCCACATTCCAAAACTCAAAACGCTTTTCTGCTGCATTTTTAATTACCATTACGAAACTAGTTGAGTTGCAACCAGATCTGTCCTAAAAGTGCCTAAAAAGGTACGATTTATAGTTTGGAACTTTTTTGGCATTAAAAACCGATAAATTGTTTCTAATGATCCTATTTCTTTTAGCTCAAGATATTCAGAGCATTTATTTTCAGTTGTGGTATTTCAACAGAAACAAACACACATATTTATCTTCTATATTTATGCCCATGATTCGACTGTGTGGAAAGCGATTTAAAATTCTACAAGTGAGCAAAATAAACAATTCCCAAAACTTTCTAAGTAATTGGAACGAAGACATGTAGAAATATTGATGTGAACTTATGTGCAAGAATGTGGCATTTAATCACGTTAAGAGGGCTCACCAGTCAATAGAGATGTTTAATGTTAAATTTAATGGAGCACTTAAGTAAATTCCTGCAACTGTAAATGTATGCAATCCAAAACTGACTTTAGCTTGTTTCCGCGAAGCGGGCATGCACTCCGTAAATCCACTCCGGGACGTTGTCGATAACATGGCGTCCACCTTCGCGCTCTAATTCAGCGTAAGCTTGTTGTTGCAGGAGTGCTATTCGTAAAAATTTTCAAACCGATATTGCCCGGGGATTGGAGCGTGTAAATATTTATTTACTGGCTTTCGCTCCCGCTCTCTTACTGATAAAATTCGGTTTACTCCTTTGGAGAAAAGCTCCTTTGACGTGTGTTTTGCCATGATTGAGGGCGGGGCGCGTATTAATCCGATGATTGCTTTAAGGCGAAGAACTGCGGCTTCCAAATTTGTGCTTTTGTGCCTGAAAAAGTTTAGGAAATAATTTATGGTTGTTTAGGTAAATAGCCTACAAAATATTGGTGGATATTATTTTTCAGAAGGCACTTTTCGTGGGATTAAAAGTCAGTGTACAGAGATGCATTTAAATCTTTTGGGGTTCTACCATAGCTTTATTGACTTCATTGGAAGTAATCTAGAGAAGTCAATATCAAATGTTGATACAAATAAAATGTTTTACTATTTTTTGTCCATTCACCTTTAATAATATTTTTGAGCGTGCGAAAAGATTATTTAGAATTTGATTATATTATAAACAACAGGAAATTCACGTGAATTCGGCCGAATCGAATATGAACCTCTGTATAGTGCTGCACTTGCAATATTGTTGTGGTCGTTATAAGATATAGTTATTGACCAATTTTATATTTAATATTTGACATTAAAGTGGTAAATTATAACATATTAAGCGGAGGAGTACGAGGTTTTTGACCCCAGGAATAGGTGTAACGGCAATAATGTCGATTGGATCAAGACCATCGAGTGTGGTAAAGAACCACACTCTACTCGAAGTACCCCTGCTTCGCTCTACAGATGAGGGTGACAAAAAAATCCATCTGGCGTGGAGGTGGTAGCTCTGCTTAGTGGTTTCAAACGAAAATTACTCACTAGTCTACAGGTAGCATCGTAAAGGATAGATCTTACGTTGATCAAAAGGCCAATAAAAGAGGTAAACATAATTACGATCAATATTAAAGGAGGTCTAATAATAAAGTACATAAATCTAATAGACGTTATAGGAAATAAAAAACTAGATACATTAATAATCACAGAAATAAAAAATAAAATTGAATAGACAGTAGATTTTGTAATTGTAGAGTGGGGTACCATAGAACAAAAGAGACCAAGCTGGTGTAACAATTCTAATAAATAAAAATCTAATAAATAGAGTAATTTAATATACTTATAACAAAGAAAGGACAATAACATTGAACATACAAATTAAAAGGTTAAACTCGCTATAATTGGACCAAACGCTATTAAATAAGAGGAATAAAAAGGAAGTACAAAATGCTACGTTATTGCAGAATGCGTATAACTCAATAAATAAAAATAACTACGTTGTAATTGGGGATGTCTTAAAAGAAAATCCATTCCTTGTATTCATTGTTAATCAAAGTGAACATACCATAAACGAAAATAGCCAACACAAAGCTTGCATACTATATACAAAGCACCTACGTGTAACTGGACGACAAGATGTTGGCAGGGATTGTTATCTAATCCGAAACAGAATAAATATTTCATGTACCTGGCTAAAAGATAGAAGAAATATATAAGATTCATTTGCTAAAAGAAGAAGAAGTTAGAAATTGAATCACAATTTAAGATAACTAACGAAGTTTATTACGGCACCATATGTTGAAGCGAATATCAAGCTTTTTGACAGACAAGTTCTTTCAGCTCACTTACTTTTTCTTTTTCGCCAAACCGAGCTGAACGTATATGAGATCGAACTCTTCTAAAAACTAAACGACAACCACTGCATTACAATTTTCAATGCGCGGGTGAGCATGACATATACTAAAATTCCTTTAGAGAAAATAATATCAAAAGTGCATGAACCTACATGAAGACCATAGCACACAAGTCGCAAACGAAGCTTTCAAAATAAGACGAATACATTAAATAAGTGTTTACAAATATAAAATAAAGATATTAAAGAATCTAAAGAAAAAACAAGAAGCATATCAAAATTTGTTAAACCATAGGACTGAGGAATTAATATATTTTACAAAAACAAAAGAAACACAACCAGAATTATAACAAGGCGAGGCATCAAGAAAGTTAGGAACGTTATATAAACACTTAAATCAAGAGGTGTAAATGTAATTCCAGTGGAAGAATAGTCAGAGCACTACAAAAAACTGCGATAGAATTCTGCTATCAACAGAAAGAAAATTGTTGATACAGACACATATCCTTAGTAGAACTGGAAGAACAGATATGTAAATTAAAGAACGAAAAAAAAACTGGAACAAACAACATCTATTTGGGGAGCTCTTGATGTACGGAGATAAAATAATAAGACACATTTTAAGGTGGTTAGACACCCCAAAGAGAGCTAACGTCGCTTTTTTGAGCTTTCTAGATCCATAGTTTGGGATAGATCAGTTCCCATCATGTTGTTAAATATTTTTACATATGTCTGCCAGATTTTTTGATTTTTGGTTTTCTCGTACCAGTTACACACTCCAATATTTAAAGACGTCTTTTACTTCTTGCCACCCGTAGATCTTGGCCGCCCCTGTTTTCTCGTACCTTGTGGCTTCCAGCCTAAAACTGTACGAGTTATAGATTTCACTCCGGCTCTCTAAACATGTCCCAACCATTTTGATTTCTGTTGTTTAATTTTTTTGATGTTTTCATCTATTTCTTGTTGTAGTTCATGGTCCATTTGTATTCGTTACTTATTGTTTGTTATTTTTACTGGTCCTAATGTGGTTCTTAATATTCTTCTCTTGATCATTCTTAGGGTCTCTTATTGTTTTTTTTTTGTAATTGATATTATCTCTATTTGTCCTCCTTTTATCATTGTTGCACTTATCAGCCTTCTTAATTTAGGGTGTACTCCTAATTCCTTCAGAGCTTTAAGGAGTTTGTCTCTTTTGATAGAGTCAAAGCGTTGTTCAAAGTCAATAAAAATTATTTTTAGTTCCATTTGGTATTCACTGTTAGGATTTCTCCTGTCTTCCATTTTTCTGGTATTTTTTCATTGATCGATATTTTTTTAATTAACTAATGGAGTCTTTCAAGTAGCTCTTCACCATATTTTATTAATTCCATATTAATTCAGTCTTCGCCTGGAGCTAATCCGTTACTACTTTTCTTAATGATTTGTTCTATGTCTAATTTTGTCGGTTCTTCAATGTCTACATTTTCTGCTACTACTTCCCGCTCCTTTTCTTCTTTTTTGGTCGCTTCTTCCGCATTTAACAGCTCTTTAAAATGTTGTGCCCAGACAGCTTTATATTGACATTTATCTTCTGCTATTTTTCTTCTTTATCTTTAATGCCTATTACTTTCCCTTTGTTTACCATAATTTATTTCCTAATTTTTTTGTTTGAGTTTATGTTTTACTTTCACCTTCTAATATCTTTACTTTGCTGTCTATCCTGTATATTTTTACCTTTCTCTTAGTCCTTTTTGATTCTTTTCTCAGTTTTTCCTACTCTTGTATATCTTGTTTTTATCCATTTTAAGCTTGAAATGTTTTTTCCCTTAATGATTTATGGAAATTCTCGTCAAACCAGTCTTTTTTTTCGTGCTTTACATGCACCCTATGTGCTCTGCTGTAGGTGCATTTATGCAGTCTGAAATTGGTCTCAATTCCATCTGTATGTCATTATCAGTTACTTTTGTATCTTTTAGTTTAATGGTTATAATTACAATGTATTTTTGCTTTATGTATAAGTTATTTAGTTTGTCGGTGTCCCATTTGTTTTTTATTCTTGTTTATTTCATACTTCTTTACGTTCTGTCTTATTGTTGCCGTTACAAGGAAATGGCCGAGTCTGTGCATGCTCCTCTGAACGTTCTGACGTCTTTTACTAATGTTTGTTTTCTTCTTGTAACAAGTACATGATCTATTTGTGTATATGTTTTATTGTCGAGTGCTCTCTATGTTGCTTTATGCCAATATAAATGTTGGAATTTAGTATTACTTATGACCATATTTGTTCTCGTGGCTATTTCGTTATCGTTGACTACATCGTGTATTGTGTTTTCCAGCAACCTGGTTTACGAAGTCTCTTTGCCTACTTTGGCGTTAAAGTACCCCAGAATTATTATTGTATCTTCTTTAGGTAACTTTTCAATTTCTCTCTCCATGTTCTTCGTCTGTAATTCTTCTATTTATTGCCGTAAAGTCAATAATATTATTCTTTACTTTTTCCATTACCACAAATCTAACCCCGCCTTGTCCTTGTTTCTCATTTCTTGCGTATAGGAGCATATAATAGTTTTTGTTTATGATTCCTTGATCTTTCAACCTAATTTCTTGCTGCTAGTGCTTTTTCATTTTACCTGGGGCTAGCATAGTTTTCACGTTCCGCTTGCTGATTTTTATTTCCTTGCGTTTAAACCTTCTACTATTCCATCTTCTACTGTCTAGCTTCTTTGCTTTTTCTTTATTTGATGTAACGTTATTTGCTGTTTTGAAGTCTTGTTCTTTGTCATTGTCGTCATTACTTGCTCCTTCCCTGCTATCCCATGCTAGTTTTTTTGGGTTTTTATTATTTTGTTTATCTGTTTGTTTGCATCACTAGATTTTGCAGACCTTTCGCTTGCAGTTCTTTTTGCTACCTTTCTTTCCGGTTTATCATCCAGGATTCGTTCTTTTATCTCAAAGCTGTACCGATTATATACCTTTACCTTGCTGTCTCGCAGTTCTCAGGTGGGGCATAGTGCTTTCCTGTTCTCTTGCATCTTTTTAGTGTAGTCTTCTTTAATCTATATATTAGTTCCTTTAAGGTTTATTGAACTTCTAATTATTTCCATGTTTTCCCTTTTAACAGTTTTATTAGTACTGATCTCTTATTAGCAGCGAAGGTGTCTATTGTCCTTACTCCACTTGCTTCTACATCCAAATTAATATTTATTCTTGATTTGAGTAGCACACTTTAAATGTCTTTCTCACGAGCGTCCTTACGTGCGTTTTTTCCTTGTCCTCTATGCCTTGTATTATTAGGTTATTCCTTATTATTTTACGTTCCAACATTTCAATCCTATTTTTCTTTCTCAGCATTTGTATTTCTTCTTTGTTCTTATCTAGTTTATTATCTATTGACGTTAGTTTGTCACCTAGGAAGTTGAATATTAGTTTTATCTCTTCCATATCTTGGTTTTTTCTTCCATCTTTATCTGCTACCCGCAATTTTTAACAACTATGATGTCCTGTAAGCGCTTAAGCCAAAAGCTTACTCAGTTCTTCTTTCGGCACGGAAACAGGCTGACCTAGTTTGTTAAAAACCAGCGTATTCTTATGATATATTTTCACAATGGTTGCTGCAATCCTTCATTTTCATTATATGCTTTGTTTGTGTCGTCCTTTTTAATTTGTTTTCGACACTTCAGTTGACCTGGTTCGACCAACATAGCTTTCTATTTGACTACATTTTCTTTTCAAATATTAATTTTCTTCGTCTTAGTTCTATATTTTTGTTTTTATAATGCTGTCGCCTCTCATTAGTTTTCCGTGTTAACCAATCGATTTCTTTTTTTTCTAGTTTCCTGTATTTGTTCCGCTATTCACCCTGGATTTTGGCGTTTTTTTCTGGCAGGCATGAAATCTAGCGTTTGTTGGGCTGCTGAGTATAGAGCGGTCTTGATGTTCCTATATTTTGTTTCTATGTCATCACTAGGTTCCATCTTATGTAATTCAATTATTTAGTCGATTTGCATACTGTAGCCTTATACTAGGTTGTTGTAGTAGGTAAATTTGTATTTATCTTCATCTAATATATTCTGTTGTTTATTCTCCCTTTGTTTTTTGTTTGCTTTCTAATCCTGAAAGAACATATTGCGTTCGCTGCCAGCATATACTGGTTTGATCCATAATTAGACCCCCTCTTTACGCTCAAACCTAGCCACTTCATTTTAGATGACTGTTTTTTAATAACGTAGTCTATTATGAATTTTTGGTGAAGAAAAGGTCTTTCTTATATGTACCTCTAAATCATATTATGTTCAAAAAATCGATTAAGAATCTTTAACGAATGCTGTTTATACAATTCTATAAGCAGTTCTCCAAAATTATTTTTCTCTACTTCGCCGAATCGTCCCATAATCTCATCATCTTTAGAATCTATTCCAGCATTCAAATATTCCATAAAATAATTTCATAATGTTCAAAAATCTTGTTGATTGCCTCTGTTAGGCTATCAACAAATTCTTCTTTACATCGTCTTGTAGAATTTCTGTAGATGCATTACAACAATTATTGTTGTCTGGTAACCATATATCGATAGTGTTATCATCATAATTCTTTCTGGTATTTAGTCGTACATTTTAATATATTTACTTTGTTTTTTATTAATTATTATTGCAACTTCCGCAGCCGCTCTTTGATATTTGGGGACACTTATACAAAAACGTAAATATTCATTCACTTCTTTGTTATCTTTTCTTTTCTTTTTAATTTCTGTTAATATTGCTGGATATATGCTATGATGTGCTGTTCCAGAATTAGGACAAGTTCATCAATTTTGTTTGTCATTCTTTGGACGTTCCATGTAACCATTTTCATAGTCCTTCTTCGCGCCAAAAATCATAAATTGTTTTCTGTCCCATTCCGAAGCTCAGTTAAAGACGGTTTAGAAAATTAAATATAAATTTTTACGATGATAGGGTGCTGGCCCAATGCTCAAACCCCAACCTGGAGGACTAGTATTTTCTGTAGGATATGCTCCCTTAGTCGATATGTTCCAGTTTTAAGGCACCGAAGCTCTAAGAGGTCATATGTATAAAACAGGTACAGCATTAGGCTTAAAACACCGCCTTGTGGTATTTTAGTTTTAATTTGTTTAAGGTCAAAATAGGAATCATCTTGCTTAATCCAGAAAATCTGATCAAGCTTTGATTTGAAACCGCTTTCATTTTGTTTTTTTTATTAACTTCCTATTTTTTCCGGGTAGCAACAGACTTTTAAATTCCTTTTGACGCCTAGTATACATTTTCAAGTGGTGGTCTGAATGTTTTTGATACACTTTTCTTGATTTCTTGACTCTCATATATTTTTATTTTTTAAGGGAGACGTCTAATTTTATTTTATTATCAAATAAAGGTTGAAAGCTTGTTCAATCTGTGTATTTGTTAATTAATAAAAATCATTTTCTTTCTAGATTACATTTACAGCCAGTGCCGTGACATTCGTACACTTGAATGTAGCTAGACGATATATTTGTAACTGTAAAAAGTCAATCAGATCATAATAAAAAATAATAAAAATAAAAAGATCAACCCTTTCCTAATAAATTATGTATCTTTTATTAAAAAGTTACACACTGTCCGTGGGATATCATTCATAATAAAATAGAATTTTAACGTTGAATTTCATTAAACTTAAAAGTTCTTTTAATTATTTTACTGCGATTTCAATTAAATTTGCCGTCGCGCAGTAGGTCCCTTTCGTCTTTGTCGTAACGTAAACGTGCTTTAGTTTTGCTCTTTGCATAAGCTTTCCGAGCTGCTGAGCTGCTCAGATTACTGCTGTTTTAATATTGCGTTCGATTTTTATTTTATTATTAGTGCTGCAGACTGCTGCTTAATAAAGTCTTTCCAGTCGGAGAAATATTGGCGCTCGTAGCATTTGTAAAAGAAGTTCACTCCAGATTAATTATTTGCTTGCTGGCACTACATCTCCTGCTATTTGTAATAGTAATATTTAATCAGTGGCAAAAATAACAATTTTGTAACCCGTTTAGTGTTTTCTGACGAGGCTACTTTTCATTTGAGTGGTAAGGTAAACCTCCATAATGTTAAAACATTGGGTACGGAGCAGCCACCTCCAATTTTACGACATAAGGGAGGCCCTCCTAAACTTGTTTTTTGTTCATTTTCTCGAGTAAAGATGCACGGTTCCCTTTTCTTCTTAAATAACACTGTTACGGGAATCACCCATCTAGATATGCTTAAAAACTGGCTTCTCCCACAGTTACAGACCGATTCGGATGACTTAATTTTCCAGTATGACGTGCCACCACCAAACCGGAGCCTGAAGGTTCCAGAATTTTTGAATAATCAGATTTCACAACAATGAATCGGCCTTATAGGACCTAACGATTGAGCTTTACATCACTGGCCTCTAAAATCACCGGACGTCACTGCGTACAATTTTTCTTGTGTATGTTTATAAAAGACTGCATTTATGTGCCTCATTTTCCAAATACAATGATTAAATTGCATAACCGCATAACAGCAACGGTGGTAGCAGTGAATCCGAATATGCTCGCAAAAGTTTGGGACAAATTTGCCTACCATGTGGATATATATGTTATAAATCCCAAAGGAGCCAAATCGAGCACCTATGCTTTGATATGTAAAAAAAACTTTAAAATTAGCTCTGTAATATAAAATGAACCTTAAGTATCTATGTTCATTATGTTTTGTAATATAAACATTTGAAATCACATAATTCTTTTTGAATCACCCTTTATTTAGACTCTTCCATTCTAGACTTTATAACATGAACTATTTTGGTATACCAATAGTAATAACTCAGCTAGAGTTCCTGTGCATTAAAATTGTATATTTCATGCTCATTTACAATGTACTGTGTTTACACAATGTTGGATAAGGAGGCCATTTCAATCCCGCAGCTTTATGTTATGCGGCTGTACCTCAAATAAATTACTTCAAACAAAAGGAGTGCATATGAACACTTAAATAAGCACCAGTCGTACGTAATGCTACTGTAAAATTTTGTTATACATTTAATTGAAAAACGGATATAGTGTCATATATCTAGTTAAAATTGTTTAAACGTAACTCGATAAAGCTTACATTTCATTTGAAACAGTGCCATTATCTGAACGTAGACATGCAAACGTAAATGCCCTATAAAGTCCAAAGTCATGTACGAGCTAATTACATTTATGACAACCCTCTGTTTAATCAAGATAAATGATGCAGAAATGTATATACTAATAAAGATATTTAACTATCCTGGCAATTAAAGGTATATAAATTATTTAGTAAATATTATAATAAAACTAATTCTACCAATGTTAATTCTACAAATATAGTTAGTCCCGTTAGATTTTAATTAAGATTCTACTTGAAAAATAAAACAAAATACAAAATACAAAATACAAAACAGTATTACACCTTGACTTAGTAAAGTATTTGATCACTACTATTATCCAGTGTTGCATGACAAAGATTTCGCACAACGGCGACTAGGCTTACAGCCCTAATACATTGGGATAGTTAATTTGTGTTTATCCTTGATCTCTGCTTGATGTAGGATTACACTTTTTGAATGAATTAATTCGATTGAATGGTATTGATTCAGTTTTCTTTTTTCCAAGTCATAAAAGGTTTTCCAATAAGAAGGATATGATTTTGAAATAAAATCAATGTTATAACTGCCACTAGTTGTCATTTATGTTTAGCATACTCTGGCAGTTCATCGTGACTTAATACTCTATTTAATAAGTTTTGGTTATTGTCCAAAAATTTTATAAAACTAAACGTTCTTTTGTGAACACTCAACGTGCTCTTCGCAAAATTTGCCTACATAATCGCCCTTCTGTGCTTGTTATTTGTGAAATCATTGAAAAATTTGAAAGAAATGTTACTCTTCATGATACGAAAATACCAAAAAGACGTTGAAACGCAAGAAATGTGAAGAACATTGTGCAATAAGAAATAGCGTTGCAGAAGTTCCAAATTTATAGATTCCTCGTCGTGCTCAAGAGTCAGACCTCAGAAGAACGACAAATTGGCGTATTTTCGTTATACAAAAAGAGTGATAATGAAACGGGAATAAAAATGAGGCAGTTGACAATTCTGTTAAGGCTATACCTATAAAATAGGTAAAAGAGAGCGGAAAAAACATAATAAACGCAAACGTTAAGGTAGCATTTGATAAAGCCAACATTAGCGAACAAAATACTGCAACAGACTTAACTGCTGCAGCCAAAATTTTCAGCCACAATGTTGATCAGTTAATCGTTTTATGGTGAAAAGAATCAGAAACAACATACATAGCGGAAAATAAATCTTCTTGTTATATGTTGGGGCGGAAATCTGTAAGAAGGTATCATTTCAAAACTAATAATGGATAAACTTCTAGTTTTAGTTTCTGGTTTTAGAATAAATCACCTGGTGGGATAAAAATAAAAAATAAACGACTGCACGAGTTTAGTATAAATTCAAAATGAAATTTGAAAGCAGACAAGAGGAATGTGTTTCGGGACGTGAGCAATAAAGCCTGTGTTTATTTGGAACAAAAACTGTAAAAAAAGTTGCTGATCTTGCTAGGCTGATACTAAATACATATTAAAAAGTAATATTATAAATCCTGTTATTAGCTGTGCCATAAAGATTACTACGTTTGGGAATCATTGATTTGATATCTTAGAGAGCCTCTAATTGCTTGGGTGTTTTCTGATACCGATGTATCTAATCACACCAAACAGCAATTGGCAAATAGCATTAAACAAAATGACGGAGAAGAGATACATCTCAAGGTAATGAAGATTAGGCTGAAGGAGAAAGAAATTGGCATCAAATATAAAGTAACCTTTTTTGAACTTCTGGGCACACCGATTGAATAATAACGCAGAAACTTGGGAATACCAAGAAGCTTACTAGAAAGTGACAAACGATAACACCGAACGAAGTGCCACATATACGATAGTTTGATAAGCGCTTCACAAAAGACGAAAAACAGAAGCAGTTCTTATTGTATGCCTTAAAGAAGTTTCAAAACACAAAAACTTTAATTAATATGTAATTGTAAATTAAGAAGCTGCTCTGCATTTTCTGTTTAGATTGATGGTAATAAAATTAAATTTGGTTCATTTTTATGCATTACTTTTGTGTTTTAAAGCACTGATACATAAAATGTATTGGGTTTGAGCTATCATTAAATACCGTTATACAAGCTCAAATATTAAGAATATTAAGTTGGTACCATTTGACACAATTTGCATAAAACTTTCGAAAACAAGGGCAACCTAGAGTTTTATTTTATTATATTTCTATAAAAATTCATTAAGATTAGATTGAGCATAAAAAATCATCTCTATATTAAACAATAACTCGTCTTGCTAGCTAATTAGGATTTACTATATTGAAAAATAACTTTTTTTTAATTGCAATTCAAACTTTGTGCTCATAAGGAATATTTCTTTCCTTACTTAACGTTTCTTGCTATTGCTGATTACTCATTTTTTTCTAAAAACGTTTTTACAAAAATTTTTATGTACGCAATTTATTCTGCTACATACATTCACATTTCGCGCTTGGGTTTCGGAGCGAGCGGGCTTCGATGTGCAAGTGCCCGAAACGCTCTACCTGCTGTTTAAGGTCAGGCTTACATTTTTAATATTACTAATATTAGACCGCGCACGGTGATATCAGACGACACACAAAGACTGGTGACCTTCGGGTTTACGTCGCAGAGAGGAAAATAATTGGCAGACTCGTATAAATTTTACCAAAGTACTTAAGGCTTCTTAAATACTCAGTAAGCCTTATGGCTTACTTTCAAAATAGTAATTGCTTGAGTTTTGCAGTGTAAAGTTGTGCCCGATCGCAGCTGCAGTTCGGCGACAAAGTAAGTGACCCTGCGGTCACGTACCGTAAGATATTTCTATTATTAATTTAACTTATTTTTGTTATATCGACCACTTATAACTGAAGCCGTATGGCCTATCTCTAAAATCAAATCACACCAATGCCGACGACTCAACAATTTATTCCAATGCAAACGGAACAAGCTCAGCCGTTGCAATTCGTCCAACAATGCTATCAATATGCTCACAATTTCTCAAATTTAAATTAAACAACCACAGATTTCCCTGATCCAGACATAACTGTAACTTAAAACGGCGCATCTTATCAGCCACAGTTTATCTATCAGCAGCAACAAATTCCTACAGTTTCTCACAACACAGAATGGCAAATAGCTAATAATAAAAAACGTAACCGACAAAAAAATACCAATAATAATCTGTAAATTTAAAATAAACAGTCTAAAACTACGAGCTACTGGATAAACCCTGAAAACAGTTTTAGTGCGCTCGCCAATGTAAATTTACAGGAACAGGATTCGATTTTATCTAAAAAAAGTGATCCTAAACCGGCACCGAGATTCGTCTCAAGTGTGACATCCATCGATCCTTTACTCAATTTCTTAGAAGTTATCGCCAAAGAAGGGTACATATTAAAAGCTCTATCAAACGATGAAATCAAAATACTTCCTAAAATACCTGAAACATACTCATTAATAACTAAAGGTTACCACATTTATCAAATTAAGCAGCAGCACAACTTTAGAGTCTTTCTAAGTAATTTACATCTATCCACGAGCATCAAAGGAATCCAGGAGGAACTACAAACACTTTGGGCACAAAGCAACCAACGTATGGAATGTTAAAAAATAATTATCCCTCTTTGTTGTAAATTTAAAAACCTCTTATAATAACAAAGATATGTATAGTTACACTTCCGCATTCTGTTGTCAAACTTAAAACCCAACGCGCTAAGCAAACAATCCTGGGCAAACATGGGCGTACCAAAAACTTTTGCAACAGAACTCCTAGATGTGTAAAATGCACAGGTATGCATTCTACATCGCAATGTAAACACAAAGAAAAATATAAAAATGTGACTTGTGCCAATTGTATCGGGAATCACCCTGAGAGTTATAAAGGATGCCCCATCTATAAGGAACTTCAGCAAAGAATCTTCCCACCACTACGGCAAAAAACTCTCCCAAGTGTAAGACCCTATCAACCAGGATTTTCATTCACCTAAGCATTAATCAGCAACACCCAACCCTTCAACAGTACAACTTTACAGCAACAAAATACCGCCCCAACAACTCAACCTAACGACATGTGTGATTCAAAGCAGATGTTAAAACAACTAATGGAGCAGATAAGCACAATGTTAAAGCTTTTAACCACCGTCGTAGCTAGAATATATAATGGACAGTCACCTTAAAATAGATGTATGGAACACCCCAACGGGCTATCACAACATAAAAATGAGCTTACTGATTTTATCACAAACCACTGTCACGATATCGTTTTAATTTCAGAAGCGCACTTTACACAGTGAACCTACTTTAACATCCCAGGATCCACAGTTTATCCAACGCAACATCCTGACGCTACGGCACAAGCTGGCACTACCATACTCGTCAAGAATTCATTTAAAAATTATGTATTTCTCAAATACAGTCTTTCTCAACTACAAGCTACGTCAATAGTAGTCAAAAATTGAGTAGGATCACTCACAATATCAGCGGTTTTTTGCTCACCGAGGCGTAATAACAAACAAGATACATACGAAGATTATTTCCGCACACTAGGTAGTAGATTTATCTCGCGTGGTGATTTTAATGCTAAGCACACCCAGTGGGGTTCTAGGCTTACCACTACCAAAGGTAGAGAAACGTTACAAGACTTTAACCAACCTGGGACTATTACCCTTGTTCACTAACAAACCTACATACTGACCCACGGACTATAGAAAACATCTTGACCTGCTTGACCTACGTTTTATAAAAAGGATAGACATAAACCCCCCTAATGTCAATTCCTGCCTTGACTTCTCTACAGATCACACCTCGGTTACCTTTAATACTCAAGAAGAAAGCACATTCACTACGAACAAAGGTACAAACTGGGAACGCTTCCAGGAGGTGATTTGCACATCTTTACAAGTCGACAGCCTATTAAAAACAACCACGAATTTAAATGAAGCAGTAAAATACTTCATTTAATTATTCCGGAATACATCCAAAACATCATCCCTGAAAACTGCGCAGTTATAGTTAAACACAAAATTGCAAAGAAGCTATGATTATAAAGAATCTGACAGATAACACAACACTCAAACGATAGAAGAGCCTTAAATCATGCAACTACTGAGCTCAAAAACCTACTTTCTAATATTATAAATCAAAATGTGCAAAACTATTTAAGACGTCTCTCTCCATTGGAAATAAATGATTACTCGTTATGGAGAGCCATAAGATACCTCAGCAATACAAAGCACCAATCCGCACTACCAACAACACTTAAGTCAAAAGCAATCTAAAAAAGGTTTCAACCATTCCCTGCCAATCTAGATAATGAGAATGAGATCCGCAACATACTAGAAATTCCATATCAAATAAGCTCGCCAATTAAAAAATTTAAGGTTCATCAGGTAGAAAACATGATTCACACACAAATAAACTCACACAAAACCTCTGACCACAATCTTATTACCACCTGTATCCTCAAAAATCACCCCAGAGAAGACATCAGTTTATAACTAATCTCTTTAGCGGGGTTGTACGACTTCGACACTTTCCTGAATTATGGAAAACATCAGTAATAGTTCTAATACTAAAGCTAGGCAAACTACTGATCAAGCAGCCTACTACAGGCCAATCAGTCTGCTGCCAAGTCTGCCAAAAGTGTTTAAAAAACTGCTACTACAGAGATTATACCTAAAATCATTTGATACCAGACCATCAATTTGGTTTTCGCAAAAATTATGCGACAGTTGAACAGGTCGACAGGGTTGTGTGGGCAAAATCAAGAAAACCCTGCCTACGGATTATTTCGAACAGTTGAAGTCACGCCTAACCACTCGACACTTTCTTGTTAGATATGGCGCCCCATTAACTCAGGCGTATCTCAAGGCAGCGTGTCGGAGCCAATTCTCCACTTGCTATTCACAGCGGATCTCCCCACAACACCCAGAACCATGGTCGCTATTTTCGCCGACGACACCGCCATTTTTTCGTTGCACACCGATCCCAACATAGTATTCCAACAGTTGCAGGTCCATCTAGACAAAATACAGAGTTGGTGCACCAAGTGGCGCGACTCCATAAACAATAGCAGAGTAGAGGCACCTGTCCACCACTAAACAATCAAAAGATCTTACAAGCTCATACTGTCGAATATTTCGGTATCTACCTGGATAAAAAGCTAACTTAGAGAACACCTATATGGACAAAACGCAAACAGGTGGGTTTAAAATTACAAAAAATATACTGGCTACTAGGGCAAGAATCCCAGCAACTAATGGACATCATGCGGAAGGTAAGGGAAAACCATCGCAAAGGAAACAAAGCAACAAACCTAATAAATAGAGACAAGTCTTCAGTAGTTAATAAATCTGGAGATAAAACTGTCCCCCGTTCGGATCTCCGGGAGGAGACAATTAATAAAGAGAGATCAAACAAACAACGTAACTTGAACATTAGCAAAGTAGGAACCTGGAATGTCAGAACATTCATGTGAAAAGGCTTAAAATTGAAATTTTAGGTCTTTGTAAAATGAGATGGCCAAAATCATGAGATTTTTGGAATAATGGCTACAGAATAATGTACACAGGAGCTAATCAAGAAAATGCAGGTGTTGGTATTATCCTTAATAAAACATATGGAAAGAGGATAACCGGATATTGGTAATAGAACGAAAGAGCAATAATAATAATAATAATACGTACTAAAAGAGAATATACTACCATTGTATAAGTGTACATGCCAACAAGCAAACATAACGATCGAGAAGTGAAAAATATGTATGAATCCATAAGTAACATGATTATGAAAGTAGAGAAAACGAAAAAAAAATAAAAAAAATTTAATGCTGTAGTAAGAGAACGAGCAAAAGGAAAAGTAGCAGGAAAATTTGGACTAGGAAAACGCAACGGAAGAGACATAACTTGGTAATAATGAATACATTATTTTCCCATCATCCTAAAGGACGATATAACTGGAGAAATTGTGGAGATACATGAAGATAGACTTTATCCTAGTGAAACAACGTTTTCAAAATCAGGTTAAAGAAAGCAGAACCTATCTCAGTGCTAATACAGATACAAATCACAACCTGATAATAATAAAACATAAAATGAATTACAAGAATTTGAAGAAAAACGAAACTCACAGGTGAGATATAAATAGGCTAAGTGTAGAAAACCAGTTAGAGTACTCAGAGAAAGTTGATATATAAATAAACAAAGCAAATAATGTGACAGAGGATATAGAGATGAAATGAAACAACATTAAAAAAGAAATTATTAAAACAACCGATTGGCATACTACAGCAAAAGAACTCATCAGCACGTAAATCGTGGATCACAAAACAAGTCTATCGATCTAATAAAAGAAAGAAGGAAGTATAAAGGCGCTAAAGCAGAGAAAGGTAAAACAAAATACCGGAAAATTATAATAGTCTCAAGAGAGAAGCCCGACTAGCTGAAGAACAATATATAAAAAAATTGGGGAATATTTCAGAACAAATAAAATGGATCAAGCATATAAACAAGTCAAAAAATTTTTACAGTGAACAAAACCGAAAACAAAGAGAATAAGAGAATAAGAGATAGTAAGGGTAATATGCTGTTAGATGATGGAGAAGTTGCCGACAGATGGAAAGAATATGTAGAACAACTATATAGCGAAGAAAAACAACATGCTAAAAATGGAGGAGGAAGCAGTAGATAACAACTACAAAAGGATACATTCTAAGAGAAAATACAATAAGTTTGACAACACAAGTATCAAAAATTTTAACAAAAATAATTTACAGAAGAATAGCTAGGAATATCGACGAGACCAATTTGGATTCCGCAAAAATACAGGGACAAGAGAGAAAATCCTTGCACTACCATTCACAATTGACAAAACTATAAATTAACTATAGTACGATTAGAGACATGCTACAAATTACACAGGTATGGAATTTATTGAAAGTGAGCTGCGCCTTGAAAAACCAGCAACAAGAAAAACTTCGGAAAATGTTCAATATATGAGCTACAAGCAACAAGGATGTGTAAATTTTTTTAAGGGAACCTTGACATAAAACTTATCATACTAAAATTCACTCTATAGTTATTATTAGCAGAGAAGAAAGAATATTGTGCTGTAATTTCTAATGACACTCTTCAGATTCCTGCTAATAAAGCAGAAAACGTATAACTGGAGACAAAGCTCAGTCGTCTCAAAAAAGTCTCCTCGTTTATCATTAAAACGCATAAAAGCTGTAGTAAAGTCAAGTTTGTGAGATCTTAATATGTTTACGTTGAAAAAGACTAAAGCTACGTGCAATACTTTTATACCATTTTGTTTACATATAGATTTTTATTGTAAATTGCCCATTACTCGATACTTTCAAGACAAGCCACGTATTATTCTCCCGCCATTTTTTAATTTATAGACATTATAGTTACAATATAATTTTGAACGATTAGATACAAATTTGGAAACCCAAATCTTATTTAACATAAGTAGAATTTAAATAATTACCTGGCCACCTTAATTACTTATAACATTTTGATTATAGTGATAAATTTAATAAAGTGCGTAATCAATATTATTTTTTATTAGTTTTTTCTGTATCCTCAAGAAGTCGTTGCACCTCAATTTAGTTTTACCTTTAGAATTGAAATATAATAATTTTGTCTATAGAGTTTTGAAAGAGTAGCTTTGACAAAACATTACTGTCAACTCCATCGTGACATCGTCATATTGATTTTCTGTTTCAACAAAAAGTAACAGCCTAAAACCAATATTTGTTATTTTTCCATTGTCTTATCCGCTTCACAAAGCTGTAGCCGAGGGCCAAGTTATATCAAATTAATTTAGTTTTGGGATACTACGTGAATAAATAATTGTACAGTTTGCGCCTTTATAAATAAATCCTTCTGCGGCGTGGAAACTTTAACATTAATAAATTGCGTACCTTGAACATACGGGAGTTCTATCAAAGTTTTGTTTATTACTGGACATACTTCAGTGGAAATGTATCTTCGTTTCCTTCGTCCGGAAGACATGAAAACACACAACTTTTTAACGTTAGGATAAATTAAGTCACATGTCGTTTGAAAGCTCAGTTTGAAAGAAATATAAAAAACTTTTATCATTTAAGTGTCTTAAATAAACAGAGGATAAAAAATAAGAAAATTCATTTTAGTTAAAATCTACGGGGTGCATTCAAGTTATAACGCCTCCAATTTTTTTCACAAACTAATCACACGAAAAATGCGAAACTTGCGTCACTGCTCGACGTAATCTTCCTGCAGCCGTACACAATTTTCACAATGTCGACGCCATGATTTCATAGCCGCTGCAAACGCTTCTTTAGGGGTCTTCTTTGACCGCTGGAAAATCGCTGATGCAATAGCGGCACGACTAGTGAATTTGCGACTACAGGCAGTGTCTTTTATCGTTGGAAACGGCCAAAAGTCGCTAGGAGACAGGTCAGGTGAGTAGGGAGCATGAGAAATAACTTCAAAGTTGTCAGCATTCGTGGCACCCACTTGCGAGGACACTTTTCGCATTTTCAAATCTACATACAGGATTTTTTGCAAAATTCCAATGGAAATGCAAACTTCGGACGCACACTCATTCGGCGATTCTCCAAAACAAATGTCTCCATTCACTTGATTATGCCATCAGACTGGTTTATTGTCACGACGTTCTGCCTTTTTTGAACTGTCGCACCCACAAACGCACCTTAGATACATCCATAACACCATGACCATGTGTCTCACTCAACTGGCGATGAATATCAATCGGTGCTACATTACGCAAATGAAGAAAACGAATAATTACACCCTGTTCTTGTAATGAAAACGTCGTCATTTTAAGTATCAAAAACAGTCCTTACTCTTGTCGCTGCCTCTAGAGTCCTATGTGACATCAGTGCTGCCATCTCTGTCACATATTCACAAAGATCGCGCGCGTATTTTGAAATACACCGTATGTTTCTATCTGTTCCCACTTCTGATAAAAAATTTAGAGGTATTATAACTTGAATGCACCTCGTATTTAATTCGATAAATGTTTGAAATGTGCAAAGTGCTTATCGATGGTATCACACACCCCTTCTTACATTTTGCAACATTCTTTTTTGATGTGCAAGAGGTCTGGAGGCTTTTAATAGTTCACTTTGTAAGAAAATTTTCTTACATAAAAGCAACTTTTAAATTTTGGTTAAAGTAAAATATAAAAATCTTATTAAACACAAACCTAAAAATAACTAAATAGAGATCAACTACCCATTATTCTGGTACCATAAACTTTCATAACGGTAAGTAGTACCAATTAAAATTCCCGGACCTATTTTACTTATTTACTTGAATACTAATCTAAGTATGACTTTCTAATATTCAATAAGGCTTATAGTCGGACCACTAACTACAAAATATACTTATTAATTTTATCATTTAATATAAAATCATACTAAAAGATGTTTAAAAGTGGTTAGTAAGGTCCATTAGTTGCATAGTTCTCAGTTATTCTTCATTCATTCTTGGACTATTTGCATTTTGTAAGAGTATATTCTTGAATTATTTATTCTAGATCAAGTTAGCTAAATATTTTTCGATTATTATACTAATTTGAGTTATTTTTAATATAAACAATAACTTTACTTGTCGTTATTTATTATTTATTCAAGTATGTAGTGTTATTTGTCATAAAGCTTTTCTTGTATCCACTTTTTACTGATTTTGATGAGAAGAAACCTTTAATAAAGTTTCAAACTTGGTCTTTATTATAAAAATATCTTTTATTAAAGATAACAATAAAATAATGCCAAACTTCAAAATATTTTCTTTTATGTGCTTCTTACCAACAAGAGTGTGGGTTTCACTTACAGGGTGGTATCCAAAAGTAGTAGGACTGATTTTTTAAAAAAAAATGTATTGAACATTTTGGATCGACTTAATACTCTTCAAAATAGGCCCCTTGGGCATTCACACACTTCTGGCAGCGAGCCTTTTAGGTCGCAAAGGCCTTCTGGAAGTCGCCCTCCGGGATGCTCTTCAGCGCCCTCGTCGTTGCCGCTTGGATTGCTTCCACCGAGTCGAAACGATGCCCCTTGAGCTGCCTCTTGATCCGGGGGAATAGGAAGAAGTCCGGCGGTGCCACATCAGGGCTGAAGGGGGGGGGGGGTAAGGCAACGTGGAAACATCGAATTTGGCCAAGAGATCCCTCAGAATCCACGCGCCGTGGCACGGCGCGTTGTCATGGTGGAGCTTCCAGTTCCCCACCAGGTCTGGTCGCACACGTGTGATCCGATTTCGCAGCCGTGTGAGCATTTCCACGTAAAATCTTGCATTTATAGTCTGTCCAGGAGGTACAAACTCCTTATGGACAATGCCACGACGGTCAAAAAATGCAATCAACATCGATTTCACTTTCGATTTCGACATTCTGGCCTTCTTTTTAGAGGGTGATTGTGCGGTGTGCTACTCTTCGCTCTGACGTTCTGTTTCCGGGTCGTATTGGAAGATCCAGGTTTCATCTCCGGTAATGACATTATAGAGAAAATATTCGTCTTCTTCCAAACAGTTCAGTATTTCTTGGGAAATCTCAACACGCAGTTGTTTTTGCTCGTCATTGAACACTTTCGGCACCATTTTCGCGCACACGTTTCTCATCGACAAATCCTCTGTGATGACGCGTTGGACTGTCCCGTACGAAAGATTCAGCTCATCATTAATTAATTTAATGCCCAACCGTCGGTCAGAGTTCAAAAGTTGCTTAACTTTCAGCACATTGTCGTCCGTTCGCGAGGACGCCCGGCGCGTTGGTCGTCCTCGACGAGCTCCCCCCCTCCCGAAACAACTTGTGCCACTCAAATATCGAGGAACGGCTCATGGTATCCTTCTTGTAGGCCTGCGTAAGCATGTTCCAAGTTTGTATCAAAACTAGATGGCGTACCGCTGCTCCAAATTTCGCTCCATCGCAACTGACGAGAGGCGTCACAACAGGAGGTCACTAAAACAGTGGTCCACACTCAACTAACGCACGCAGGCGACTGCCGCAGGTCGAAATCTGTTTCCAAGGCTCCCCTCCATAACATTCGGTCTTGCAGACCCCTCTCCATCGCTCCGCGTGCGCGAAAAAAAACAGTCCTACTACTTCTGGATACAACCCTGTATAACCAGCATGGTAACTTTTACTATTTTTTTCTAAATGGTGGCATATGATTGCATTCTAACACTTTTAGTTTATTAACATTTGAGCATTTTAACGTAAATTGCATTTGAATAATGATGTTAAGGCTTTATTATCGAAATCTCATAAATTTGCTAGTCTGATATGAAGTTTTAACGATCTATGTCCAAAATGGAAATTTATAAACCAGTTTCACGCTTCCCGTTCAGTTGTGACTTTTTGACTGTAATTTTTTTAGTTTCTATGTAGTGTTTTTTAAGATAAATTCCAAAATGCTGCTTAACAAACAAGCAAATTCCAGTTTTATACTGAACTTTGTTAATTTTGACATATACAGTTTTGTTAGAAAGTATTAGGAATCTTATGAATTTACTATTAATAGCAAAACCGTTCAAACTTTTACAAGGTGAAACTTGTACTTTTTAACAAGAATTTTATAAAAATCTGTTCTGCTTATAACATCCAATAAACTAAACTTATTAAGCAAAGACGTTTAGAAATTAAATTCTTATATAAACAGAAAAATGTTTAAAACTTCCCATGTTAAGAAACAAGGAACAGACAGGAGATAGATAACTGCACAATGTGTAGATAAAATCCTGCTTAAAAGGTCTTTGAAAATCACCAAAGGTCGTTTTTCTAGCTAGCTCTAGTCTTATCGAATAAAACAAAAAGATCAATCAGGGCAATTGAGATAAGGAAAAGACTCGTAAGTGTTGATCTGGAATGGGTCAAAAAATACCAGAACTAAACAAAGAAGAATCACCATCTATTTTCTAATAACCATGATGATAATATAACTATTACGAGGCTTTGTAGATAACCTTATGTAAATTTAATTTGGTAGGTATTTAACATTCCTAGTGCTCACTTTATTAGAAGGCAGGTTTGCAAATAACACCGCTCTAAATGCCTAGCACCAGCAGCATTATGTAAATTAAAAATTAAATAAATAGTAGAAAATACATCAAATTTCTAGAAATTACAGGACATTAATAGAGGCTCAAACTTATTAAATATTTACAAGATGCATTAAAGGGAAAAACTATCTTTGTCACTAGATTACCCCCAAAATTACATTTTAAAGTGTTCTTCTTCTAGAATGGAGAACAATAGTTACTCGTATAAAGGCAAAAGACAGTTAAAAAATATTTTTAGGAAAGTATGTAGTTCTATAATCATGCGTCAAAAATATTTTTATTTACACTACCGTCAATTAAAATTTCAGTGCTATAAAAACAAATTATGTTTCATTGAAACTTTTATACTATAGTTAGAAAAGATTAAAGTTTGAGATCTGTCCGAGATTTAGTTTCTTAGATATGAGGTCTGGGGGAAGTAGTGCTATCACCTGCACGGTATAAAAATGCCTCGTCATCAACAAAGTTTAACAAATTTGAAAAAGAACATACTGTTGTCTTACATAAAGAAAGCATTTCTTTATAAGAAAAAGGCTGAAGACCTGGTCACTATAGCATTACTGCGAAGCGAATATGAAACCAATAGGCAGACAAAGGTGTTCTTGCACGAAGACCTGGGTTTGAAATAGTACGCAGAACAACCAAACGTCATCTTCAGAAGCTTGTGATTACTGACCATAAGGTGACTTCAACTACCTTAGCGAAACAATGGCGGACCATTACACAATACTTATTGTTTACCTTCTTCGACGTCTATTGGTCGCAATAAGACTAATAGCACAACGTTTTTTTTTTGCGCTACTATTGACTTCTCTATAATGGGCAACCAAAAGATGTCAGTAGATGCAATAGAATCTTCTTTCCTAATAAATCCAAATTTTGTTTAAACCAAAACGATGTATGGATATTAATACGCCGTATAAGCGAAAAAAGCAAAAAGACTGCATTTCTAAGAGAAAAACGTCAACTACGGGTATTTTACTATGAGTAGCTATCAATTATTATAGCAGTTACCTCTACTCAGAGTTAGAAAGCAATATTTCAACAAGAAAACGTTCTACCACAAGTGACAAATAACACATTAAACTTAATTTAAGAAAACAAAATAAAAACTCTCTCACTACCAGCTCGATAATGTCTGGAATATCATTATTGTACGAACGGTGCGGGTATCTACAATCTCCAAGCAATCTGACTTAATTACGAAAGCATGTCAATAATGAATGGAATGTAATCGATCAAAATATAATTCGTTTATTGCTTGACTGGATGCTAAGAAGAATAGAGGCGACTCCAAAAGCGCAAGGTAGCACAATACATTACTGAACAAATCTTTTTGAAGAAAGGACATCTATATGATGTTAAGAGCTGCGTGCAGCACCAAACCTACAAAATTGTGTTTTGCTGCATATCGGCTATAAGAACTATGTTGAGAAGGGCAAAAGTATTGGGCATTCGACAAATTCACAAAAATTATAAACTATCCATCGTGTGTCCTACTTGATTATGGTAAATAGGCGACTAACATTTTATGTACTAGCGGATGAAACAAATATGTCTTCTGCAACTTTACAGGATCTGAAGATGACAAGAAGATACAATGGGATAGCAGAAACGTCTGGAGGTACCTTAATAATTACTACAGCTATACAGCGCAGATCTATAGATATTCTTTGAGTGTCTGCTCAGCAGAAAGCATGGTTTTAGCTCGACATTCCAGAAAGAAATGCTAATATATGGAACGGTAGCATATTAAAGTCTGTTTTATCTTAAAAGCTACAGAACAAACGGAAACACTCTTTTGGGATTAGGATTGGTCCTTCGAGAACTACCAGTGGGCAATACCACGCGTCATTGAAGCGACTCCACTGACTTACCCAACAGCACCAATACGGGAAATATAAATATGGCACGTTGTTTAAACATGATTCTTGTCGGTTATCACAATGTTGCCATCTAGAAAACTCTTGGGTATATAGTGCTGCCCATATATAGATATATAAAAAACCAGTGAGAGGTAAGAAGTTCTCCAACGATAAGCTATCCACAAGCAGTGCCATGCTATACCCTAAAAATGGTTTGCTGATAGACATTGGATAGACGTTGAAAAGGAATACTTAAAATAAGACTGTGTACTCACTTTTTCATAGTAAAAGATTAGTATGACTGTTTAGATAAACTCATTTTGGTCAATTTAACTTAGTCAGGGTGAAAAGTATTGTCACTGTACTATGGAACAACGAGTAAACGTCAAGTTAAAAAAAACAATTATAGTGCTAATTATTTTTGAAACCTCTATGTAATAGGACGTAATATCAAAAAAGTGTTAAGTTTAAAAATTATAAAAACGTCTTTTAAACTTCAACACACAACAACAATGCCTTATATGTTACTAATAAAGAACTGATTTAAATCATCTGATACTTGTAACACATATTGTGTCTTAGATTAATAATATAGAAGCATTTATAACAAAAGTGAGACTTCAATAGCTTAATCATATCTTGAATTCTATAAATGTAGTAAAAAGATATATTTACGGTAATTAACTGTTTGAACGTAAAAGGAACGTTACAGTTTTCATATAAGTCGTTAAAACATTTAAAGTAAAGTTGAAAGTAGCATCGAACGATTCATTTATAAGCAACACACAATTTAAAACTATGCGACTTAAATGTAGAAATGATCATTAATCATCGACTTACCGTAATATCTTTGAACACCTCAGGTATGAGTTCGAAGAGCTTATTACCACTAAGTTTGAGCACCTGCATTTTACTAAGTTTTACGAACAATCTAGGCACAAGTTCTTGGAGACGGTTCCTTTCTAACGTCAAGACCCTCAGCTCGGTCAGATGCTTAAAAGCGCCACTCGGCAAATGTTCAATTAGATTATCGTCCAATCGCAACTCCACCAAATTCAGCAGGCCTCGAAAGTTGTGGTCAAACACCGTCGATATATTATTGCACGTCAGATCGAGCACCTTCAAAGTCGGCACGCCCCAAAAGGTATGCATCCCGATCTGGAGCAGGCCCGACCGCCGAATGCGGAGCTCTTCCAGCGTTTTGAACCTCTGGAACACAGGCCCTATTGTGAGAGAATTCCAATTATTTTGCGGCGCCGATATGTCTAGCACCTCCATTTCGAGGTCCATGTCGGCCACGGGAAGGGAATCAATCATTCCTCCTTGAAGGCAGGATATCGCCCTGCGACCCGTTTCGTCTAAGCGGCAGGAGCAGTCGGACGGACACACAGCGCTAGTGGTACACAGCCATATGAGCAAGAGGCACGACGATAGCACATGCCAATGCCAGGGCATTCTGCGAACAAACATTTCTAGAAGTATTTTGTCAACATAGTTCCTGCGAGTTTTTCGTTTTTCCGCGCTGCCCGACGCCGAGATTTATGCCGTCGGCCACATAAATAACTAACACTACATTTAAACCATTTTTTAAGAGCAAATCTGCCGTCCCAAATGTTTTGAAAAATGTACTATTATGAACTCTGGCTTCCGAAGAAAATTATAGACGTTGTTTTGTGATTTTGCGCTTTTTTAACTTATACTTTAACAATACGTGGAACGTAAATCGGATATTATAAGTGAAAGATTAAAACCTCGTTTACTAATTTAAAAATAATACTAATACACAAATAATGCATAATGACAACTGAAAAAATAGTTTAATATATTTAAAAGGAGCACAATGGAGACAAACTCGTATTTAATTTATGAATGTAATATACACAAAGTAATTCAGCAACAATTTACACAGTATCGTAGCGGGTTCTACTGTAAGTCAACATCAATTTAACATTTAAAACCAGAATTCTCGCTTTTTCTTTATAGTACATTTTGAGGGGTGATTCTTCAAAAGTATCCTATTTTTCTTAAAACATTCAACTCACAAGACGCGTGTGCAAAATTTAGGTTCTCTAACGTCCATAGTTTGGTCTGGAATCAACGTACCAACAAATCTTTAATTGAAAAGTTTGTACATTTTGCTTTTAATATTTCTCGATGAACCTGAAAATGAAACTAAAAACAACCACCTTTGCTCTTTTACCTATTTTCCTACAATCAAAGCTTTTTAAAATTTCACCGAAATTTTCCACCACTTGTTCACCATATATAAAAGACATTTTTGTTTATATTTTATCTTTTGGTCGATAAAGGTGTGACAGCCTTTATTGGAATAGTTAACAGCCTACCATTCATTAGAGTTGGCTAATAATATAGTAAAACTGAGAATATTGATTATCTCCCTAGTATTTGATATCAAAGTGTTTTGAAAAGTAAGTATATCAACTGAAGCTAACTGTAACATGTTTATAAAGTTCTTATGAATTTAGCATCAAATTTAAGGGAATCTCAACAAACGCAAAAAAACTTAATAATTAAAACAAGGAAAACCTGACATTAAATAAAATTCTAAAACGATTACTTATTGATAAGAAATAGACCATGTTTGATCTTCAAATATTAATAAAGAACCAAACATGATTTATCTTCAATTATTATATTCAATTAATTTTTTATGTTAGCAAGTTTATATTAAGACAATGTTTTTAAGGATTTGATTTTCTTAAAGTAAAAACTTATACAAATTTACTTGTTTTAAAAATTTTTTTATTAAATAGCTAAATCATTTTCTTTTCTAACCTAGCATTAGATACCCAGATATCGTAAAGGCTTTTTCTCTAAAAGAAGATGTCAATCTGTTTTTCAGGTACTTAAAATACGTTGTTAACTTCTTTAACTAAAATAAATTGAAATTTACATCTATTCTGAAAGAGAATTGAGTAGATGGAGTTAATCATCATTTGATGTTACTCCTATATAAACTAATTCGCATTTTATATCATGTTTCTAATCGAGAGTTTGCTTGTTTTATTGCAACAATATATCTGTTGCCTTCTTCATTTGAGAGCTGAAGCTCTTGTTGTTGTTTGTAAGGTTTTGCTTGCTAGTTAAAGGCAAATTAATGAATTTCATCTAGCAGGAAGGGTACTTCCAAATCTTCGTAGATAGTGTAGTTATTGACATACTAATGTGCATTAACTATTGAACGTGGAATCTGCTAGATAATGTTGGTTTTAGATTCCCACCACATCCTCACGGTTGAGATTATGTCCATATTGGCTTTAATATAATTTTGTATAGGAGCAGTTTGTTATCAATTAATAATGATGATGTACCAAGCAACCAATACATCTGTCTGAATTTTATGTTTAATTGCTGTTTTTTATTTGTATGCACTTTTTAGCTATTAATCTCTGATCCTAATAAAGTCGCAAGTATCTTATTTATTCTTCATAGAAATGGGAGTATCATCAATGTGAATCAGTAGAAAAATTGTGTTTTTCGTGGTGAAAGGAGCTTTCGTAAATTTTATTTTGTTAATGTTAATTTACAATATTTTAAGTATACTCTGAGTAATTCGTTGGCTATGATTAGATCTTTATAAATAAATAAAATGGTAGCGAAGGTACCAATTAGAGTGTTTCTGTTCCTTCTTCTTCTGTCAGACGTAAACAGGAGATAAAGGAACCTCTCCAATACCCAGCCTTGCAGGACACTAATAACGGGCAGATAGGTAGGATTCTAAGATTAACAATAAGCTCAGGAGTAGTCATTTTAGCTTGTAAAGTAGTCCTGTACATCATATCTTATCAAATGCATGTGATACATTAAGAAACCCTGCCGTGCAGTATTTCTTTTTATGCTTTTCGCAACTCTATTTGTTTGATGGATCGTCGAATGGTTATTGTAGAATCCGAATTAATTCCGAGGTATTACTGCCAAAAAATCTACGTTTTCTCCCATTCTTTTTAATAACACATTTTCGAATAACTAATATGAGACGCAAGTAATCAGTCTAAAAGACGTTTTCTGCTCGGATGGTTTAAGAGTGTTGATACCATCAGGATGTGAACATATTTCCAAAAGGATGGGGTAGTAGGCATTGCTCAACATGAGATTAGCGATTAATACAAAACTGTTTTAGGCAACAACTTCAGTATTTTGCGCGTTATTAAATCATGGCTTGTAAATTTGAGCTGTTTCAGTTCTTAGTTTCGGGCTTGGCATGCCATATCTTCATCACAATTAATTAAAAGAACTTCGCCTTTTTACATTAGAAATAATACACAATCATCTACAAAAATAACAAACAAAATTAGATAAAAAAGCTCTTTAATAATGTGGAAACCAAAAAAAATGAATATAAGTATTCTTTAAATTAAAATAAAAATGATATTAAAATAGTTATCAAAAAATTATCATGACTTAAAGATATTAAAAAATAAGAAAGAAGAAACTTAGTTAAAGAAATCAGAGAATATAACAAAATAAACAAAAATACAAGAAAGAAATTAGAATACAAAAATAATAATAATTTAAACAAAACAAAAATATGAAGACTATCAAGACACTTACCAATGCTGGTCGTCTACGAATATACAATTAAAAGACACAGATAGAAACATAAAAAAAGACAAAAACGACGTGGTGATATGTCTGAATAATTCTACAGTGCTCTATGTATAAACATATACTAGAATAAGTCTACTTCAATATTGGTTTTGAAGAATTACCTAACATCACCATACTAAATTATAATTGGCATTATCTCAATAATATAACACAATAGAATACCTTCAGTGAACAAAGTTTTAAGTGTAATGATGAAATTTGTAGAAAGCAGTACTGCAGAATTAATAACAATCCTTCATAACAAATTTTAAGGAAGGTTTAATACCAGAAGTATGGCAAAATATCCAGGTTGTCTCACTGGCCAAAGTTATTTATTTTTGTAATGAAAGATGTTTTAAAAATGATAAACTGGGATACAAAAAGTATGAAAATTGATAAACTAATACCTTATAACGGAATCACAAGATCTGTTGAAATACAAGAAACATACATACACGTATTAATGACTAATCTATTGAAAATGTTAAATAATACTTCTATCTATGACAAGACATCAAATTAGCAAGAAAAATCAAACTGCTCAGATAAGTAGACATGTTCAATTGGCATAGACAGCCAAGAGCATCCAAATACCAATAAAGACATGGTACAAGCAATTTATGGAGGGCAAGAATATGTTATAGATGATTCATGTTTTGAAGGGACAATAACAAAGAGATCACCAGAAAATGATAAACTTGCACGGGATATAATTGGTAATTAGCGAGTGATAGTACAAGAACTGGAAGATAAGCGAGTAAAGATTTTTGGATTATCGTGGCATAAAGTATGTTGCAGCAAAATTTGTTCCGTGGCTACTGTTACCAGGAAAGAATCCTGCGGTTGGTAACGACCGCAGGCTGCTACCATCAAAACAAATTTTTCAAAAAGATCGCAAGCGAATATGAAATTGGCATTTCCAGCTGCAACTTGGAGACAATAGCTCAGTCACCCAGTAAAAATCTTATACCATTTTTAATAAATTTGTAGATTTTTTGTGAGTGTAATTATAGTTGTTTGTATTATATCCCTCGATCCTTTCGAAATTAACAAAGTATTTTACCTCAAAAGTGATTTTATATGGTTTTTTATCTGTGAAAATGCAAGAAAAAATTATGCAATTGTGTACCGATACCAACCAGCTCTTTGAATTTGTACAGATTAGAATAGTGACTCATAAACCACTTTTTTTAAAAAGAAAAGTTTTACTAATATAAAAACAATATATTAGATGTTTCCCATAAAAAGGGAATTCTACTCCATTTGTTCATTCCTCTCAACTGCTCTTTGGGCAATCATAGGTAAATTTTCTCATATTTTAAGGAACAGGGGGAGTAACGTCGATTAGTTAAAAAGAAGTATTAACTTCTGTATACTGGAAACTACGACGTTCACTATTAAATCATCTAACAAACAGGATACAAGGAACCATTGAGCAGATGATGTTAAAAATAAATTTTAAAGATTCTGACACAAATAAGAACCTTGTTGTTTGAGAAAATACCATGGATAGCTCACTTATTGTTGTTCGCCAAAATGATTCAAGATGGACACGATATATTGTACGATAAAAACTCAGTCTACATAAATATAGTGCTAGCAGGTTACAGCTACGTTGGCTTGACAATTGTAAAAATAAAACAAGAAGTGACATCAGCTTCCGTACGACAAAAAGAAAAAAAGTATAGAGGAGATTTATGTCCAAGAGTGGATTATAAAGGGCTGTTAGAAGAAGATATTTCGGCTAAACATTAGTGGACACAGTTTACGTTGTACACGTTTATTAACCTTCAGTAGCAGATAAAAACCTGAACTAACAATTTTAATTAAAATATTCCATTACTTTTAATTACAATAAAAGTTGAAGAAAGTACTCCACTGTGACATTTTTATAGAAATAAGCAACAACCACAATATTTAATAATATAAATGTCTTAAAATAAATATGTTGGAAATGTTAGGTAAAATAAACCTTAATTTTAAGATATAATTATCTTCAAAATTAAAATATCCACCTACAAGAATTTTTTCTGCTAATTTCAAATACTAATTACTCTTGCCGTATAGACTTTTAGTTAATACTCCGCAAAACTAAAATCTGAAATATTTCGTAAACTTAAGACGCACTGTGCAATTATAAAAAGATCCTAGAATATATTGAAAATTTTTATAGGAACCTGTACTCGCTGAAGACTTAAGAACCACCAACTAGCTCAAACGAAAAACGAGCACCATTGACCAGACGGCATACAAAGAACATACTCACAATTAGTAAACATAAAATAAAACAGGCACCAAAGCTAACGAAAAACAATAAAGCTGCAGGCCCGGACGGGATAGTAGTAGAACTAATAAAAGCAGGAGAGGGAGTTTTTCTAGGTCACCTAGAAACACTATTTAACCAGTGCCTAGATACAGGCACAATCATGGAAAAATGCTGATGCTGTGCTAATTTATAAAAAACTATCGGGCGATCTCGTTACTATCCCACATGTATAGGCTTTTAACAAAAATAATATCAACACGAATAACGAAATGCCTAGACGAATTCCAAACGCCAGAATAAGCAGGTTTTAAAGGGGTGTAGCACCTTGGATTACATACACAGCGTAAGACAAGTTATGGAAAAAGTGCACGATTCTAACCAACCCCTCTATCTAGCTTTCATCGATTTGACACAGTAGAAACGTGGGCGTTGGTCAATGGATTAAAGAAATGCGGGATTTATTGCAGATATACAGATTTAATCGAGAAAAAATACGAAAATGCAACAGTAACATTCCAGATATTCGAAAAGACAAATCCGATAAAAGTAAGAAGGAGAATTAGACAAGGGGATAGAAACTCCCCGAAGCTCTTTACTAACTGATTAGAAGATATCTTTAAAGCTATGAACTGGAATAAATTAGGAACTAATATCAATGGAAAATATCTGACTAACTTACAATTTGCTGATGATATTGTTTTATTAGCAAATAACATAGAAGATTTGACGACGATAAAACCTGCAAGAATTAACAAAAGTCGGGTTAAAAATGAACATTACAAAAAGTAAGATTATGGCAAACAATGACAATGTAGCACCTATTTCCTCAAGAATGACCTAATAGAAGTTGTCGACCAATACATATACTTAGGACAAATAGTTACTTTTAGGGAAAATATCTAGGCGGCAGAAATTGGAAGGTGGATAAAGTTAGCCTGGGCTGCTTATGGAAATCTATGAAATGGGTTCAACAACAACATACCAGTAACATCTTAAAAGTACAGTGTTTAATCAATGCATTCTTTCAGTACTTACGTATCCTCAAAAACATAGTTCCAAAGAAGAATGGAAAGATTGATGCTGGGAGTGCGACTACGGGATAGAAAATCAATTAAATAGATTTAAGATAAAACCAAAGTTGAGGACGTGGCGCGACGCATTGCAAACATAAAATGGCAATGGGTAGGTCATCTTATGCGGCGAGAAGACGATAGGTGGAACAAAATAGTAACAGATTGGAGACCAAAGACGGGAAGAAGGGAACGAGGAAGACTGAGAACCAGATAAAGAAACGACATCAATAAGGTCGCAGGAACACAAAGGATAGGAGCGACGGCGGATCGAATAGCATGGCGACAGCTTGGAGAGGCGTATGTCCAGAGATGGAATAATTAAACGCTGGGGATGACGATGAAGACTTTTTTACATTTCGTTGATTGAGCATACCAGGGTGAAAATTAGAATACCGTATACCCAGATAAGATTTTTTATCATTTTATAAATTTGTAGTTTATTTTCAAGTCTTGGCTCATTTGTCAAGTTCATTAATTTATTAGGATGCACTATATTCTATATAAGTTGACTACCTCATTTTTAAATGTTTGTATACTTTGTATGGTAGTGGTAGAGACATACCACGGTGTATTCACAAACACTCAAAACACTGTTGTTGCCTTCACTAACACAGAGCTGGACACCGTTTGTCTAAATAAGTTTTATTATCCTTTATAAATTAATAGTAGTTATTTTCCAGAATTAAGTGCGCTTTGTCTACCGATCATCTAGTACAGTTGTCTCAGTTTGGTTTCTATTTGTCTTATTTTAGTAAATATACATATATTTATACCATTTAATATGCAATCTAAATATAACCAGAGATATGTGACTTTATATGAAGGTTTTACATTTAAGTAAACTGGTGAATCATTGAATTTTCTCATAGTAAATATTATATGAATGATTTATCAACATCAGTTTTTATTCTTCATACATAAACATATTCAGTTTAATTTCCAGATTCTTTAAAGTATTAAAGCATTATCTGCAAATGTAGCACTCTTGCATATATAGGATTTAATTCTGAATATTCATACTAATATCTCATATAAGAGTATCTTTTAGATAATAGTAGAGAAAGATGACATAGCAAATTATTTTTTGTTTAACAGGCTCTTATACCAAACCTTGCCAAATGCTTGAAATATGCCGAGAAAAGCTACAAGGCAATATCTATGAGCTTCTAGATTGTTACTGAATTTGTTTCAGCAATCTGTGATTATTCCTAATACCAAATGGTACAGCCACCCATTTGGTATTAGGAATCAAGTTTCATTATTCTAATATCGGTTCAATTTGTTTTGATAAGATTTGCTCAGATATCTTCAAAAGTATTGATGAAAAACGTATCGATCTATATGAAGTTTGTTTGCCTGTATTCTTTGGAGGTTTAAAAATCTTTGCTATTTCTCCAATGGAATGAGTAGTAACTTATTCTTATTGTTGTGTTTTATTTACAACAATTAGCCTTTATTTATTTATTAGATCTTCTAATATTACTTCTGTGACCGTCGACACTAGAAGCTTTTATAAGATTGGGCTCGAACTTAATTATTTCTTTGATTTCTGAAAAATAAATTATCTTTATAAGAAAATCCATGTGGTGCGGTACTCTTAGATATTTATTTATTTATTTATTTGTCCTTACCATTCCAAAAATTAGAATGTAATGGTTTCAATACATCTGCAAGATGGTCAACTATAGAGTACATTGTCTACGTTTTCATTTTTATTTGAACTGAATGTTTAAACAAATTAGTAATCTTTCTTTTTTGGTGATAGAAGGAGCTTGAATATGTTCACGGTTATATTTATTTAGTTTGTGATACTTCATATTGTTTCTGGTTATAGTGGCTGCCCCAGCATGGCCAATATCTATAGATGTGCCATTTATTGTTATATTTAAAAATAATCGTTATACAAATTTCAGTGTTTTTCAAAAAATGCTGGATTTCTTGTATATTGGTACAAGTCATTTGTTTATTATATTCCCATTTTTATTTAACGGGACCATTAATAAATCTTTTTGGTTATGACAGAGTCAGGATTTATTATTGTATTTGTTTGATGTATTAGAGCTTCCATCATAATTTTAAGTTCACTTGGATCCCTTGTCTCTGATGATTTTGAAGTATGAAAGTTCTATAAGTTTTAAGGTTGCTCCAGCAAATAAAATTATTAGCTGTACATATTATTGCTAAAATGTTTTTTTCTTAAATTTTTGAAAATGCCATGCATTTACTATAATTGGTTATATGGCCACTGCTACCATCTCACACTTAGTAAAATCTTTTTTCTTAGTTTTTCTAAATCTATCTTTATTCAACTGACCTTCAAAACATTTGAAGAAATGTTTATCTATAATACTTTTTAATGTGTCCGAAGCATCTTAAACGTTGTGGGATATTTATTTCAATGTGAATAGATTCAAATTATACGACTGAATTCATAAATAGTTTGGTACTGTGAACGTCTTTCTTATTTTATTTTTGCTTAAAAATGATAAAAAACACTGATAACTAAGTATCTGTTCTGTGCTGTTTCATATTGACTATTTTGATAACCACTTAATTTTTAATTTTTTTAAGCAACTGAAGAACTGCTTGGATTCAATGTGGTTGGTTGCAAGTGGGACGATGGCTAGACTGCACCTTTGATTTAGATCATTGATTCCCAAAGTGGTCCAGGTGGACCCTCAGGGGTCCACGGGAGACTCGACGGGGGTCTACGTTGGCGTGACAAAAAAATGGGGGTTCACAATTCGTAAGCGGGGGTCCACGAAAATTTATCTGGTTTCGATAGTAAAGAACTAAAATGTTGGCTAGAGTTCACCTATCAATGTAGGCAGATATTTTAAGAAATGTTTTTAAGGAAAAATCGATTCCATTCACAAAAGTTATTTCGGTGGCAACAGATGGAGCTCCTGCCATGGCCGGGCGACGTCGTGGGTTTATAAGCCATCTTAAAAGAATTATACCAGAGGTAACTGCAATTCACCGTGTCATCCACCGACAACACCTAGTAGCGAAAAATTTGAGTGCTAAATTGTACCAATCGCTTCAATTTGTGATTAATGCAGTTAACAAAACAAGAAGCAATGCATTGAATACGCGTTTATTTGCACAATTGTGCGATGAAAATGAAGACTTCGAACGATTGCTCTTACGTACTGAAGTACGCTGGTTGTCGAAAGGTGCATGATTAACAAGATTTTTCTCACTTTATAAATCAGTTTTAGAGTTTCTGGAAAGTAAAGATCCAGATTTAAAAGAAAAAGCTGATCAATTTGAAAGCAGACATCGCGTATTTGACAGATTTGTTCAAAAAATTTAATGGCATTAACTTACAATTATAAGGGGACAGCCTCAATTTAATAAAAACAAAGGGTGTAATTTCAGCTTTTCTTGGAAAATTGAAATTTATGAAGCAAAATATTAGTCGGCGCGAATTTGCCCAGTTTTCAAACTTGTCACAGGTAGAATGCCTTGATGAAGGTATTCACAAATGCGTTCAACATTTAATTGCCCTGCATGATGACTTTAAAATCAGATTTGAAGATATTCTGACGATGGAAATCCCACCATGGATCATAAATCCACTTGATGAAACGGTAGTGGAGAATGTGATATTACAAGAGGAGCTACTCGAGCTTAGCACTAATGAGGAACTAAAGGTGAAATTTAAAAGAGGATATCAAACATTTTGGCTGCAGGCAGAAATACCCGAAAAATATCCTGGACTGTGGGGAAATTGCGAGAAAGCTTTTGATAGTGTTTCCCAAGTCATATCTTGTCGAGAAAAGTTTTAGTGTCGTTACAAACCTTTTAACAAAAAAAAGGAGCAGATTGAATATCACAGAACGGGGAGATTTGCGGTTATTCCTAACAAAACTGAAGCCAAATATTGATAATTTGATGTCAATCCGTCAAGTACATTCCTCCCACTAAAATTATGACTATTTTGTGATTGTCATTGTAGAAGTTACATTACGTTATTAATATTTTATTTTAATTATATTACGACTGTTATCATATTACAATGTAATATAATATAATAATTAATAGCCTAATAATTACATATTTGAATAAATACAACACAAGGAAAGTTTTCTAAATAAAATATGTGAGAATTGATTGGTTTCTTGTGTTGTGAGTAGATGTCAAAGGAGTAAAGTTGGATGGAATGACTTTTTTGATTGGTTAACTTTACTTTTTTGACATCCACTCACAGCACAATCAATTAATTAATTAACCAATAACTCAGCCGCAACGCAAATTTCCATAGTTAGATCTAATCTTCACATTTTTTTCGAGTTTTGGGAATATGGTAGAAATGTAGCTGCAGGGGGCCCACCGGAACCAGCAAAACTTTCAAAGTGGTCTATGAGAAAAAAAAAGTTTGGGAGCCTCTGGTTTAGATGGTAATTGATTGCACGTAGGCAACAAATCATCTGAAAACGAATGCGTCTACGTCGATTGAGAGCTCACGTCTGCGTAGACATAGTTACTGAGAAATAAAATTTTACTAATTTCCTTAAAATTTCTTTTTTTATTCGACTCTATCCTTACAAATTTGTACATTGTTTAAAGCTTTAGTGAGTATTTTCCTTTGGCTAAAGCTCCAGTAATATTATTGGTGAGTTGGCGTTTTACTTTATCACAAAAATTGGTGGTGGTTTTAGTTAGTCTTTTTTTATTATTTGTTGTAGTTGTCCAATCCATGTGATCATCATTGTCACTATATAAACTGGTGATTTTATCACTTAATCAATAATCGTTTATTTTAGTTGTTTCTTTTTTTGTTTACATATTGCTTATGAACTCGTAGTAAAAACAATATATTGTTAAAAGAAAATAAAGCAAGAACAAATTGCTTCTTTACTTTGAATCATAAACAATCACAGTGTGTTCTTTATAATGCATTTAAATGATCACTTCGACTTTCTCTATGGCAGCAAATTTATTGAATCTAATTTTTCATGACTTTATTCAATGAAAAAGGACTCACTTTTTAAATGCAGCCTTTCATGTTCAATTTTAAAATGTAAAGACTTTGCAGCTAGTTTAGATTGATTTCAAGTATACTTCCAAAAGAAATTCAAGGGAGTTAGTTACAACATTCTAAAGGCCAACTGATAGTTGCATTTGCAAGAAAAAAATTAAGTACGTAAGATTGGATGAAAAAATAGAAAAGACGCTTGTGGAATATGAAAATATAGGCGATTTAGGGAAATGTTTGCGCACTTTATCCTACATACAAAAACTTTATTAACTATATACTACTAGTAGACTATTCTTGTATGTATATATTGTGAATATTAATCTAAAATGCCAAAAACAAAAATATAAAAAATATGACAAGAATCATAAAATGAACCTCTATAAAACACAAAAATCAATCCCCAATAAATACAAAACTCAAAGTACTTATAAAACACATTGAAGCTAGGGGAACCCAATGGAAAATTATAAAATTTTGTGTAATTAATCGTAATAACTAAGGAGCTGCAACGATGAGCCCAAATGAGACCATTATTTTTGTTGGCATTTTTCTGAAGCGCAAGTGAGCCGAAAATGGCGATAGGCGCAAATGAGCCGGGCACAAGTAGGCCGACACCGTTTTAACGTAGTGAAAAACAAATTTCCTTTTAAAATTTTTAATGATTTGACGAATAACAGGAGCAGTAGATCAATTATATGGACCATAATTTTTCCGAAGTGCGCGTTAAGTGCTCACAAAGAACGTTTACTTTTATAAAATTTTTGATTATTTATCAGAACTTGAAGTATATACATCATGACGGTATTCACCATTGCTCTATGTTTTACGCTTTCTGTAACCAATTCCATATAGTCAACTGTTCTCTTTATGTTGCTTGTTGTTGACTTGAGTGGGAGCCTTCCTTTGGTTTTTTCCCTGTTTTCGGCCTCCATTGCACTATTGTCTTGGTCCGTCTAGTATTTTCTGTTCTTCCAATGTGCTTAATCTAAGATCAATGTAATTGCTTTTTGAAATAAATTTTCTTCTTTTGTATTAACCTGTTGTTTATTATTTTATCTTTTAGGGTTATCCCTGACACTTTACACTGCACTGAACTTTGTTCTATTTAAATTTTTGGATTATTTGCTTATAACGTCCATATTGTAGCTGCGTAGGTTAGTATAAAAAGCAAATTTTGTTCTAATAATTTTGTTTTTGGTTTTGCTCAATTTTGCTTTAGAGAATGTCTCTCATTTTACAACTGCAGCCCATTTTAGTTTTATCTTTCTGTTTATGTCCTTCTTTTAATTGACTGACTCTAGTATAACAAGTTGTCCGAGATATAAATGTAACTGTCAACTATTTCTATAGTTCTGTTCTGCAACTGTACATTTATGATTATATTGGCTTTACCTTCGTTTATATTTAAAGCAAATTTTTACTATTTTATTTATATTTTGTTAATATTTCTTATAAATCGCTTAAGATGTCATCCGCATATTGTAAATGGTTCAATCTTTTGTCAATGTTTAATCCCCTTGTTTCGTATTCACAGTTTCTAAACACGTTTTATAGACTTACTCTGTCTTACCCCATGTTCCATTTTTATCGCTTTTGTATTGTTTTGTAACTTTAGTGTTTTCCTGAATGTTTTTTATGAACTCAGTGTATCTAGAAACAGCTCTGTTATTTTGTAGAGACTTTATTATATCCCAATGTTTTACCAAGTCGAAGGCTGTTTTTGTAACCTATGAAAGCAAGACGCAAAAGTAAGTTATCTTATCTAAATTTTTTTATTATGCTCCGCACTACTTGCAAGTGGTCTTGAGTACTGTAACCACCACAAAAGCTCACCGTTCTGGTGGTTGATACGCGTAACTTCTGGTATCTAGAGGTATTTTTCCTTTTTCTAAACCTTAATTGAACACTATTTTAGATGTAGTAATTCCTATCCTTTGTTTATTACTTCCGTTCTCACTTAATCCTCTCTTAAATTTATTTTTTTTACTTGTTTTAATACTTTCTATATTGCATATAGTTCAAGTTTAGGAACATCTTCTGTATATAGATTTGTTATTTTTTGTTTCATATTTTTGGAGTTTGTACGTGTTCTTGGTCTTTTGACGATTTTATTTTGGTGTATAATCAAGGCACTGTTTTGTATCTCTTAATGATATGTCAATTATACCTCTTAAGGTTTTTTTTATTTTTTTTTATTGCAGTTTACTAAACAGAACATTTCAAGTGGTCTCGACATATCAAAATTAAAATATCACTAATATTTGACAAATCCTGTCAGTATTAAGAATCTGACTCAAAACTTATGATTATTTTTTATTTTATCGTGCATTTTATAGATCAATTAACTGTAAATAAATCGCAGAACAACGCAACTTTCAATTTCTCAGTTCAAGTGGATACTAAACTTAAAATATTACAAAAATGTATCAGAAAACTCATATTAATGGTAAGCACCCAACTAAATGACAAAATAATAAATAACCCATTAAGTGCTAAGGCAACAGATGCGATGGAGAAAGCAAAGAAATTAAGGTGAAATTGGGCTGGACATGCAGTGACAACAAACGATGATAAATAAACCTGAAAATGACTGCGTAAAGATCGAGGACAAAAGAAACACCTGATCCCCTTACTTATTGAAAAATGAAACTGAAACATTCACATAATTGCAAGGTTACCCGGTACAATTTTGATATCCCAACGGAATTACTCTAAAATAATTAAATTTAAAAAAACGAAAAAACTAGATTTCGGTAGAACTAAGTGGGAACAAAAGTTAACGAAAACTCTGACCGTAGCTCTTCACTGACAATTCGTTTTGTTTAAAAAACGCTTTCAGCGGCTGCTAAGGAGAATTAGTGTTTTATCTCCACCTTTAATAACCCATTTATAACGTTCTTAAAGCAAGCTATTGTCTGGTTAAAGCACCTAACTTATAACGTAATTTTACTTTAATTTTACAGAAAATATCAGAACTTCAGCAAAGTTCCCAGAGTAATAATTTTAAAGCAGTTACAATGTAGTTGGCTATCTAAACGAAGCTCTTATTAGAAGTACATTAACGGAAGCTTTGTCAAGTAAGACAAAAGGTTTACTCTTTGAAATAAATTAACTTGGCCATTTTTTAAATGTAAAAATGCTTTCATTTTTGTTGTTTATAAGAATCAAATTACAACTGATCTGAAGGCAACAAGTGAAACATTAATTTCCTGCTATCACTGCTTCAAACTTTATTTTCAGTTCTAAAAGTTACTCTTTAAAAAAGTAAATTTGTTTGAGCACGGCTTTATGAACATTTCAATTTTGTGGAAAACCAATTATCTTCGACTTAATGTTGCAACCTTGTTACTTAAAATGATTATATTGGAGTTGTACAACTAAATTTGTATAGGCCATCCTAACATAATACTGATTAACATAAGGGGCAAGTTTAAATTGCAAATCATATCAGGTAATAATGTAGCTTCAGTTTGATGTTGCGAAACACTTGATTTAATTGTACTTAAAATTTAAAAGACTCTTCAAATTTACAGAATTGACGAAAATTTGCCTCCTAAAAGAGAAAAACTTTTTAAAACACGATTTTCGGTGCATTTTAAAGTTTTTAAGCCCCAGAAAGTCTTAATCCAGATGGCAAACACGCCCTAAAGTTCTATAGAACAGATTTACTCGCTACTTCAACTTTTTGCATTTACATGAAACTACTTTGTACTTTAAAAGGAAAAATTAAAGCTATTAATACTTAAAGTGGCTTATAAACCTAAACATGAACCATTTAATGCATTCTCTTCTAAAAATTCTTATAACTTTCAAAACAAGTTTTACAAAAGTTGAAATTGACATTAAAATGTATAGTTTGAAAACATTTTTTTTGGAAATTAAAGCTGGAATTCGCCGAACAAAGTGCTTTATGTAGAATTATTAGTTTAGAAAATACTGAGCCTTTGTGCACAAGGTTATTAGTGTTTACTATAGCTACCTTTGTGCTGTTGCAAGCGTACTGGCCTTTCAGAACCTATTGTGAAGTAGTAAAAGATTATAGCTTTATGGTTTAAATATTAAGGATCCGTAAGTCAAGGCTTATTTATGCCGAAGCAAGATAAATATGTTGACTTAATGTTTTAGTCGAACAAAGCCAGACATGTCAGAGTAAATAATTGTTGAAATTTTATTTACGATTTGAATTGCGTGCCATTCAGGTTCTGTAAACGCTAGAAATTTGCGTTTGTACAGTTGGTATTTAAATACCTGAAAAAGTCATTAGGGCTCCGTATATTGTAAAGTAGTGCGTAAATATCGTTAAGTTTATTATGAAGACAGGCTATTCAGCCTCAATTTTTCTTTAAATAACTTTGTAAATTGTGAAAGTTGTCGCATATGAGTTAGTAAAGTAGGACTTTCAATAAAAAAAAATTATCTACAAAGGTGAAACATTAGCCCGTACTGTTCAGAGGACAAAGTTGTCATCAATAGAATTTTTTCAATAAAATTAACGATTTTAACTTAAATGACATATAGTTTTAACAAGATAGAGCCACATGTCATACAGAACTTTACTTCAAACTCAATTTTCTGGTCGTGTTAGCGGGGGTGGTATTGATTAACCACATTAGAATTTTTTTCTTAAAAAAAAAGGTTTTTTCAACAAAAATGCAGCCAGCACAGGGCTAAAATAGAACATCAGGCGTATGAGTGCTGAAATAGAGTCGTATTTATGGAAAAACATGAAAAATTAAAAAATGATCGCATGTCCGAGGAGCCGTTTTGTTTGGCCTATTTGGTACATAACTCCTAAGTCTGCACTTAGATATCAGACTAAACAGTCATTTTTTTATAAGTACACCGGTAGTGGGTTACAGCATAAATTGTTGATATTTAAAACTTCGAGTTATGCTATTGCACTAGAGGATATTAAAATATCATGTGTGTTTTATAGATAAATGCATTAAAAATCAATTTCGAATTTGCGCTATTTTCAATTAACTCTACTACAATGCTTTAAAATTCGCGCAATTTATCAAATGATATTTGACGTATCTCATTATTGAGTCATGTGCCTGGCCAGGAGTGATTACAATTTCATGCCATCTGGGAGTTTTGCAATTAGCAGCCAAATTTCCCCGTTGAATACGAGATTTGCTTTTAGCTCCTTAACGTTCAAGAATTTCAGTGTGCACAAGAAACTTCATCTAATGCAAAAATTCCAGGTGCACCTCAAAACTAAACTCTACTGCCACTATCGCATTAAATGCAATGACAACTATATCTACTTCACCAATTAATCATACATAAAAATAATCATAAATACATAGACGCTCCACCTAATAAATAATAAAAATATTAGCAGCCGCAAACCGTTAATTGCAAACTAATAGAAAAAGGAAAACACTAATTTTACCTCTAAATTTTAAATGAGCTAAAAGTCACTCAAATAAATACATAGTAAATGGCAAATTTCCTCAAAAAGGGGAATTACTTGAGGTGACAGTCCACATCGTTACCAGGATACACTATTCAAAAGCCACCAGATGGGTCAATAAATTACACAGACAGCTAAATACTGCAATTAAATGTCGCGAGGCAGACAACCGAACGTAAATATTGTTCGTTGCCTTATTCGGCATAACGATAGTTACAATAGATGAATGTGATCACTAGTAAGAGTGTTTACACTCCAGATTTAAAATTGCCAGCGCGTTTATTAATAAATCACATAATATTCTAACGCATCATATGTCTCCGTCCTGTTCAAAAAAAAAACATTGTTATCTTATAGAAATTTTAGGTAAAACTATAAAAGCATTAAATTTTGAACGCAAATAGATGTCGTGCACACTAGGTCCTGTGTATAATGTGTCTTGTTTTCGTGAACTATAATCGGCAATTGTGATGAGAAAATGCAGGAGTATTGAGCGAAAGGAGCAGAAATCTAATATCTCTGATCTCACCGAGATTTGTGAGAGCAGGGCATCCAGTCTGAACTCCGTCAAGAGAGGCTTGCTTCTGCACTACTATACAGCGACCTGTAGTGATACTTCAGCTTCTTCTGCAGCCACCCCAACATCCCCAGCTAGCTCTTCAATGCCCTCCGCAGTGCCTTCTACCACAGCCCAAACATCAAGATTTTGCAAATATTTCTGTTCCGAAACGTAAACCTTCCTACATTTTTGATATCATTTTAAAACACCATAGCAACCATGCAGAGCGCCTTTATTTCTTGAGCTCATCGCTGAGCGGAAAGTAAGTGCCAGTTTTGGCATTTTCAGAAACATCTGTACACCCAGGACACGCTCAAACTTCTATACTGGAAGTGCCAGGACGTTTAAGATATTCCAAGGGTAGCAACGTTAATATCGAAGTATTGTCACCACTGAGCTTTCGAATTGTTACTGGCAAATTAAGCTATATAATATATGATTTACACACACACAACTACATATTAATAATAAAGGCGTAATTATCAAATAATTCGGTGTATTCACTAATGGGACATAAAAACCTAATACATCAAGCCTTTTTCCCGTGCTAAATATGGAAGACGCTATAACACTGTTGAATTAAAAAATCTCCAACCTGTTAAGTTCGCTCTTTGTCAAATCATCCATCTGGTCAAATATAATAATCTCGCTATGCAAAAGTTTACAAAGTAGATATACCTTATTTAGTAGTACATCAAATAAAACAAACCAACGGCAAATATTTTAAATCCAAATTATGTCCTTTTTCTGCGGAAATCAAAACAACAACATATCACGTTGTCTCAAAAGTTTTGCACTTAAGAAAAATGTGGTGGTGATGGTAAAGGCGAAGAAAGTGCCCACTACTCTACTGGCTCCAGGTGGTATAAACACGATTCCAGCGACATGGGTTTCAAAGATCAATCTCGTTTCGGTCGGCCGTTAAAGTTGAACAATGAAGACTTGCTTGAAATGTTGAAGGATGAGCCTTGGTGAGTACTTGAGATTTGGGATCAGTTCTTGAAGTTAGCAAATCAACGTGCATGGGCATCTTCAAGCCCCGACAGGATTTACAGAAACTTACGGAAGCGCAAGCCGCCAAAATAGTCGAGATTTATCGCCAACTATTCAACAATTCTTTGAATGACAGATTCTGGAAGCGAATTGTGACGTCAGGCCAGGAGTGTGTCTTTTGATCCATCATAGTCGTTAGAAGAAATGGGTTCCACAGAGCCGACCCACCGTCGGTTCCGCGCCAAGATCGTTTCGGCAAAAAGGTTATGATTTGCGTTTGGTGAAACTTTGAAAGAGATTTACATTTTGAATTTGTGCTGAATGGTCGCGCCATCAATCCCGAACTTTATTGCCAGCAGTTGAACCTTGTCTACGACAAGTTGAAGGAGAAGTACTCCACCTTGGTCAACCAAAAGATCTCTTTATTACAACAAAGCAACGCCAAACTCCACACTGCCAAGAAGATTAAGGAGAAATTTAAACAGTTGGACGGCGTTGAAGTTTTTCCGCATTCATTCCACCGCCCGGTTATAGCATCTCCGCGCAATAGAACTGTTGTTGCGTGGTTTCCGGTTCGAATAATTTGGTAAAGTCAAAGCACGTCAAGAGTTCTTTAATTCAAAGCCAAAAAGTGCTACTTCACCTAAATGTGAAAACTTGCAAATAGGTGGCAGAAGATCGTAGAAAATGATAACCTTTATTACAAAGAATAGTTTTTGGTGTTTTAAAATAAGGTCACACATAAAAATTGCTTTTTTTTGCAAGTTTTGCAGAACTTTTATAACAACCTAGAAATATTATAATAATAATAATATACTATTTGCAAATGGCTACATGGAAATAATACCTTGTCGACAATTGAACAACAATAACCAAACATTATGGAACAGCTTTTCAGCCTCCATAAAATTTAAAGCTGTGTTTGTATAATTTCTTAGCTTTATCATCAACACGCATTTATTTTAGAACCTTGACATATCTAAAATAACAATATTTGCAGCTACAAAATGTTTAGATAATGTTAGCCTTCAAAATTTACCCAATACCCCACAATTTGGGTAATTATAAGCAATTTAGAATCTTAATCTTAATAATCTCTCTATTAGAAAACCTAATTATTGACCCAGTCACATAAATAAATTACTAGCTTTAGTCAACTATGCAATTGTTTATAATACAGCAAATACATATTCAAAGCAGAACCATACAATAATTCGTCCACTGATTATTTGCCAGTTCTTATAAATGTCAGCAAAATAATTGTAATTAAAAACGCCCCTGGAAACTGCTTTAAGTATACAGAAAGAAACAACTTCCGAACCTCACTTGAACAAGTAGTCAATCTATTAAATAAACATACACTAGACCTTGACGAAGTAATTCACTGTATCACAATATTAATACAAAATGCTGCCTAATAGGCAGTCGACTGAAAAATCTATCCGAAACGAGCAAATTAGTTTGCCATATACAAATACCGATTGTAAAAAAACTGAAAACTTAGAAAAAGAGGCAGAGGACTGGAAACATAATCAATAAAGTGCATTATCATAAGTACAAAGTAAAAGCTCCGAACAACATATTTAGCTGATAATTGGAAACAAATACAATAATGGTAGTTACGAATCAGGAAGAGTAGTATAAAAGACTTTAATAATTCTTTAGTTCAAACGTAAAATGCACAAGATCAAAAGCAGTTGTAACAAAGTCCACGATCTTCTTTGGCCAAATGTCACTTTAATTTCTCTTTGTAAAGAAAATGAGTGAATATTAGAGTGACGACATGAAACAAAATATAAGGATTGAGTTTTAGAGGCAGCATTTCTAAATTTTAAAATTATTTTAGTGACAAAGTTTACAATATGTTGAGAACCACAGAACAACCTGGAAATATTATAAAGTGGTACCGTGATCATGGATTTACCATAGATTTTAATTCGATCTCCGCATGACTAGCAGTCTTTTTTAATTATCGAATTTTTTTGAATACTAGGGTTTTTAGAGTGATAGACAATATCCAAAAAGTAACATAAACAAAACCATTTAGTGGTAGCCTTGAATTCTACTTTCTCATGTGACGAATATGAATTTTTTCTAGCTTTTTTTCTCCAGCTTTCTCTTGAATGATAATGATACTGCTTACATCTCTTTTGATTTTTTCTTTTATCTAAACTAAAATCAATTTTTCTATTTTTCATGGGTAGCGCATTTTTATTTTCAGATGCGATCGTCGTTACTTATTTATCTGCTAGAGTTTTTTGATTGTATATCTCTTAGATAAGATTGTGCTTACTGCAGACCTGTTCAAGCCATACCGCCCACTTTTTACCTTTGTTATTATCTCTTGCTTCGCTTATAGGGTGAGCACAAATCTTGATACTCCACTCTTTTAGGCCCCATATTATCATTTTTTAAACAAAGTCAAGTTTTCGTTTATAGACAACAGTCAAACATATTTGTACATATGTACTGTAAGATTTTCGTTATCTAAATATTTAAGCACCAAGAACAAATGAAAATTAACAATTGAAATTTAAAAAATTAATACATGATTAAAATGTATTATTAGTGTATTAAGATTTATACTTATTCAATAATACGTGGCCCCATCTACGGCTTCTTTATCCGCCTCCACTTTTACTGGCCTCAAATCAAACAATAAACGAGTGGTGTATTGATGAACTACATTCTATGATACAACCAATTTTTGGAACCCTTCAGATATTGATATTCCAGTCATTTTGAGCGTTATCTCATTGAAAGATTTATCGAAGCACCTTCTAAAGGAGAGAGAACACAACTGATTGATCGATGTAGGTCTGACTAGTAACTGTGCCTTTAACTATGACTAAAGGGGACTTACTATTGTGATAGCTCTCCATACCATAATACCCATACTAGGCATTGTATGCTTCGTAGGAACGCGATGTTCTTGCTCCCTTTCTCCACGTATACGGCATACTAATACCAGACTATTGTTTCGTTTTAAACAAAATTTGTATTCCCAAGAAAAGACTTTTTTGTGCCATTTCTGTGTCCACAAATGTTTTATTGTTATTCATTGCAACCTTAATTATCGGAGAAGTCGGAGAAGTCAGTGGTAGCCGCAAAAAAGAGGTCGTGTTATTAGTCCTATTGCCAATAATCGACTGCGAACAGAGGAGGCGAGCAATGAACATACAAACGTGTAGTTCTCAAACATTAGATGTTTTCTAATTATAGTATATTTAGATGAACATAATGGCTTTTTTGTGATGTAATCTGTTTTTAACGGTGATGTAATTTCAATAAACAGTAAAACCTTCAAAATAAATGATTGGTATGCAAGAAGAAACAGATAAACAATAAAATTTCTCATAAAGCTTGAGAATGCTCTGTACAAACATGTGATTTATCGAATACATACTACGTATGTAGTAAAAGCCAATACATTGGTAAAATACCAGCTGTGTCATACAGGAAAATATTCATAATTGAAACGTTTCGATCCATAACAGACCTGTTGCTAGATATTCCTAAGCGAAGCAAGAGTAATATTAATGATGCGACGCAAAAATCTCCTTAAAACTCCTAGCAGTCAGTTGGCATCAAGAGATAAAAACTTGCTTTATAGATTTTTGTAAAGTGAACCTACAACTTCAAATACGAAATTTCAATGACCTAATATAAAACAATGTATGTATGTATGAGATTGAAACACATTGATTGAAAACATTATACACAGAATTATATATCTCATACAACAAATTGATGACTGTTTATAAGGTACTAAAGCGTAAATAGACGTAATTGAAAAGCTTCTTTCTAAAAGTCCTGAAGGTAGAACTACTGGTCCAAAAGGAATATCTTATAAAAATTATGTAAGGCTAACAAGTGCTGGTGTAATTAATAGTCTACACAAACAAACCACAAACCCCTGATCCATTAGGATTCAACATCGAACGCTGCATTCGTGACATTAGACCCGAGTTACTGCACAAAGTCATCGGAAATTGGGTTCATCAAATTTGCTCGTGTACACGAAGTCGAAATTAACATGTAAATGATGTGTTACTCAAAACATAATGTAGTAGACTACGCTTCAATATAATATAAAAGTTTGGTTGTAGCTGCAAGTTTTCATTTTATTTTATTTTAAAATCACAATCTTTTCATTGAAAAATCCTCGACTTCGATGTGAACTGTGAACGAGTGCACACACGAATGAATCGTTCCGTAAATAAACTCAAATTGTGGGCCTTTACGAACTAATTGACACGTAAGTTGCAATTGTAAGGAAAGATAGCAGATTGAGTTCTGGATTTAAGAAACAAAATAGCCATTAAGTGTGATATTTTAAGTATTAATTTGAAAATATTGAAATCTAAAAAGGTTATTGAAATTGAAGCGACGAAAGGCAGCAAACAAAAAGTTCTTAAGTGGTATGTGGCTTCATAAAACGGCAAAGTAAATGTCTAGAGAACGGCAAAAGAAAGCAATTTTAATTAAAATAAAAGTACATAAGTTAGAACCGGGAATAAGTAGACCGTTCGAGGTTAAAGCGTATCGCGTTGCAGCCTACGGGGCGCTGTTCCAGACTGATACGGACGGGCAATCAGCGGTGATAAAGACAATAAAACAATCGAGTTATCAGTTTTGGATTATTGAGGGAATATTTATGTGCAATAGGGTTTTTCAAAAGGGTGGAAAGTACTGCTGGTTGAAGAAAAAGTAGGATAGACGCGATAAATAATTACGAATAGTAAAAATCTGGTGGCATAACAGGCAGAGAAGAAGTATAAGGATATGAGGGATCAAAGGAGCAAGAAAAGTGGAAATTGAATTCTCTTAATATTTAATTACGCAAAAAGTAAGTACAGTATAGGGTAAAATATTAATTACCATAATGGAGGCGCCTGAAGCTCGATAAAGGTTTAGACCTACGACGGGTTGACTGGGGTCTTGCTTTTTGAGTGATCAACAGCTAATTAAAGATGAGTACAATGGAAAATATTAAAAGGATGTTCCAGTAAATATATACAAACATGAAATAAATTAATAGTAAAATGGATGCTATAGTAGCGAAAATGAAACAAATAAGGAATGAGAATGTCAAGCTAAAAGAGACGTTTGAAACTCAAGAAGAGAGAATAGAGCATCTAGAGAGGAAGGTTAGAAAGAAAAATGTCCTAATAAAAGGAATAGAAAAATGCGAGAAGAAAAACGACAAAGAAATGAAAGACAAAGATGTAAGATAATGGACAGATAACTTCTATGAGTTACTACAAATATGCAAAAATAAAAAAGGGGAATTAATTTTAGCGGGTTATCTTAACGCTATAGTAGGGAGGTACGTAGATAAATGGACAGGAGTAATAAGAAAGTATTGAGAAGACAAGCAAAACAACAATTAAACTGGATTGCTAAAATTATATATAGATAACAATCTGATGATAACAAATACAATATTTTAACATACAGAAATACATAAGTATACGAGGGAGATGAAAAACAAAAGAGAGAAGTCAATAATAGATTATATTACTATAGAGCAAGAGAACAGGAATGTTATAAAGGGCTGCAAAGTGCGAAGACGATATAAAATTGGTAGTAACCATCACTTGATAGTGGCATAAATAAGAGAGAACAAAGCCAAGATACACGACAAGAAAGTAGACGATACGCAGAAAATAAAAAAGTAGTATATAAGTTGAGAAACCCCGAAGTAAAATAAAAATACGAAAAGGAAGTAACGAAACAAATAAAGAGGGGGGTAGGGTACCAGGAGTAATGATACGAATGAAAGCTAAAACACACTTAAAAAATGACTATTAAGTACAGCAAGGAAGGTATGTGGATGCAGTAAAACCAGCAACTATAAGAAAAGAACTTCTTGGTAGAGTTGTGAGATACAGGAAGAAGTAAAAAAAAAACTATAAACAAAATACCTAAAAACCCAAAATAAAACAAATTATCAAAGTTATAACGTCCAAATAAATATAGTAAAAGGAAAAGTAGGTAAAGCAAAGCTAAGATCATGAAAAGTATTTGGCAAACAAATTGAAAATAATACACAAGAACTAAGCCAGACTACGTATTACAATAAATAAAATCAAAAAAGAAGAAAATACATACAGACGAGAACCAAATATTAACTAGATGGATGGAACACAGAGAATAAGATAGGAAGAAGAAATAAAGAAATAATAATAGAGACTGAATGTAACGAAACGATAAAAGGCGAAATAGAAAATGGAATTAAAAGAGAGGAAATCGAAGAAGCTCTAAGGCGTAGGAAGATTGCAAAACCGGCAGGAATAGATGAAGTAGCACCTGAGATGATATGGTATGTAGGGGAAAAACGAAAACTAAGAAAATTAATAAACCAATGTTGGAGGAAGAAGAGAATTCCGGATGAATGGAAAACAGGTGTATTACCAATACACAAGAAGGGAGATACAAAGGACTGCGGAAACTACATAGCGGATTTATAATGTGGATTTCGCCCAAAGCGCAGTATACAAGACTATATTTTCAGGGTGCAACAAGTTATAAAAAAGAAACTAATAAATGACAAAAATATATACATGGGTTTCATAGATATGAAGAAGGCTTTTGATACAATAAGCAGAAAGAATATATGTAATAGCCTAGGGAAAAAAAACGTAGTTGAACAGCTAATGCAAGCTATTAAAAATTTGTATGACAAGAGTAAGACAAGATGATGTGCTAAGCCCATTATTATTTATATGATGCTGCTAAAAAACCCAACAAAATATGGAGCAGCTAGTAGTAGGATACAGAAACCTACATCAATACAGCGGCGTGCGCCTTTGTAGACGATATTCTTATAGTAGCTACTGAAAGAAATCTAGAAAAAATCTTAGCGGCTGGAAAACATCCCTAGAAAAACTAAAGCTTAATTTGAACATAGATGAAACCAAATGCATGGTCATAAGCATCTAAGAAAGAAAAATATGTTAAGAGTAACAATAGAAGGAAAAAATATAGAACAAGTTAAGAAATATAAATATCTAAGATGTACAAATAACAGTAAGGAAAACATAGACCATGAGTTGAATGAAAGAATCCAGGCCGCTAACAGGGTCTACTATGCTCCCCAAAAGAAATTCCTCATACATAAACAAATATCTAGAAAAACAAAAACAACGGTCTATAAGAAAATCTACCTATCAATACTCTTACACGGGGTGGAAGGGGAAATTGAGAATTAACAAAGAAACAAGGGCGAAATTGCAGAGAATAGAAATGAAGTAACATAGAAGGGTACTAGGAACAAGAAGAATCAAAAAGAGAAGAAAAAAGACAATTAGCAATAAATTCGACAAAGCAAGTACTAGAAGAGAAAAGCTAGGATGGTTCGGGCATCTAGTAAGGATGAAAAACGGAAGAGAAGTAAAGAAAAACTGAGAAGCGAATCCAATAGAGAAAAACAGGAGACGGGGGACAAAGCAAAAATGGAACAGCGACATCGAAAGGATATTGGAGAAGAAAAAAAATGATTGAAATACAGCGAAGGAAATGGCAAGAGCTAGGAAGGAATAGAGGAAGTTTTCAATCCTCGACACCCTAGGGAATTAAGAGGCCAGGATTATGTATGTATGTATGGAAAATCCTTTATAAGATTGTTTTTTAATGCAGCTTTGGCGTATTATTTTTCCCTTTTGTCTAAATATTTTCCTAATTACTATTGCTATGCGTCTTAATGATGCTCGAATATTTGCTTTAACGCAAATAAAAATGCACTAAAACCTAAAAACAGAGCATTATTAAGCTCATGTGTAAAGTAAATGGCGATTAATTAAACAAACAAGAAGGCTAATAAAAAAAATAATTTGTTTCTTATGCAATTTTAAAAAATGAATGAGAAAATTCGGGCCTATATAAAAAGCAGTGGCTATTACACAATGAATAAAACACATTCTACGTAAGTCCCTGTAGTGCCATAAAATAAAACAGAAATATTTCACAGGCTACATTAAATCCAAGTTGGGTTTCATCCCGCGCCGCTAAAAACCCCGTATTAAGGAATCTGCATGAAAAATTGTCACAACCATATTAAAGCCAGTGGTAATTTATATTTTGCAACCAGAATAAATTGTGTCGCGCGCTGCTAGCGATGCACGGGGGCAAATAACAATAAGCTGCGCGCTTAAGTGCAAGAACTTTGCAGTTGCACATTGTGCAATATTGATCGAGGCAACAAATCTTGAAACAGCGATGCAGCAAGGCCCGACAGACAGGCAATTCCGATTTTTCTGCGCTGGAAACCATTTGTTCCATTACTCCGCGTTTGTCGGAATAATAAAGGGTTTGTGCTCGGTAACACAACAGCATAGTGTAACGCGGCGCCCTGGAGTACTGTACTTTGTTGTAACTCACAAGGCCTGTAATTTGAAAAATAACTTAGACAAAGTGCTCGTTAACTGAAGCATCTATTATATTTGGCCTAGTATGCTAACACTAAATGTGCTTTTGATATCACTAAATTACAGTTTGTACTGCTATAATATTTAGTACAAATTTTAGGTCGCTGAAGCGTTATCGTAAACGAATGTTGCAATTGATGTGAAACCACAAAATTGTTTCCATAAAGGGAGAGCACGCGAAATTGGCAATTGTGGACTATTTGGTTGACTTAGGAGTAACAGAAATATGTATACAAAAATTAGAAATTTTAGTATTTAGAATTTAGTAATTAAAATTTAAAATATAACTAAAGTTTTTAATAATACAATAGCTTGCGTCTATCTATACATTTGAACAGAAAGTAAACAAAGGCAGCTGATATGAAATGTAGCGTGGCTGAGCTCCGAGCGTACGTTTGGTTGCCTATCTTCAAGATCGTTTTGCATATCTTACATTCGTAAGGTGGCCGCACCGAGTTATCTCACTGATATCATTTGCAAATAAATTGTTCTAAGTTCCCATCTTAAAAATTTGAGGAAAGGCTAGTGAAAATTTTTTACCGGCAATCCCTCGTTTATTACGTTGAACACAAATAATCTAGTGCTTAAACAGCTCTTACTTATAAAAATCACACCAGTGTTCCCTTTTAAAAGTTCTTTCTGTACATAGCTGACAATCCCTGTAAAGCACATATATTAAAGCATGGATATCGTATCTTTCAGTTGCACTAAGGATATCTCCTGAATTTTTTAAAATTTATTTTCAGTTACTAATTTACAATCTACTTAATAAAAATTAATAAAGAAACGATGTGACGAAGTTAGTATTTTACACGAGTAGGACACCATCCACTGATAAATCTCCAGGAGTCACTCAGTGAGGTTTTTCCGCTCAAAGCCTATTTAATCTTTTTACCCCAGGTTGGTGAGAGTAGAAGTCTGTTATGAGATGGTTGATGTGATTGAAGGTGCGTGTTTTGATTTTAGCAGCAGAGTTCTTTGCAACTTCAGTAAGGAAAGGAATTTTAAGGTCGAAGTGAAGGGTTTGATTACTCACGTACCAGGAGGCATTGGCAAGAGTATCAAGGGTTTTAAAGTGATAGGATTGGATAATTTTGGTGTTCTGTGGCTTGCTGCATATAGGTGTTAGAATAACGTTATAGAGCAAAAACTTGTTTTCTGGGGTCAGTTGGCAGTGACGTCCAAGTAGCCAGGACATCTCTTGATACAGTCTTTAGATTTAATTGCTGTCTTTTATTTATCTACTTCAAACAGCATTTTGACCGTTTTTAGAATCATTAGCGAACAGGGAAAAGTTAAGATTTGTGCCCAATACATGGTACTGTAAAGTTGCCAAAAATTGCAAAGTTGACAAGAATAGACTGAATTAGAAGAACTACAAAAACGGGTAAGACAATCGGGTGGCCAAAGCAATTTAAAAAAACCGTAATAACAGCCAAATCATACTTCATGTTGTAAAAAAAGTTTCAGCCAGGTATCGGGTCACTTCAAAACAGATCAAGAAAAATTTTGACCTGAGCGTTAGCAGATTGGAAATTCAAAGCGCACTGAAAAGCAAAAAAGTCTTTTACATGACAAGGATCAGTTATGGAGGACGATTGCTGGAACCGATTTTAAATTTGGATTTTTTTACTCGAAAAGCGTTTTAATTAGACTGGATTAGACAATTTAGGCTCATGAAGTTCCAAAAATTCAGAATTGAGGCGAATCATGTTGTGATTTCCAGCGCAATTTTAAGTAAAAGTAATTTGTTAATTAAAGTAAGTATTTCACTTTGTCATTGAGGTGCTGAATATTGAAATTTTGTATTTTTAGGAATGGTCAACCAAATACAAGAGCTTTGTGAATGTTCCTGGGCCACAATTTAAATGGATCTGTCATGAAACTATTCTTTCCTTGGTGCAGACAGAAATTGCATCAGTGTGATGTGGTTAACAAGATGTATTAGCGGTCAAATTATGTTTTAGTAACTTTTCATAAAGAACAGTAATTTATCGAAGTGATTGATTCCTTGACTTGAAAAGGATTTTAAGCGTAGTTCAAAACTAATCTAATTTTTCCCACTTATGATTAATAAAATGTAGTCGAATAAATTCTTTTATTTTCTTTTTTTTAAGTTATAATACGAAATATTTACTTTAATAATTATAGCTAAATTTGCAGCCAGCAGATTGGAATTTGGATGTCCTAAAAAACTTTGGTCCAGACTGCCTTTAATTATTTTTGATTTAATTTTTTTATCTTGCCAACCCTGTTGTTTGCTTTATTTCGTCTTCATTTTTAATAATTTTTTATTAATATATTTTCTTTAGTTTGATTTTTACTTGAATATACCTCGTATATTACGTGGTGATAATTTGCTCCGAAAACAAATCCAAATATCGTATCCTTTTGAGCGAACTATTACACCATAATCGATAATAAGAGTAAAGAAGAGTACAAATGAACGATCGTACTAGCAAATCAGTCTGAGACAACCAGGTCAGACTACATATTAACTGATTTAAATTACAACCCATAATTTTGATAAGCGTTCAGAGAGTTTCGGCCAAATTAAACAGGCAGCACATCATACATAGAGCTACTTAACTGTCCATATACGCCTACATAAACACAAAAGCCGAATACTATCCGAAATCGATGCACTACCGGAAGCTAACAAAATGAGCGATATGGATAAAGTTGAGAAAATTTTCAAACAAATAGATAAAAAGATGAAGCATATGAACAAGAAATTAGACACGCTAGTAATAGAAATAAAACAAATAAAAGAGAAAAATGGTACATTAAAAAACTAGTAGCAAAACAAGAAAGACAAGACAACTTAGAAAGAGAAATTAGAAAAAATAATGTCATAATAAAAAAAATACTAGACGAGAAAAAGGAAACTGTAAACCAGATAAAGGAAAAAATATTTAAAATAATGCAGAAAATAGGCACTAAAATAGATATGAGCGAAAACATTTACCAAATAATAAGAATGGGGAGATACACAAACGGCAAGAAAAAAACCTATATTCGTTAAGATAAAGAAAGAGAATTAGTAATGATGCACAATGCAAGAAAACTTAAAGGGACGGACATAGGGCTAGGCAAAGACTTTAGCAAGGAAATAAAACAGGATAAAAAAGTATTGATGTCCAACTGAAAAAGCGCGTAACCAAGGATATAAAGCATACTAAATATATAAAAAATTGATACTGAAAGATGTAGTGTATAAGGCAAAATGTATTAAAAGACAGGAAGAACCGGAAAAGGACATGAGTAGTGAAAGCAACGCACAAAAAGTACCATAGTGGACAGGTTCCTTAAGGGAGAGAGTTTTGAAGAACAGATAAGAAAAATAACACGGCCACGCAAAAAACTAACAAAAAAAGATTTTTGGGGAATGATGATGACGAAAGTGGCAATAAACATGGACAAGCTTAAAGAATTATCACCATAGAAAAAGAGACACAAAAAAGACAGAATAAGAAAAATGTCAAAACATGGAATACAAAAACCTTAAGAGGCAAGGAACAGAAGGTAAATTATAAAAAGAGAAGAGGAGATAGTACTGGAGGACGGAAATGTTATAATTTATAGAGGAGTATCAGAAAGCGAAAAGACGGCAGCTGGAATAGGATGCATGCTTAAGCAAAATGGCTTCTGTAAAGGAAAAGGAGCACAAGACTACATTATTCACCATCAAATAAACACTTGCTAAAAGACTACATATATATAAGAAAAAGACATTTTTATACTCCTAGATTTAAAAAAGGCTTTTGGCAAAGTGCCAAGGAGAAAGGTATGAGAAAGCTTAGGGTTTAAACCCAAAACCGAAAAAAGTATTATAATAAAAAGCCTCTACAACAACACTAAAAATATCGTCATAAGCAACAACAGTTCCAAAGAATTAAAAACGAGGTAAAGGCTGAGACAGGGACGGGTGATGAGCCCAACATTATTCATTCTGTTTATGAACAAAATAATAAGAAAATGCCAATTAGAATCCAAAGAATGCATATAGGATATAGAAACCTACAACCCATATACATATCAGAATGTACGTTCGCAGAGGATGTCGTAATCATAAAAGAAAGTAAAGAAGATCTATAGAGAAATCTAAATATGTGAAATAAGGTATTGATAGAAACAAGATGGAATTAAACACAAAGGAAAGAAGAATACTGGTAGCAGCCAAAAAGGACACAGCACAAAGATAAAAATAATCGGAAAAAGTAGATACAATTCAAAAATATGCCTAGGAGTCACAATCGCTAAACAAGGCAAACAAGAAATAGACATAACAGAAAGACTAGAAAAGACAAACAAACTATTTTATGGAATGAACAAGTCCTTTATTAACAAGAGGAAAGTGTCGCGACAAAACGAAATTAAGCGTGTTTAAAACAATGTTTAGACTAATAATGACACAGATCTGTATCTTTGGTAATGTCGGAAAGGATGAAGAGAAAAGTGGAAGCAGTGGAAAGGAAATTCTTGAGGAGATTCAAAGGAGTAACACTGAGAGACCGGGCTAGAAGCGCACAAATCAGAGAGAGCTCGAAATAATTCCAGTTACAGAATTCGTAGAAATCGACAACTGAATTGGGGCACTTGTAGAGAATATAAGAAAGCAGGGCAGTGAACAAATAGGAGGAAACAAAAAAGAACACAAGAGACATGGGACAATATGATTGGAAAAATACTAAAGTCAAGGGGCAAAACCGGGCAAGAAGTAAAGGTGCCGACGAGAAAGCAGAAAAAATGGCAAAAATTTGTGCCTAGTGTGTAACGCGAGTAAGTAAAAGTGATAGAGCTAGAACCACTAGTACACAAATTTCTAAGAGTGAAAACTTCATTAGTGTAAAATAGTAATTCAAATTATTTATTTATATATAACATATATATGTACATATGCTTTTTACTTGATGTAGAATAAATATATGATAGTGATACGAATATCGTCACTGTTCTATATAATAACAATTTGGACTGGAAACGTACCTTAAAATTGGCTGGAACCAATTGTGTCCATTTATGAAACAATAAACAATTATATAAAGACAAACGGTGAAATAATAAATAACAACAGGTTGTAGTGATTGCAAGTTCATTGGAAAGACTTCATAGCGTATTGGATCGATTCAATCAAGGATGAGGAATACGGTCTTACCCTAAATACTTCCAAAACTAAATTTATGACTGTCACCACTGGACATACTCACTTCGCGAAACACTCTTGTAGAACCAGTAGAAAAATATATTTACTTGGGCACTGTAGTACATCCAGACTGGCAATGGTCAACAGAAATAATGAAATAGAAAAAGCTTGATCGGCATTTTTTAAGGCGAAATATCTGTTTATCAGCAGCTTGAGTGTGTCCCTAAAAATCAGAAAGTTACATTGTTGTTTTTTCTCAATTCTACTGTGTCATGGAGGCTTAAATCTTCACTGAGGTACTACTGAGAAGGCTAGAACTTTTTGAGATTTGGGTATATCGTCGCATTCTTCGCTTATCATTGACAGACCCTATCAGAAACGGCAAGGTATCAGGGAAAATGCAAAAGCAGAAAGAAATTTTTTCTATTATTGTATTTTGATAATGATAAATATCATGTACTGCAACCAATGTCCTAGGGCAAGATGAGGGGTAGAAGAGAACAAGGCAGAAGAAGACACTCGTGGTTATACAACCTTTGGTTTGACTAAACTTCTACTAAATTCTTTAGGGAAGCCGCCAACAAAGTAAAGATTGCCATATTAACTTCCAACATCCGAAGCGGATAAGAAACGCTAAAAAATAAAATAGATTGCAAATAAGCAAATACAATTAAAAAAACATTGATAGTGGGATTGGAACCTTATTTTTTTAAAGAAATTTTCTGTCTGTATCTAAAGAATTGCCATAAGCATGTGATAATTTTTTATACTTTTACGATTCATAAGTATCTCTAGAAAAGCATGTTTATTGTCATAAATTTATTGTACTCTATTGATTGTCGTTATTTACAATAAGCTCTGCTAAAAGATTATCCAAACAGTCTTATTTTAGTTCATAACGTGGTATGGCTAGATTAGCAACATTTCTAGTATACAATTTGGCGAATCACATGTTGATAAAACATAAATTAAGTCACCACGGTTTCTCATCCCTTACTTTAGACAAACTCATTATATGAATACTAAACTGTGCGTTTAACATAATGTAAAAACTAAAGCTATTGCTGGTGATACACAGCTGAGAGTGGATGACGTCATATAGTTAAGAAAATTGCCGTGTATTTAAAAATAAGGAACAATTTTAATTCTACGATTTTTCAAATAGAAGCATGGATTAATTCTATGGATTTAACATCCTTCTAGTCATATAGACAAGTTAAACTAAATAAGCGTAAATCGCCATGTCTCTGAAGACTTCAACTACAGATAAACTTCTAACTTTACGCAGGTCAAAACTAATTAGTCACACTGTCTTCTATTAAATGGAGAGACTAACTGAATTAATCACCCCAACATGTATGATGTCTGATAAAATCTTAAACTTAAATGTTTGAGCATTACCTATAGCTTAAATGCATATAAGCTGCAATATTATTGTTAGATTCTTTTAGCACGATTTAAAAAAGCTCAAGGTCAAATAATTATTAATTTTTCATAAAATATGAAAGCAAAAATTTGGTGAGAAACAAATGAGAACATAATAAAGGCTGACCTTTTAGCACAATTAACATCATTTTTCAGATTGTTAATAAATTATATTACAACTATATTGTTAAAGTGTTTTAAATATTGCGCCATTCTATGACTGTCTGAAAATGCAGTTGTTCGCAAAGTTTGTGGGATATCCGGCAACGGGCTAAAAACACACCAACTCTCTAGACGGATTCGGAATAAGATGAACGGCTGGTTAGGTGAACTATTAGAAACTTGGGTTGCATATTTCATTGCCAAAGCTAAATTTTGATAGAAGTAAGACAGGCCCATCTAAAATAACAAATGTTGGAAAATGCTTAGGAGAAAGATTTATCAACAACTTGCTGCTATTTAGGATTAAATTACGCCTATTCGAATATTCCAGCCAATTTGTATCTTATTTGATTACGTAAGATAAAATTAAAAAATGTAATAAATATAATGGAACTGCCCGCGGCTGACAGCTTATTGTTCCAAAATATATTAGAAGCTACGGGCCATGTTCTTTCATTAGACTGTAATATTTAGGGAATTTTAATGTTAGTTTATTTAAAATACGTCAATTCTATTCTTATTTCCCCACATAATTTTGTAAGTAAAATTAATTTTTAGTCTCAAACGTATCATTACAAAGGAACATAAATTTTCATAATTTAAAAAGACTTCTTATATTGACTGATTTAATATTATTAGTTATAACAAGTTAGAAAGATATATAGTACGTTAATATGAATATTTTAGCTACAAGTTTTGTTAGTAGTTATTTTATAAGAATAAATTTTTATAATAATTTCGTTTAACAGTATAATTAGTAATTATAAAAATATATTAAGGAACATCATGTCATATATTGGCAAAATCTAAGAATATATTAAATAACAGTTAGTGGTTAATGGAACTCTTACAAAGGTTTTTCCAAAAGGAATAATATGACTTTGCAATAAAATGTTATAACTGTCGCTAATTGTAATGTGTGTTTAGTGTATTCTAATAGTTTAGAATGTTTGGTTATTGTTCAAAAATTTTATGAAAATAGACGTTCTTTTGTAAAACCTATGCTCCCCATAATCGCCATTCTGTGCTTGTTATTGGTCAAATCGTTGAAAAAATTGAGAGAGATTTTATTACTCTTCACAATAGGAAAATACCAATAAGACGTTGAAATGCAAGAAATATAGAGAACATTGCTGCTGTAAGAGATAGCGTTACAGAGGATCCAAATTTATCGATTCCTCGTCGTGATCAAGAATTAGGGCTTAGAAGAATGACAACTTTGTGTATTTTGCAAAAAGGCTTGGTTTGACACCCGTATAAGATTCTGTTGACCCAAGAACTGAAGCCACTGGACCATCGTAAGCGCCGTGACTACTGTTTGAGCTTTAGAGCAACTTGAAACGGATCATAATTTTGGGCAAAAAATTATCTTCTCAAATGAAGCTCATTTCTGGTTAAGTGGATATGTTGACAAACAAAATGTCGTTTTTGGTGTAAAAACAACCCACGAGGGATTCAAGAGAAGCTCTTGAACCGGACAAAGGTCACTATGTGGTGCAGTTTATGGCATGGTGACATCATCAGACTATTCTATTTTTAAAACGAAGTAGGAGATGCAGTTACAGTGTTACAGTTACAGTTAACAGATTTTTGTGGCCAAATTTAGATGAAATTGATTTGGAGGACATGTGGTTCCAACAAGACGCTGCCGCATGTCACACTGCTAATGCTACTATTGATGTATTGCAAGAAAAGTTTGGTGGAAGAATAATTTCAAGAAAAGCTCCTGTTAGTTGGCTTCCAATAAGTTATGATTTCGCTCCTTTAGATTACTTTGTGTGAGGTTACTTGAAATCTATAGTCTATGCAAACACGAATCCTTGACGCATTAAGATTGCTCATTCAACGCTGCATTATACCCGAGTTATTGCACAAAGTCATCGGAAATTGGGTTAATCGGATTTGCTCGTGTGCACGAAGTCGAGGTGGACACTTAAATGATGGGTTATTCAAAACATAATGTAATAGACTATGTTTCAAAATACTATAGAAAGTTTGGTTGTATCTGAAATACTTTTTATTGCTCTTATTGGAAAACTCTTTATAATAAAATACTTGCTAAAACTAAATACTGGATATACACTTTATTCTTTTAATTGTAATATACTAATATATCAAAAGTAAAAATTAAAGATTAATGACTTCACCCCGCATTTTCTGATAATGAATTTTTTAAAAACATAGTTTCTTGTATAATTTACACTTTTTTCACTAGATTTTCAATTCAATCCATTTTATCAATTATTGTGTGCATTTACTTTAATCTGTTTATTATGGATTGATGCTTTTTTATTCTTTTTTAATTAGAGCTATTATGTGATACGAACATAACTTATATCTTTTCGTTAACTATGGTTGCATGCTTGCCATATTATTTTATCATGTTTCTCATTCAGTGTACTATGTACTAGACGGTTTATGTTGGATTTTTTATTTTATTTCTGTTAAATAATTTCATAAATGTATGTTACATATTTCTTAGCTTAGTCTTCATCGACTTGGATTAAAATAATCTTTCAAATTACAAAAGTACTATTTTACACGCCTGAAAGCATAATATCTACAAAATTAGTCAAACCATACGCGTTAGACTTAAAAATTAGACAATTTAATATTTTTACTGGCAGGTAACAGACCAGATGTATCCTATAGTCAATTGGAAATATTCTATATTGAACCCACAAATAAATCAAATGTATCAACCTGCTATGACAGACATCAATTATTATGTACTTCAACAAACACGAATGGACCCGATTATAAACACTCTGAAATATAATAATAATCAGATTCCATACAAATATCATCTACTGGTGACACAGCAAAACTAACATAAATAATAATTAATGAAATATATAAAAAATAAATGTGAAATCTAACAAAAATGTAATCATATAATTAAATAACAGATATACCCTACTCCCTGATAACACTAGTAATACCAAGCAAACCACAAACAACCCATATATCAATATCTCAAAACTTATCTGGAACACTTTAGATACTTATAGAAGAATGTTTAAATACATGAAGGTGAACAATTTCATCAACTACATTTGTCAACTTGGGTATGGAATAATTATAGCCAAGACCTACAGAAGAAAGCTATGTCAGAAAATAATAATACTTCAAAAAACTAGATAATGATAAGCAATGGATGGAAACGACGGTAACGAACTTGGCAACGGAACAGGCTAAACAAGAGAACGGAATTAAAACGATAGAAAAAAGAAAGAAGAAACGAAAACAAGGAAAAGATGCTACGATGAGGATTTGAACATGGAACATAAAAACAATGCTAATACCAGGGAAAATGCATGAGACAGCAAAAGAAATGGAGAAATATAAGTTTGACATCCTAGCCCTACAAGAGCTAAGATGGGAAAAGGAGGGTAAGATTGAGAAGAAAAAATATACTTTAAACTATTCCAGAGAAACAAAACAAGGGAGGAATGGAACAGGTATGATGATAAGCAAGAAACTAACAGGAAATGTTATTAAATTTAAAGCCGTAAATGGAAAAATTTCTTAGGTGCGCATGGAAAACAAACAAGCAAACCTAACAATACACACCGACAGAAGAAACGGAGAACGATGAAAAGGATTTTTTCTACGAGAAACTAGAAGAAACTTGCAAAAACTTTCCAAAAAATGATATAGCTCTGATAGTTGGAGATTTTAACGCAAAAATTGGGAAATAACTTAGCAATAGAGATGTAGCAGGACAGGAAACAATTCACAAAGACACAAACAAAAATGGAACAAAACTTTATAACTTAGCCGTAGTAACAAACTCATTTATAGTCAGCACTAAATTTAAGTATAAAAAAGAACATAAAATAACCTGGCTCCTGCCAGGGAAAACAACTGGCAATCAAATTGACCATGTATTAATCTCGAAAAAATGGGCTAAGATAGTAAACGATGTAAAGTCATATAGGGGAGCAAATTGCGATACAGATCACATATTGGTCATAGCCAACATAAAAAATGAAAATAATCAGAAATATGAATAAACAGAAAAGGAGAAGACGTTGGAACGTAAATAAACTAGGCACACAAGAAATAAAATAAAACTATTCTGAGGCTATTATTAATAAATTAAAAACTTACGAGGAAGATGACATAGAAACGGAATGTAATAATATTAAAGCCAACATAATAGAAACAGCAGATGAAATTCTGGGTCAAAAAGAAGGGCAACAGTCAAAAAAATGGTTTGACGAGGAATGCAACATATACAGACTTAGAAAAGTCGAGGCGAGAAATAAATGGATAAGAACAACAAGCGAAACAGATCTTGATGAGTACTAGAAAACAAAACACAAATCCAATAAACTATACAAAAAGAAAAAACACAATGGATTAGTAACCAAATGCAAACACTAGAACTAAATAATAAAGATAATAGAAAACTCTTCGAATACATAAAACAACAATACAATCCAAAACAGACAACAGGAACGACAAAAATAAATAAAAAAGAGTGGGAAACACATTTCAAAGGATTATGTGTAAACAAGATGTAAAAAAGATGATAGAGAAGTAGACACGCCGGAATACGAAGAATTTATAGAAGTAGTAAATCAACTAAAAACAAACAAAACAGCAGGACCAGATGAGATTAATAATGAATTGATGATATATGGAGGGGAAGTCTTATTAAAACGGATATACAAGGTGATAGTTAGAATGGAGAAACGAATCAATGCCATCAAATTGGAAAAGTGGATACATAACCCCAATATTCAAAAAAGGCAACCCTATGAACTGCAAAAACTATAGAGGCGTCATGCTACTCAATACGGCATATAAAATACTAACGACAATTATACGAAACAGATTAAATAAATATACAGAAACAAGACTCGGACAATACCAACAAGGTTTCAGAAAAGGAAAATCGACAACAGATGCAGTGCATATACCAACAAAAATCATTGAAAAAGCATATGAGCATAACATAGATCTGCATATATTGTTCATTGACTTCAGACAAACCTTCGATTCCATAGACAGGCCCCAACTTGTTAAGGAAATGCTAAAAATGGAAATACCAGCAAAACTGATCAGATTAACTAAAATGACCATGAAAGACTCAACAGCAGCCATTATAACAAGAGATGGGAAACAGAAAATATCAATATAGAAATCGATGTAAGACAAGGGACAGCTTATCCACAACATTGCACTAGAGGGGCTTATAAAAACACAGAGATCAAAAAGACGATAACACATAGTTCAGTACAGGTAATTGGGTATGCCCACGATCTAGCATTAATTTGTAGAGACAGAAAAGGCTTAGAAGCAGCAGTGCTGAAGCTATCGAGAGAAGCAGAAAAAATAGGACTGTACATTAATCAAGAAAAAACAAAATACCTGATGAGCTCCAGACAAAGATCCGTAAATATAACAGAAATTACTATACATTCCAACGAGTGGATACTTTTAAATATCTAGGGGTAATAGTAGATGGAAGGAATGAAAGAACACTAGAAATAAATGAAAGAATAAAAGCAGGGAATAAGTTATACTAGAAATATCAAAAATTACTACGGAACAAAGACCTAAGTATAACAACAAAGATAAAAATATACAAAGTAGCAATTAGACCTGTTATAACTTACGCTTCGGAGACAATGTGCTTCTCTAACAAACATGAAGAAAAGCTCAGAATACTAGAAAGAAAAATACTCAAGAAAATACTAGAACCCCTAAAAACACAGGATGGAGAATACAGACCATTGATGAATCACGAAATAAAACACAAAATGGGAGAAGAAGATATCGTCAGATTCATAAAGTCACAAAGATTAAGATGGTTTGGGCACGTACAGAGAAAGGATGCAGAAACACTAATAAATAAAATGCTAAGATGGAATCCAGAAGAAACAAGACCAAGAGGACGACCCAAAACCAGATGGGAAGACTAAGTAATAGAAGACATACAGAAAATGAAAATAAAACAATGGAAGAACAAAATAATGGGGAGAAAGGAATGGAGAAAAATTGCTGATGCAGCCAAAACACACAAAGACCTCTAAGGGAAAGAACCAGCAGAGAAATACGGAGTGATTCACCGTGTAAAATGAATCTGAAGAGCTCAAGAGTATGAGCGGCCCATACGCCACCTGCTGGCGTGAAGAGCCGATATGTATATATATATATATTTACCAACTAAAGAAAGAGTGACCTTACAAAGTCGTCTTAAAATATCTACACCATACAGTTGATATTGGCGGCATTAAAGAAAAAGTAACCAATAAACGACATGGAGTAGAAAATATACTTAATAGTAAACAAATAATCCGTTAAATATGTTCTTTGTCCACATGAAACTCATAAATAATAATAATAAAGGTGATCGTTAGATAAATAAACTCCAAAATAGTGTAGTACAAAAAGACAACAACCCAATGCTTAATACAATACATACGATGTCAGTAATGTGGACACACAATAACATATTGTAACGGAACTTCTGTTTGCGTAAAGTGTGGAGGGTTGCACAATACCGCCAGCTGTAAAAAGTAAGGTCATTCCTGCAAAATGTACATTATGTGAATGCCCATATTGAACAGTATATAAAAGATGTGAATTTTACCGCAGACTTTTAAAATCATAAACTACCAACAACAAATTAAACGTCCGGCCATAAAATATTTAGTCCCTACCGCAAAAATTTTAATGTGGGTAAAACCTCATATATGCAGCAATTCTAAAAGATATATAACAAGATCAACAAACTGAAGACAATCCTCGTTCCATAACGTTAAACAGATATTAAAGTTAATGTTATCCAGTAAAGCAGTTTGGTTCAGAATATGAAATGAGCGCCGATAAATAAGCTACACACTGGAATGTCAATATAGCATAAGAACATTAAGATGAAAATCAAATCCTTCCTTGTTAACAGATCATATTTTAATGTAAAATAAATATAAAATAGGTTACTGCAGCCATCCAAACAATACGGCATATGCTGGAGGTGCAATTCGTATTAAAAATAGTGTTAGCCACTATGAGCATTTAAAGTTTGATAAAACATATTTGCAAGAAGCATTACTTAAGCTAAAAATGTAGACGATTATAACACACACTTTGGAGATATCGCTTGATTACACAAAAAGGTGGAAAACTTTATAAATAAAAAAACAGCATTAATTATATTTATCAACAAAGATACCGATTTATTGGCCCATAAACACTGATGATATTTCCGACCTTTTGGACTTCTTTGTCACCTCATTACATATGTATTTAATTTCAAGTTTTGATAATTGCTGCGTTCAACATATTTGCCATAAAAATCTCTTCTATATTTAAACTAAATAACAATAAACAAGCACTAAAACTAAACTTAGGTTTAAAAATTCTTGGGAAACATCGACAATGATTTTACAGAGGTCATTAATAATAAACAAGCAGACCAACAAGCCACACCGCAGAAGGACTCACTATAGTTATAGCTACAGAAAAACACCTATAGAATTGAAGAAACTTACAGTTGAACAAGAAAGATCTAGAACAATTTAACAACGACTCCATCCGCTAGCAAACAAAAAAATAGCCACTCGAGTCATTAACAAATTTAAAATAAAACAAAAATTAAAAGATCATTTATTTCAAGAGTAGCTTATTATACTAAACATATAGAACAGTAGTGTTTGGAGACTAACAAAATCAATAAATAAACTTATAACACTAGCAAACCAATAGATACGTAGCAATGCATAAGAGACAGAGATAGTTTTAAAACATCTCGGTATTGTATTCACGCCACATAATAACCAACTTGATCATGAAATGAAATAATATATCATGACTCGTACTTATCCACAGATTTAGCTATTTATACCAAAGAAAGTTGAATAAAAAATAAGCTTCTTAAAACCAATAAAACGCCAGTGATGATTAACTTAACACCGAAATTGATAGTAACTACAAAGAAAATAAGTTTTTTTTTAGTGTGCACTTACCACCTTAATTACTTAATTACTTGCAACAATTAGTAACAACTGAGATTATATTAATACGAAAACCAGGAAATCACCGAAAATTAAATCTTTATATTGACTCTTACCTATAATATTGAAAATTCTGGGGCGGCTTTTACTCCGATGATTAAAGCAAAATTAGTACCAGAAGAACTGATACTCATATTTCAAAAGTGATCATTCAACTATATAACAGACCCATCGAATTGTTTATACCATTAATGAAGCACTTGAAAACAAAGAAATCGGTGCAACAATCATCTCAAAGGTTAACAATGCATTTAATGTTTGGCATAAAAATTTATTATTTAAAATCAAGCTTTACTTGCCCCTTTTTTTTATTATTAAGTTTATTGCCAGTTCAACAATTGTTATTCATAGCATTGATAAAGTAAGGTATACATGTCATTCGGGATACATAACATAAGATACACAATTATCGTATCAGGTAGTCCTAAAGGATTAACAATGGGTCATGGGTGTTGGCGGGTAATTACTTGCCTCTATATTCCTTCAAACTTCAAAATTCTATTTAAGTGATCTTACATTTACATGCGAGTGAAACAAGACGTGTCAGAACTATGTTTTGTTAATTTTGGAATCCCTCAGGGCAATTTACTTGGGCTACTTCAATTAAAAGATTCACAGACGACACAGTGATATTTTTCAAAAATCTAAAGTTATTATTAGCTGTTTATGAATTGCATAACCATCTACAAGAGCTATATGTTTGGTTAAAAAATAAAAGAACTAAACCAATGCGAGCAATGGCTTAGGGATACCACAATTCAGTGCAAATATTTTCACTTAGATAGCGAAATATGCTGAAAATAGTATATAATAAAAAACAGAAGCAGTTGGACTTCAAAGTAACAGAAATATAGTGGTTTATAGGAAAGAACTCCAACCCATTGCTAGTGAAAAAACTGAGCTTGTGCTAGCAAAACCAAATACGTTAATTGAAGAAGTTCTCAATGAGTGATAGTCATTAATTAAATATTACACGATGATCTATATAGTCCCCTATATCAAAATGTTATTAAATGATTAACTAAAATACAAAACTAAAAACCATAACAACATTGTTTTCCTTTCAGTACTAGAGAAGAACGTAACAACAGACGTTTCAAAAGAAACTGACCGCTTGATCTAATGACTGACTGAAGAGGACACTTTAGTAGAGAAGTTCTCATCATGCCATAGTTAGTACTACAGTTACTTAGTATTTAAAATGCTCATTAACTCATAGTACAATTATGATTGCTAGGAAATATGTAAAAAAAAAGTTCTGTTAGTGAGAAATGAGTGAATGAATTTGGTTAGGTAATTTGGAATGTTTAAAAGTTCCATTTTATATAGAAGTCCATCATGTCAGACCTTGTCGAAAGCTCTTTCCAAGTCTATAAATACAACCGCAGTGTATTCTTTCTTTTCAAACCCTCTTTCAATTGATTCACTTATTTTGAGAAGCTGGTGAGAGGTCGAGGGATGGATTCGGAAGCCAAATTGAAGAGGAATAGTATCATTTTGGTGGAGGTAATCTTGTAATCTGGAAAGTATCAATTTTTCTAAGAGCTTGGCCAGGGTTGACAGCAGACTGATAGGTCGGTAAATGTCAGAATTTTCCGTCGGTTTTCCTACTTTATAGATGGGGAGCAGATTTGCAGAGATGCAGTTTTCCATGCCGTCGGAAAGTATCCTAGTCTGGGAGAGGTGTTGTATATTGAGGTTAAGTGAGTCAGAGCCCTTTTTGATAGGTGCTTTAGCATTTCATTTGTTATAAGGTCGGGCCCAGGGATCTTAAGCTTAGGTAATATTGTTATATAAGATTTAATTTCTTGGACAGATGTATGAGCTATTTCGTGGTTATCCTGTAATTGCATATTTGCGATTGCGCTTGTTACCTGCCGGAAGTATTTAAAACCAATAAGAAAATAATTATAAACGAAACGAAATGAAGCAATTAAAACATAGCTGAAAGACATACAAAATAATCTAATTAGTGAAATATGAACTTAACTTAAAAAGAAGAATCAAAAACAAAAAGTCTGAACCAATAATACACACAGTAAAAAACAATCTAAAAAACCTGGGATAAATATAAAAAGTAGTACTAAAGAAGCTAGAAACAAAAAAGGACCAATTACCTAAAATATTAGAAAAATTTGTCAGTGATCAACTGGAAATAAAAATAAAAATAATAAACAGTAACACAATGAAAGAAAAGAACGATAAACAAATTATAGTTGAAAAAATACAAACGTGGAAAATAAAATAGAAATAATAATTAAGAAGATATAACTAGAAAACAATTTAACGGTAGAAGAAAAAAAAATTCAAGTAGACAAAAACGGAGAAAAGGACTTAAAGATGTCGCATCAAAATATACGTAGAAGAAAAAATCCATAATTGGAATGCTAGTCTGCAAAGAATAGAGAAAGGCAGACAGCAAAGTATAAAAAACCAAATACAAAAATAACTGCAAAAAAAGTAGGCCGGACAATGATTAAGAGTAAATTCACAGAAAAACAATAAATCAGAAATAAACAACAAAAATGTATTAAAAATAGCAAAATAGAACATAAAAGAGTGTAAGGAATAATATACCAATACCCGAGACAAGTGAAGCAAAAGTAAAAGGTACGTGTAAAACTATTAAATAAGAAATACAGGGTCCATCCCAAAAGAAATGAGCCTTTTTAAAAAAAAAATAGTTTTATTGAGCAGATCGCTACAACACCTCAAAATTCTTCAAAATAGGATCCTCCTGCATCAATGCACTTTTGGAGACGGGTCTTCCAAGTCCGGAAGGCTTCCTGGTAGGCCTCCTTAGGGATGTCCTTGAGGGCTGCTGTGACATTCTCTTGGATGTCCTCAACCGAGTCCCAGTGCTTGCCCTTTAGCACTCTTTTCAACCGCGGAAACAAAGAAGTCCGGGGAGACAAGTCCGGGCTGTAGGAGGCTGGGGAACCACGCCGAGTTGAATCCGGGCCAGGTACTTGGCGCACACCTTCCGCATCGATAAATCCTCGGAAATGACTCGATGTACTGTCGATTTCGGAATGTTTAGGGCATCTGCTACTTGATAAACACTGAACCGACGATCGGCGTTCAAAAATCGCGCACTCGCTGCACGTTCTCGTCAGTTCGGGAGGTTGACGGTCGTCAGACCGAGGTTCGTCGCCACCTCTTCCGGCCCTCCTTAAATGCTTTGTGCCACTTTTAACTTGCAGTACGATAAACAATCATCCTTGAAGGCCTCCTGAAGCATTCCAAACTTTCGGTAGCATTCTTTCCGAGTTTGAAGCAGAATTTAATTGCGTAGCGTTGATCGATTTTGAATCCATCGCGCCGTGTCGAAAATTGAAAATAGACATTCACGGAAACACCGTCCTGCCGCTCCGAGAGCTCAGAGCCGACTTGCACCGACCGCGTATGGAAGCTAAGACCCCCCACCACCTGCCCCAAGCGTCAGAGCACGCCGGAATGTACACTCGCGTCCGAAAAAAAATAAGGCTCATTTCTTTTGGGATGGACCTTGTATATATTGAGATAATGAAAAATACATAAAAGTGATAAGCAAAGTAACAGAGGGGGTAGGAACAACAATAAGTGGGAAAACAGAAAAGACTGTTATGAGATATAAAACAGTAAACCCGAGAATAATAAGAATAGAGCTAATGCTATCAGAAATAACGTGTTTGATGCACGTATATCCACAAACAACAGAAAATTTGAGTTTATGAAAAACTCTTAGACACAACGGAAACCTGCAGGCAAATAGCAAAATACGTCATAATAATGGAAGGCCGAAATGCAAAGGCAGGAAAACTAATAATGGAGGAATAAAAACGAAAGACAAATTATATAATTTAGAGAATCAGGTGGTGATACTTAAATATTTGAACACAAAAGCATATACAAATTAAAAGCATAATAAACTATATGATGTTCAACAAAACAATATACTGAAGAAATAAAATGTAAGAATATACAAAGGAGCAGAGTTAGATACGAATCATAAACTCTTGACAGAAAAACTCTTCTTTCGAAAATCTGGAAAAAAAATAGCAAAAACGATAGATGGAATAAATTTGAAGAAGCCGAATAAAGTAGAAAATCAGAAAATATATGGAGAACTAGTCACCAAGAAACTGAAAGAGGAGAAGAAAGAGGTAGATGCAGACATAAAGTAAGAAATGCTAAATATAACAATATTGAAAACTGTAACAGAAATATTAAGAATTAGAAAAATAAACATACGTTGTAAGAGAACAAAATGATAAAATGAATCGTAAGAAAAGAAGAAACCCGAAGTAATGCATGAGGACAAGAAAAGTAAAAGACAAATAAAATTATACAAATAGAAATAGAGCTATAAATACTGTAAAAGAGACCAAAAAATAGCAAAAAAGATTTTTGAATATAAAAGCAAAGCTGTAGAAATAGTTGAGAACAATTATAGATAATAAAAAAAGAAAGAAAACGCATCAAATAAGATATACAAAGAAGAAGAATAAGAAAATATGACAACTAAAATAACAGAAGTACAAACAGCCATTCATACTTTAAAAAATGGAAAAGTCCCTGGAAAGGTTAAAATAACTTAAGAACTGAATACAGTTTGATGGAGAATAAGTAATAGAATGGATAAAGAAATATATAAGGTATGGAAAATAATATAAGTAATAAAAAAAATGTTTATTATGAAAAAACATAGTGAACGCGCAGCAAAGACAAAAATTGATAACAGGCAAATTCAGCCAATATTCATACAATAATTAATATATACAATGACGTAGTACCGCTCACAAAAAATGAAAGAGAATTGCAAAACGTTATAAATATATGGAAAGAAAATTGGAGTAAATAGATTAAAAATAAACACAAACAAAGTAAAGTAATGAAAGTAAGCAATACAAGAACTCGAATGGAAAAAACTGACAACGAGGTCTTAGATGAAGTACACAGTTGCATGTATAATAAGCAATGAAACAAAATTGAAAACATATAAAACGGTGTACCTTCCAACTAGTGTACGGTACAAAAACTTAGACAATGATAAACAAGAACTAATCTCCAACAATAGAAACAGAAATAAAATATAATTAATAAGAGACAAAAAAATCAAATGCAAAATATAACAATAAAGAAGAGATTAAAATAGTGACCAGTAGTAACGAAGAAAGACAGCAATTAAAATGAATAGGCTACATATGGATAACAGAAGGGGATCAACTTTCCAAGCTACTGACGAAATTGGAGTTGAAAGATCTAGTGGAAAGGAAAAGAAAAATAATGGTAGGAGTGACAATAATAAAAAGATATAGAAAAGATCAGAGAAAATCGGTAAAACACTCGACATCCTAGAAGAGTAAAGTATTGGAAGTAAGTACCAAATCCAAAAGCAACATTTGAGCAAAATTCTAAATCTGTTGTTAGTACATAAGTTTATAATGTAAAAACAATTGAGTTGGTAAATTCAATATTTTAGAATACTAAAATTAATTTAGGACACGAAACTTCAAATCAAAGGACGAAAGAAAATTATCAGATGTGTAATACACCATCACAGAAAAAATTCTAAATAAAAGTGGAGTTAATACCTCTCCCCCTGTACAATTTGTGGTAATATTTCTTCAAAGAATTTGAAAGCAATTTTGAGGTAAGGAAACATTACCGTGAAGGAGAAAAGACAACCTTCCATCAGTAAGATTATAAGCGAAAAGCAATTGATAGCAATAGTTAGATAATAAAATTACGTAATATAAAGTGAGAGAATTAACCTACCAGCTAAATTAATTAAAAGGTTTGATTAATTTTGGTAATTAAGTACTCTTTAAATAATTTGAGCTTCAGATAGACGTTTACGGGGATACTGCCGGCAAGTTGCATGTCGTTCATTATAAAACAAACTCATCGTCTCTTTAGACATGCTGTTTAATAAAGCGAGTTGCATAAATTTACCATAAAAAGCATTAAAACAGTAGTTTATCTACATAAATAAAAAGAAAAAAAATTTAAAAAGCTCTAAGAAAGCCTGTTATTTTTAGCAACAAGGCCGTAAAAATTCTTTTATATATATATATATATATATATATATATATATATATATATATATATATATATATAAACAACTTATTTCACGGGATTTTCTCTCGGATTATCTCAGATGCGGTTCATCCCGTGAACTAAGTTGTTTAAACATAATTAACCGCGGAAACCTATCCGAATACATAATATCCAATACAACAGTATTAAACTAAGCAAAACAAAATGACAAGAGTTGGATAACAAGTAGAACTAGAATTTATGGAAGTGTTGTTTATATATAATACGTAGTTCTACCAAACAAAACAATAACCATTAATGCAAAAACCCCACACAACTGAAATATTCTTTATTAAAACATCAATAAAAAAACTTTTCTCTTATAAAGTTGTGCAAAACAAATTTAAATATACAATTGTTTGACTAGTTTACATAAAAGGGTGTCATATAAACATTTTGAAATTTTTATTTGTAATTTTATTTGGGATTGGCGGAAGTTGTGCTGCAGTCACTACCTTCTATTGAAACGACCAATCAAAATGTTAACAAAATAATGTTTGCGGCAACTGATCCTCGTAGAATATCGAGTTCTTACTTATGACCTTTCGTGCTACATCTCGGGCAACTGCATTGACCTGCAGGCTAAACTAAGTGAAGGTAGTCAGAAGTGCAAAAACCTCACAATGTCTGATCCAGAACGGACAGCTAACATCAGTGCCTGACCTGGAGTAGGCGGCTGATTTTACAAATCTTCCAAGTGATGGAGTTTTTGGCGTTAGGAACACCGTAACACAAGTAAAAAATGCAAAAGGAGAAGGAAGGTACAAAAGAATGAAAAATGATACAAATATAAAGTATTTCTTAGTAAGAACCCATACTTCAAAAGGGGGAAGGCTCATCGGATGCGAACAGAAGCAGTTCTGTGCAGCTCTTACTGAAACTAGTTTTAAATCTTAGATAAGATCAGAAACAAGAACAAAAGTGAAATAGATAAGTTGGAAAAGAAACAAAAGTATAAGGACATGGAAGGTGCAATTTGTAGCGACCAAAAGGGAAAAAGTAATAATGAAAATAGAAAAAAAGACACCGAGAAGAAAAAAGATCAAATAGCCTAAAGTAAAAGAGCAAAAATTGGGGTGTCCGGATTGATCAAAAACAAATGGACTAATTCGTTACAAATATGGAATGAAGTAAATGAAAAAATAATAAAATAGACAAAATACAATAATTACAAGAGTACAAGCAGTAAATAATGACGTACGGATAATGATAACATTTTTTTTAGTATTCTAGACAAACAGATGCAAATTGAACCAGAGTAACCTCATAGCAATATGAAACTGAATAACAGGGTGGAAATGAAAGAAAACGTTAAGACATAAAGTAAACGAAAATGGAATAAGGCTAATTACTCTATGCTAAGATAAGAACTCCTTTCAACATAAAAACGCAAATATACTTGGGGACATCTCACACGAAGGCTCAAATGTATTATTTTGTATTACTGAAATGAGACTGGAAACTCACAATAATAAATATAGTAGCATATCGTTAACCAGATTACTGTTTGCATTACCATATGGTTATAGAAACTTTTTTCAATGGAACGGCGACAACCAGACAAAGGAAAAGAAAATTGAATACAACAGCTAGAAAAAATAAACGGCCAAATATATAAAAATTGAAGTGTTAAGACAAAATAATATCAAAAAATTATACCATTATACCAAATGAGAGGAAAATATAGAGACATTCAAATGAAACATGTGAGCATATAAAAACTAGCATTCACAAGGAAGCATATGAAGATTTGGGAATAACAAAAAGCAAAATAACAGAAAAGAAATATTCAACGAGGAATTAGACAAGATCAAAAATAAGAAAGGAAATTATTTTGACAGACAAAGGAAAAGACACTATAATCTAGATAAAAGTATGTAAAATGTAGAAAACAAGTGAAATGATGAGTAAAATAAGAGAAGAATAACACTGGAACAACATATGCAGTGTATTACAATTATATGTATGGGTATACATTAGTAGTACAATGGAATTCAATAAATCCAAAGACGCCTGCAAAGTAATTCCCAGCTCAAGATAAGAAACAAAGAGCACCCCCTAACTAAATTTAATAGCCCCTGTTACGTTTATAACATCTGTTAGAAGAAAACTGAAAATCAAAACGATACGATAGTGCGCCCATGTCCAAAGGATGAACAATAAAACATGACAGAATGCTATTAAGGATTAATTATAGATTGATCATCTAGAGGAAAGGAGAAGGGGTTCATCAATAGTTAAATAAAAAAAGAGTGTTAAGAGGATAATAAAGAAAAGTCTGCAGAAGAAGATATGTAAAATGGGCAATTTTGGAAGTTGACAAGAACTATCCCATAAAGAAAGAAAATTCTGAGGACGGGGGAGATATACAGTTTTGGTACTTGAAAGAATAATCTTTTATTTACAATACATTTCAAAGGGCTTTTAAATGTAAATCTTACTGAATGAATTCCAACTCTGCCACAAAGCAACAAGAACGCAAAAATACATTTGCATTGCTAGGTTATGCTCAGTTATGATGATTTATTGAATATAATGAGGAAATCCATTATGATGCTGAACAGCTTTTCCCTGGGTTTATTATGAGATATCTCTGAAGAATTTGCGGTCAAATTTGACCTCCTTCCGATGTATCTAAAATATAATGCTGCTCCTCCATTCGCTTGGCGTAGTTTCTATTGTCCATATTTTACTAATCAAGTTTATCATCGATCTCATGGAACCTCGCCTTCCATGTTTCAGCAGCTTGCGTTGCATATGTTAATGCCTTTATTTCATTAATAACTTCCTTTCGCATGGGTGGCTTAGTGAATTATTTTTTTGCGAATTCTGCTATTCTTCCATCCTTGTTGGTCGAGTTCTGTTCTTGTTTGAAGTTCAGCAGCTCCTCAAAGTATTTCTGTCTTATTTTGGCATGGATTGGTGTTTGATTTGTATCCGATTTAAAGATGTTCATTTGTTCATGTGCTTCCTGATATTGGTACTCTTGAAGGTCTTTTGCAGTAGAGTTTCTTCTATGCAGCTTGTTTGTTGTGCTTGTGGCTTCTTCATATTTAGTTTTCAAGGCTCTTGCAGGTCTCGTTGTAATTTCTATTTTTCTCTTCTATTGCTAATTCACAATGGTACCTGCTATTTCTAGGATTACTCTCTTGGTGTACTCCCACCTTTCTTACACCGTCGCATCGTCATTTCCTGTCTCCGTTGCTTGTTCTCGGATTAAGTTTTTTCCCACTTCTCTTTAGTTTGTTAACAGTGTCTTATTTTCATTTAGGATTACTATATTATATTTTTTTCTGGACCAAATTCTTGTTACCTTCTTGCTGCTATTACGGATTCTCATTAAGTAGTAGTCGGAATCTATATTGGCTTTCCATTTTGAACTCTTTTAGTATTGGTAGCTGTTGTTTAATTGATCCGATTTTGTATGGATTTTCCACCTGTGTCTATGCTCACGTTCATGTCTCACCTAGGTCGTCTTTCTGTATTTCGGTAATTCCGAGACTTCGTTTGAAGTTTTGTGACTGTTTTTTCTTTATGACATAAAGTGTTTTGACCCCCGGAGGTAGCCTCTTGTTCGACCCTTTTAGTCGCCTCGTACGACAAGCAGGGGATACTGTGGGCCTATTCTTACCCCAACCCACAGGGGTACAAAAACAAAAGCAATGTTTGGAAAATGTCTATTTATATTAATGTAAGGTTTGTAATTACGTCACTTAAATTATGAATTTTAACAATAGGCTTTATTACTTCAATGCGTTTTTAAGCCAAAATTCAATTCTCTTTAAGAACTTGGAATGTTTTCTAGATTTTTTCAATAACTTTCCATTGCAGAAAAGTACATTTAGATACGTTTTATAGTGTTCATGTTATTTGTTTTATTCCAAATTGTGCTTTGTTTTATTTAATTTCGCTCTTTTTTAGCATTTTTTAAATTAACTTTTTGCAGTACTTTTTTATAAGAGCGAAATTTCGCTGATGGCGCTAATATAAAGCTGAAAAATGCTGAAATTTTATTTATGTATCTGTAGGAGATCTAAAAAAGCATTCTGCTACAAAACCTAATAGCTCAGATTTTAACAGAACATCTAGCTTTATGAGAGATGTTTGGAAAGTAAGATCTACCTATCTATGAGTTATCGCACTACTCTAAAAATTAGCTAATGTCTAGCACAACCTTTGTCTCATTTAATGTCATTTAATTAATTCATTAGTTAGAAATCTTATAGCGAATCAAAAATGACATTGAATTCAAATCATATTTACTTAAAATTTAATTTTTTCTCAATGATAGAATACATATCTATACTATTCAGCTTGGAGACCCATGATTGATTAAAACTATAAATTAAAATTATAAATTATAGATTGGCAGCAGTTGAGCTAGAGAAGTGTATTACCCTCGAGAAGGGAGTACTGTAAGGAGGCTGTAACCACAAATTAAGACGATTTGTGCTATTTATCAAAATGAAAAATCAGGAAAAACAAACGAACAAAGCTTTAACTACTACCGTTAAAAGAGAGAAAGCTCAAAAAACAGAGTGTAAAAACATCTTACACATATTTTTACAATATCGTGATCAACCGATTCCAAAGAGACTGCCAATAGTCCCAATAGTCTTGAGAGAGACGTTCGTTTGCTAAAACAGTAATGCATCGCAAATCATGGAAACGATATTACACAATCCATTGTTAATGACAGCCAAATTTTGCCATCGTCGCTTTAGGCGGGACCTAATTAAACTAAGCCTATAAGTTTTCAACGAAATATTTATTCTTTGCAAAAGAACTGGTCTTATGAAGCCGAGAAGATATATTCTCTATATGAATATCTGCTAAGTATTTTAGGTCAAATGACAATGTCAGAATGATAGAAAAAGTTTATGCTTCACTCATTGTTAATCATAAAGTGACTAACCGTTCAATAATGCGGGCAACGCTAAATATATTTTTAACAATAAATTCTACCAAGAGATTCTAAAGGTAGAAATAACTAAAGTCATGTTCTTACTTTGCCACAACTGCATAAATAGGTAAGGTATACAGAAACAACTATGTATCTATTGTTAAGTTTTAAATATTCTTTCTCTTCATCCATACATACCAACCCTGGTACTTTATTCGTTTTGTTGAAGAAATCAGCCATATGTGCGCTTAAAAGAAATTTCAACACTTTCAGGGATACAGTTCTGCTTTACCAGAAGATCAGCATAAATCTGTTTATCTGTAGCTATCAAGGGCTGACTACATCGAGTATGATATCATATAGATTTGTGGTGAGTAAATTTTTCCTGTTACACTTTTGTCCATCGCCTAACGTCACTGATATCCACACTGACGTTTCTACAAGGCAATATATATTTGTCGATGAATGTCAGTAAGCGGACAAATCTTAGGCGTTAGAATCCAATAACAATGCGTTACTTCAACCGAATGTCCATGTCACTTGCTGTTTTAGTTGCCACAAGTTGTAAAAAGGGAAACGTTATTGGTTGTTTTGATTAGTAATTGGTTTAAGAATAATATGATACTTAGTTTATGGACTTATTTGATAAAATGCTACATATTTAAAAACATATGTTAACTATACTTAATTTCGAGAAGTGTTTTCGAGGATGATAATTTGCAGAAGATTGTAATTTGATAAACTACATATAATTCTTAGATGATTCCATGTTTTAAAGAAGTACACTATTGAGTTTAATTAAATATTTTATGTTGCATCATTATTTAAAATAAATGTTAAATTGTATTTCACTTGCATCATTAAAAGTATATTACAAACAAAATGTTTCCTAAAAGAGAATGCTGAACAAGAATAATCATTATTAAAGAGTACTGAGAAAAAATTGAAATGCAAATTTCATTCTCATATTATTTCAAAATACCTTCCATCACACTGTATGTATCTATGCATCCTTCTAAACCAGTTGTTTAACCAACTCGTCTGCATATCTTTTTAAGATTCAGGCATAACCGTCATTCTACGTCATTAAAAAATGGATAACTTTAACTTAGAGTTAGGCTTTAGATCAAAATTTAATATCTTCCTGGCGGCAGTGATACCAATATTATATTTTTTCACTACCACAATTTAAGAGCAACTAATATCCAGGGGTGATCTTACCAACAGTAGTGCAGATTTAAACCTATTTCGATACACTTGAACTTGTTATAAAGTGCAACCATTGTTTGTCCCATATTACAAATCTTTCCTAGTACCCATATATTACAAAAGTTTTTAGTACAATTTTATTAATGATTACATGTACAATTAGAATACTTTTAGTTCATGTTAACACTTAAATATACAAAATACGCCAGGAAAGTGATGATGGTGATTCTAGATAATTTGTTTATTTATAGATGTTTATATGAACTTAATATTCAAAAAATAACATCCCTGGACATAAATTTCACGCGTTGTCTCGTCTAGAAGTTTTGAATTGGAATCTATTTAAGAGGGCTCGTTACAGCAACCTACATATTTTTAATAGACCCAAAATTTAATTTGAACCGGAGAAACAAATAGAAGTCAGGCGGCGCCAGGTTTGGGTCAGGTTCGAGGGAGGTTGGAGCGACGTTGCCACGACTGACTTTGTTAGAAACCCTCTTAGTAACAGCGACGCACGGCTCAGTGTATTGTCAAGCATAATAACCTAGGAGATCTCCAAGAAAACTCTCATGACTCTTTTCTTCAGTTATTTGAGCATATCTGACTGATACAAATTTTTTATAAATAATATTTTTAGAGTCAGAAACGCCAATGAGCATCTCCTTCTTCCTGATTTATTCATTAGAGCTTCCTTTGATGAAACTCAGAGCTGTGATTTTTCGTCACCGGATTATATTCAAAAACTCACGTTTTATGAGCCCTAAAGCAAACGGTTTTTCTTCTTCCATTTCGTAAAAGATCCGCATTATGTTAACACTCGCAGGCTAATGAGCTGAGTCGGAGAATTTACCCGACATCCTTTGCCAATGGTCAAGCTCGAAGATGTCGCTTTCTCATCCTATTTGAACCATGTCGTGATATAATCTAATAATTTCGTTGCAATATTTAGTTATTTAGTTATTTATGAATATTTAATATAAATATCAAATTTAAAGTTAAGGGTGGGACTTTTACACCCCGTGAGAAAGCTCTCGTGTGTTTGCCCTCCCAGTTGCTGCGCACCACCTCCGATATAGAGCAAAGTGGCAAACTGAATTGTTATCTTTTGAGTGAATTGAACGCAAATAATCAGTAATTTTTAATAAGAAAGTAGTAGTCGCTAGGCACCTTAACTGTTCGATTAAGAACTGGCTAGTAATTTAAAAAATGTTTATTATAAAATAAAAATGCTCTAATGGGTCCCACTTATTTTTAATATTATGCTATGACTTATTCTTGCAAGAATAAATATCACAAGTAATTATTTAGTTAATTTGCGTAACAACTTCCATTTCAGCAATATTTATTTCGCTAAAGAGCACGGCATTAAAACATTTCTGCCTCCTGCAAAACAAACAAGTAAATAAAGAGGTTAAAGATGTAATGTTTCAAACAGTTCGCTTAGTCGAAAAAGAACGAATCATGCATTTATTGCAATAGACCTAATACTGTTAGAATACGTAGGTAAGTCAAATTTAAACTGGACTTTTTGTTTCACTGCCACAGTACAACACTGCAACAAGTCAATTAAATGGAGGTTGTTATCCTGTGTATGTGAGATAGTTGGATAAGAATGGTCACTCTTCCACATCGTTTGGTCAAACTTTTTTTTCAGACTTCGTCGACGATTTTGTAAGACGTATTATCTGAAATAAAACATTCACATAGCATAATAATGTTTGCTATGGAAAAAGCGAGATCAAAAATGTTACAATATTAAAAGAAACGCTGCTTAAAAGTGCAAGCTTATTAATGGCAATCGACAACTGACAATTAAAACGTACACTGAAGTGAGTATTAGTTGTGATATTGTTTAGCCAAACATTATAAACATGTTAAAATACCCCGACTATGTACTAAAGATACTGACTGGCGGCTGTGTCAAGACCTAATAAATGAAGAAATTAGATTGGACCAAGAAGTGGTACAACATCTAACGAACATAACTCAGACCGCAGCATGGAAAACCACAACTATACGAAATAAGCCCACTTAGGAAAATAATAACATTTCTCTACATATTGGTGAATTAATCATCTAAAAAAGAAAAGCACGTAGGAAATGGCAAAGGACAAGAAACCCTAACGATAAAACCTATCTCAATAGGGTATCACACCAACTACGTTCAACACTAACACAGACGCACAAACACTACATCACCAATCTATCTCCTAAACATCACTCTTTATTGAAAGCAATGAAAAAATTAAAAAGACCAATAATACCAGACAGGCGACGACAAGGCCAACACATTTGCAGAGCATCTATCAACAGCATCTACCTTAGCTTCAGATAACGGCCACCAAGACGACAAAATCGAAAATTATATCAATACTGCCTGCCAGTTATCGTTACCTATTCCGGCCACTTTACCAGCTGAAGTTCGCCAACAAATTAACAAGACCAATTCGGATAAGGCTGATAGGTATGACCTTATGGTTGGAGAGATGCTAAAACATTTAATAAAAAATTAAAAGAGCATCTAAACGAATTGCAAACTGGCTAAGACAATGGAAAGTTTAAGTCAATGCTAAAAAGTCCGCACAGATTTTCATTGAATACTGAAGTATGATGAGGTCATCGCACTTTTTAGCTGAGACGTATATCTAAAAAGAAATGAACGAAAGAAAAATGTAGATCCAACAAAACCAAAGCAAAGCCGTGTGAAGGAAAAATCATTGAGAATTACTGATAAAAGTGATAGCTGCTTATCACTATAAAAGAGACGCGATGCACCAATTAAAAGTGAGACCCATCTTATGCTAGAGGGTCAACAAGAAGTTCTTGTGCAAACACTTCTCGACAGAAGAGTCGTAACGTTTGATTCTCTTAAAAAATTGGAATCGGTTGGTTCTCGTTGCATTTTCCAACTTTGGATAGCATGGAATAATTAATGGTGGAGTGGGATGATGGGTTAAGACATGTTTTTTCCTGTAATGAGAGATTCAAGAGTACCAAGGCTCGCATGGGCAGGGTTGCTTTTCTTTATCAACCGAAATCGTAAACAAGTGCCTACCCGCTACCCGAAAATGAAATGAAATGAAATGTACCTTAACAAAATTCGAACTAACAGACACTTCCTTCCAAACGCAGCCAATAACGCGAACTCATCGATGGTTTTATGCAGTAAACCTTATTGTTAATATAAAAAAAAAGTTTATTGAAACTTGCAGGTACCACCTCTTTGTCCAATCTCTTAATTCCAATAGTGTAATAAGTGATCTATTTTGCTGAACATAAATTTCTTTGTCATCAAACAAAATTTCTACGTGTTGAAAGACACGCTACTTTAAGAAATAAAATAGTTAAACAATTACATCTTTCTTACTTATCCCAGAACCATTAGTGTAGAAGTATAGATACTTCTTCGTCCTTCTTCTGTCACTTTGTTCTTTAAACTTTTAAATATTTTTTTTATTTCAAGTATTTCTTTTATGTTTTTTGGGCGTCTTTTATTTAACAAATCTCCCTTACAAGTTTATCTTATCTCGTTTTTAATATACATCCGAGCCACGTTAATTACTGTATTTAATTTTGTTTAATACACCTTTTCCTCTTAGTCTTCTTATTCTTTCATTTTCTTTTCTATTCCTTTTTTGATACGCCTTTCACTTTTTTCAAAATTTGTCTTGCTCCCCTTTTAGTTATAAATTTTGAACATTTCTCCTAATCTTATTATCTATTGTCTTAAAATACAAGTTTGTCTAAGTGTAAAGATTTAGTCGCTTGTTGATCTTCAAGTTCCAAATCTGGCTGAGTTTTATGTGCATTTTCTATTCTTTATCAATTTTTAGGACTTTTTGATATTCTTTCTAGGTGAAACATAATAATAATTCTTTTATAATTATTTTAATTTTCATAGTTTCCTTGGTATTTTATTACTTTCTCATGCTAGTTGTATAATTTTGAGCAATAGCTTCGTCTCCTTAACTTCTCAAAATTTTATCAATTCTGATCTTATATCTTCTATGCCCAGGGCTTTGCTTATGTTAATTTTTTTAAACGCCTCTTCTATTACTAGCTATATATTTTCTTCTTCGATTTTCAATAATTGAGTTCAGCGTAGAGAGCACGACAGCCGCGACGCAAAGGCCTCGGCCTGCCAGACAAACGCGCGGCGGGCCCTGGGTTCGACTCCCAGGTCAAAATAACGGCAAACATCGAGTGCTCTCCGGCCATCATACAAACACCTTTGGCGGTCGTAAAGTATATTCTCCTTCTTCTAACGGGTCAGACTAGCCACCTGCCCGGGGTACGCCCAACATGGCTCATAGTACTACACGAAATATGTAGTTAGAAACAGGCTTATAGCCTATATAAGAGTAGAAGAAGAAGAAGAAGAGTTCAGCGTATATTTTTGTGCTATTTCTTTGATTTTATATGTTCTACTTTTTCTGCTGCCTCTGTTCATACACTAAAGTGTTTTTCTTGTCTTTTTCTAAATTTTTTATCTTGTATATAAGGTCTTGCCACTCTCTGTAGCATCTATTTATATTTTTATCCGAATTTACCCCATAATTCTTGTTCCTTTTACTAATTACTTTATCTTTCCCTATGTTTTTATATTTTTCTTATCTTTTAGGGTCACAAATTGATTTCCTTTATTACTTGTTCTTTTGTTTCTTTGTTTCACTGCTCTCTGATTCCTTTTATTTGTTTGATAACTTTGCTTATTTCCTCATTTGCTAGTTTCATTTTATTTCTAAATTCAGTGGACAGTACTTCCATCGCTAACTTCTATATTTACAATTCTTTCTTGGCACTTCTTTTGTATTTTCTTTTTATAGAACTTATAGATTTTTATGTATGTGTAGAGTTGCGTTGGAGAGGTAGTACCTTTTGTTGTGGACGGACGGTCACTCAAGCGACACAGTCAGACAACTCTTCACGAGGCACCCAACTCTCACTTGTTGGTTCCAAGCGCCACAGCCCAGTTAACTGTATTGACCTACAGGCTAAACCAGGTGAGGGTATGTAGTCATGGAGACGATCAAATTGGGCGGCAGCAGTATCAGTAATGACATAAGGCCTAAGATGAATGATATTGGTAAGGCTTGTAGTACAAATATTCACAGGCGACAATCGCATGACTACACTATTCTTACAAGAAAACAATTATAGGATGCTGTAATTGTTAAAAACATGTATTGATAGGTATGGCACTTTAAGAAGAAGAATATATTTTGACATTTATATATTTCATTTCTTCTGCTAGTATAAATTATCAACTTTTATTTTTTTCTTTAACAATTTTGTTATCTATTATGACTAAGTAATATTCGCTTTTTATCTCAAATCCTCTTACTCAGTGTATAAAATTTTATAGTTCTTTTTCTGACGTTTTCTTTGTATTTAAACAAAATTCTGACCAGTTTGTCACTCTTACGTTCAGATCTCTAATTATTGTTAATGTTCTTTCTTGTCTATTTTTCCTATTTATTTTTCTAGTTTATTTTATATTTTATACCTTCTTTACGTGCGTACATTATCAGTAGGATGTAGGTTTCTTAAACTCTTAAAATTCTGCTCGTAAAGTTAGCTATGTAGGTTACTATTGTGTCCTATCTTTTCTCTCTATTCCGTTACATATCAAGGTATAGGTATTTTCTAACTCTACACATGCTGTTAGTTCTCCTTTTGTTTTAATCATTGTTAATGTATCTAATATGCCCTTTTCAAAAATTAATTCATTTTTTTGTTTGTTTCCCTTGTGCTCCATGTTGCAGTTGTTCTTTATTCTTATTTACTGTATTGCTTCTGTAGTGTCTTTCTTGATTATTTTCTCTTAATATTTTCTGTTTCGTTGTGTTCCCCATTAATAAACTAGTTTTTTGACTTGTTGCGTTCTTTTCCTTATCATCTATGTCTTTACTAGTATTTTGCTTTGATTATTTTTCTTTTCAGCTTTTTTTTTATATTTTTCTGATAACGCCTTGTATTTTTATTTCTTCTTTGAACATATAGCTATTTATAAATATTATATTTAGTTCTTCATTTATTCTTATTTTCATAATCTTTATTTTATCTATAGCATTCATCATTTCCATTTTGTAAGTTTCTGGTGTCATGTTTTGATTTTTCTTAATACAATTTTACATTCGAAATTATAATACTACTTCATTGTTTGCCTATACTTTTAAGTCTTGTACAGTAATATTATTTTTTATCTTTTTGTTATACAATTTTTAATTCAATTCTTTCTTTATTTTTTTTATGTTCTTCCTACGCCTTGATCAGTGTTTTCATTTGTTATATTGCCTTATCTTTCCAGTTTATTACGTCCAATAAATACTTTTAACGTGTTTTTCTGTGGCATCTTAAAGCTTTAAAACTTTGTGCTCTTAGTCTGCTAAATTGAGTTGCTGACTTATTCACATGTATTTTCGCTCCGTTCGTTTGTTTATAGTTGTAATCGACCAACGTTCTTGTACATTAAATATTCCCTTACAGTTACCGCTCTGTAATTCGGCCTGTTTGAATTTCCAGTTCACGCTGCGACCTTCGCTCGTACGAAATCCATCTATATTGATATACTCAAAATTCGGCCTTACAACTTGAACATTTGTCACCATAAGTTACGCTTCTGGGAACTGCATTCTCTCATTTTTATGATATCAGTGAACTAATTCTTTTATTTTACTCTAAAAAACACGCAACCTTAGACGATGATGATGACATCTAATAGTTTAATATTACCTTAATAATATATGTATGTAATGGATAAATATCTAGCTAAAATTACTATATTCATCTCAAATACACTTCCTAAGTTTAAGTGCATGCGTAATAATCCAACACTGTGTTAACGAGAGAACAATTTAGAATAATATCACTTGATGTTCGAAATAAACCGCAGCTCGCAATTCGTATAGTTGGAAGCACAAATCTGACAATAACAATTTTAGCCACACAAAATAATGTAGAAATATTTAATCATACAATACCTTTGTACGCTATACTCTACTGCTACAACAAAAATTAAAACAGGGCTGTGATTTTCTTAGCCCCCTACAAAGTGTTTTCAAAAGTTTCTTCTATATTTGTAACAAGTCGATGATTACAAGATTTCACCCAGTAAAAATTTTTATCGTAATATTTAAAGGTGTCTGAACAGTTAAACGATTTATTGACATATAAAAAATAAATTCTGTTTCCAAAACAGCCGACCGATTGAATCATGACCGTGTTCTGCCCATCTTTGCAGCTTCCTCGGTGGTTTAATTGTAAAATTAGAGCACACGGCCCACCATTTTGAGATTAGAAAACCTCTTCCGCACTAAATAGCTTTTTGTGGGACAGCAGATTTATTGTGCAATATTCCAGAAGGCGCCTTGCCTTTATTGCGTTCTGCTAGGAAAGTGACCTTTAGATGTTTCAATCTTTCTTTTAGTCTCGGATCACCATTTGATATACGATTCGTTAACATTTGGCTGCTGCAGCTTTCATCAGGATCCCTAACCAGATGGGTCGTTTGCAGTAATAGCGCAATCATTCCCTGAATGTGCCATTTATAGGCATTTTAGGGAGTTGAGAATCTTGATTGTTAACTTCTTTATTTTGCAAAGTACGAGATTTATATAATTGTCTCTTACTAGTATACTCATAGCATTTAAACAAAAAAATATATATCTTAATTGTACTTTGTCTATGATGTTTACCAGAGGATATGAAATTTGAATATTAAATATAGAGACGAAATTTAGGAGGTAAATCCTGGACGGAAAAGGAAAATAAGTTTATAGAAACATTTATTTAGAAGTGTCCAATGACTACGTAGTATTTAATAATTATAACACTTTACATTTCACAGTGGTTCTGCATCAGAAATTGGCTCAATATGTAGCACGCTTTTAGGTGATCCCACAGATGAAAGTCAAAAGAGCTTAAGTATGGTAATTTATCTATCTGTCGGGGACATTGTTATTTAGAACAATAAAAATAGATAAATTAGATCTTTGAGGTGTTGTGGAAGAACGAAGTCCAATTAGCTTGGCACACACATAGTGCTAAACAGTTGCTTATAAAACTTGATTATTTCAAGAGAATTATCTTTAGCGCACATATGAATGATGTATATAATTACACCCCTACTAAAGTTTAATTTATTTGTTAAGAGGATTGACGACAAAAATTCCATAATGGTAGTAGCCTGTTGTAAAAACTATCAAAAAACCTATCTCTCGGATTCTCTCTAGGATAATAAATTTGGCATACACCACACTAATGAGCCAGTGTATACACTATCGTCACTATATTACACGTTATTTCATCGCGAATGTATAAAAATGATGCGTTCGTCCTCCATGTTTGCTACTACTATCAAACATCCCTGCCGCGAAAGTTTTAATTCATTTGCTATCTGCAAGGATAGGTTTTCTGGTAGTTTTGTGTGGCCTGCAACTTATTTCTATTTGCTATTATGTATTTATAAATTATTTCTGCTTGTTTATAATATGAATAGCCGACATTTTTAAAAGTACTTCATGTCTATAAAATATGCAAATAAAAAGGAACATTGAAACATACAGTAATTGAAGTCAGTATTATTTAAAAAATAACCTTATGAATAGCATATCATCTATAATGGGACAACTCAAGAATTATCTTCTAAATTTTGTCTTTGTAGTCAATATTCATGTTGTATGATACCCATCAAATTTTAAATCGAACATATGACTGAACTAAATAGAATATATCAAGAACTGAATTAATTACGCTCTATATTTAAACATTCAATTCGCTCAAATTCTTCAATTGCTTATTGGGATACCCTAAAAGTGGAATAACCCAAAATAATGTACATAAATGTTATTGCTAATTCAAGTAAGAAGGAGAACAACAAGGAAGTGTCGTAGACCCTGCAGTATACATATACGACATCCCTCAATTAAAAAACAATACCATAGCCACTTTTGGTGAGGAACAAGCAATAAGGAAGTTATAGAAAAACTACAAATATATGTGAACCAAATCAGCGATTCTACAAAAACTGAACGGGGCTAAAATAAGTTTAAGTTAAATTTGGTAATAAAGTTATCTAACACATATCATTTAGCATACATCACAATCAAATACTCTTCTCAAACACAGCAAAACACTTCGATATGACATTTGAAGTAAAGTCGCGCCGGAAAGCACACATAAAGAAGAGAAGAAGAAAAGAAAAAAGTTGTGGTATTAAATATAAGAAAATGCATAACTAGGTATTTTTAAATTAAGGAAAACTTTTTTTTATTGAAATACCAATTTATTTAAAATCTGCACAAGTTGCATTTAGTAAATTCTGTGATAGATTATTTAGACATGTAGAAGCATCCCCAGTAGGATGCTTCTGTAACAATAGTCATCTAGATGAGTTTTGAGTTTTGGGAATAAAAGTAAACTTATAAACTAGATCTTAAAACTAAAATAAAACTAACGCAAAACTTAATATTGATTAAGTAGGGAATCTAGTGGGAAAGTCATTTGGTATATATTTTTGGAGTCTTCGATTGCGATTTTGGGGAACTATAAGATCCATCACTAATGTGTTGGGGTGTGGACTAATTAAGGAAAACTAGATAGAAAAATGTAAAATGCCTAAAGTCCAAATGTTACTGCCCAAATTGGAGAAAATATGAAAATGCGTTTTAATTATGTGCAGTTAGTTAAGTAAGAGCGTGTTCGGTATAATTATCAGTTGGTAAAAAGTATCGCCCTAATTATTTCGTGAAACGATAGAGAAAACATTTGTCCTTGATGATTTGTCACAAAAAAATCAGTTGACATTAGATTCTTGATATAGAAATGCATAAAGCACAGTAAGTGCCGCGTACGTGTCACGGTACGGACTGTGTTTGCCTGCACCCACTCGAAAGGTCCAAAAATATCTTATGCAACGACTGCTAAGTGCATGAACAAGTCGAAAACATTCCTGAGCAAATAGGTGCAGCGATATAAGAAGACAAAAGTGGTCGATGACTTAACGGAACGTAGCTCGATAGCCAAAGTGTCCCTTAAAGTCGAAAAACAGATCTTGTGAACTTGTGAACTCGTTTTCGCGGGAACCGGGCGACATTGTGTCAAGGAGCAGCAAAATTGAAACAGAAAGGTGTAGATTCGTACGTAACTATCCGAACCCATCTCCGTGCACATGATATCAAATGCCATACTTCAGCGAAGAAACCTTTGTTAAGTGAAAATCATGTGACGAAGTGACTCGCTTGGGATCTCGACCAAAGTTGGAGCTTCGGTTTGGCGATATGCTATCATCGTTCCACGAGCCTGGTCAACCTCACTAACAGGTTAGTACAGTGGACCGTTAAACACCCAGTAAAAGTGCATCTTTAGGGCTGCTTCTTAAAACTGGGTTTTGGAACGTTGCATCCGTTTAAGTTCAACCTAAATTCCCTGAAAGTTCTTGAAATAAAAAATATTTGTTACCGACTCCCGAACGTTGATTAATCAATAAAAAAGAGGACTCAATCCTGCATGACGACAACTATCCCAAACCACAGCAACAAGCTTTGTATCGCTTGGAAAGAGAAGTCTGCCATCATAGCACTTGATCGGTCGTCGCAGTCGCTCGATGCAAATCCGATTGAGAATGTATAGGCATACATCAAGTACAATTCGTCACATTTGGAGGTCCTTGCCGGATGAATACACCATCAATTTGTTTGAAAGCATGCCTCGTAGATTCCAGGAAATTATCGACGCCGGTGGTAACTGGGCACATTATTGATACAATAGCATCTTTGTTCTGATGGAGTACAACGTACCCATGTGTTTGAAAATGTTTTTAAATAATTTTAATCCACATTAACTCGAACACGCTCTTACTTAACCGACTCTACCTTGTAGGTGTCTTTAGTTGTCTATAGTTCTGTCTAAATCCTGAATCACTCTCATCACGCCCAAATGTATATATATACCGTATTGTAATATAATAAAAATAAAAACCAGTGTGATCCTTTCGTCACTGATTTCAATATAAGTTTCAATTCATAAAACCCATTTACGTGCTTGTGAAGCTTATGCAAGTTAAGTGATACAGTACAATCTTATACGGTAGGTATATATAAGTGTTGATGGGAAAGATCTGTTCTGTCCCGGAAATTTTCTTGAGTAACTTCTGAAAACTACTATTTTTGTAAAAACTTTTGATTTTATGTACTCTTAGATGACCGTTGATTTACTGCACTAGTTGCTTTTATCTATTATTATCTATAGATTCATATGAGAGTTTCAGTGTTTCGTTACCTAGAAGTGTCTAAAACTGTGCTGCGCACTCTTCGCGAAATGCAATATCTTCATTAAAATTAAAAATTAGAAATTAGTGCCATTTCTAAAAAATAGCAAAGCATGTTAATTAGCAAGCATTTCACTGGTTATAAAAAATATCGTACTTGCCATCTGCAACAGTTGTTTCATGTTTATGACAAGAATTTTCCACGTAAACAAACTACCAAAAATAGAAACAAAAATAATTGTGTGAAATGAAAAACTCTTAATCCATTACTTATCCCAATTACATTAAAAATGTAATTCTGATTTTAATTAAATGCACATTATCGAATGACCGAGTACGAGTTATTATGTAAATATAGATTTTAAAAGACTGATGTCGGTAACATAAAAAGGATATCACATAATAACGAACGCAAGCTTCGATTTTGTGCTCAATTACCCCGCTCAATCCAAGTTGTGTGCTAACAAAATAGCCACGTTGAACACCATTAAACATATTCCGCAGCCCCAACATTATCTCGACGTGTCATATTTAATGAAAAACCCAGCCAACATGAAAAATTTTTAATTTTGATACAAAGTTCGCCGTTCCCTTCTTATTTTTAATACGCTAACGACATCGTGCCTGTGTGCCACGGCAAAGTTTTTTTATCAAAACGAAAGTTGTCGGCTGGAAGCCTGTTTGGCTTTGTAGCTTGTTTGTAAGGGCAGCAGCAAAAAATAGTAGTCGAGGTGGCACCTCCTTGGGTTCAATTAAATTGACATTAGATCGCCTTTGCTTTTGACGTGCTATCAGGAGTCTGAAGGCCACCGGAAGATTTTATTTAATAACTGAAACGCAGGGGATAACAAAGCTGCTTTGTAAGTGAAGTGGAATTGTAGCTGATAGATCAAACGTTTTGATACGTTTTTGCAATATTTATACAGAACAATGAATGCGAAAATTAAATTTTTTTCAATAAAAATATTTACTGCCTCACAGTCTTTAAAAATGTTTGAACACTAAAGGACATTTCGAAAAATGCTATTTCAGTCTAACTAAAGTTTCTTTGTATGTACCATATATAAAAAAATTGAAATTCAAAATTAAACGTAATCTTGGTACATTTAGTCAAATTGAGCTAAATTAAGTATTTCGCATCAGAAAATCTAGAAATTATTTCCAGTTTATCACTAGAAGGTTTTTATGTATAGAAAAAAAATAAATTTTTATATATTCCGCCATACCTTGTTTACTTTTTATAGTACTGAAACGTGGTGTTTACTGTTTTAAGTGCATAACAGTTAAATTGTCGTGTGTTGGCTGACTGCCGACCCTTTATCTGCACCAGATAAAACTAACTAAATACAAAATTAAATTTTAAATATCACAGGCAGGTGATTGCTATTGTGATACCAATACAATTCACTATACAATTAAATACATATTGGTGTTATTCTAGGCAAATACATCGTTAAACTTATTTTAGAAATTCAAATGTCTTTACAAACGGCTGTACAAACACCACCAAAATAATTTAAGACAGCAAGAACACTCTACATTTTAAGAAAGAGAAAGCAGGAAGAATTACGCCTATTAGTAGTTAAGAGAAAAATTGTTGAAAAAAACAACTTAAAAATATATGCTACAATTTATGACCTTTTAGGTTGTCCACGCTATAATAAAACAGCAACGGTGGTGAAATAATTAATCAAAAGGTTAAAAAATACGAGTTTTAACTGACATTTTACAAGAATAAGTGCATCAAATGACTGTGGAGAACTACTAAAAACATAAAATGTCAAAAACAACCAATTTTCCGACTAACAATCTCTTACAAAGATCTATAAAAATTTTTTTAACAGGTTACTATAGATGCAAAATTAGAGATACAAAAGTGTCTGACGGTAACTTATCAACTCGCTCCGCAAATAGAACTATAATAAAATTAAAAACAAAATCAGATTTAATCTAAATTTTGAAAAGCTTAACTAAGATCTGATTACAGAAAAATTAGTTGAGGAACTGCTTTGTAAAAGCTTCGCAGTGTTAACTATGATGCTGAAACTGCTAAAATTTCAATGTTTTTCAGAAAAGTATAAGAACACTCAGGTTATTAAAATTCTCAAACTGGGGAAATCTCTATATAGCGATAATTCCCACAGACCAATTAATTTCCTACCTTTGTCAGACAAACTGCTAGAAAATCTATTAAACCTTTAATACTAATAATAAGAGATTGTTCTATCGTCCCAGGCCCCCATTTTGGTTTTAAACAAAACAATTGTTCCATTCAAAAGATCCATAGAGTTGTAGATACTATAAATTAAGATTTTAAAGAACTGTACACCTGTCTTTTCTAATGATAGTTAACATTTTACAAGTGATCACACAGAGACCCGTTTGACAAGTTAAATAAATTACTCATCGTCAGAAAAACACTTGCAAATAAAATTTGGTCAACATTTAATCGTCCATCATATCAAATGAGTTTTAGCTCAGGATAACATTCTCTGTCTGGTGTTATATCTGATATGTCTACATTTCTTTAGAGCAACTTTTGCTGACGACAAAATTATTATGCTAAGGCGTATCAATAACAAAAAAAAGTCTATAGCAGTGTTTAGATAAAATTATGCAGTTCACAAAAATTGATGGAACTTAAGGGTGCTACGCCACTATTTATTAATAATGTACCGCTAGTCCAAAAACAACGGAACATAGTAACTTTATATATTTACGTAATATATATATTTATGTAATTATGATAAAATTAAAGCATGAAATATTGAAATTAAGTGCGAAATATTACATCATCAAGATGTTTGCCATCACGGCGTTGGCAATCCTCCAGGCGAGACCTCAAATGCGCGCAAACACGTTGACACATGTCTTGTCCAATTGCTGCGATTTATTTTTGTATACGGGCCTTAAGTTGACGCAGATTAGACGGAGAATTTATATAAACTCGATGTTTCAGGAAAAAATTAGGTGGGGCCAGGTCAGGACTCCGTGGTGGCTAATTATTGTCACCTCTACGCGGTTTGGGAAAATTCTCTAATTGTCCCTAATGCCGCGCGTGCTGTGTGACTTGTGGCTCCATCTTGCTGGAACCATGTTGTAGGGCCATACTTGAAGAGCCGGACTAAAGAAATTATAAATCATGGAGGTGTATCTTTTAGCATTGATAGTAAGTACGCGCCCATAATTATCTTCAAAAAAATACGGACCAATAATGCCTTTTGAAGAAATGGCAGCCTAAAGGGTGATTTTGGGGCTCTGGAGATGTTCCTAATATTTTCCCAGGGATTGTTTTTTGATCAATCCCGCATATTTTGACTGTTAATGTGCCCATCTAAGTAAAAATGGGCTTCATCACTAAACAAAATGTCATCAAAGTTTTTAAACTGCAAAAGTATCTCGTGTGCAAAAGCGAAGCGTAACGGGTAGTACATTGCTTTCAGAGCTTACACTAACTGGATCTTGTAGGCATAAAAATGTAAGTTTTTTTTGCAAAATTCTCTGAATCGGTTCAAATTCAAAGCCATAGCGCGTTTACGGATCAACTTTCGGAGATGTTGCCAAACGCTAGCGCCCACGCGATCGATGTTTGCTGGCGTTCTCACTGTTCGCCGGCAGCCAACAGGTTTGGAATTCACGGTAGAACCACTACGCTCGAACTATTAAACTCAAAACTTTATTAAATTGGCACTTGGAGCTTGCTGTATGTCAAGAAGCCCACATCGAACTCGAAAATGCCTACAGTTACGTAACTGTTGCTCCATTGCAATTGACAAATTCCATGCTCCCTACTACTCAGCACATAACCGCCCGCCCTCTTCTACCATTATATCTTGGGCTATTTCAAAAACAAATATGCATTCCATTCTGAGTACCCCGTTACTTAAGATAATAGTAGTACTTCACATATTGTTCAAGTTAACATTAATACTGGACACATGGACTCTTCGAATAGTCCAAGACATAACAAATAAGAACAGCAGGGTTGGAAAACGTTAAAGAACTAAATGACTATATATAAATAATAATACTTTAGTATAATTAATGCACATATAGAACAGATTTGCCATACCGCCTTGACTATCAAAAAATACCAGTAAAGCTTAACAAAACGTCAATAACCAATATCAAATAAAGTACATAAACCACTACTTATTTCCATATAAAAAGATTAACTATGATCAAATATTAAACTCAATTTTGACAGTAATAAGAAAAGATGAATTCTACACAAAAGCAATAACAAACAATACAATAAAATGCAAGATCATATGCACTTATAGAAAATCATCAGCTAGCCTTAGAGAAGATAAAGTTGTATGCCATACTCCTCAACTGAAAGAACGTAAAATTAAAGATAACTGCGGTAGGGTATATTTCATAAAGTATTTTATAAGTATATAATATATAATTCTGAATACGTTAATAATAAAACATCAGTCGAAGCACTCATATGAAGACCATACTCTAATGTACTTGTACACGTCATCAAGACTATATCACACTACATTTTATTGCACACAACTGTACGCAAATGTACAGTTAAGTATATATTATACACAACACAATTGACCTTAACTGCATGTACAGTTTAGCATACAGAAGTTTACAAGAACTAAAACATAATCCAGACATAATTAGGTGGGTGAATCAAATGTAAATTGAAATTCTTTTATTTTTAATTTATTGAAACATAAAAATACATTTTCAGCGGATATGCAATTTTGCAACCCCCCTATCTTAAACTAAGGGGGTTGTATTACAACTGTCAATAACGCATGATGTTCTAATGTACTTTAGAACAATTTGTTAGAGAACTCGAACACTCTGTTGCAGTTTATTCTAATTTCAAAAACAATTTTAGCAACAGTTAATTGAAAGTTATTCTCGAGAAAGCGGCGATCAATGCTAATGTTTTCTTTTCGTCCTTACAAAAATTGTTTAATTGTTCAATACACACATTTGAGTATTCACAAGAGCGTTGTCTCTAATCTGCGTCTTTAGTCTTCTCAAAATTTTTGATTATTTTGCAACCCGGTTATTAGAAACTTAATAATAATCCGTTGCGCAACGAACAAGCTCTGAAGAGCTAATAGCAAATGAAGAAGAAAAATTCCGAGGTATCCTAAGAAAGAAATTATTTTCAGACATTGTTACCTCCATACTGAGAAGCCCCGGGTTAATAGAAATTCCGATTTATATTTGATTCGTCCACGTAATGTTTATTAGACGTACACAACCTTCACCAAAAACCCAAAATAACTTTCTGCCTGATCTAACAACAACAAACTGACCAACTGATACATAAATAACTTTTGATAGACATAACAACAAACAAGCATTACGGAGCAACATTAAAACTGTCTGGCGGAGGTTAAAAACATGTTTGCACAAATAATAAATCAAAGCAACATGATTTGAAGCATGCTAATAAGTGAGCTTAGAATAGTCATAAGCACGCAATGTATTGCAAACGGGTTAACGAATCACATATCAAAAATAGCAGTTCTGCATTTATAAAAAAATAGAAAATAAAAAAATAGCAAAATAGAAAAATTACAGAATTGAATTAAAATAAGTTTACAGGTCACTTTATATTACTGCTTACAAATATCTTGTCATGCGAATAAAAACCAAAGCACAATAACACAAATCACCATTGCAGTAATGTACAGTTCTTTTCAAGACGTGCCATCGGCACTGAGAAATACATAGAATTTCTGCAACATTTAAGACAAGGATTTGTTTGTGTTAATTGGAACACAAAGCACAACTCACAACCTCAAAAAATCAAAAAATCTTCTAAAAATTATGTGACTCTCCCGTGCGTTTTCACTTTTATACTCGTACGAATGTGGTAGGATTGATGTTAAGGAGGCCGTTGTTGACGTCACCGGATAGTAGATAACGTGATCGGGCTAGCTGCTGACGTCAATCGGGTCGTCGCAGGTAATATTCTAGCATTCTTTGACGTCACTTGCTCTTTCACCGTATCGCGGTTTGTTTTTTATCCCTTGAGAGCGATACACCAAGATTTAGGTAGATTGAATCCGTCGTTCCTGTTAAAATTGCTTTTAATTATTTACAGTCACTTAATTTTTAGATTTTCTTCTGAAGATGTCCGCCGCAGTTGTGGACGAAACGTCAAGAGTTTCTGAACTCCGACCACGGCTTTATAACTCAAGAGCCAACCACACGATACACCATAACACCGACCGTAAAAGCCTTCGCATCTATTTGAAATAAACATTTTCCTCAAATGATTAAATAGGTAAGAAAACGATTCAAAGCCGCTCAGAATTTAGGAGAATGCGATGATTATAAAAAGATTCTAACTGAATATAAAGCTCTAAGAAAATAAGAGAGATACGTGGAAACCATTTGAGATAACTAATAACTAATAACTATACTGAAAACGGAGACAGGAGAATATGTTAATACTAGAAAGGAAACAATGAGAGAATTACTCACTTTTCGGGGTTGCAGGTTGCTGATATATCACTAAAATTTAGAACTGGCTAGATGCAGACAAAATAAAATGGCCAAATAAGTAACTTCAATCTTATGCATCGCTGGGATCTGACGGGAAGTAACTTTCTGTATCACAGGAAGTGTGATATACTTAGGGCAAGTTTTACTCTAGGGTATATACCGAGATGTTGAAGACTAATTAGAGTTACTTTTATATGAAAACCTGAAAAATAGAGTAGAATGGGGTTAAGCTCTAAGACCAATTAGTTTGGTACTTTTTGTATTAAAATACTATAATAACTGTTTGACACATATATCAGGGATAGTGTATTAGTCACATCAAGATCATTATGCATAGAAAGCAGGAGTATATACACTATTGCACCTACTTTTAGTCACCTTTTTAGATGTTGAGGGAACGTATGATAATACACCCTTAGATTCAATCACTAAAGCGTTAAGGAGTAAAGATAGCTTAGGTTGCAAGAGTTTTTGTCTCTTCTACTGTAAAATCTTGCAATAAACAAACTGCTAAAGGCATTCGAAAGAAATTGATACAGAACACTAGGTTACGCAGATGACTTGATTATACTATCCTAGGGAAAATTTAACGATACAATTATGGTGCGCATACAAAGAGCCCTAAGCGTAGTTGCAAGCTGGGCAGAGGTAAATGGACTAAATGGTTCCCTCCAAATCTACCATAGCAACATTTACAAAAAGGAAAAACTTAGAGTGACTGACAAATTTTAGGCTCCGAGATGTTTTACAAGTTATGGAATGAGGCAAAATGTTTTAGATTAATTTTAGGCTCAAAATTCACCTGGAGGAAACATCTATGAAAAGTCAAAAAGAATGCGAAATTTTAGTCAAACGAGGACATAAAAAAACATGAGGTCTAAAACCAAATAGAATGTATTGGATATACACCACGGTGGTCAAACCGAAGATATTATATGCAGCTTTGGTATAGTGGACAAAGATGACGCTACTAACATAAGTAAGATATATAGACTTGTTTGTTTGGGAATAACAGGTGCAATAAAGCGGAAATAATTGTTATACTGCAGTGCGTCAAGTAAAATAAGTTGAGGGCTTATCAAAATAGTTGAATCAATATATTCACGGGTGCTCGGACAACCTCAAAGGCGTTAACAAACCGAAGGCCTGCTGTGGTAATGCTGCTAAGAATCCAGGGCTCTGGCGAACCACAACAAATTAGCTTTGTTGTAGATTCCAGGACACTATGGAATAATATGAAACGACAAAACTAATGAACTAGCACAAAAAGTATCATTAACTTCAAATATAGGCCTAGAACCGGCTCTGGGAGTAATTAAAAATACGATACAAAGCCAAATAAGGCAATGGGCCAGGAAAAAACAAAAAATATTAGGAAAATTTACATGTACGAAACAAAACCACGGAAAAACTTCGTAAAAGGACCAACTCGTAAAAAAACTGTCGAACTGCTAGTACAAAGCAGGAATCAGCTGAAATTATTAAAACCTTCTCACAGGATATTGCTTTATTAGACGACATCTTAAAGCAAAATAGAGCTATACAATAACGAACAGCCAACCACATCTTGATCGAGTATGGGGCCTTAGATCTTAAGATTCAAGCTATTTATTAAAAACCAATAATGGATCCAGAAGAGTACAGCAATTAGCCAGTAGGGGACTTGTACAAATTGTTACAAGAAAAGTGCTGTAAATAAAATGAGAGAAGCACAATATCTCCGTGAGGCTGCAGTACTACTGGAAACAGTTGTCAAATAGGTCCCAACAAAAATATGGAAGGCTAGGATATTCAAAAAGCAACATAGAACAAGGAATAATTACCCAAAAGAAATTACAGATTTAATAAGAGAGAAAAATAATATTTAATTTAATGGCTTCAAAGTCGGAGAAAATTGATGCAGCAGAATTTTAGTTAGTCGAATTAGTACAAGATGACTGTTTTACTGAAAATGCAAAAAGTTGTCCGTGATTATGGTGGATGGGTTCGTGTCAAAACCAAGTTGACAAATCGTAAAAATCCCCAACCCTCCTTCCTAACACTCATCCTTGGGTTGATATAATGATCCGTGAGTAACACAATTTCAATTGTCATGGTGGTGCTCATTATTTACTTTTAAAAATCGGCAAGAAATTTTGGATCATCCGTGGTCGTAGAGGCATTAGGCAAATGATCGATTCATGTGTGACATGCAAACAATTTACTGCGAAGAATTCGGGTGTTTCTGTAGCTGCACTTCTTGAGAACCGAATGAAAGATGCTCAAGTACATGATGTGACAGGAGTTGACTTAGCTGGACTATTGACTCTGCGAGATGGTAGTAAATGTTATATAGTACTATTTACCTGTGCAGTGTATTGTTGTATACACGAGGAATTCGTTACCAATTTATTCAACGAAGATTTTTTATTGGTATTCTCTCGATTTTGTTTTTGAATGAGACGTCAAACTACTGTCTATTCAGACAATTGAACTAATTTTGTTGAAGCGCATAATTTGTTCAGAAGTATCAACTGGAGGGAAGTACAACAGAAGACTCAGCTTTAAAGAAATAAATGGAGATTCAACCCTTCTTCTGCACCGTGATGTGATGGCTGATGGGAACGATTTATGGAAAATGTTGTAAATCATCATCCATTAACTTATGTAACTGAGAACCAGGATGATTTTATCCCACTCACGCTAGCAGTATTGATATACAATTAACCGATAAATTGCTGTTCCAAATCTTCAATGGTCGAGGTCAATTTTAGAAACCAAAGAAGGAATCTTTAACAACTTCTGGTAAAAGTCAAAAGAAGATTCAGAAAAGAGTATTTGTCTCAGTTGGTCAAACGAGGAAAAGACCAGAAGTGCTATGAATTTAAGGTTAGAGATGTCATCTTGGTGGAAGTTAACAAAAGCAAGAGAAACTTGTGGCCCATGGTGAAGATTTTGTAGTTTAGACCTTTATAACTTTTATTCTCTTTAAAAGTTTATTACAAATATGATTTTACACCAATACCTGATTCTGATAAAGTACAAGTTCAAGTAGTTATTGCTTTGGAATTGGCAGAAATTCAAGCAAAATCAGTTGTCCTTCTTGTTTCAAGAATAAATAAGTTGGTGATGTACTTTTATGGTTTGTTTTCAATTTATGGTTACAACTAATTCATTGTTTGTTTGTTTTAAGAATTCTTTTAAGTTTTAGTTAGTATTTACAATTTCAGTAATGTGAAAGTATAAAGCTAACCTGTCTATTGTTTTCTGTTTTTTGATCTCCGACAAAAGAAAGGTGGCAGTAAATGTTAGACATAGATAAAATTAGTTATTTCAAGTTATGAATTGTTTGGTTTTTTACTCCCTCTAGTAAGGTTTAACGTTATATATTAAGCAAACAAAACTAGTAACATTATTTGTGGACAAGTTGACAGGAGTTTGTTTAAATAATTTTTGTTAATCAATTAGATTAGCTATTCAGAGAAAGTAATTGATCTCCAGTTAGTGAAATGGTCAGGCAGTAAGACATTCACGTTCAAGGCTCGCATCTTTTGGAGGAAGACCTTTGCCGGGTAGGGAAGGATGCTTTCCTCAACACTCATATTTAATAGATCGAACCTTCAATATTAAGCAAGAAAGTGAGTTCTCTGCACTTAAAATAATAAAAGCAGGTGTTTCCCAGGAAAGTGTTCTTGGACCAGATTCTTGGACCAGCACTATATCTTTTGTATATAAGTGATATCCCAGAACAAGAAAATATTAAATAAGCCACATAGGCGGATGACACCGCAGTACCAGCTATAGGAGATAATATAAAAGAAATAACGGCCAATCTCCACCGCCAGAGTGATCCAATGGTTGAGGCGCGGGCTGCGATGCGAACGGACCCGGGTTCAATTCCCGGTACCCCCTGAAGCCTGGCGGGTGGCCTACTCAGCCATTATAAATAATTGAGTACCTGCGTTCACTCGAACAAGGGATAATAATGGCGGTCGTCTAAGGCGCGGTGCTTGCCACATCGCCCCGCACCAGAGATGGTGCGCGACGACTGGGCACATTGAGCGAACATATGAGAGCCTTAACCTCTCAGTTTGCAGGCCGTGCTCCCACGCGGGGCGTTAGAGCCGTACCATTATTATAACGGCCAATCTCCAAAGCACAATTAATGAAAGAAATGCGTGGATAAACAAATGGCGGATAAGGACTAATGATGAAAGATTATATTAATTTTTACGAATAGAAAAATAAACAATCCTCCAGTGAATTTGAACAATAACACAATTCCACGCCAAAATATTTAGACCTAAATCTAAAACTGCAGTGGGAGAAACTGAAGTGGAAAGACCATGTTAAAAAGAAAGCAGCCGAATTAAAGTACTGGTTTACAACCACCAGTATGGATCTATGCCATCCAGCTGTGCGACTGTACAAAAAAGAGCAATTATTTCAGCATCCAGAAATTGAATTTTACGACATGTAGTAAATGCCACTTGGTGTGAGCGAGATAAAAATCTGCATTGGAAATTCCAAGTGGAGATGGTCGAGGACGTGAATAGGAAGCTTGTCAGAAGCTACAAGGAGAATTGGCTTAATAGACATCCAAACCAAGAAATTCTACAACTTCTAGTCAATCAGGATCTTGTCCGCAGTTTTGAAATAACAAAACCTTTTGAGTAAATGTAGCGTGAAGTGTATTACAATAATAAAAAGCAGAGTATTGTGCAAACACAGCAGTGTCAAGCATGTGTCATATGTTTCAGGAGCCAGGATGGATCGACGGAAACATCCGGGCTAATAAACGTTTTATAAATTTAAAACACAAATAAAATATTAGTTAATCTCAAAGATTCCGTGCATTGTTAATTGCTAAATAATAAAAAAAAACTAGAAAGCCAAAACGTTTCAAACCCTGAAACTTGTTTATCAGGTCTGATTAGTTTAATCAAAACGTGTGTTGCACCTATCTTTTTTTCAGCATACACATATAATAACACTATTAGTTTATTATTAATTTTATATTTGTTCTAGGCAGGTTATAAATAGTTTAGTTAACTATCAAATTATTTATCTATTGTTCGTTTGTAACAAATTGAGCGAGAAAGAGGGGAGGGGGTGGAGAGAAAGGGAGTGCAAGGAAATAGGCTGTATAATAAATATCTAAACAAAACACTGATACAGTTTATCGTTACTAGTCGCTCTGTAACACCCCATAACAATATTTGTGTGGAAATGGAGTAATAATTAAACGTTTCCAACACCCCACTTTAGTTTTTGCGGAAGTTGGCTGCACCGCTTCCAAGCACCGTTTTAATGGGGCGCGCCGAAAAAAAATAAATAAAAAATAGCAAAAACATCCGACCCGCGCTAATGGATATCCAATAAAGCGATGTCCATTCGAGAGACCTTCGGTTTAATTGAACGACAATTTAACGGCGCTTTCATCTAAAACGCGCCGCTACTCAATATTTTTCTTGCCGTCGATGCGCTACCAGCGGCTAAAAGCTCCGGGTCTGTATCTCCGTATTGTAATATCCCGTTCAGACAGGTTATGCGGAGAGAGGGTACTCAGACGGAACAAAACCCAAAAATATAAATATCCATAACTTGATTAAGGGAATTGAGATGAAACCCTATTAGGGCGCTGAACTGCGCGCACCGCTAAAGCGCTGGGGATATTTAGCCTGCAATTATGCAACTTTCCGTCGGGTGATAACAACACGATCTGGCAACTTCGAGCTGAGAACAAACACCCCCTTATTTATTTGCGTGTGCACTGTTAACATCCTAAAATTAATTAATTAGGCTTCCGCTAGAACTTGAAATTTGGGTCAATATTTGTTGGGAGACTGAGAATAGAATATCAAACGCAGGGCGGTTTATTATGAAGGCGCTCCTGCTTTGGAAATTAATTATTTTATTGCCGCACTACGTCCCTCGCGGCTTGTAGTATCTTTTTAATTTAAATTAATAAGGAAAGATTTATGCTCTGCGCGGGACATCGCTTCTATTTTGTTTTAATTCGCTTTGTTTCGCGCAAGCTGGTTTTTGCTTCGTTTTGATAATTTAACGAAACATTTAACATGAATGCGGCTTAACTTATGAACGAAAAGCCCAACTAGTTGTAGTCCCCTGATTAAGATGCTTATCTTAGTAGAGTATGAGCTTCTTGCGGTGAAAGACACGTTATCATTTGCAGGCTCAGGTATAACTTAAAGTACAATCCTATCATTTATTATTAAAAACTAAATTGTTTTATTTATAAAGTGTGGTATTCGTCGTACTAATTTGGTTTTTCACAACAGTGAAAACTATAATAAAATTTCTTAAGAAAGATAAATATATAAGGTACACAGTTTTGCATAGACTTTCAAAACACTTTCCACTACATTCTATGTACTTTTGCATCCCTCATTTCTTGAAGATCTAGACACACTCGTTGTAGAAGGTTTTCGTCGTTAGAAACATTGTTTATGGCTTTAATGGACACATCATAAAAATTAAGTCAGGTTTCGCCAGCTGTAACGATGCTAAAGTTGCCTTGATTGTTTATGTCAAAAGAAAAAAATTTGCTCTGATTAAATAGCACTGTAGTAATGTAACTATTTACAGTGTTATAGTACAGAAATTAGTGTAACTAACCAGGGACTGGGTACGCTACAATGATTGAGGGGACGGAGGTAGAATTTTGAGTTGAGTAAACGAAGAAGTGAGCTCAATTAGAAAATCTTTTAATAGGTTATAACCATTAAACTTTAAACCATCGACGTATAATAGAGTTCTAAAAAGATTTATGTTTTGATAGAAATAACATACCACAAACAAATTATTCAGGAACTTTTCAGAATGATAAATTACCACCCGCGTCATTTCTAGTAGTGCCCTCGAGTTCAAATTCCAAAACATTCTGATTGGTTCTAAAATCGCTTATTTGAATATAAGGCGGAGTAGACGGGCATTTGCGGCAGTTGAATAGGAAAAGTCAACCGTTGTGTTAATAGCATATTATGCAGCACTTGTGAATAAAGTTTAGTTTTAAATTAAATCGTCGTTCAGTTCATCTTTTATTTAACATAAAGGCTGAACAATGAGTGGCAAAGATGATCAAGTTTTTTTAAAGAGAATCTTGAACGGCACGGTGCCCTGATCAAGAAAATACCAGAACTAAACACCGTTTTCTCGGGTACTGTGCAGTAATCATGATCGTCACCATCAAATTCCGTGACTAAGTCCATTTTTTAGTGAATCAAACGAATTCAAACTCACAACATACTGGGAATGCTTTTAAAGAGGTAGACCCAATTAGATACTTGATAACCCGGCATTGTGGTGCAAAAACCATGAACTGTGGCTATAATTGAAGGAGATATGGAAAATACTGTAACGTTGACCATAAATTTTGCAGCTCTTGATCCTAAATAAGTGTGTAGGACAGAGTTATTACAAAGCCAGTAATAGGTCTTTAGGCTAGAATAAAAACATCATAGAGTAGCAAGTGGTCCGTGGAATTTTTTCTTCGGTACAACAAATCTATAATTTATTTGTTTTTCAACCAAAAGATGGGATATCCTGTAGTGTTATTTTAAAAACTTTGTCGAAACCCTAATATAGTGCCTGTTCTGATGCCAGTCAAGCGTTATACATATCGTACCAGGAGGTTCTTGTTGCTTTGACGCACATCATCACCTATCATAGTCATCAAACTGAAAACAAAGTATGAAGCAAATGTGATATTGGAAAAACTTAAGTCCTGCAATCACATTAATAGTATGTTTCTGGAACAATGTTCTTGTAACTCCTCGAGATGTAAGTGAAAACTTTCAAGAAAAAAGTACAGGTACAACAAAGATCATTAATATATATAGTATTTTGAAAGCTTTTATAAACACTCTTCGAAACGAAGATCAGTTTTCAAGGCTAGAAAACAATGTAATATTTACAAAATAGACATTATAAGAAAAAGGAGACTAAAAGTTGCTGATAGAAATTATAAATTTTCTGGACGACAGTCTTCCATTTAAATAGAAAACGGCAGAATACAGCCGAAGGCAAATGAACTGTTGGAAAAACATGCTTCTCATTTAAATAAAACATTCCCTAAGGAATGTGTGCATTAACCAGCATTTTTCAGAATGAATAAAAATGTTGACAAATAAGATAGAGCAAACCAAACATATAATTAGAACCACAAAGATTCTTAGCATTATTAAAATTGTGGGACATAGAGCTTACTTCTCCCAATACTGCCATCGTGCTAAGAATCTTTCGAAGTATGGCAGTTATTATCTGCACTGAGGAGCCATTCTCTTCGGCTTTTAAGAGAGCGAAAAAATTTTTGACGTTAAAATAAGAAAAAATAAAAGCCCTTGCATTTTATTTATTGGAAATGAGTTTTTAAAGTCTTTCTTTTGATGGCATAGTCCAGAGCTTTACTAATTCTAAAAGCAGGAAAATAAATGTTTTTTAAATAAATGTATTTGGACGAAATGGACATTCGTTTTTATCTTTTCTCATTGATCTGTAAATGTACGTGAACATTGTATTGAAGTGTATGAATCTTACAAAATTGGAAAAATCAAATACATGTTTTGTCTAGATAATCTACTTCTTTGCAATTTTTCCCGTACATACCAAACGGCGGTACAAAATTGTCAGCCTAGGGCACCTAAAACCTTAATCTGGTCCTGCAATTAGCTAACGGAGCACTCAAGTGCCACCAAAATCAGGCGCGCACTCGAAAAAAAATGAGAAAGGAACTGGAAGACACAAAACTGCACGAGTATATAAAGTATCTTCAGTAACAATGTAAGAAGAGTGTTTTGCACCTACATTACAACAAAATCAAATCCCATGTAATACCACAATTTTCGGTAACAACAGCGTCAATAAACAACCAACATCCGCATAACAGCACCGACATCACACTGATGGATTGATTTAGTAATACTATACTTACCACGCCGTCCAAATAATGATTTGGTTTTAAAGACAAATTTACAGTGCCAGCTTAAAGCAAAAGGGCCAGGCTCAAAATTATCAACCCAGAACAAATTCATGCTGGCAGACAATTTACAAAAACAAAAAATTGGTGTGAACATCACACGACTTTCCTTATCCTATTATTTGGCTAATTCGGGCAAAAATCCTGGGCTTCCATTTTTTTCGAGTTCCTATTTTACCAACTTTTACTTTAAATTCATGTTTATCTCATGATAACAAATCATTTTTATTCTCATGAATTTTTTGTATCTTCAGCCGTTTAGATTTGCGACCGCTTTGCGACCGATTTTGCGACCTTGCGACCAAACGGCTCTGCCGAATTTTACCAAAAGCTTCGCACTGCGTCCCCTACCTACAAGTAACTTGCATACCAAATTTCAAGTCTCTAGCTCTTACGGTTCTCGAGATATCCTGTTTACTGACACACCGACAGACACACACACACACACACACGCACGCGCACGCACGCACGCACACACGCACACACACGCGCGCGCACACACACACACACGAACCAATGGCTCAAACCAACTTTTTTGGTGTCCTGAGACTATGATTCGTTCAGAAATGTGAAAAACAGGGTAGGTCTAATTTCCGCCGATTACATTACTTTCCTTATTATAGGATAAGTAATGTAAAAACTAAGAAAGAATCATAGAGGGCCCGCCAATTACAGATAAAACGTACTGAGCGGAATTTATTAGACGATGTAAAAACCTAAAACTAAATTTCAGTATGCGAAAAATCTTGCAGAATCTTTTAAAATCGTACTCAGTGCAAGATTACCGAGAAATCACCTCCTTGTTGCAGGGCAACTGAGTTTGCGAAAAATACTTTGAGAACTATTAGAAAATCTGACAGAAGAAATAATGAAAAAGGATGTCAAAAGACAATAACTTTCTATTCGATTAGTGGATTATGGAAACAGAGCACAGAAAAAACTAAATATTTGAAGTGCCACAAGTAATATTGGTAGTAATCACTGCAGAGCATCGTAACAGGAAAAGAGTTTTATCAGGGTGCTAAAAATTTGGACAGGCAGAAAGAAACTTCTAAGCCACGTAAAGCTGTGCTAGGTGCGCACTTCAAAAACGCTTTCCGGTTTTAGAAATGTATCTGCAACTTTGTACCGAAGATGAAAGTTACTGGAACTAAGTCACCGCCTGCTGCAGTTCCTGAGCAAAACCATCACAGTCGAAAAGTCTCCTTATGGTTCCTGAGCTGATTGCACAAATTCCTAGCAACTATACGAAGTACTGTCGTGTTTGTCGAGTCTTACCTGGATCACCACTCAGACCCGCTTCCGGCAACCAGACATTTGGAAACAACAGTTGTAAGTCTTCAAAAGAGTGATCGCGAAGTTATTAGACTTATCGTTGCCGTCTTTAGGAAAAAAGAACTGCAGTCTTAATAGGCGACACCAACATTAGGCATTTCTCATGGAATAGTCGAGTAACGAACACCAATATCAAAATGTACATGAATAATCCATTCCCGTAATCTGATGGTAGAGAAATTCCCGAAGACTTACTGGTTACTTAGGCGTTTTTTCCATATTTAAGGGTGTCTACATGTAGCATAGCTTCAAGAACTTTAACGAGCTTGACAAATATCACAACCTGATACTTCTCACCTTCAACATACCAGATTAGGAAAGAAAATGGTGTCTCTTTTTACTACTGCGTCTAATAACCTGCCTTCATTGACCACCTGAGGAAATCTATGGAACCAATTTCTATTATCGGAGCTGGCAAATATTTAGAAGAGACGATACACTACCTCATTACTTCTATTCAAATTCGCAGAGATATAAAAGATCTTATAACTCTAGAGTTCAAGAAAACCAGGTGCGATGGCGCGCGCAGCAGTATCTGCACCCCGAGCTACAGAAGTACAGGAAGCTGACTGCCGAATTTAAAACCACCGTCACAAAATAGCAAAAAATCACTAAAGAGAGCAAACTAGAGGCTTTGACGCAACCGACAACGCTCTATGAAAATTTGTCAATATTTTACGCAACCAACTCTCTCAAGTATATTCCATCCACGGCGAGAACGGCGTGGTGGACACCACCGAGTTGTTTACTGATTGCTTCAAACGCCAGTGCGACTTTGACCATGTCGCCATCATCAACCACCAGACACAAAGACTGCCAAGAACATCCGCAGCCAGCATATTAAGAGATAATTCCACAGAAAGCTCTTAGACCTGACGACATTCCGAACTGCACTCTGTAAGCTCTCTTAAAGATATCATTTACTTTATTACTACCATTATCAATATTATCCCGAGTTTGCGCCACTTTCCTATGAAAGATTGCAGACGTCGTAATATTTCCCAAGTTTAGGAATTTGTTTACGTTTTGAGAGCAGTACCGTTTTAGGAGCATATTGTCAATCCGAGAAACTGACAAAGTGCATTATACACTGACTCCTGGAAATAAAGGTCCAAGACCTCGGTTTAATAGCAAAAAACCTGTTGTATTTCCACCACAACCACCTCACTATACCTCAACAACTACAGCTGGTAGAGTATGCAACGGAAGGCTTCACCAAAAATCAGTGCACCGCTGCAGCTTTTCTTAACGGAGCCAAAACATTCGACAAGTCATAATGAGACAATCTTCAAGATAGCCTCAGATTACTTCTTGTAATCAATGCCGCAAGTTTCATTTCAAGTTCAGCGGCGTATCCCAAGACTTGGTGCTGTTTTCCGCCCTACCCAACATTTATGTCAGAGATATGCCCATAACGATAGCTCAATTTGTAGATAATAATGCAAAAAATTGTTAAGCTTGTTGCGGCTTTCTCTGACCATACAAAGTGTCTATAATCTAAACCAAAAAGAAAAATGGTGCAGCAGGTGGAAAGTTGACACACGATGACCTGGTGAACATCAAAATATTAAATCGAGGTATAACCTGGAGAAAAGAAACACAGTGTCTGAGAATGGCTTTAAACAAAAAGCTCGCTTGAAGAATTCATAAGAATGTAGTCTACAAATCCGAAGTATCTGCATTCTATATAGGAACAGTCATTATTATGCAATAATCCTAATTGAATAAAATACCGATAGTCTATTACTTGGAGCTCCATAGTTTATAGATAACACAGAGGTTTCAAGAGACACCAGTATGACGACCATCCAAGAGTATATCTTCTAGTACGCTGCTTAACCATATTCTGGTGTCCAATACTATGGAAATACATTAGTCCTGGCATTTACAACTACAGCGGTACGGATCGCCTAACATAGGCCAATCATCATTCTTGCCAAGTCACCAAAGAAGTTAGAGGTTAGAGGGACTCATAAACCCTCAACATATATACTTGAGTGTTTGTTAAGATAATGTGGCCATAGCCGGATAAGTCGCATATAAGGTTCTCAAACAAAATAATTTTTTGTTACTTAAAGATGAAGAATCCCATGAATTGCTTGTACAGGAATGTCCAAACATTCTTATACGTCTGACAACTACTGATATAGCGCAAGATGACCATTACTAAAACCATGCTCAAATTTGTATGATAAAAGTGGTCGGCATAATTCCAATTAATCTACCGGTCACAGTGCACATTCAAACCTGCATCAATCAGCATGACCAAAGCTTAATCTGACATTCTATCAAAATTAATAAACATTTTTCATTGTCTTTATAAAATAACATAATTATCAATCATTTATAAAAATCATTTTCTTAACCTCTAGCGTGCCTGATTCTTATTCTAATATATAAAGGCCAAATTGCAAACAATGTCACACTTGTGAATCCTAATAAAATTTAAAAATTATTTTTAATTGAGTTGCAGCCAAATTTTTAAGAACTGATTTCTCAATTTTCTGAAAAGATTAAACTTATTTTTTGAAACAGGATACAGTCCGTTTATCTTAATGGCATCACAACATTCTGGATTATTTTTAAATTTTGCATTTTTAAAAATTGTTAGTGAGTAGCTATTCCTTTATGAAGCAACATTACTAATTTAAAATGGCGACTATAACTACAATCTATAAAATAAATTTGGATAGGCTAGCAAAATTAAGCTGCTTGTCACAACGGCACAACGCGTCACCTAAAGCAATCAAATAGCAAATTGTCATTTCGCTAAACCCCACCCGAGTTTCGTTCAGTTGTGTAGACATGGCGACTATATTAAATAAACCCTGTTATTACTGCCCCCAACAGCAGAATAGTCCCTAGTGTGATACGAAAATACAGAAACGAAACACTCCGCGACTATTTGGATACATGGGCGGCGGCGTTCTTTGACGATAAAAAGTATTTTCATAATGCTCTTTGCATTGGTTTTATTTGAAATAATACTAAAGAAAACTAATCATAATACACCAAAATCAAGCCAGGGGCTATACTTTTTCGTTAAATATACTTTTGCTTAAACAAAGCCGAGAATTAATTGTTAATGGTAAGTGGAGACTAACAGCATAAATAATTTGCGAGACTGGGAGTTCACAAACAAGTTACAAATTGGACCACCGTCATTTCAGAAAAGGTTTTAATAAACAAATTAAACTCTCAAAGAGAACAACCAGCCCGTATTAAACTAACCGACAAAAAAATGCTAATTAAATCACTAGCAGCAAAGCAAAAAGCGGCAAATTTGTCGTTTTTAATTGCCTAAAATAAAATTTGCTTTATTCAATAAAAATACGCTGTGTTATTACTGGATACAAAGAATTTTTGTTGAATTTAACGGAGTATGGTTACCAAGAAAACTGAAATTATAATATTGTTGGAACATTTATAACCGACAGTTCAGCTCTTGCGTCTATCGAGAGGGAACGTGTAAGAGTCTCATATTTGGTTTATTGCTGCAGTAGGGCACAGTAATAAAACTCTGCAAAAAAGTTAAAACAGCAATTTTATGTAAAATCTGCACGATATCGGCAGTTCTTCCAGTCAACTGGAAGTATCATCTAATGTACAAGTCGGATAACCCTTAATTAATCCGCAAATGAAGCAAATATGTTTGTTCCAAACATACTCAAGTAAAGCCGATTATAACCGTTCTGCGAGTTAATACCAATATGATTATATATCAAATTTTATCTACTAGTGATCAAAAGTAAAATGCGCATTCAAGTGAATAACAATACAAATATTTATGACAAAAATATACACACAAGAAAGGAAAAATATATTTTAACTTTAAAAATTAAAATATAATCTATAAATAAATCTGTTTGTCTTATCTCCCTAATTTTCCAAACTTATAATTCTATCTCCTCCTAGACGCTTCAACAGATTTCCTTGAAACTTGCACACCACATTCACAACTACGTTTTCTAATTTGGCGCAAAAATCAGCCTTCTAACTTTAACCGTTTTTGAATTATTTAAATATTTTGATTACAAGGGAACTTCGTCCGAATGTTTCTATTGTTTGTAGTGTTAAATGTACGCAAAACGTGGAATGTTCTACACGACTGCCCGGCGTCTAGATCAGGCTTCGTCGATGAAGCCTGCGGGGTTCTCTTATAGAATATAAAGTCATTCGCTAATAATACTGATTAAACCACAAGCAGAGAGAACGCAGGTATCAATATCGGGAAACCTCACCATCTCTGTATATAACAGAATAACTGTTCCATAAATGACAAACCCACTACAATATATCATAAAAATTAAACAATATACCACAAAAAACACAGCAAACAACAATAAAACTTAACTGCAATGTTCCAGTAATTAAGTACATCAAGAACACAAGGTTAATCACTAGACCTACCAGTCAAAAGAAGAGCGGATCTACAGGGTTGTCATGAAACATCTACACTACACAATTAATATTACCAACACCAAACAACAACTAACTAATAAAGTAGAACAAGTACAAAATATAATTAATGCTGAACAAAAAAACAACATAGAAATCTTTAAATATTCTTCGCCGGCATACAACCGTAAAATAATAATAAAGACGGAGATAGAATAAATAAACTTCGAAACATTACAAATAGGGTCACCGAGAACAACCAAATGTTTAATTTCTAAGGCCAAAAGAACAGGAAATATAAAGTAAAACCTTAGGCATGCAATGATTCCGAGAGGTGCCCAATAAAACCCACAAACTGAAGATGATTCTTCTTCCATAACATTACACAGATTTTTAGCAGAATTAAAGTCGATTTTTAATTAGCTTAGCCAGAAAACAGTATCGGTTTTAAACATAGTATTAACGTTTATAAACAAAATTATCAATAATAAAAATTTCCAAGAATTATAGCTTGGAATGCCAATGCCACACAACAACATAACGTTAAGATCATTTCATAATACGAGTCACTACGAATATCCAAAGTTTGATAAAGAATACTTACAAGTAACAGTAATTGAAGTAAAAATGTTCTCTTAACTAAAGTAAGTGATTGTGGAGTGTTCACAATGACAGAATATTAAAAAAAATGTTATCAATTTCCATTTAGATGCATTCTCTAAAGGATTCACAGAAAAGAGAACTTTATATATTGATGTAACCACAGCATTATCCATATTTATCAACTTATTGGCTCACGAACCCTAATAAGATTAAAATCTTTTGGACGACTTTGTCAATAAACTGAATCTTTGTATGAGACTTGCATGTAACAATATATTTGACATAAAAAGCTCTCTTCTTCTTCTTGGGGTGCCTATCTGGTGCGGATATTGCAGACCAAAATGACTATTCTAACTTTATTGGTTGCAGGGTTAGGTTATAGACCACTAGCGGGGTCACAGGTGGTGGACAGTGGGCTTCCTACAGAAATGAAGGTTAGCTGCGAATATGTTGAATAATCAGTCCTCGACTAAATACCGAATTATTTCCGGTATAAACAGTCTCCCCTCTGTTTCTCCGACAGCCACACTATGGATGGAGGAGCAAATAGAGGACAGGTCACTCTCTTGCCACTGGGATGAGAAATCGCCCCTAACGACGGAATATAAAAAGCCAGGAGAAACAACTACATTAAAGATCCAAGGATACCTATAGTATAACCAATATGTTTTTTAAAAAGAAACTTATTCTCTTATACCTAAAACTCATAACAATGGAACAAATTGCGAAGACTGCAAATCAATGTAGAACAAGCATTAAAAAAACCTAAATTTTAAAATACCGGAACAAAGCGATAAGCTTTTACAGATTTTAGTGATACTCTAAAATAAACAGTCCTACAAATCTCGTCCTAGAAACACGCTCGTAGAGTTGAAGCAATTTACAACCGAAGCAAGGAAAGGTAAGTCAAAATAGTAACAAACCCATGCACCAACAGATAAAACAAAATCCATTAAATTTAATAACAAATTAAAACAAAACTCAATGAATTACAAGATCACTTATTCCAGAAGTATCTTACCAATCTAATCAGATTCGATAATAGTGTTTGGAAACCAATAAAATTGACAAGAACTCAAAGCACCTTCTTCTTCTTGCGGTACCTTGGCAGTCAACAGTCGTTAGCTTTCATATTGGCTATCATGTTTACTATGGTGGCTTTATTGACTGCAATTGAATGGTCGTCTTCCCATACCAATCTCGCAAGTTCTTCAGCCAGGAAGTCCTTCTTACACCTGGTCCACGTTTCTCGACTATTTTTCTCTTTAATATTAAATGGAGAATCTCATATTTTCCGGGGTGTCTCATTATGTGACCGAAGTACTGCAGCGTTTACTTTTTTATAGTGTTAACTATTTTAAATTTTTTGTTCATTCGCATGAGTACCTCGTTATTACTCAATCTGCCTATCCAACTTGCAGGGTTTGTATAAAAAATATCGGGAAAAGTTTCGAAAAATAGATTTATTTGAGTTATTGCTACAATACCTCAAAAATCTTCAAACTACATCCCTTGAGCGTCCACACACTTTTGCCAGCGGCTTTTCTACGACTCGAAGGCTTCCTGGTAACCGGATTCCGGAACGTCCTTAACAGTACGCGTACAAACTTCTTTGGCGGCACTTAGGGTCCCATAAAAGTGTCCTTTGAAGAGTATTCCACTTTTGGGAATAGAAAATAGTCTGCTGGTGCTAACTCGGGACTGTAAGGAGTTTGGGAATTGTTTAAAAAGCCGGGGTCTTCTTCAATGTGTTATAGAAGGTCTTTTCAAGTAGACACACGCCTCTGCTTTTGGTCGTCCGTCAAGACCTTCGGGACGAGTTTAACGCAGATCTTTCGCATCGCCAAATTTTCAGTGATAATACTATGCACTGTCATCTTATCAATGCCAATTTCATCTGCGACCATGCGCATATTTAACGGACGATCTGAATTCAGCACTTCACGCACACGTTGTTGTCGGTCCAGCGCAGGGTTCGTCCTCCACACTCTCTTGGCCATCTTTGAAGAGCTTCTGCCACTTAAAAACTGCAGTTTGTGACATGCTTTCATCCTTAAAAATCATGCTCAACATCTCCGTATCCAATTTCCCCAATCTAACACAAAATTTGGTGGCGTGCCGCTGTTCAATCGTTTGCTCCATTTTGCGCTTGCACCGAGTCACTCGACAGGAGTCCACTAAAAACACGATCTAGCCTGAACGAACGCTCGCAGGCAACTGGCAACTGGCGCTTGGCGCGTCTTGAAGGTCACATCCTCTACCACCGAGTATGCGCGGTGCAAGCGCATTCCGACGTACAGTCACGTCAGGAAAAAGTTGTTCCCGATACTTTTTATACAAACCTTGTATCTTTAATAACTTTCTCTACACCCACATTTCAAAAGATTTTAGTTGTTTAAGTGTGGACTTTGTTAGTGTTTACGTTTCAACACCGTACAATAGAATAGGGAACACATAGCGTCTCACCTCCTCATTTTTAGATCAATTCTTAGGTCACAAGTACATAAGACCTTTCTCATTTTAATAAATATTCCTCTTGCTTTTTCTATACGAATTTTAATTTATATGGACGAGTCTCAGTTTTTATTGATAATATATTTCTGTGGTAAGAGCTATCCTGTGATCGTTTCATTTCTCGTATGGTGTTGTAAATTTTCCGGGATCATACATGCTGTTTACATTCCACGTTCCTATATTCTTTATTTCCTTAGATCTATATCTAATTTTAGCTGATCGGGAAATTCTTCTCACCTCTAAATGCCCGCACTCGGGTCCGTTGTATTCACCAGCCATAATCATAAGTTTTCTGTTGAGTTTTTTAAATAGATGATTTATGGTTGCTTTCTTGGACGATAGGGATGTCTGTGTAGGATTTATGAGTGGAAAGGTGGGTAGGATTGTGGGTTTGGGCATGACTTCCCTCGGTATTAGAATTGAGAGAGAACCATGGCTCGCGTGGGCAGGGTCGCATCCCTGAAGTAGATCTATCTTAACCGGGTTCGTTAAGACTACCTACCCGCTACCCGTAGCACCCGTATCATCTATCTGTTTAAAATGAAAATAAATTCGCCTCAAGATAGTACGGAATGGACAACAATAAAAAAACGCAGAGCTATTTGCAAAATATCTCAACACTATGTTCATATAAAACAATAACCAACCTAATTAGTGAATAGAACAAGATACTATGACTATATTCAAAAAAAAATTCGCTATTCCGACTTTTTACCATACAATAAGAAATAAGAACGTAAAAATACTTAAACTTAATTACTAATTTAGACATTTAAAAACAGCTAAGATTTTATTAACACCGAAACCTAAAAAAGATCCAAAAATTGCATCTACCAATAACCAATGCATCAATTTGTGACTATTCTGTACAAAAGTCACTATATCGTCCATATTATTAATAAAGCCTTGAAAACAAAAATTATAAACCTCAACTATTTTAGACGTTAGCCAAGATTTTGATAAAATTTAACATCAATGTCTACTATTCAAAATTAAGTGTTATTTGCATTTTCCCTATTTAAAACTCCTTAAATCCAAAGCTATCATCCGTTTCAAATAAAAATAAATCAAAAAGCGTTACAACGATGTTCCATTAAATCGGGAGTCCCTCACGGCAGCGTACTGGGACTACTTCTGTAGATATTATATGCATCTGCTCTACGCTTTACTGCTAAAACTACAAATAGAGCATTCAAAAACGACACAGTAATACTTCCCAAGAATCAAGTTATGCACTAATTTCAATTAATAATATGTTGTGCATCCTGTTATCTTTGTTAATTAGTTTTTAATATTCACTTAATATGTATTATAGATTCTTCTATTTCTTTCCAATGTTTAATAGGCATCAGAGTTTTTAATATTCTATCATAATTAAAAATATTGAAGATAGGGCAGATAATGGGGGGTATAGGAGTTTCAGTTGATTTTCTTTTGTTATTATCTTCAAAGTTACTGGGAAGTGAATATGTGTTTCTCAGATTAGCTGCAGCAAAGAATTATTCGAAATAAACGCGCATCAGTAAGTTTTCTTTTATTGTGGTGAATTTCTTGTCACAATAAGATAATTGAAAATCAAGTGGTGATTGAAACAAATTTAAAATATTTTCAAAATTCAATTTTTTAATATATAGAATAGAGTTCTATAAATGACCTATAAAAAGCGATGTACATTTGTGTATACGTTAAAAAATTCGTTCTCCATTTATAAGAGGTTAAAATTTGAATGAGAATAAAGTTTAAAAAATAATTGCTCATATTTAAAAACATCGTCAACCATTAAAGTATTTAAATTTGATCAATTTCTATATTTGACATTTTTGCCTTTGTTTTCCTAGACGCTTTCCTGCTCCGGGGGCAGTGGAGTAAAAGCGCTCCGCTGTTTCACTGTATACGTCGGAACATGCCTAGAAACTGAAAAAACGTATAATTTACCGCGACTGCTTATTACAAGAGTTCTTTTTTGTAGTAAAGGCATTTATTTGCAATCTGCAACAATAGAAATAAACAAATCAGAATCAGGAAGTTTAACATTGCGTAAAGTCACTCGTTTTAAATTTATTTACAAAATTATCTATAATAGATAATTAAGTAAGTTAACCAGTTACGGGCGGGTAGAGCTAGCGGTTTAACACGTTTGAGTCTACATACTTCAGCTCTATTGTGAAATTAGTTCAACCCTAACGAATTTAGATGAGTTTCCAAACCCTGGAAATATTTCAAACACACTTAACTGTCTCTTCTTTTATTGTGAGCCCTTTCAGGTTTTGTAGCATTTCTTTGTTAAAAACGTAGCAAGGTGCGTTGGTGATAGTACGAAGAGCCTTGGATGTCCAGGATTTCTACGTTTTGGTGTGATGCTGTACCCCACAACTAAATGTCATATTTAGTTGTGCGGGATGAACCGCGTCTATTTTAGGTAAATCCTCGACGTTTCGGCATCGGCTTTGATACCATTTTCAAGAGGTTAGCTCTTCACTCGGGGTTTTACTCTGCCTACTCGCCAAGGAGAGCTATGAGTCTTTGAATAAGACTGACCTTTCGTGTGACCTGCTTGATCTTTTATAGGGCTGGAAGTGAAAGTTTGTTTGGCTGGAGATGCGTTGGGTTAGGGAAGTTTGTAGGATTAAGGGGGTTGCGTAATTGGCGGTGCGGAGCAATAAGGGACTTTCACATGACAGGCAAACGCTGGCTGCCATCTCTTGTGTTGAGGCGCTGTGGGCGTTTTTCTATTTCAATTGCCTCACGTACTATTCTGCTGGTAAAATGGGAAATGGGGGCAATGGTTTTATCCCCAGAGAAATTAATTTTGTGGCCTGTTTCTTTATTGTGTTTGGCAAGTGCCGAACCATTATCGCCTTTCCCTACGCCCTGAGAATGCTCGTACATTCGGCTAGATATTTGCCGATTTGTTTGATCACAAGGTATTTCATACACACCTTGGGATTCATTGGGGCAGTGATCCTTTGCTGAGCGAATAAGTCCAGATATTTGGTTGTTGGTCGTAAAGACCGTGCGGATATTTTGTCGCGTTAGTATGCGGCTTATTCTATCGGTGATGGCTCTGATGTAAGGTAGGAATGCTTTTTGTCGGTCAGAAGGGTTTTGGGATTAAGAGTTAGTATTTTTATTTATATTTTTGATTATATTGGTTAAGAATTTGTTAGAATATCCATTTTGTAGTAGGGTGGTGGTAATGGATTTAATTTCTGTTTGGCAATTTTGCGTATCGGAAAGTCTGATGGATCTGGTTATGAGGGATTTTGCAACTGAATGGATTTGGGCAGGGTGGTGATGGGATTTGGCATTTAGGTAGCGGTTAGTGTGAGTGGGTTTTCTGTAGACAGTGTAATAAAAGCTGTCATTAGAAGGATTTCTTGTTATGAGAGTATCTAGGAAGGGAAGGGAATTGTTATGTTCAGTTTCTATGGTAAATTTGATAGTGCTGTGGATTTGGTTGAGGTGGGAAAGGAATTCTGGAAGGATATCATGTTCATGAGGCCAGATAACAAAAGTGTCATCGACATATCGTATCCAGTAGGTAGGTTTAAGGTGAAAGAAGACGAGGGCTTTTATTTCAAAATCGGTCATAAAAAGGTTAGCAATGACAGGTGAAAGTGGGGAACCCATGGGGGCACCATTAGTTTGGCGGTAAAATTTATTTTGGAAGGTAAAGTAAGTATTGGACAGGCAATGACTTTAATAACTGTAGGGTATCAGGAATTGGGATGTTTGTAAACAATGAAACGACATCAAAGCTGACCATGATGTCACCTTTGCCTATAGGGAAGGTTTTCAGTATTTCTAGGAAATGATAGGAGTTTCGGACGTAGGATGATACCTGCTCTGTGAGAGGTTGGAGAGTATTGGTAAGGTATTTGGCTAGGTTGTGGGTGGGAAAACCGAATGCACTAACTATAGGGCGTAAAGGAATGTTTTCTTTGTGAATTTTTGGGAGACCATACAATTTGGGAATTCTGGAAGATTTTTTCCGGGGTATGAGGAGTATATATATATATATATATATATATATATATATATATATATATATATATATATATATATATATGAATTTAAAGTTGTAGCCAAGTAATCAATAATAATTTTTCAGTCTGTTACAAAAAGCGTTATTGAAATTAATTCTTTATCAAGGTGCGTACCAAGGTCTTTTCTACAGTCCACTCGGAGGACAAAACTACTGCTACTTTCCATTGTGACACCTCTTTGTTTAGTTAATGTAATTTGCATGTACTCAGAACTATTGAATATGAAGCGCCATTTTTCAATCGGTTTTGCAAAATTCGTTGATTTTTGTTACAAAGTTTGTACAGCTACGATAGGATCATGATACGTTACAAAGCATATGTTGCAATAAGATTAGTGAGCATGTCAGCTGCGTATAAGATATACAGAACTGGTTTTAAAACACTTCCTCGGGGGATTTAATGGGGGAAAGATATAAAATTGCATCTCCGAAAATACCGTTCTTCAAGATACGATTTAATGATCAAGTAGTAAGAACGTGGAAAGATCCACTTTAACTTAAATAATAGTTTCTCATAACAGACCTTAGCAAAGGTCTGGCTGACGTTTCTGTCTTCGAATGCTGCGTTGATTGTATCTACAATTCTGGGTAAAATAAATTCTTCACCTCAATTGGTAATCAGAAATTAAGTTCTCATCGTGAAAAATAGAGAAAAGCCTTACAATATAAGTTTTTTTGGTAGTTTGGAAAACAGAGGAATAAGCTATTGGGTCTGTATAAGAGGCTTATTAGTCGGTTTTCGAAGTTTGGGAATTAGAGCCACCTGTGCGATTTTCTACTGGATTGGGAAAAATCGTGTTTGTAATATGCTATTGAAGATCAACATAACCAATTTAATAACTTTGGGAGGTAGTTTTTTCGGCATAAGTCCAGTAATTCGGTCGTTTTCTAGGGATATTTTGTAGTTTATATTTCGAAGAATTATTGATTCCCCTTTTGAGTAAGAGAAAGGTTTGGTAAGCATTAAGAGTTGTGAAAGATCGTTAAGTATTTTTCTTGGTCATCATGTAAATTGTTATTTTACGGCAAAGGTTAAAAAACTTCTTGAGATGGGTAACAAGGACTTCCGCTTTATAATCAGTATGTGCCAATGATTCATCTTTGTTGTAAACTGTAGAAATGGTCGATTTAGACGACTGGTGGATTTCCAAAGAGAATATTCAGTATCCTCATATGTAGTCAGCCCGTTTAGGTATTCGGCTAAAGGGTTCCTAGTTGTAGTGTTATATTCCGGTTTGGCCTCTGGTGATCTACTATGTTGCCATATTTTTGGAGCTACCGCTTTTCATTAACTTTTTGTTTAATATCAATTGAACAGTTATATTTTATTGTTTTTTCTAATAATTACGGAGTTGTCTTCGTGGCTGCTTTACTGGAATAACATTTAACTAAATTTTCTATATCACCTGCAATCTTAAAACGGATATTGGTAGTTATTTGGTCTTCTAAAATATATCTGTAGTAATTCCAGTTTTTTTTGTGATTAATTAAAGGCGGAAGTTTTGCTTTACTTATTATTCAACGGTTTATCGTAGCTACTATAGAGCTGTGGTCGGAAATTTAAATATACTTGCGAAAAATCCTTGGTTAAAAAAAAGTTAATCAAATTGGAAATTTTTGCTGAATATTTTGGGCAACCAGTAGGTTGATGTATATAACTAGTGGCTTGGGACGCGGTGGCTCAGATGATTCAACCAGTTGGCTCTATCCTCTAGCCGGCGCGCGCGAGTTCGAGTCTCGCTCAACCCATGGGGGTGTGTGAATGTCTTAGAATAAGTGCATGTTAGTGGGCACAATAAGTCCTCGAGGCTGCAGTGCCTGTAAGTACGCCAAAAAAAAAAAACACCTAGTGGGTGTTGTTGCATATTGGAGAAAATAATGTTTTCTTTTAAGGAAGAGATGCGTAACCCTCAGTAGGGGTGTTTGGTGATGAAGTAGACTACAGCAAGAAATCTATTACCTAAGAAGTAAAAGTATTCGTAAAAGTATTCCTTATTCGGCCGACCACCAGGTAGATAATATGCTGCAGAGACAGTTAAAGATCCTACACAGTTCTTTCGTTACATTGGTAACTTGAGTGAATTCTAAATAATATTTAGGAATTTCAGTGGTTTACATGATGTTTTATTATAACAGCTGCACCTCGTTGAACCATGATATTAGCATAATTTATGTTGTGTGTATTATAGCGACGAATTTTAAAATAAAATACTTCTATCTCTTTCATAAGGTTGTTAATGATAATTCATTTAAGTCTACTATTTTCTACATGGAAGACACGATATCGTTTGGGTAGTATGTTAAAATTCGGGGATTCTGTTCATGTGGAGCTTGATGAGTCACTTGGGGGGCGGGATACTTAAGTATGGTTTGGTTTGGAGTGCATTATCTGAGGTTAGAGCTGATTTTTACGTTTTGTTTGTTTCAACAGAAGAAGATCTGTTCTTAAACTGTTTGTAAATTGTGTAACCTCTGAAGTCAGCGGGGTGTTCTCTAAGACATCACACATTTGGATTTGCTTCAATCATCCTTTTTTTAATGCATGTTCTGTAATCATAATTACAGTTATGAATACAATAATTCTGCGTGTGGGCATAACATTGTGAAATTTCTCTTATTGATGCGGAGGCGCAACTTTAATTACGGCATTTAATAAGGTAGTGATTTTGCAAACATATTTAATATTCTCTTGTTGTTTGAGGTCTACAAGGAATAAGTTTAGGGGTGGCTCTTTCTTAACTTGATATCCGAGTGACGATTACAACTTCTTTATCAATAGTGTGATATAATATTCTTGTTACCACTTTAAAAGAATTATCTTCGAGTAGGATAAATGTATACCTGATATATCTGACGACGCAATGTTTATAGCGATGTTTTTACCGATTTAAATTTTCACCGTCTTAAGTAGTAAATTAACAGTCTCCCGACATTGCCTGATATTCATAATGATCGTTAAGTCGATAGGTATCAAAAATTTTCAGTACAGGGATTATATGTGTTACATAGTGTACAAATATAGGAAGATATTTGGGTATCTTTTCTTTTCGCTTTGTGACGTGGAAGTGGAGGAACCTCCACCTCTATTTGCTAAATATTGAAATTTGTTACTTGTAACTGGATTGGTAATTTTTTAAATTTTGGCTTAAATTACGGTGAAGGGTGAAAGAATTGGACCCTCTTCCTTTATATTTCCGTAATTTCGGTTCCCAAAAACCGTTTAGCTTTAGAATGGCAGATGATTCATCACTTGTAATAGATAAAGTCTCGACATCTGAGGAGGGAAGGGCAATTGATAAAGAAGATATATTTTCTTGTATTTGTTCCATTCTATTCCAATCCATTAGGGTGAGTGTACACTTGCTCTTGACTGCACAGGTGAGTTCAACTTGTTGAGGTTGGTGGCAGTCCAAGTTTGGAAACTACTATAGGCTAATTATTTATGATTGAAAATACCATTGTGGATAAAATTGCGATTACAATAAGAGCGGAATGTTGTTATTTAAAGACACATTATAAGACATGACAGTTCGGCATTAGTTGAATGAGTTAACCGTTTGAGTTTACTTATAATCCTGCATTATTCTACATTGAGACGATTGTCAAATTTATGTAAATGTAAATTTGAAAGCAATTTATCAGAAGCTGACCGCACAAGACAAGCCTTGCGACCGGGCACCTAATCACACAAATTTTATTAAAACTAATAAACAAATACGGCTTATCTTAGCAAGGCTGCAGTTTTTACTGCTGCGATAGCGCAGATACAGTTAGCTCACAACACGTCTATTTGGCTTAGATACATGATCTGAATTGTTGTAAGAGTAATTTACAGTTATATCAAAAATAGAATCATAAAAATTTAAAAGTCAAAGAAATTCTAACCCCCATAGAGAGATTAAAGGAACACAAAAGTTTTTATAAGTTAGATATATTTATCTCCTGTGATGCCAACAATTCAATAATTTTATAACTTATATTAATATAATTTAAAAAAATCACAGTAAGAGGTATTTAAAAAATAGTAAAAAGAAAAATTTGACTGCTTCTGGTATATATTGTTACTACTTTTATTCACATAGTTTAAAATACGTTTATCAAGTATTGGAAAGAATGTTTAGCATACATACATAATCGCTCTTTTTCTACCTTATGACGTCTAGGTATCGTGGCTGAAATTGGTCCATTCACAAAGATCAGCAGCTACAGTTTTGGTTTGTCTCCGATTAACCATTCATGGCTACTTCGCTATTCCAGCTTGTGTTTGGCCTGTCCATAAAGAGAGTAATTCGTGGGTAACGAATGAGACGAAATCTTGGTTAAATTCTTACTTCTACACAACACACACTAATCGAGGCGCATTAAACGAGATTCGAGAGCGTAATCCCGTTATCCTTGTTTCCAAAAGTAGGGGTACGGAAAAACTCGTTAGGAGATGGCATCTATACTGTCTAGACACCTGGCTTTGCTATAGCACCACAATATCTCCGGGGCGCGTTCGGGGTCAACTGCCCCCCACACCTTTTTCCCTTATTGGCCACAGTCCTCCATAAAGTTTTAAACCTTTTGTTCTTATTTATTTGCACCATATGTCCATACCACTCTAATTGACGTGTTTCTAAATTTGATTGTACTGAGCTAACACCAAATCACTCGTGAATTACACTATTTTTAATACAGTCTTTCATCCAACTGCAGCCTTAAGATAGCGCATTTTACTTGCTTGAATCTTATTTTTGTGCCTGTCATTTATGGCCTAGATTTCACCTCCGTACGTTAACATTGGTACATAGATAGTTTTGGATATTTTAATTTTTTATTTTTGTCTGCATGGTTTGTTCATTTCGTCCATTAATAGAATAAATAGGACTGGGCTTAAAACTTCCCCTTGGTTGTGTAATAAATTAACTTGGGTTAACTTTGAGTTCTTTGTTCTTGCTACATTTCTGGTGGTTAACTATAAGCTTTTCATTGCTCTCAGCAGTATTCTACCAACTTCTCGGTTGCACAATATATCGACAAGACACAGAAATAATTTACTATTGTAAGCTATTGTTTTTCCTGCGCAGTGATTATCATTAATAGTTGACTCTGTTAATAGTTTTAATCCTCTTTCCATATTATTTTATATACTTTTATGAGAAAGCTTAGTATAGAGATATCTCTGTAATTTGAGTATTTTTTAAAGTTTGACAATATTATAGCTACTATTCAGTCTCGAGATACCACTCCAGTCCGTCCAAGTTAAATTAATTAACTTATGTAGAAAAGCTGATCCCTTCGCATACATGTACTTTGATCATTTCGGCTTTTAGATTATCTAGCCCAGCAGCCTTTCTATGTTTAATTATTTAACAGCTTCTTTTATTTTACCCATTGTTATTTAGTCACATACATCAGTTCTATTATTCCCCTCTTTTTAAAATTCTCTTTTTCTTTACCTTACTCTAGTATTTCAAAAAAATGTTCTTTTAATCTTTCAGCAGTTTTTCTGTTGTCAATTTTTAAGTTACCATCATCGTTCTGTTTTCAATGTACGATAAAGGAGTTTGGCAAAAGAATGATTAGCCTAAAATATATTAGAAGATTCTATATTTTCTACTAACAGGGCTAAACACAGAAATAGAAATAGAAAATATGGTACAATATTTTTTCCGATAAAACTATACCAAATAAGCCTTAACCCTTTGAAATGTTTGCATTTGAAGAGTTCTGTAAAATCAACAAAGACTTCATCCACCTCAGAAAATCAAATATAAGGTCTTTATAATGAAATTATAAGAATATAATTTATATAGTTTTTGTGTCAGTTTCATGTTGAGAGCTGATGTGAAATAAAATAAAATTTTGACAAGTACAAGGTCCGTAAAAATGATCTTCCATTTTTAAATTAGTCGCCGCGTGCGATGTATTGGTAGATAGCGGTCAAGTTGTACATAATTGAGCAGAACATGGCGTGTCATTTCAGTGCCTATCATGATGTGGAGTGGTGAACATTGTGCGTTTGTGTCGGAAACTTAAGTCCTGCAAAATCTTTGACAAATCCGTATTTTTTACTATTTAAGAAGACGCACTGTGACTGTCATATCTAATCGCTATGTTGCGATGTTACACAATTTTCTGGAGTCCAGACTCAACAACAACAAACATGGAAATGCACCAACAAAATGGCTCTATCTCACACATGGCAAGAATTTCTCGACAATCTCTGGAACAAATGTTTCCAGGCCACCTCATTTCATTACATGGTGACCTATCCCCCTGCAATTTCTTTCTATGGGGACACCTGAAAGCTGACCGCGGGCTATTGAAGAATTAAAGGGTGCTATTCGCAAGACAATCGCAGCAGTACAAGTGGAAATGATTTTAAAACTGATTGATGTCTAAATAGCAAGCATTGTTCTGTATGATGGTACAATGAAACGTTAAACAGTATCTATGTTGTTTTTTTCTTGCTGTTTCAGAATATATTATTCTTTTAGATACTGTATCTGTTATACTCAATAACTTTCTAATTGTCCATCAAGACCGAAATATATATGGTTATTCTAAAAACATAGAAACAGGTATTCTTTTGTCAAATTTAATCTTATTTTCAACAGTTTTTTTTTAAGTAAATACACTTTTTACAGCCATGCTCCAGTCTCTTTAAGACGTCCAAACAGTATATGGGTCTTGCTATGCAAAATAAGCTTTTCAGACTGCTCACATACCAATCATGCACAGTAAAGTTTACCACTGTATAGCAATACATTTTCTGAGACAAATTGGATTGTATTTGATCGGTGTACGCTAACACTTCTTGTACATATCAGTTTCATTGTTGTTTTTATTCTCGTTTTGTAAATAAATCTTTTATACATAAAAATGATAATATATTCGATGTTTGTCGTATTGAATTATTAAATATATGCAAAATTAACATCAGGTACTTCAATTTACATCTTAAATGCCCTTTTGGGTACATCTTGCCGTTGATTAAATAAAGCACATAATGCTTTCTTGATTAACCTAGTTCAGCTCACTTTAAATAGCCCCAGCAAACTCGCTTAAGTTGTTTGGGCAAGGGTCATGTTCCAAGATCCTCTTGATTAAGCTGGGACATATAAGTTTAAGTTTACCTTGCTCTATGCATTTTAGCGAAAATGAAATTTAATTTCAAATTTTTATTTATATAACACAATAGTTGTTGGGCTTACACGCCTACAATAAATCACATTATGTCCAATTTAAAGTTAAAAAATTAAATTATAAGCAGAAAATCGGGAAACACAATTGTTATTTTTCTGCTCCACATGGATATTTATAATGTCAGTTCAACACCAATACAAAACCACAGCCAGCCGTTTCCGGCAGACATCTGACGTTACGTTCGAATGTCGGCTTCGCCAAGACCCCAACGTTTTCATTTACAGCCGCCAAAAGCAATAAATTCCGATGCAAATGTCCTGAAAAGCAGGCTACACAACTTTTAAAATTTAAACGTGGCATCCGTTTCCGGAAACAATATTTGTTGGACGCCGCTGTGTACAGCTATTCATCGCCGCGAGGAATAGGGATTATCACCGTCCGTTTTCGCTCTGGCTTCCAGGCAGGCCACCAACTTGTTTACACATATTGCATTACCTCTTTTAGAAAGCCGGGACGCGGAAATCTGAAGGTTAATCCCGTATTTCACTCTCGATGCAGTACGACCTTATTACAATATATCCTTTATCAAGCACTAAAGCACGACGTTCGCTAAATCAAAGGCAACTTTAGTTGAGATCAGTTTGCGACCAGTACTTTATTATAAAAAACTCAAATTTTGACAAGAGAATGAATAGCAATAAACCTAACGAATTCATATAAATAGGTAATAATGCTAACACCTAGTCTTTAGGTCATTTGATATTCTTTTAATTGCACTAGTAAAGAACCTAATGGACAAACGACGTTCTTCTTTTACTATGTAATTTATACAATTAACGTGAGTTATTGCAAAATCAGATCAAAGAGCACATTTTACATGATGCTGTCATCCTACAACACAAACTCGAACTACAAATTGTTTACTACTTGATAAATTAACTATTGTTCGTAATACATTAAATTATTTCTTTTGAACTTTTCTTGTAGACTTGACAAGATAAATATGAGCTCACGATTGCCAAAGCTAAGGTTATATAGATTAAGTAAAGTTTTGTAGGTCACATTAACTAGGAATAACTATCAATAGAGTTGAAAAGAAAATATTTCTTCATTTAGATCGGTTATATTGAAATCCTAAAATATTAAAATTAATGAGATTTCATTAAAGAATCTCTAAGTCAGAAATTTTTTATAGATTTGAATTCTTGTTGCTGTATCAACGAGTGTAAAAATCTACTATTATGCTGGGAAAAAAATTAAGCCTTAGAAAGATTTCAAGTTTAAAGAACCTGAAACTAAAATAATGCAATTTCTTTCAAAGTCAATGTTCTACCAAATCAGTTGACCATCTATACTGAAAGCAGTTGCAAAACCATATAGGTGAGTTGATTATACTAAAGTATGGTGAAGTATGGACGTACTATATAATATGTCTTAGTTCCTAAGTTGTGAACAATGGACATGCGTAATAGAGTGTCCCAAAAGAAACGCATAATTTAATTTTAGAAAAAAAGTTATTAGTTGCCAATGTTATGACAATATTTTAAAGAATAAGCACTGTCATTAAATGAGGAATAGGATATTTAAAAAATGGCCTCCACGGCTCATGTGACACCCTAGAATTCTTCTGATAAGATTATCGAACACTTTTCCGCATAACTGTGGCTCTATTTCGTCGATAACTTTTAGAATTTTTGCTTTTAATTCAAGGAATCGTTCTAATTTTTTTTCACGAATCCATGGAGATAAAATCGCACGGTGTAAAGTCGCAAAATCTCTATAACATTGGTAAGCCTCTAATACTTCGCGTAGGAGCACCGCCTGAGAACTGAAAGGTTAAGTCTCTCGCATGATCGCTCTCTGTGCCCGGGCACCATCTCTGATGCGGAGCGATGTGGCAAGCATCGCGCCTTAGACGATCGCCACTATTAACCCTTGTTCTAGCAAACGCAGGTACTCAATTATTTCTAGTGACTGAGTAGGCCACCCGCGAGACATAGAGAGCTCCGGAAATGGAACCCTCAACTACTGGACCACGCTGGTGATTGTAAGATCTTGATGGCCAATTTAATTCGCTGTTTTGCAAGATAGGTAGCTAATTAAAGTTTTGCTTCAACAACTCGCTTTATTTTCTAGATCTTCTATTAAAGTCCGCTGCACAGTGCTTTTTGAGATGTTCAGTTGTAGTCACTGACGGTGCAAAAAAGTTTCTAAACGCTCCATCACACTATTGTTCGCAGCGGTAATGTTTTTAGCTAAACAGCCGGTACGAAACCGGCCTATTTTTTTTGTTGTTATCAATAATGAGGCTCTGGCGGGATAACCATGCAAATGTGGCCATCATAAAATAGTCGAAGAAAGCAATATCTTTGGCCATAGGAACAAGTTTAACATATCGCAGAAAACAAAGAAAAACCACCGCGTCAATACATAATAAAATTATATATTTTTGTTAGTAATTGCTTCTGTAAATAAAAATGTAGTAAACGCAGTAAGTGCACTTATTGGTAATTATAGTGTATCATCCACCAAATTATGTGCAGTACGCACCCCCGCATCAAAATATAAATACATATGGAAATCCTGACGTACCGCAACAATATATACAAATGCCAATAAACACTTCCTTATCACAACCGGCTCCTATGCACTCACAACATCAAAATACACCCATGTACAGTAGTCAGTCATTTAACAATCAACTATTTGTAAACACAATGCAGTCACGAACTCTAGAAAGTTTATCTAACCAAAATTCAGGAGAACAGTGGCAACAAGTTACAAGAAAACGAAGCAGGCCTCTGGAAGAACAAGAACCCAGAACCTCAAACAAAAGTATATACTGACTTGGGCTCAGTAATTGGTATACACCGCTCTCAGAAGAGAATATGGAAGAAGACAAACAAACTACTGCAGTTGCACCTAAACCACCACCGATATTCATCTCAGGGGTAGAAAACATTAAACCACTTACCACACTACTTGACGAGCTAGCAAAGGATAAATATATCATAAAAACCTTATACAATAACCAGATAAAAGTCCAACCCCTAGAAGACAAGATATATTCCGTGATAATTAAGGCATTAGTAGAAAAAAATACTGAATTCCATACATACAAACCTAGACAGGAAAGAAGCTTCCGAGTGGCTCTGAAGAATTCACACCCATCAACTGAAATAAATGACATTAAAAACACCTTACAAGAAAAAGGACACGAGGTAATAAATATCTGGAATGTAAAGCAAAGAGGGGACAAAAAACGCCATTACCAATGCACAACATCAAACTCAGTAATAATAACAAAGAAATATACAACATAGATTAAACACCAAAGTACAAATTGAAGCTCCACACGCTAAACGCGAGATTCCGCAATGTATGCGATGTCAAAAATTTGGACCTACAAAAAATTATTGTAAAAACAATCCAAGATGCGTCAAATGTGCGGCAGACTATCTAACTAGTGCTTGCACAAGAAAAGAAAAATAAATAATGGCTCAATTATTAAAAATAGCAGTATGGAACGCTAATGGCCTGTGTCAACATGCACAGGAAATAAAATTATTCATACAATTATTTGATCTAGACGTTCTATTAATCTCAGAAACACACTTTACCAGCAGAAGCCATCTAAAAATACCATACTACAACATCTACAGCACAAAACACCCAGACGAAACAGCGCACGGAGGTACGGCAATAATAATTAAACAGAATATTAAACATTACGAGAAAGCTGAGTACAGACACACCAACATACAAGCTACCAATATTGCTATTGTAGATAATACAGGAGAAATAATATCCGCAATATACTGTCCACTGAGACACAATAACAAATATGACGACCACAACAGATTTTTCAAGACATTAGGAAACCGATTTATAGTCGGAGGAGACTATAATGCGAAACATACTGTATGGGGATCAAGGACCATAACTACAAAAGGCAGAGAATTATTAAAGGTCATAAGAAACAACAACTTAAATTATCTATCGACATATCAGCCTACATATTGCCCCTCTTACCCCAAAAAAATCCCAGATCTTTTAGATTTTTGCATAATCAAAGGCCTTAATATCAAAAAATTCTTAGTAGAACCATGTTTAGAATTAACATTCGATCGCATCCAGTTCTGGTAACAATATACACATAAATATTGGACAGGCCGAGGAAATCATCACTGGGATTATTTCAGAGAAAAACTAGATGAGCAGATAACTCTAAAAATACCTATAAAGACTGAAATTGACATAGAAGAAGCTGTAGTTGCTATAGCTATACAAAATGCGGCGTGGCAAGCAACCCCAGAGAAAAATGAAGTAAGATCTAAAGAAAAGTGTCCAATAATAGTAAAGCAAAAAATATCAGAAAAACGCAAAGCTCGAAAAAGATGGCAGATAACAAGTGATCCGATGGACAGACAAAGGTATAATAAGCTAGCAAAAGAACTCAAAAAGCTACTATGCAAGATAAACAACGACTCCATTTAAGAGTACCTAAGAGGTCTAACACCCACTGATGCAACAGATTATTCTTTATGGAAAGTCACTCGAAAACTCAAAAAATCTCAGCAACAAGCATCACCGATACGACTCAACCAAACAACCTGGGCAAGAACAGATAATCAAAAAGCCACAACATTCGCCGAACATCTGACCATAGTTTTTCAACCTTTTCCATCACAAATAACACCTGCCGAAGAACAAGAAATATATGATCAATTACAGTCTCCATTCCAGATGGCTCTACCAATAAAAAAAGTTTCAAAAAGTAAGATCGAAACAGTAATACACAAAGAAATCAACGGGACAAAGGCTCCGGGGTACGGCCTAGTCACCGGTAAAATACTCCAAGAAATATCCCAAAAATGTCTTGCAGCAATACAGCAGATATTTAAAGCAATTTTAAGAATAGAACATTTCCCACGTCAATGGAAAATGGCTCAGATCATACTGATTACTAAACCAGGGAAAACTCCAACCGAGGTGACATTATACCGGCCAATAAGTCTACTTCCAATTTTATCAAAAGCCTTAGAAAAAATAATATTGAAACGCTTGACGGTAATCATAGAGGATGAAAAACTAATACCCATCCACCAGTTCGGGTTCAGAAGACAACACGGAGCCACTGAACAAATTCACAGAATTGTAAACAAGATCAACAACATTATGGAAGAAAAAAGATATTGTTCAGCCGTCTTCATCGATATAAGTCAAGCTTTTGACAAAATATGGCATTTAGGACTACTATACAAACTTAAACACACAATCCCACATTCTTTCTACTCCCTCATTAAATCCTTCCTCTCTAACAGAACATTCCATGTAAAATACCAAGAAGCATATACCGAACTCTATCCTATCGAATCTGGTGTCCCACAAGGAAGCATTTTGGACCCTCGCCTCACCGCCGTCGACATACGCGCCATCATATTTCCTCCCAACGTCCCCAACCGGAGAACCTAGACTATCAGACGTCGCCTGGTGGGCGGAGGACTCCATGAAAGATGGCCGGCCAAAGAACCCCTCGTCGACCAGAGGAATAGGACGGCAAAGGACCAAGTTTGCGCGGGAGCATTTCTATTGGACGCGGTAGCAGTGGGGTTAGGTCATCTTTAACGACGGCAGCAAGTTCAAATTCTTCGGAAGTGACGGCATATGTTACGTTCGTCGCCCTGTGGACACTCGATACCACCCCTGCTACCATATCCCGATAGTGAACCACGGTAGAGGAAGCATCAACATATGGGCTCCACTCTATCCAGGGGACCATGGACAGACAAGTGTACATGGACATTCTAAAGAACACTATGCTTTTATGGGCACGCGCCATCCACGGCAGGACCTTTACCTTTTAGCAAGACAATGATCTGAAGCACAGAGCGCGCGACACAATGGACTGGTTCCGGAGGAAGCGGGTTCCTCTGCTCGAGCATTTGTGGGAGGAAGAGGAAGAAGTGGAACAAGATCCCCCAGTCCACCCTCGACGACCTCCTCGACTGGATGCCTTGCCGGTCGCAGGTAGTTATCGCAAACAAAGGATATGCCACCAAGTATTTATGTTCGATGTTTGTTGTTATGTTATGAGCATAAACTGTTTCGATTGAGTGGCATTCTAAATAAAGAAAATTATTTGAATTGTGAGGTAGGAAAATCTGACTTATGGGGTTTTTCTTATAATAATTTTTTGGTCGTCTTCTTGACTAGAATCATCTCGCGATTTCGGGTTTTCCTTCTCAAATCTGTTGGAAAACATTTGCAGGTGGTTGTTTCTCCATGTGTATTCTCGAAAAGATTTAAACCAAAAAATGTTGAATATAATAGAATTTTGCTCGCTACTGTATATTCTTAAAAGTGAAAAAGTAATTATGGACAAACTGGCAAGCGTTTCAACCCATACGACCGTGATGCAAGTCTACCTCGATGACCAAGAAATCTACCACCAAATAGGAGAAATTGTAGGAAAAGACTCTGATTACAGATAGTAAGGAAGTATGGTTTAGTGCCTTGTTCAATGCAATTTTCAAATATTACCCATGTATAAGATATGCATGGAAGATACGAGGTGACATAAGGGATACCATATTGACAGTATAGTAGTTAAGTAGAGAGTTAGCAATCAAGTCAAAAACAGTAGAGCCTATCGAGGAATTGACATAAATAGTAATCATAATCCAGCAATAATGTCATGCAGTCTAATATTTAAAAATACAGGAAAAAAGAGGCAACTGGCAAGTAGATAAATTAAAACAACATATGAAACAGTTTAACGATAAACTTGATGATAAAGTTTTATACGCACTAGCACTATTTAAAATCACTCTGAATGTCATTGAGGTAGTGTAAAACAAATTAAGGCAACAGATGAGGTATTAGAAACATACATTAATGAAGGAAGGATTGTGTCCGAGACTATAAATATGCCAAAAAAATTCAAAAATTTAAGTATACATGAAATTATAAACGCCGTAAATGAAATATATTACAGAATACTCTACCAACTTGTATGCCAAATCAGAAAACCCCCCTAAAGACTTTACGGCGACCAAAGAAAGGTAACTGAGGTAAATGCAAAGACTATCTTACTATGACTCATATATTGATTGGAATAATCTATTGCAGAATAGAAATAGATGCAAAACATCACCTAACTAAAGATCAGTTTGGATTTAGAAAAGGATCTAAAACTCGAGAGGTGATATTAGCTGTTAGAATACTAACCAAAAATAAAAAAAATAAACTTTTAATGCATTTGTTAACATAATGAAGAACCATCGATAACATGAAATGGTCACACCCAATTCAACTATTGGAGATTTATCACTACTCTTTAATGTACTTATGTAATAGCCTATAACGAACTTATATGAGAAATTAAAAATCGGAGTAAAACCACACGAATAAAGTATGCTAACGACAGAGCAGCACTAGTAGTAACAGAATAAGACGCAAGAAAAACGCTAGATAAAATGGACGTATTACTAAAATAGAACTTAAAAATAAATATAAAGAAAACAAAAATATTAATAGGTAGTAAAACGTCAATGTCTAGAACACATCTAACAATTGGCAACCAAGTCATTAACATAGTCAAAGAATTCTGTTATCTCGAATCTAAAATTACTAAAAATGTAGAAATAATTGAGAAATAACAAACCGCAGTCAGCGAGCAAAAATTGCATTTTTTAAAAGAAACTATTGACGTTAAAATATTCTCTCAATTGAGAACACAAAGCTGCTAAAATAAATTTAAAGCAAAAATACCTTAATTAACAAATATAAACAAGAAGAGACACGTTAATTGAGCATATATTTAAGACAGAAGAAAGGGTTAAAGAGAGGAATGCACCTGGTAGACCAAGCCAATAATACATCTCACAAATCAGAACCGATTTATAATACCATAATTGCAGAGATATGGGACGAGAATAGAATAAATTAGAAAAATACTGTACGGCATCAAACCAATCGCCAAATTTAATTATTAATAAAAGCTTTAAACCTGCATAGTTTGAGCCAAGTTACAAAAAAACTTGTACCAAATTTAAAGTCAAATGTCTGTCATTCATTCTAGAAATTACAGTTAGGTTTAGCTTATTTTCGCACTGCTTTAAGTATTACAGACTATGTGAATATCCATATTCCCAAGGCAATTTTTTTGAAAATCTTTAATATACCGGAGTGACAAGACTTTTCTCCATAAAATACATTCAAAAGTTAAATCTATGTCTGCGATATCTGAATATGTGACTAGTTATTTAATTTAAATTATTTTCGCAATATTACCATACATGTAATATAATTTAATGTATCACAGAATGTGATAATCCTGACTGGCAATCAACCAAAGTGGTATCAAAGAGATTTACATTTAATTTTCCTGTAAAAAGTAAATCCATATTCTCCCCTAAATTGCATCGAGCCAAACAAAGGAATATTTTGTTACTTATTCTGACCATCTGTAAGTAACAATATCAAAAAAGTCCACTTCTCCAGTTAGCAACATATAACACAACAAATATATATTTTGTAAATTTGCTACATTCTTTTAGACAAGATGTATATGTTGGTAGCTACTTGTGAAGAGGGGAATAAATTACTCCATCAAAGTCTTAAAAACTGATTTTTATGGTTTAGAACTACCGTGTTTCCCATTCTTCTATATATTTCTTTTAAAGGTAAAAAGAATGTCTTTATAAAGGTCAAAAATAGAGGATGCTATACAATCAACAGAAGTCACAAGAGATAAGATTTGCTAATTATAAAAAAGCAGAAAGCTATAGAAATATTTTCTTAACCAAGAAGTTTAAAAGTAGTATTAAGGTATCACATGGTTACCATATTGAAGATGTCACTGTCTAAAAGTTCATCTTTCGGCCGGTTTCTAAGAACATCCCGTAATCGCTACAGGGCATCTACGTAAAAAGCTTCAGTAGTAGTTCCACTAAGAAGCACAAATCCTGGTCAATTAGACCGCTACTATCAAAAAGTACCATGGGTGCAAAAATGGACTTGCTTTTTTTTGACGTTGGATATTCCATCTCAGAGTCGTATTTACAAATCCAGTGATAACGCAGGACAAAAATTTGGGATTCTCAGCAATAGCGTCCTCAAATTTTCTGAAAACGATCGGCTAACTGTGTTCTTGATTCTCGATGAGAAATTTAGAAATAAATTTGGCTCATACATTTTTCATTCTTGGATATTTCGCTAAAATTTTGTGGACGAAGCAATTGAAATTGTTGATTCTGTAGTAATTTTGCAAACAATTAGGTGGTGATTTGTCCGAATATTCAATAGCAGAATTTTTTTCTCATTTAAATTAGCAGCAGGGCGTCTAAGACTAAGATCATTTTCTACAAACTCTTGAAGCTTGAATACTGCTCGAGTATTGTCGCGCGACTTATTATCTCTTTGTAGAAGCTGTTTTCAACATTGTGTACGTCTCTGTAGGCAATTTATCCAACATAAAACAAAATAAACTCAAAATCTATTAGTTCTACAACATTGGTGCTCATAAAAAGTTTTGAAAAAATCTCTCAAAAAACTAAAATACCCTGCCATATATAGTAAAAAAATAATGAAAATATTACAAAGATGTGCCATTCAGGAAAGCAGGGCTAAATTATAAATATATTAAAAATAAATATGTAGTAATTTAAATTTTAATTAAAAATTTAAAGAGTTATCTCCCTTTATTTACGTTTTTAAAGGTACTCTAAAGAAATGGGTAATTAACGGGCAATTACTTTCATCAACATTGTAAATAAGTTTTCTGTATTTTATTTCTAAAAATAATATTAATCTCGCCGAACAAAACCCCACATTATGTAGTTGTAATCCTAATAAATTAAGTTTGGACTAGAAAATTGCACTTAGGATCATAACCGAATTTAATGGAGCACAATGCTTTGCTATATCTGAACTTCATTTGTTAGGAGCAAGGATTGAATAGCTGAAAAAACGTATATAAATCATTTTTAAAAAAGCGTGCTTATAAAAATGTAATTTTAACTTAAAAAAGTATACACAATTTAGTACACGAGGTCTATCGAGAAAATAACAAGCTGATATTAATATAACAAAACAAATTTTATTCAAAAGAGACCACGTACTTACACAGTTTCACGTAAAGCGGCACTGAAACAGGGTAAATGTATTTTGCAACTTATATCAGTGTAGGTAAAAAGTATCATTGGCCAACTCTGCCTGCGGCATATAATAGATGGATTGAGTAGCTCATCAGTGCCGTTGCCGGTCTCAAGCCCTGATAAATAAAGTGGGTTGGAGGAACGGGTTAGTGATCTAGCCTCCGTAAAACCAAATTTATGCTTACAGAACCAATACATTGCCTCGGAATACAATGAATAAACAGATGACGAATTCGACTAAGCAATAAAAAAAAGAATATAGAGAAAAAATCATATTAAAGTGGGTACCTGGACCATCAGAAGTTGGCACCAACAGACCCAAAAATAGTGATGGAATTAGAAATAAATAATATAGCCCTTACAGAGACAAAGAAAAATTGAAAAGGAACCAGAAAATATAATTCTTATACACTGATTTATAGCGGTGTCAACAAGGAAGAAAAGTTGAAAGAGGGAGTCGCCTTGTTAATACACAATAAATATAAACAGTATAAAAGAGGTTAACTGTATATGACCAAGGCTATTAACAATTGCAATAGTGATTAATAAGAACACGGTACATATATTTTCACCCTATCTACCGGAAGAGAAATAAAGACTTTTATGAAACATTAAACGATAAAATAAACAAAAAATCTTAATACTGATCATAGGAGATATAAATGTAAAAATCAGAAATGAGATTAACATTAAATGGAATTAAACAAAGGTTGGGTGAAGAAGTACTTAATCAGAATGAAGAAAATTGATACAGGCGTGTGTAGACAACAGAGAATATGCAATAGTTACTTTGACCTGAACCCGAGGTACAAATATACATTGTATAATACAAGATTATGCCATAATGCAATAAGAAAATAAAGCCAAAGCAAATAATAGCAGTTAAAACACTAAATATCGCAGACATTGGGATAACCAACTACCACTAATAAAAATTATAATACTATTAGACACTAATAAAAAAAGAGAAAACATAGGAAAAGAAGAAAAGGTTAAAATGGAACTCATGGAAGATGATACTAATAGATAACTGTACACAATAAGACTGGCTAGTAAACTCAATAAAAAACCGGTTCTACAAGAAGGTGAAATTGACAAAGCATGGAACAAATAGAGATAAATATTTTAGAAAATGCCAGAGAAGACCTGGGAACAAAACAACAATAAAGAAAAACACAAAAACACAATGATTCTCTAATGAAGTAAAAGAACTGTTTAACGAGAAAATGAGAACGTTTGCACACTACAATACAAGTAGAATTCAAGACACTTCCGCAACTTATCGAATAATAAGAAACGAGGTAAACTATAAAATAAAAAATAGTAAAGAAATAATAAGGAACAGCAAGGCGGACATGAAGGAACTGGTAGAAATAAAAGTCGGAAAAATGAATAAAATTCTTTAAGAAATTGCATATAAGAAATGACACGCCAGACGACAACATATAGTTAGAAAAAATAATTATAGTAGAGGAAGAACAAGTAATCCTAAAAGATGATAGAAGCAGATGAAAAATTAAAAAATAGAAAATCTGCAAGAGATATAACAATATATATAATAAATTAATCACATATGGGGGTGAATCTCTACAAGAGAAGTTAAGTAAATAACTAAAAAATAATTTTATAAACAAAAGAATCCTAATACCTGGAGACCAGGAGTGGTAATACCAGTTTTTAAAGAAGGCGACCGAAAAATACCCGATAACTAGGATAACGAGAAATAACACCTCAAAACTAACGACAATAATACTAAGTAATATTATCAATGAATCATTATCGGTAGCAGAGAAGCAACCGGCGTTTAGGACAGAAAGGTCTGCGTATATGCTATTCTCATATTACAGTAAGCGGTAGAGAAATCCTTGGAATTTAATAAACTAGCTTTTATGTTCATGGTAAATTTAGAGAAAGCTTTTGACCGAATACTGCTAAAAGATATCATACAAGTCTTACAGAAAAAAGAAATTGCCCAAGAACTTATTGAACTCGTGAAAGACATCCATACAAATAATCAAATAACAATCAAGATAAAAGTATTTAGAGCCCATAGAAACGGCAGTAGGAATAAGACAGGGATATTCGCTAAGTCCACTACTGTTAGTATTGTGATGTATGAGGTAATTGAAGAGACCCAAGAGGGTTATAAAATGCGAGACACAGACATCAAAGTAGTATGTTAGATGACGCAATACTAATTGCAGATGATAAAGACCAGAAACAAAGAATTCCAGTGAAAATAATGCAAACCTTTAAAAGATACAACATAAGAATATCCACGAAGAGGACCAAATATATAACAATCAGTAAAGAGGCCATAAGATGTAAATTACAAGTAAAGCAAGATATAATTGAGCAAATTACCATATCCAATGGTCTAGGAATAAATATATCTAGCTCAGGAATACCAAAAGAACAGGCCAAACATCAGGCAATAAAAGTCACCAAGGTATCAAAACCATTAAATAACATTATAGGAAATAACAAATTTATCAACACCGAAGTTAAAAGCAAGGTACATAAAAGTGTAGTTTAGCCAGTATTAATGTACGCACCGGAATCTCGCGGAGATACACAACAGATGAGAAGAATAATGAAAACTACGGAAATAAAGACATTAAGAAAGATAGTTGGTAAAACGAACACATCCGAAACTAATACAAGATACAACCTATAAACGAACGGATTAAAACTAGAAGGAACTAGGAGAAAACCGCCTAGTACGTCAAGTTACAGATAAATTACCAGTAGGAGAAGATCCGGGAAGGACTGATGAGAAGAAAAAATATTATTAGACGTCTTCCTCAACTCCAGTTGTGTAGCAGATTTTAGTACACGTCCAATTTATGTGTAAATATAAACTATAATAGTACGTTAGTTATTTGTGCAGTGCGCCAGCATAGTTTTGAAAAAAGCGGAAAACCATAAAAACAGACAAGGTAATTTCTTTGAAGGAAGGAAGAAAGGAAATGCCATATGTGAAAACGTAGTACTGAGTTCAATAACTGTATTTCGCCAAATGTCTAGAGTTCAAGGGCAGCTAGAACTATGCTGTGAAAGGTAAAACAGCGGGTATCTGGAAATAGGCGCAAGTCACATTATCCAGCTTGTTGCCCGACTTTAATTATGGTAAACAGGAAAGTCATATTCGATGTACTGCTTCGCGCAGCTTTTCTTACTATTATCCAAGAAAGCTTAAAGGTAAAAAGGTATATCTAGAATGAGTTTTCCATACTCTTACCCCTTAGTAAAATCGCAAACTCTCGTTATTTATTTTAAAACAAATAGCAATAAGAATCGTGGTGATGAATTAGCTACTTCTTCATGAGAGCATTACTGAAGCCATCCGCATTTATTTAGGAACGCCACCTCAGAAAATAAAGATGCAACGCATTGCTTCAACATAACAATGCGCAGGTACATGTTAATTACTACACAGTACATCATACTGTTTCACACTCCATATTTTTCAGAGCTACTACGATCCATTTGAGGAAATAAAATAGACAGAACGTGGAAAAAGGTTCTCTAATTAAATGTGTACTCACTTCTTTCTAATAAAATATTAGTGGGAAGAAAATTGTAGTTCCAATGGTTTTTTAATACCCCTAGTGCTACTTACCATAGAAAAAATGGAAGAACAATGTTGGGATAAAATTTATTTATCAAATTAAAATATCAAGTATATATATATATATATATATATATATATATATATATATAAAAGTAAATGCCCTATAACAGCAATTTAAAAAAGGCCACAAAAATAAACATGAAAAAATCTTACTACTTATAAATAATAAAACAGTTTTATATGTAGTAAAATTTGTTTACTTAGAAAGCGCCCAAACAATATTAATGAATTTAGAAGATACAGTGCGTAAAAATTAAACATTTAAACTAAAATATGTACTTTGTACCATTGTGTAGTTCGTTCTGTCGTATAAGTTATAATTAAGGCATATAAGGGATGAATTCAAGCGAAAACCACAGGTATTTATAACTAAGTATTATTTTGGGAATGTAAATGCTAAAAATCACTATAATAAGCTGTAAAAGGATCAATATAGAAAATATAAGTAAAAGAAAATGCAGATAGTTAGACTGGACGCCTTACGGAAATAATAATAAAATTTATAAAAAACGTTCAGGTAGATCTCGGAAGAAATTAGAAAAAATCCAATTAAACTTGTAAAAGAATAATATAAGTGAAGTTCGTGTGAGAACTGAAACAAATTATAATAATAGACAAAAAACCGATATCCTAACAAAAGGTAAAGTTATTACTTTTAGTATTTTGCACTTTTTTAATACTTGGATGAATTAAATATAAACCTGAATTTATTTAATTTGTTGAACAGATAGGTAGTTTTTTTGTCCGAAAAAATGATAATCGCAGCATAATGAGACCGGTTCCAGTGTCATCCAGCACATTTTAATTTTTGTCGAGTTTCAGTAGATGTACGGGACAGGATATTGGATTTCCTAAGTACTGTCGTACCTTACTCTGACATAAGACGCCAGCAACCGTCAGCCAGCGGTTATTATTGAGAAGGCAGCAAACAAGGCTATTTTTCCATAGTCACGCTAGTCTTCGAAAAACGCCGACCTTTGTTTTTATTTGCTTTTCATCCACCCAAAAATTGTTTATGCCACGCGTACACTTGAGCCTTCTTAAGGGCGATGTTTCTAAATTATACTTTACGTTTTTTTAAGATTCCGGTAGATTTTACGCCCTTTGTCGGGAGAAATTAGATAATAATTTAATACATACTAAAAAGAGGGGGGGGCAAAGCGTCTTAAGGCGTTCTTACTTACAACAAGAGCCTCATGTAAAAAGATATTCTCATTTATATTTAATTCGAGTTCGCATTTGTATTTCGTAGACGCTGTGAACGGTCTGCGAGATAACAAGTGCTGTGCGATAAAGTGTGACGTTTAGTCAACTTATGATATCAACTTTAAATAGTTAACAAACTGTAAGCGAACATTTTTATTTAAATTACTTTAAAAGGATTTATTAATAATGACAAAAATCTAATAAGTACCTACCAACAGAATGCTGCCGGCCGGAAACGGCTTTAACGGCGCATATAACATTAATAACCAACAATATATAAATGGAAATCCTCTACAAATTCCCCAATCACCGTTTGTACCCAACATACAACCCAACTGCTCTTATCAACAAACTCAATATTCATACTTATCACCCCTTAATCCATCCTATTATTTACCACAGTATCAATCAACGTTAAACCAGCCACAAATTTACTCTAGTCAGCATCACGATACAACAATAAATCAATCACATCAAGATAAAAGTAACATAAGCGAAATTTCCGAAGACGACGAAGAAATGGAAAGTAATCCCGCTAATAATTGGCAACGCGTTTCGAATAATAAACGAAAACGGTTAGCAAAGATTCACACACAAACTACTAATACTGTAAAGGAGCCAGTAACCACAAATAATAATAGATACTCAGTATTAACTGAGGAAGATGAATCAAACAAACAAAAAAACGAAGAACATCAAAACGTAACTAAACATAAACCACCACCAATTTTTGTACACGGTGTTTTAGATTATGGTAAGATGATCACAAACTTACAAACAATAGTGGAAGAAGAACAATAAACCTCAAAAAGCTTACACAATAATGTAGTTAAAATAAATGCAAATACCCCTGATACGTACCGTAAACTTATTAAGCACATCCAAGATAGTAAGATTATACATCACACGTATAAAATGAAAGAAAATCGTCCCTACAGAGTTGTATTAAAACATCTACACCGCACTACCCCGATCGACGATATCAAAAATGCCCTTAAAAAATTAGGACACACAGTGCGTAACATTATGAACGTAAAAAACAGACAAAACAAAGATCCTTTGCCAATATTCTTTATAGAACTTGAACCACCTAAAAACAACAAATATATATACAACATACATTCATTGAAAAATAAACGTGTTATAATTGAACCACCAAAGACAAATAGAGGTATTGTACAATGTACTCGCTGCCTTTTGTTTGCGTGAAATGCGCGGGTCCTCATGATACAAAAAGTTGTCAAAAAACCCGAGCAACTTCAGCTGTATGCATTTTATGCGAAGGGCCTCACCCAGCTAACTATAAAGGGTGCTCCATATATCAAGAGCTTCAACGAAAATACCAACCCAACAAGCAACAAATAACCCCAAGACCTCCAAACCTAACAAGAGAAAATTTTCCATTCTTAAAAAGCAAAAATAATCAACCTTACACTAACCCTAGCCAGCCAACACATACAGATTTAAATTATGCGGAAGCAGCCCAAAATCAACCCTCATCCTCAGAAGATGTTAGTCTTAAACAGTTTCTTGATGAACTCAAAAATATGTTCAACCAATTACTACAGGAAAATACTATGATACTAAATATGTTAACTACAGTCATCAACAAACTCATCCAATAAAGTCCAAGTTCTTAAAGATAGCACTGTGAAACGCTAACGGACTACAACACAGAAAGCTAGAAATTGAAACCTTCATACGTGTTAATAACATTGATGTGTTACTAATTTCAGAAACACACTTCACCTCAAGATCTTATCTAACAATACCTCAATACTCTGTATATCACACAACGCATCCAGATAACACCGCGCATGGTGGCTCAGCTATAATAGTACGTAGCTTCATTAAATATTATCAGTTACCTTCATACAAAACAGACTACCTTCAAGCCACTATGATAGAAGTTGAGAGGTTGCCAGCACCTCTAGTCATAGCAAGTGTTTACTGTCCACCACATCATAACTGAACTAAACAAGTGTTACAACCTTTCTTTGAACTACTAGGACCTAGATTTCTAACGGGAGGAAACTTCAATGCAAAGCATACACACTGGGGCTTACGACTATTAACATCAAAAGGCAGAGAACTACTTAAATTAATAATAGGTAACAAATACGGTTTTCTATCAACGGGAAGTCCAACATATTGGCCCTCAGATTCCAATAAAATTCCTGATTTACTCGATTTCTTTATTACCCATGATATGTCAGCAAACTACATGGATATTATTCGCAACTATGATATTTCATCTAACCATACGCCTGTAATAGCTACAGTGAGTGCAACTATACTGTACCAAGAACAAAAACCTACTCTTAGCAATGCGAAAACTAACTGGAAAGTGTTCGAAGACTATATTACTGAAAATCTAGATACAAATATAAGCTTAAAAACAAATCAAGATCTGAAACACGAAACAAATCACTTTACATCAACAATACAGGAAGCAGGATGGAGGGCAACACCACAAACAAACAACTTAACATCCCCACCGAAATAATAGAGCTAGTAAAAGAAAAAAGAAGAGCAAGAGCAGTTTGGCAGCGTAGTCGGAATATTCAAGACAAAAATAGATTAAATCAACTAAACAACAAACTGAGTCGTCGGCTGCAACAAATACAGAACGAGACTTTTAAATACCATACAAGTTCACTTTCTGTAAATGACCAAACAATTTGGAGAGCAAGCAAAGGAATTAAGCGACCTAAAGAGCATGTTCCACCCTTACAATATGAAACGGGAACATGGGAAAAGTCGAATAAACAGAAAGCTGAAGTATTCGCCGAATATTTACAAAACACCTTTCAACCAAATTCTAACGAACCTGATCAAGAAATTGAAAACTACCTAACTGCTCCACTATAGCTATCGTTTCCAATACATAGATTTACACAACAAGAAATTCAAACTCATATAAAACGATTAAATAGTAAAAAATCACCAGGTTATGATCTCATAACGGGAACTGTTATAAAACGTCTTCCCAAGAAAGGAATTCGATTGTTACAAATATTGTTTAACGGAGTTCTGCGGCTTGTATATAGGCCTTTGACGTTGAAGTTTGCTCAAATTATTTTAATAGTCAAACCGGGTAAACCTCCTAACCAAATCAAATCATACCGTCCCATCAGCCTCCTCCCGATAGTATCAAAGTTGTTGGAAAAATTAATATTAAAACGCATAAATAAAAGTGAACTCCAAGAAGAATGGCTACCAAATCACCAGTTCGGCTTTCGAACTAGTCACTCAATAACACAACAATGTCATAAACTGGCAAACACAATCCGTACAGCATTCGAAGACAAAGTGTATTGTAGTGCAGTGTTCTTGGACGTGAATAATGCATTTGATAAGGTATGGCATAGAGGCCTGCTTTACAAAATTAAAAGTTTATTGCCGCAAAATTACTATCTACTTTTACAATCCTACCTAGCAGATCGATATTTTCAAACAAAAGTAGGCAGCGAAACATCTCAAATAAGAAAAATAAATGCAGGCGTCCCCCAAGGTAGCGTCTTAGGGCCAGTAATGTACTTACTATACACGTTCGACCTTCCAACCACACTATATACAAGCCTAAGCACCTTCGCTGACGATACTGCCATATTATCATGCAACGAGAACCCAGTGGTAGCATCAGAGTTGCTACAAGAACACATAAACTTACTAGAAACATGGATGGGAAAATGGAAAGTGAAAACAAATGAAAACAAATCAGCACATATCACTTTTACAACCAAGCACTCAACATGCTCCCCGGTTACACTCAACAACATGCGCATACCCCAAGTAGATGAGGTCAGGTACTTGGGTCTACACCTAGATCGACGACTGACATGGAGGACACACATTAATAAAAAACGCAAAGAATTGGACCTACGTTGTAAAAACTATTTTGGCTCATCATACAAGTGCATATGTCCTATATGGTAATATATATGTGAACTTTGGGGATGTGCCAGTTTATCAACTCTAAATATTATTCAACGTTTCCAATGCAAAACACTTAGAATGTTATCTAATGCCCCGTGGTATTTGTTAAACATAACTTTACATAATGACCTCAACATTCCATATGTAAAGGATGTAATAAAAGCAAGAGCAATAAAACATCACCATACTTTGGAAAATCATCCAAACGTAACAGTAATCCTATTAGCTGACGACCCCCAAACCAGAAGATTGAAAAGAAAGTGGCCAATAGACTTAACGGATTAAAATAGGGGCGACATCACTGGATGTCTTCCCCTCATGACTGTATCAATTTACATAAAATTAGTTCATAGAATATCAAGTAAATATTCTGATTGCTAATAAATAAATATTAAAAAAAATTTATATTTAATTCAACAACGCAATTAAAAATATTGTATATACATTTTTATGTTACCTACAATTAAAGTTAAATTATGTTGCACATATATAAGGTAAAATATATAAAATATTCTAGAAAAAATTTGATTGTACTTTGTTAGTAATAAAGATATTTTCCAATATACTTCAGTTAAAATTCCCTTCAACTAATAAAACATTTTTTGGAAAAACAGCTTTCATTCTTCAACCACGCGCCAACCGAAACTTGAATTTTTATTATTTTAGACTCCTATTACATTCCAACGTTCAGGTGAATGTTTAAAGAGTTTTTTTACTTTTGTTTTGTAAAGGGTTATTTGCAATTACATTGTTTTCGCTTGATAAGCGTACAAGACGTTGATTGATTTATCTGTATTCGTTCTGAAACGGAAGGTAGCAGTAAATTGCGTTGTTACTTTGGGAAAAGCTGACCGTTTATAATTCACACTTCAATTTTAATAACATTACTGAAACAGTTTCGTATAGTTTAATAAATCTTTGCAGTTTTTCTATATTTAGATACCCTCATAAATTCTGACAATCTTGGATACGCCTACGAGGTGTGGCAGAAAAGTAATGAGACTGGCAACACTGCAAGCGATCTGGCAACGCTACGCTGTTGTCCTTGATAGAGCACGTGTATAAATATACCCTCCCATAGCTCAGTGCGAGTTTCAACTCGTTCCGTTAACTACGTGATTTTTGTGATTGCTGTTAGTGAAGTTGTATTTTGGTTGTGCGTCACGCAAAATGGAACAGCGGAATTTGGAGCAACGTTGTGCCATTAAATTTTGCGTTAAGCTTGGAGAATCGACAAGTGTGACGTTTAAAAAGTGAAAACAGGCCTATGGGGAACATTCTTTATCCCGAGCTCAAGTTTTTCGCTGGCACAAAACATTTTTGGAAGGCAGAGAACACGTTGAAGATGAACACCGTTCAGGGAGGCCTTCAGCTTCGAAAACCGACGAAAACATCGAACGTGTGAACACTCTTTTGGGATCAGACCGTCGTCATTAAGAATGTTGAGTGAACAATTAAATTTGAACAGATTTACCGTACCAAAAAAAAAATGTAAAATAGGGTATATGACGTCAATATACAAGAAGGTGCATGAAAATACAAAAATGACAGGAAAATCACGGTAGCATCGAAATTTAACCCCGTGTGGAAGCGTGTTACAAGGATTTACAAAGAAAAAAAAATACATACACCAAGTTAAAGAACAAGGCGGATTTCGAGCAAAACGATTGTGTATGGTCAACCTGTTCACTATGAAAGAAATCATTGAAAAGAAAATTAGTACATACATTTACTAGTTATAGACTTAGGAGAAGCTTATGACAGCACTTATTTCAGTGTTGTGAAAATCGATTAAGTAAAGAATTATAAATAACACAACGATAAAAACTGTAAAATAACTATATAACGATAAGACAACAATAGACTTGGTCTGTATAACACGCAAAATCAAAGAGAAATACAGAAAAGCGAAACTGTCAACTAGTTCTGACAAAACCAAATATTTATTTGTAAGATATATCATGTGGTTGGTTCTCGGGTTATTAGACCGTGATAGGAGTTCTAAAACTCTTTACGTTTCGTCCACAACTGCAGCGGACATCTTCAGAAGAAAATCTTCAAAAAATTAAATGACTGTCCCTTGTGTTTTCGCTTTTATGCTTGTACGTGTGTGGTAGGGATGATGTTAAGAAGCCCTTGTTGACGTCACCGGGATGGTAGATGGTAGATAACGTGATTGGGCTAGCTTATGACGTCAATCGGGTCGTTTCAGGCAATATTTCGGCATTTTCTGACGTCACTCGCTCTTTCGCCGTATCCCGATCTGTTTTTTGCTCCGTAAGAGCGATAAACTAAGCTTTCGGTAGATTGAATCAGTCGTCCCTGTTAATATTATTTTTATATCTGTAAATACCCACCGTCTCTCTATATAATCTCCGGTAATAATTCCTACAATTGGATAAAACTTGTGTTCGCCCGAATTCTATCTCGTGGACAGGATTTTCCAAAGCATGTCCAGCAATTGCTGATTTCTCGGGATGATTGAGGCGTAGACGACGCTTGTGTTCCTTTACCCTAATCGTTCAGCCAGACCTGCTCACATGAACAAGATATGCAGTATACTTCTGGTCTATGCTGTGGATTTCTTGTATCCTTGGCTGATTAAAGCAAATCTTAAATCTATATATGTGTAGGAGTTAAAGAAGATTTACTAGACTTAGGAAAAAAATATTGTTATACAACCATTACAGATATTTAAAGATAAACAAATGATTAGAGAGTAAGTTACACAAGGAAAAGAGGTAATGAAAATGTAAAATAGAATATGGTGGAATAAGGAAATAATTAATAGAAGGAAATACAACATCTACAGCAGAGTTATTAAAAGTATTGCCTTATATAGAGTAGAAACCTGGCAAACGAACAAAAAAATAAAGGAAACTCACTTCATTACAATTAAAGTATTAAAAAGGTCTTGTAGATTATCTAGACTAGAGAGGGTACCGAACGATACAATAAAACGAATGATGAAAACTATAAAGTATATCAGTTAAAATGTAGTTAACATACAATTAATATGATACAAACATTTAAAAAGAATATACAAATACACAGATATAGATTACCAAGACAAAATTTTGAATGGATTTTTCTCAAAGAAAAAGAGGAAGAATCTGAAAAACACGGGAAAATTATGTAAGAAGGATTGCGGGCGAGAAATATATTACGATAAAAATTGCAAGACAGGCTAAAATAGGGTAAGAGTCTCGAGATCGGACAGATAATATAAAAGCGTTTAAATTAAATATAATATAAACAAGAAGTTATATTGAAATAAAATGCACCTGACAACCACTCTTTTCACTATTTAACAGTATTTGGAATTTCAAACTTGGAACACGGCTTAACACCCCACTAAAAATCCACGTATTCTAAGATTCTAATTACAAAAGACTTCTTAATAAATTTACCTTATATATTTATATCGCACGAAGAAATGTAGTATTAGTTATTTAAAAACATTGACTTTGTTGATGAATTAACTATATTTTGTTTTGAAATTAATGCATCTGGTAAAAAAGCGCAAAGAAAACAAATTCAAAAAACGTACCAAATGCCACCAATATTGGACGTCAGAAATTTGTCCAGTAGAAGATGGTAGCATAGTTGTAAATCCATCATTGTTTGTTCTAAGAAAAAGGAAGAAAGTTTATGTGTAAGGTTAGTTTCCTGTCAAGATAAAGAAAAATGGCCAAAGAATTGTAACAGCCTTGAAATCAGGACACAAACGTATGAGCAAATTTGTGAATAAATTACCACTTATAATACAAGATATGGAAAAACAAAATAAGAAGTAATATATGGATTAGAAAAATATAAAGTTGACGCATGTGCTACATATATGGAACCAGAAAAAAGGAAAAAGTAATATTACAGCGCCAGAACTACTTATTAAAATAGAGCGGCAAACGAAAGCAAGATAAGGCATCATTAGAGGTAGTTCTACCAGCAAATAGCAAAATACTAAACTTAGTTGCAAAGATACAAACTAGTAAAAATTAAAAGAACAACAAACAGAATTTTACAGTAAATTATAACTAGCAATAATCAATACCATTAAGGGTGGCGGGGAGACTTCAACAATATTTAATTTACGAAGAAAATAAAATAAACGAAAAACATGCCTAATTATGCCCTTATAAGCAACTAAGAATAACTAAAACCTTTTATCTTCATAAGTCACAAAACTTGTAATTATGTCTGGGGAGTAAACAATAGATGGCAGTTAACTGTTTACATGATAATCAATAAAACTATTAAACCAAAACAAATTACAAATTTAAAAGTACTTATATTACCAAACGTATTTTGTAAAATAAAAATAAACGTATGAAGCGTTGTGTCGTTGCTGCTCAAATGATAAATCCTTCAAAAACTGAAAAGTTCTTATAATTGAGCAAGCTCACAATAACCAAAATTACAAGAAGTACTCTCATGAAAGTCAAAGACGATATAGTGGGATACACACTGGACATTTTCCAGCTCAGTAAAATATAGCACAAATCATCTTTATCTTGAAACCAGAAAAACCTCATGCAGAGTCTTACAGACCAGTAAGAAGCCTCTTGCCCATTATAACTCATTCTTAAGAGACTAACTCTAATTCTTAAAAACTATGAGTCAATACCAAATCACCAGTTCACATTTAGGCAAATGCACTTTAGAGTGGTACAAATACATAAAGTGTAGGAATGTAGGACCAAAAAGGTATGGTTCACTGGTCCACTGTACAAGTTACGTATCCCCCTTCCATTAAACCACTTCCTAATTCTAAAATCCTCCACGCAAAATACATCCTGGTAAAAGTTGAATCTGATAACGATCCTATCGCTGCCTCACAGAAATTGCAGACAAATCTTACCTCCACTGATAAATGGTCAGTCCATATAACCTTCAACGCGCAAAGAAAAAGTGACCCCCGGTGCATTTAAACAACAACCAATTACCACAATAAGAAGTGAAGTACCTTGGCGTGCTTCTTGATCGAACACTTACTTGGCGTAAACACATTTTTACCAAGCGAAAGCAATTAGAAATGACTTTCTCCAAGATGTGCTGGATGCTAGGGCGGAAATCTAAACTTAGTCTGGATAACAAAACTATTGGTGTATAAAACCAATCTGGTCATATGGAATCCAGCTATAGGACATAGCTTCAAACTCATGCGGTATATCATTTATTTTTTGGTTTTGATGTTATCGAATAATAAAAATATCTGTCTGCGTAATTTATTGTCACTCTGCAATTATGGTAATATAGCAGAAGAGATCGACCAACGAATAAACAAAGCGACTATAGTATTAGGTGCACCAAAAATAAATATTTATAAAGCATTAAAGTAACCGTTATAATCTATAAAACATATGTCAGATCAATAATTGCAATACGAAGACTGAAGAGATAAGAATACAAAGAACAATAACTGAAAGCAAATGAACCAATAAAGTAAATAATAATATAATAATAAGAGAAGAATACAAAATTATATATTAAAATTGATAAATGAAGAAAAATCGGCATTAACACGTATATTAAAAGAAAAACAATAAAACCTCGCGAGAACGCGAAGAAGGTGCTCGCCCAATAATAAGTAACATAATTACATATAAAGATTGTTTTAAGCATGTAAAGGCTTGTTTTCGCAATTTATTGAAAGTAAATATTTGATTCTTAATGTTTTTGCAAGAAACAAAGTTTTTGAATAAAATATACATTATTAAAAAGTTTTTATAACTATGGATAAAGCAACATTATTTTCTATAGAATTTCTTACTTACTATTAAGAGAAGCCGTGCTTCTAGTTTAAAGTATAAATAAGAATACTAAACGATTTTACGAAGAATTAAAAAAAACTGAAGTAGCGATCCACAATCAAAAAAAACTTTTCCAAATAATATAAAAATATTAAAAACGATATTCAAAAGGTAAATTGAGGTGAGATTTATTTTAATGTTTAATAAGAAAATTTAATAACAAATTAATTATAGCAACGTTTGTGGTTGAGCTTAACAAATATTACGTTAGTAATCATTTGGTATATGGCAACTCAAAGATTATATTCATAAACTTAAAAGTCGGTTCAATAGCAAGCTACTAAAAGCAAATCTAGGAAAGACAGCAACATTAGCTAACAGTGATATGTTTTAAGGGAGTTCTGTAATATAACGCATGCAATAGTTGCACGTTGTATCAAGTTTAAACATGTTATTCAAACCGGACTGGGCATTAGTTGCTTGTTAGCAATACCATCTTAGTCAAAGACAAAAGACTTGGAAATTTTGCGCTACACCTTTGCACGCGTTCCTAGTAATTATCGGTGTTTAGAGAAAATAACTTCTACGTTGGAGGACGATTGTAATTATTATACGACCATATTCAGGTGGTAAAAGAATTTCATAAAGGAAGATCTAGTCACTGTAGTCAAAAAGATGCTGGGATGGTTCAAGACCCATCTAATCTATTGCCAAATGGAAGAAGAATTCTTGGTAATTTTTGAACCGGTAGTTCATACCGTTCTGCCAAACTATCTTTGAATGAACAGATGGAATAAGAAATGGAATATTTTGGAACAGACTGAAAGGGGTACTTTCTAGTGGCATGGGATGACGAATCTGTCCTGATCTCTGAAGAAATGTGGTTCGACCACTAATTTCCAAGTATTTTGAAAAGCTATGAAAATTAAAAATGCGTTAAAAAACTTTCCCAGTACCCCATGTATTATAGGATAAATATTTCAAAAGAAAATATTAAAAAAGTGTACACGATATCGGTATTGTATTAAAATTTTAGGTCAATTACCAATCAGAAAACTTATAGATATTTTATTATTACACAATACTTCAACAAAGGATGAAGGGTGAGTTCATACATAAATTATTAGCAACTTTTTTGTTTTCCTTTGTGGTACAGCTACAGGTTTTGTTAACAATAACAAGTAAATTTCACGTCAAACAGTTTCAACTGAAAAAACGACGCACGCATTAAGCTGCATAATTCATTTAAAGCGGCCAGACACGCACACACACGGGTTGCTGCTAAATTGCATCATTTACCAATTAGAGTTTATCAATAAGTGTAATACACAGTATGTACATTTTTTATATTAAATCAGTTAAAAAGCTAGTTGACTTTTTTAAATAATTATTATTGTAAGAAGGCGAGTTCAACAAAAAATAAAGCGGCATTTTAGACACCAACGAAATTTCAGCTGTTCAGGCAGTGAATCAATAAAAGAATCAGTAATTATACCGCTCTCCTCACGTGCAAAGCGAAAATCAATAGAAGAGTAACTTGTATCACCTTGAGAAACGCCAGATACGGGGGGGAATCAACAAATAAAATTTATTGTTTTATTTTTGTATACAAATGACAATTTGAGGAACAACACGCTGTAGTGTATTTTTTGTGGGCAGAAGGGGTTAAATCTGCAGAAATCCATCGTTAAATGTTAGTATAGTATGGGGCACGCACCATTGATCAACGAAAGTTCTACGGGTAGATAATATACTTTAAAAGGGCAGAACAAACATAAAAACTTGCATTATGCACAAATCGACACATCTAGGGGATGGGTATCTGGATCTAAAGTCGTCTGATTACCAAATCTTCGATCTCTTAAATGTAGCTTTATGAGAAACCAAAAATATTCTTCTTTGAAGGGATGAAGAAGCTCATTAAACGATACTAGAAGAGCATAACTTTAAAAAAGAATTATATTGAAAAATTACATATCCATTTCTATCAGTGAAAATAAAGTTGTTATATTAACAAGTTCAGATTATTACCTTATAAAAAATTCAATGGGTCTAACTTTTAAGGAATTGAATTAAAGGGTTAATAAATATGAATTCTAAGTACAAGTTTTTAACAGAATAAAACAAAGAATATCTTGAAAGATCTAGTATTTCTATGGAAACCACCACATAAATAAAAGAGAGAAGATTTGGACAGAATTCAAGAAACATAAGCTCTGGAATTTTGTAACAATTAGAGAAACTGATCAAATAACAATTTATTTACGAAGCGTATAATATTTCGTATGTTCCAATAGTTTCACAAGTGTCTTAAGAATGTCATAGAGGGTCACTACAGGTATTGTAGCTGATTTTGATTTATTGATTTTAGTTCTTCATTTAGTTTAGGTGGTGTTGAATGTTTTCTGAGGCAATAGTTCGGTTTCCATGAGTTGATCAAATTGTTGTACCATCAGCTAAAGTGGAAATGGCAGTGTTCTATGTTTTAATTTTAATTTTTTAATTTATAGAACCTAATGTGTCATACAGGGTGTCCGACGAAGATGTTCCAAAACTTCGTGTATAGATTTGTTAAAATGTTTTAAGCAAAAAAGTCTCGCTAAACATAGGTCGAATTCTCAACTGCTTCTGAGATATTGATGAAGAAAGTTAGAGGTTTTAATATTTTATTCTTCCTCCAGGTACTATCAATTTAACTTTTATTGGTAAAGAAACTAGATGTAGAGTTTGTTTTCACGTAGAGCCCTGTTTTTAAATTTTTTAATTGATCTTTTACTTTGGTCTGTAGCTGCTGAAATTCATCTTACAATGGTTTTAAAATCCGCCCCCCCCCCAATTTTCCTCAGTACCCTTTCTGCTGACTTTTGGATATCTCTATTACCTTTTCCAAACACAAACATTTTATTTTTTCCGGAGGGAAAGAAAAACGCGTAGAATTGTTTTGTAACACGGAGAGCAACGAGGTATCTGATCCTATACTCTTCTGCATGGATGGCTAGAGACGGCGCGCCTGAATTGATAATAAGCAACTGAAACTACGAAAAACCTAGAAAAAATATTAACTTTAACAGTTGTGTCCTAAATATGTTCAATTTGAATTATTCAGGTGATGCATTAATTAATAGTTGTCAGGAAAGTTGACATGGTATTATTTTAATTAATTAACTAACAAAATACGGTTTTAAACCCAGAGAGAAAGGTGGTTAATTGCTCTCTCAAGTTGATTTGCTGTTTGTTTTTATTGCTTGATATATAATGTGCTTGCATCTCTTGAACATATGTTATCCTATGGTTTTGTGATGAAATATTGATATAATTTGGAAAATTTGATAAGGAAGAGTTATAATGTTTGATATTTTTTGTATTTACTAAATCTCTATATCCAGAGCAAACCTTAATGTTATATAAAGCGCATTTGAATAAAGCACTTTTCGTTTCAAATATGTTTCAAGCTTTCCTCCATGTACGACGCACTTGCAGTATTTATTAGAATAAAATTTAGAAAATCTGTAGTTTTGACACATTATATATTAAATGATGGAACTTTCATTTTATTTTATAGATCTGTTTCTTGTTTTCGATGGGTTCTAAGGCAACATAGAAGAGCGAAAGCGGTTCCTTATTTTCTGTGTGTTGATTTTTGTCTTTTAAGTATCTGATATTTGTATATTTGTTAAAGTTGGTAGATGACTGTTGATTTAGTATTACGTACACTTCAGACCCATTGGAAAAATACACCACAGCAACAAGAATTTCTTTCTGTTGTCGACGAAAATCTCTAGCAATAGACCAGAAGTTTTGACTGTTTTTCTGTTTGTTGGGCTACTTAAATGGTTTTGCCTGATGAGAGCTTTTCTTTTTCCATGAAAGTTATTTCCCGACCCACATAGTTTAATCTTTCTGCTCCAATCCTTGACGTCTTTATATTTACCCAACAGAATTATTTTTAAACTTTCTGTAACGTATTCTTAACCTCAATGTGTTTTTCGAACGTTCCATCACGTAGGTGACGTGGAATTTTCAACCCTTGCCTTTTCGACACTAATAACTAGAACCTAAATTATTAATGGTCTTCAAGGTTTACCTCAGAAAACCATCTCTTAATTTTAGCTGATGTAGATGATTTAATTTAGTGTGTCGATTTCTTCCCATTGTGGTCTCGTCTCTTATCACTTCTATTCAGCGTCACTTTTAATTAAGTCGGTAAGTTCCTGTGGTAACCGCCTTAAACATCTAATCTCCCCCAAACTTACAAACCTTTTTCTCCTATTGCAAATTATTTTTATACGACTTTATAAACAGGGTATCTGCTTATCTCCAACACTTGTAATTTCACTTTCAAACTTCCTGTGCACTCTTCCATGTTTATCTTCGGCTGCGTTCTAGAACCTTCTTTTACATTTACTTTTAATTATTCTTCTTTTAGATTCCTATTTTTCCATGTTCACCTTTAATTTTCTCCAAAACTTTTCAAAGATTTTTTACGCTTATGTTTACTTCTTCTTTTAAATTTGGAATTCCCGTCCATATTCATCCTTATATTATTATTTGACTCTCCGATCAAACCTCTGGAATATTCTTTTGCATTTTACAGTTCTTCACTCAAGCCTCCAAATTTTTAATTCTTCTCTCAAATTTCTAGAGTACTCATTTTCTGAGTTTTAGAACGTTCTTCAAACTGTTCTACTAAGTTTCTAATTTGTTTTTTGTGAATACCCTTTTTCTTTTGGCAAGTTTCTGAACTGTTCTGCTAATTCTCCTTTTAAAGTTTTATACTATTCCTTTGTTGAATATTACTTCTCTTAAAATTCTAAAATTTGCTCTTAATGCCAAATTTTCAATAGATACGTGTCTGGGCTTTTATCTTTACTGATTAGGATGAATCGTAATAATTCTTGTTATTTCTCTATTATCTTTAATTCTTCTAACTCGCTTTTTTGCTCCCCTACTATCAGATCGTGTAACTTAATCTTAAACAGTTTTTCGAGTTCGGCTTATAGATTCAACTATTTACTTTCATTTAGCAATTATTTAGCAATATGTAGTAGCTATTTATTTCTAATTTGGGTCTGTACCTAATTAACTAACGCACTAATACTGTAACTATTTGTTTTAGCAAATCCGTCTGATACTTGGCACACTTAAATCACAACACTGCAATTACCTGCAACTACATATTTTTGGCCACCCCTTGTACACTTACATGCCCATATGCTTAATTTTAGAAGCCTCGCGGCTTCGCGGCGACGTGCCTAGCAGATTACTGGAACCTTTCCTCGCGACCGCGCCGAACTCCGAGAATCATCGGAAACCTTCCAGCAACTATCCTGTGGTCGTGTTTGCCCGCAGCCCTTCCAGGCATTGTTGCAGTTGTGAGGAGAGCATACCGGTAAACACTACTTAAAATAGAGTCTGGCCAATAACGGAATAAGGTTCAAATGCTTTCAAATTAATACATTTATTGGTGTGTTAAGTAAAAAATGTATTCATCTTATGAGCTCCTATACTGTTTATACAAAATTAATGGAGATAACAAGAAGTAAATTTAAACTGAACTTAGAAATATTATAATTAAAAAATAAAAGAAGTATTATGACATTTATATTTGATTTCCGGCCATTTATTGCATACGAATAATTAGCATTATGTTTAGTTAAAATGCTGTCAACAAATAAGAGAACAATATCATTAAAAAGAAATTAAGGGTATTACAAGGTACGCTTAAGTTTTAAAGTCTCTAAATTTTTTCTCAGCGAAAGTACAAAGATACGGTAAACTTTAAAAGACGCGATAAATATTTCTGAATTTATAATATAGAAGGCAGCACCATACAATATACACAGGCGAATTACCACCATTGCAGTAAGTGTTGTTTTGTATACTTCAAATTGCGACGTTTAGTGTTCAAGAACAACGTGTAATCATCCGTTTCCCCTCCTGCGTGGTGAAACGCCCATTGAAATTAATCGCCAATTGAGTGAGACATGCGATGAAGGCGTTATGGATGTTAAAAAGTGTGTTTGTGAGTGCAAAAGTTTAAATAGGATCGAGAGTCGTGTGACAACAAACCGGAGCAACCTCAGCCACGAACCAGCCGGACCGAAACCATGGTTGCGCGAGTGGAACAAGTCGATCAAATTTGCGTTCTATCGCTTCTAAACTTGGCATTTTAGTAGGATCTGTGGAGTCCATTTTGCATGATGACCTGAAAATGCGCAAGGTGGGTTTCACGAATGCTGACTGACGAACATAATGTTTCGTGGGTAGTAATATCTCAGGACATGTTGACACGTGATCTCGCCATGAATTTTTCAGTGGGTAAAACACACCCTAAAGAAGTGTCATAGAAGCTATAGAATCATGGCGACGAGGTCGTAAAAAATATGTACGTCTAAACGGAGATTATGCTAAAAGTAACAGACGTTTTAACTACTGTTTCAGAAAAAAATATGGAGTATGAACGCACCTCCTATAAAGAAAACAAAAAAGCACCCAGATGTTCCCTTTGAAGAACTTCTCAGTAACTTTAGAAGTTATTAACCAATGGTTATATAGCTACACCAGCATTTTGCTATTGAAAAGATACCCAGAAAATGAGTTCAAAAGCTACCTACTAACACTGAAAGTATTTAATTTAAGCAATAAAATGTTACGGCTGTGTTGAAGGCGTTATAAATATCGAGATATGTGTCTGCGCTTCAGTGCTTGGTTTAATTTGAGCACGTAAATAGTTTATTAGTGAAGCTGTACTAACAATAATCATTTTACTTATAAGTTTCGTCAATGCCAATTTCTTGAACAGTTTAAGTAAAGTACACAATTCGATGATTGGCCAGTAGTTGACAACGTTTTTAATATTTCTAAATAGAGATACATCAGAAAATAGCCCGGTGGAAGGAAAAGATTAAAAATTATAAACAATAATCCAGTTTCTAGTTTGCAAATGTCATAATTATAAAAGCAGCTGTCGTGTATAATTTATGAGCGGCTGTTTTTCTGAGATTAAGCGCTGTAAGCTTAACTGTAAACCAAATAGGGTAAGTGGGCGCATAAATCTCATAAAAGTTTGGAACTGCTATATTAACATAAATTTTCACAAAGCATTAAATAGGTTATTGATTTAAATTGTAATTTACAAGGTTCTGGTTATGGGAGGTATCAAATATATTATGCATAATACGAAGCTTAGTTCACTAATACACAGAACTTTCTTTAGGGTTACTGAAAAATTAAAATTGTCAAGATGATTATAAACTTAAACATTTCGTCTTTCCTTTTTCACTACACTATTGTCTTATATGCCGTACTGCCATAACCCTTGTATTGTAAACTTCTCAGTAAGCACTCCACATTTTTGGTCCATGAAGTGAATTAATCATCCACATAGGCTAGACGCCGTAATTAAACTGAAATTGATCACGTAAATGCAACAGTAAATCACAACTGTCAGAACAAAGTTTTTAATGGAACGCTGTCTCTGCAAATAAACATAGGCCTTCCTTTCTTAGAAAATAACCGTTTAAATTTCGTTGAGCTCCCCAAATATACATGCTGCTATCATATCTCTTTGTGACACAGCCCTGTTTCTTTATTGAGGACATCTTGTGATGATTTCTATGATAAGGACAGAGATGTTGTTCATCCGCTCTTCGGAAACTTGTACATTAGCTGTTATGTACCTCCATATTGTTTTATTCGCTGATAATTGCTATCATATGTTAAATTATTAAATAATTCTAAATCCCACGTTTGTATCATTTTGGCGTTTACAGAAAATCCAGAATTTTAATCTATATAGTGGAGTAGGCACACTTACTACTCCCTACATTGCTGTCTTGAATTTTAAGTTTAGATTAATGTCGCTAAAAAGCTATTTAAACGATGGTCACCCGATTTTTAGTTTCACCATACGTAATTGCTCATTAATTAAAAATATCCTCAAGATAGCTTTGCTCTGCGGGCTTGATAAGTATTTTAGTCTTAGCTGCATTTAGTTCTAGGGTGAGAATATTGTAAATAAAATATGGGTGGGATATACATAATTATTTGCAACTTGTCAAAAAGTTTAACATAAACGCGATAGTTCATTAGCTCGAAAGTATTTATAGATGTAGACACTATTTTCACATGTGTATAGTTTCTGCTTATCTAGTTTTTTGGCCATGAAAAAAAGACTAATTTTTATAATATTAAATAAGATTGCGGCTAGCCAGAGACTTGTTTGCTGAGATTAAATCTGACTGTATGCCACTATCTCCGATTGTATGATTGTCAGATCGCAACATTAAAATCTGCACCCTATAAGAAACCAAAAAAGGCTAAAAAAGAGACATAACTATCTTACGATATACAGCGAAGTGCAAAGAAAAACAGAAACAAGTAAAAGATAACAGACTCATGTAAAATATCTTTATATGATTTAGTTGTTACAATTCAAATAGAAGGCCAAAAATATTTGGACGTGCACTTAAAGACAATAATCCAAAATATAAACAAGAAGATTTATATAATCAACTACAGGATACAACTAACTCACTATCAGAAGAAGAACTGATAGTGGTTCTGGAATAAATGTTAATATAAGCAACTTTAGGATAGAATTCAGTCACTTTTGGAAGGGAAAGAAATATTAATCTTAGGGGACTTTCATACCTGCATTGGTGACCAAATACGATCAGAAGTTGAACTTAAATAAACTTAAAATTAACCACACCTACGACCATCACAAATAACAATAAAAATTTAGTTTTAAAAATAAATAAAGGCAAAGACAAATCATTGATTACAACTACTAGACGGGTAAATCCCACATAAGTATGGAATCTTTAAAATCAAAGTGAGGACAATTATACTAAGTGTAATTGAATTCGGATAAAATACTAGACATTAAAGATTAAATTATTATAGAATCAATCAGTAAAAGCATTATGTTAAAAACTCCAGTGTGTATAAAAGATTGAAGCGCTTGGTTGTGGTACAGAAGGACCTAAGTTCAATCCTCGGCTTCAGAGATCTGTAGGTTGACCTTCCAACAAGGCGTAATAATGCGGTCGTTTAAGGCACGGCCCTTGCCATATTCACCCGTATAATAGAGATAGCGAGGGCAAGTAGATATTTTATATGGGGCACAGAAAATCCTCATACCCTTGTGAAACAGGAAAAGAATTCGCTAAATTTAATGTATTTTGAGCAGTCTTCAAAATAAAAATGTACGGACTCTCCCTCTCTCTTCAGTAAAAAGACTGCGACAGTCTTAATATACTTAGATATGTTGCAGTTATGATTGATTTTGTAACTGACAGGAGATTACAACTTCACATTCTAACCAAATTGGGTTCTACTTCATTGGTATGCTGAAGTACGTAAGTATCTAAATAAGGAACTTCTTTACCGCTCGATTGGTCGATTTGTTAGAAAAAATTTGGTATTGTATGACTGTCCCTCCAGGTTTTCTAATCTGACGGTTCGCAATTTTCTTCCCTTGGGAATGTATTAAAGATTTGGTTTAGGTACCAACAACATTGGACAAACTTGGCAATGAGAACACCCTACAGCGTATGCTAACCTAACTGCGTTACTATTTTTGGAGCTTACATCGATTGTGTTTGTGATTATAAGAATAAAAATTTAAGCGCTTTCCCTTTCCCTTCCCTTTTGTGTGTGATTTAACATTATACCTGTAATACTTGGTGGCAAATATCAAAAAAGCCAAACACAAAACAATGATTAATGAATTATTTAAATATTGTAGACAACGCCTCGCTCAACTGTTAGTTAGCTTAACAAATATGATTTTTATTTGCAACAAAACAACGTGTGAATGTTAAACTAGCATTACAATTTTTATGATCAAAAGTAGAAGGTATCTGGTAATAAAAAGCACAACACTGAAACTAATTACAAAACTTATAATAATAAAAATTAATAATATAACATTTCGTTAAACAATAAAGATGAAAAAAACTTTAGTGCCAATATAAATACAAGAGAAACTCAGAAGAAACCTTTGTTTAAGCATGTGCAAAAGATGGAGAAGAAATTGCGATGCATATCCAGTAGCATTTAATGCGTTAGTTCGGTAAATCGTGCAGAGTAAAAGAAAAGACAGTTGTGTGTGTGTGGTTTACTCGTCAGCTAAATTAATTGAAAATGAACGCCGCCATAAAAAAATCCCGCCAAATGTGAAGTAGGTACAGTAATACGATTTTAGTGTGCACAGAAACTTTTAGCGCTTGCTAAAACTGCGTAATGTTTGATGCGCGATAAGGTAAGAAGTGGTCGCTCATCTGTGCAATAATTTGACAAAAAGATCCTTTATGCACATAAAACGGTAACTTGTGTTGCACCGTTTTGACGATGACACTGCTCTTTAAGATGCTATTACAAGATGGCTTAATTCCCAAGAGAGAAAGAGAGTTTTTTGTAGAAGGGATTTCAAACCTTGCAAAACGTCATGGCTAGTACCGCAATTTGCATGGCAATTATGATGAAAAGTAATGTACTACATCCGTGTGTTGGTCATTGATAACCAAACACAATCAGTTAAATGTAATATAGTACCATACACACAGTTTGTTGACGTCCAAGAAAAATGCAATACTTTATAATAAACAAAAATTTGCAACATAATTAAATTAACTTAAATATTTACAGCAAACAAGATACAAACTAGAGTAAATTTCAGTAAAATCGGTATACGACAGGAAAATTATCACATTACCACATTCGAAATAACAAAAGTGCGCAAGTTAGGAGTATATAAAAGAAGTAATGACTTATGTGCTAAGCCAACGACCTCCACTCAATACCGTATTTATTCAACTGCGCAGCTAAACCATTTTATATGGCCTTATCCGCTTCTAAAACAAAATTTATGGTATCTAAAACACCTTCTAGATGCAAACTCGCCGTAGTCGCAAAAATTATACAACAGGAAATACAATTTAAATACTTAAGCACGGCAATCTCTCTATAAGGTAATATCGACTGAGGCAAGATAACGTACAACATATAGCAGTATTGATAACCGACACGATATAAAAAATTAAACCTGTAAAAATTTAACCCAACGCAAGAATTATATATCAACAATAGACCAATAACGACTTACATTTATATGAATTTGTCCAGATACATCAAAAGCAAAAATACTTTTGGAAACGTGTCAGATAACAGCATTGATAGATAATAAGAAGCAGAGCAAAAATTCTTAATAAATGAATATTAAGAAAAAACCCTAGTAAAATGAGCACACCAATCAAATGAAGACAAAGAGAGGATGCAACAAAAACTACGATTAGGAAAACTACAAAAAGATTATGAAAAACACAGGGTAATGATCTCATTATAAACAAAAAGCGAAGTATTAGGACAAAGAAAGAAATGAATAAAATTAAATTAAAAGTAGGAGAAAAATAAAGCCGCTATAATATAAAACTTGAGTAAAGTTATCCCTGTAAAGAGTTTTTCGAGCCTCAATAAATTTATGTAGTATTTCTACTCCATACATTATATAGGATTGTAATAACGATTTATTGGTATTTAAAAAATTACTCCTGTATTTTATAAAGTATTACACATAAAATAGTAAAATCACATGAAAGGAACAGTAATTGTTCAGATTTAAATCATAACAATATGTGTCTCTCTTGCGATAGACCAATTTGCCTAACAATAAGCCACATTGTAGCATTTCCCCCATATTCCCCGTGAATGCAGCGGTTATGAGCTTTCGAATATTATCGGAAGTTTCCAATGGTGGCACATAAACAAAGTTTTTAACACGCCTTTTAAAAAAAATCATGAGTCGTTAGGACGGGAGACTTCTTGTGCGTAGCACTAAAATATTCTCAGCAGTTCGCTCAATCACGCAGTACGGAAGTTTCCTGTTCAGGTAGTGACGCACTTCAGCATACTAATGAGGTAGAGCTCCAACTTACTGGAATATGAAGTAGTCAGAATCCTTTTCAGTTGCAGAAACAACTATTGTTGCAACATTCTGATGTATGTACTCGTAGCAGCATAAAAAATTTTCGTGCCTTATATTCGAACATTGTGACCATTTCTTTTCCATTTAAGTCAAATATTGCTCTATAACACCTATTGACAGAAAAATTTCCGTCCTCAAATGCTTCCTGCATGAAATTACAAATTTAAAATCATTGACGTAGTTGTCCGACTGCAAATGTTGCAATAACTGCAAACGGTATATGGCTTTAACCCCAATCGTTGTACAACATTTTCTAAACAGTTGGCTGTAGACTACCAAATTTGCGGCTTGAGCGGTTTGCCTGCATTTGTGGGTTACGCTTGAAACACTCTCGAACTCTATCCACAGGTTTGTCAGAAACGCCTGGTTGCCTACCGTTTTTAAGCTTATGTAAGCAAACCTATGCCTAAACTGTCGATACTGTGGTAGCTTTCTGGTGCATAATCGCCAGTGTAAAAATAAAGCTAGTGCTACAACCTGATCTGTTTTGTCAGTAAAAAGTTTAAAATGTAAAATTTAGTCTTTATTTGCCTTCTTGATTTGAATGGGGACAATTTGAAACTTGAAACTTGTGTGGCATTGAAAGCCCATGATTTATAATATCTATATGTATTGGTAATAAGACCAAATGTAATAAGTCTGTCAGGAAAAAAACAAGATATTAATAGTTTTGAAGGTACCTTTAACATAAAAACAGAAATAAACATTTTAAAAAAATTTAAAAAAGTTGAAGTGTTGTTTAGATTTACATTTTACAACATGAATACGACCTCACGCAGTGAGATTTCTTCATAAAACTACCGTTTGAAATTTTGAACTAAAGAGTTCAGTGAATTTTATCTCAAGTTCGTCACACACATCTACAGAAGAACTTATAACTTTAACAGATCAACCTGATGTGAGCCCATGTTAGTCATCCGTTAATAGAAAGTATAAAAAATAAGTCCCATAAAAAACTAATAATGTTCTAATAGAACTACACTTTCTCACGTAGCTCTGTGTAACTGCGAAGTAAAACAACTAAAATCTTTATATTCAGTTAATAAACAAAATAAACGAATAACAATAAAATACAGAAATGAGCTATAATGGTATATTGTTGAGGTTAACTTGTGCCTAAGTAAATAATTAACAATGACATTTTCAAAATATAAGATATAAAAAATTAATAGCCTGCTTAAATTTGTGTTTATGATTGTTTTATAGACATTATAAATCTCATAAAGATAAAAAGCTAATAAATAATTTTATGCTTTGCAGCGAACTCAGCAAATTATCGATTTTCAAAAGAATTTATTTTGTTAACCTTCCGGTTAACAATAACTTTAAAAAATTGTTCCTTTTAGGTCTCCTTCCATTTGGTACCTAAAGTAATGTGTGTATTAGTAGTAGGAGGTTTTCCAGTTTGACTGACCGACTACTTTGAATGACTGACAAGTTTCACTTACTAGCACACCCCCAAAATTTGGCTCCATTTGAAAAATTGGCGTAATTATTGTTTTATATAGTAAGACTTTCTAAGGGAGCTTTAATTTACGTCCCACTAATTATTACTTTTTTTTATCTTGAAGTTTATTTTGATAATGTGTTTTTTCTGCATTAGTCTAGTAAATAAATACATTTGTAAATAAGTTGTGCTTATAAATCAAAGTATTGTATATTGGAGAACACAGTTCCCCTCTTATAGTAAAATTTACTTGTATAGATTATAACCTTCTATTTATGGCTCCATATTTGTATTTTGTCTAGATAATTTTTGATACATTAGTTGAGAAGATTACTGTATCATCAGCACAGTTATTGCCTGAAAAATCTAATGTGTATCAAATGTAAAGCACTGGACCAAATTCGCTGCCTTGAGGTTTCCCAAATTTTATTGACTCTTCATTGACTCCGATTCGAAATTTCCTGCTACTTAGATAAGATTTCACATATTGAAGTACTGATGGGTAAGAGTTCTTTGAAATCTCATGAAAAGGTTTTCTGTGCAATTCTTGATTTATTTTGTGATTAATTCTATCAATTTGCTGTATAGTGAAACGATTTTCTCTAAAACCAAACTGTTGTAGCTGTAGTCATTTTTGAGTATTAAAGTATATTATTTGCACCAAGAGTTTTTCAAGCACTTTTGATATAATTATTAATAGATTTATAAGATTTTTTTCTTATGACAGCATAAAAGATATATGTAAGTAAGACTAATGTAAGTTTTTCTTGATATATCTGTTAACATTTTTGCTGTCATTTTATCTATGTCTGGAGCTTTGTAAGCATTCAGTAAGAGTAGTGGATAGTTGTTTTTCTATGTCGTTATCTAGAACTTTGTCATTAGATATAAATATTTTAGAAAAGTTCTCTGAAACAATGCTGCCTATCGCTCAGCACTTCTAGCCCATTGTGTAGGTGTTATTACTGCATTTTTAAGGCGATTATTGATACCCTAGATTACTATAGCTGTTTTAAAGGCTTTTACATTGAACTATCACATCTACGGATGTAGCATTATGGTCATAAAATGTTATTTTCTTCATTTTTTGAATTGTGATCTTAACTGGTTGCTTGGTCGATTTAGTGCCGTTTTGTCAGCAGGCGCTTAAGTAATATGGCACTGTGTTCTGGTTTTTCTTTTTTCTGATGCGTTTTTTAATTCCGATTGGTACATACATTTGGTTTGGAATCCTTTTTTTTTGAAGTATAGCATATTGGCTTATCTATATAAAATGTTAATTAAACGAGGTTAGCAGAATATCAATTTTAACTGGCTTACATTTCAAATCGCGCGACCTCCCTAGAATTTTGATATATCAGAAGAAACTCACACGCGCGTTCTGTTGCTGTTGCATTGTTACAAAAACCGATTGAAAACTGCCGCTACCACCAGAAGAATTTGTGCTGTGAAAGTCGCAGGCAGTTTTATTACAACAGTGGGCTAATCCACCAGCCAAATCTTCAGAACAGATGTCAAACAATACTCAATTACTTCTACAGAAAACTTCATTTAGCAATTATAAGGCTTAAAAGGAAACCCATTACAAATAAGAAGGTAAACCACACAAAAATATAAAAACATCACAATGAACAATAAATACAGTCAACTGATGGCAGAAATGGGAAAGAAACTAATCGAAATTATAGAAAGAGAAAAGTACAGTACAAAAACTTTGACTGATAATATAATAAAAATTACCATATCATATTCCAGACACCAAAAACTGATATATTCTGAGAAATAAACAATACATGCTATCTCTTGTCAAGTACTTTCATCATACAAATGAAATAGAAAAAGTGAAATAAGAACAAAACAAGGTAGGTTATAAAATTAGAAACATACTGAGTGAAAGAGATTGAGTAAAAAAGTCCATTAAGCTATTTCTCCTTGATTTGGAGTTTGCAGCTAACAACAAAGATATATGGGAGTGTAAAAGATTTAAAATTATATCTTTATAATAGGATAATCCACAAAGATTTAAAGGTATTTTCCAACGCATTTGCTGTCAGGAATATGCCATACTAAAACATGAAAAAATGAGAAGAGATAATTGTAAATGATCCTTATGCAGTTAACTATTTAAATTTGAAATTTTTCCGTAGTATTATAAAAAAGCCAAAGAATATTAACAAAATTTGCCAGCAAGCTAAATTCCAATAACACTTACAACAAAATGTGAGTTATGCAGGTGCAGAGAAAGAAAATAGTACTTATACACATAAATGTAAGAAGAGAAGACGATAATCAAACTATAAAGGTACATATCTGCTGTTTTGACCTAATTTCTAGAAGAATTCCAGCAACTCTTGCAGTAAAATAGTATGAAACTAAACATGCTTGCAATATATATGTAAAATTTGTTAAATTTCTTTTCATAGTCTTGTGAAATGTCAATGACCTAAAGCACAAGAATAAAATTATAATATTCCTTTATCATAATTTATTGGGTGTCCTGCTGATAAGCGAAATTTTAAAGATAGGCCTTATTTTTGTATGTCCAATCTCAAAATTAGGGCCGGCTGTATTTTGGTTCCCTCTTGTATATATTTTAAATTCGATGTATCGGTTGAATTTGTCCGAGTTCGCAAACCGCGAATATATAGGCCGTGGTTCGGGCCGCGGGCCGGACCTTTTCGTTCGCGCTTTTCCGTTCGCGCGGCTTTTCCGACGAGAGCATTTTTAACCGAGAGTTCGCCGGCGAGTGTAATTCACAGCAGAAGTTTTTATTTTCTGCGAGGCTTTTGTTAAAAGCTAATTTTCGGCGTTGAAATTTTTGCCGGTAAAAAACTCGGTTCATTTTCTTTGCTCGGACTCGGCAAAGAACTACGAAGGAATCTTTTGCACCAGGAATAACGCTGCCGTTCGGCTCCGCTGTGAAGATTGGGGTAACTTGTCCTATCTTTTACCCAAACCCTTATATCCTTTTTCTGGAAGCCCCAGGACCAACAGGAGGAACCGATATTTGCGGGAAAGGGCCGCTTCCACAGTTTAGTTTTTTTAGCTTTAGCTTTGTTGCAAGTTCCTTTTATTCAAAATTTTTAAATTACCTATACAGTCCATTTTTCCGGCCGCAACAAGTTTATTGTCCACTTTGGCACGATACTAAAAAGGAAAACTTAAAAGACCCGTTTCAAACATCGGTATCTAAACTTATTTTAGGCCTAAAACTATAATAGCAAGCGTACCTTAAGACGATTCCGCAATAAAAGGTAGTTAATTATCAACCTATCAATGGGTGCTAAGAATGACTGAAATAAAATTCTAAACATTCTAAACTTCTACATATATTACTAATGGGATCTTTTCCGCGTATATATGGATGTTATCCAAATCCACCTCTCGGTCACTGTTTTTACTGTTGCTTTGTCTCTACTATATAGTAATAGATTCACGCTTGATCTATGACGACAAAACATACGAAAACATTTTTGGATTAAGGGTAAACACTATGTTACCAGGCCCCGATTTCGCCGGGGCTGATATTACCTGGCCAGAATTTTCGTGGAACACAAAGCCCTTTGGAATTTTTGTAATCACAAAGGAATGCTACCTTGTGGCGCCATGTGCAGGAATGTTACCTGAGGCCGACTTTGTGGAACCATGTGCAAGATCGGGTTCTTGACCTACCGCGCCGCGTCGTACCAAGCGGTCCCGAGTCGACCTGAACCCCACCGACCATAGCCGCCACGGCATTTTCCAATCAGGGGAAAGGCGCCCCCAGCGTCCACCAATCCTGGGCAAACTTTGCTGCTCGCTTTTCTGCTCCACCGCCCGGATCTGCTGCCGCCCCTGCTGCTCGCTACCCAGCACCGCCATCGGCCCTACTGCACGCTGCCCGGCTGCGCTATCGCCCCTGCTGCTCGCTGCCCAGCTCCGCCATCGGCCCTACTACACGCTGCCCGGCTGCGCTACCGCCCCTGCTGCTCGCTGCCTGGTTCCGCCGCCGGCCCCGCTGCTGAACCTAGCTCGCGGCCCGTTTCATCGCATACTTTAAGTCGTAGGTTAAGTTTTTGTAAATTAGCTAAGTAGATTAAGTTAGCGTAAGGTAGGTTGTAAATATAGTTCTAATTGTAAGTTGAAGTCGTCGTAGCGTCCCGACGCCCGATATATCGCCGCTCGGGCCCGACCTCGTAACAACTACTATATTACTGTTTCGACGATAGTCACATCTTGTAACCGATTTTTCATATACAATTCAGCTGAGATGCCTACCATATCACAACCTTAGATAACTTTATTCAAAAGTCTCTAATAACAATACTGTAGATTTTTCCAACTATTTTTTTTATGTTTCCCTTCAAGACGACGTACACAGCTTTATCTTTCGTACACGTTTAAATCGATTTATACAAAAATATATTGTGCAACGACCCTTTGCACTTTATCCAGTTACACCTTAACTTGAATATCCTGTCACTTTTTTAATAAAAGTGCTATCATATCTCATGAAATTTGTTTTATTAATTTTTTTTTGGTACTCCTATAGTGTGTGCTTTAAAGAATAAAACCAATGCCTCACTTTAAGATCAAATTTGACCTGCTACTGTTTAAAAAGCGTACTTGCTTTTTACAACTTTACGAAATACTATACGAGTCTATAAATAAAACATTAATTCGATATTTTGCGTAATTGCAGTACAGCACATATAAATATCTATGAAATTATTAACATAAAGGTGTAGTTTAATTACTTTAATGAACTTTGTCATAATTATCAATATTATATTTACCAAACAAAAAGCTTTTATGTTATTTTATTTTGTCATAACCAAATTTAAGGCTTAAATATATAGGCATAAATTATGGTAATTAATTTAGTTACTATATATGATAAAATAATGCTTTAACACATCCTTTACAGATTTAAATGTAAATTATAAATTATAAACAATGAAAAAGCTCTTGCATTTTATTTCTCTACATTTGCAACCGCATGTTTTATTAGCAATTTTATCAGAAATAGCTTAACTAAAATATATTTAGAGATCCAATCCCGCGTTAGCTCCATATTTCATTAATGCATCTATAGATATACACATGTTAGCTACTCCTCGATTACGCTATTTACCAACTGATGTTTATCAACAAATAAATGCTAAATAAGCTGCAATTCAGTCACATTAAAGCACATTATTTAATACAACCATTGATATGAAAACGTTATTTTATGTTGTATTGAAAAAGCGTCACTTGAATTGATTATGTATAATTTTTTTGCAACACTAAACTGTCTTATTGTTAATTTTCTTATTGCAAACGGGTAAAATTAAAAATAATATTATCTGGATGAGTAGTTATAGACGACCATAAGTTTAATCTATTTCTTAATAACAGAAAAAGATAAATGCAACTTAAAATTAAAAAGTAGTCTTATAATAAGCTTTTCACGTTAACAGCTGTAGATTATTATGGTGGTTTGCAACTATCCTTGTAATTTTCTAACATACGCATGTGCTTTAAAGAATTATTGTTATATTTGCTGCTATTTATTCCTAAACTGATAGACAGAATAACTGACTTCTAAAATATTTTGGACCAAAAACCCAGATTGATTAAAATGCTCCAAACTACCATGGACAGCATTAACAAAATACCCTATGGCTGTACCAGAGAGCGCACGACAGGCTACAACGCCGTATAAACGTAAAAGTTCTACCTCACACAGTTGGACACCTGCCTATATAACAACACAAATTTAATCAGAAAATAAATATAGAAGAAAATGGTAAAGAACTCGACTGCCATATTTCAACACGTTATATAATAATAAATATTGTAAACATAGTCCTTGAATCATTCAATGAACTCAGACGTTTTTTTAAGAGCAAATCGCCAGGTCCCTACTTAATTAACAACGAAATATTAAGACACCTATCTAATAAAGCATTAGCACACCAATCTTCAATCTTCAACTACCGTTTGAGACTCAGATACTTTTCTTAATCATGGAAAACCGCGAACGTACTCCCAATCTATAAATCTGAGAAGGGCAAGAAAACCCCCGACAGTAATAAGCCCATTAGCTTATTAACCACCCTAGCTAAACTCTTAGAAAAGGTAATTCTCACACCTCTACAAGACTTTCCATTAGAAAATAAGGCTATCCCCTCTTATTAGTTTGGGTTCCGACCAGCATACTCAACTACCTATCAACTTCTGAGAATAACAGAGCTAATGGAGAAGGGGTACAAAGATAAGGCATACACTGCAGCAATATTTTTAGATTTCGAAAGGGTCTTTGATAAGGTCTGGTTAAAATGGCTCCTATATGAGATGATAGAGTTACATATCCCGATCTACCTAATTAAAATCATATACTTCTTCTTAATCAACAGAACATTTAAAGTAAGAATCAATGCTACGTTATCCAGTGTGAAGGCAATAAAAGTGGGAGTTCCTCAAGGGAGCATACTTGCACCTACCTTATTCAACGTATATCTACCTGTAATTATTAACTAAATACTGCCAATTTATGTAATTCTTACTCAGTGTGTAATAGAAATAGTAATAGAACTTAACAAAGTATTAAGTGTTGCAATTAATTACCCCTGTGCGAATGTATTCATAACCCTCCATCCATATAGCTATAACTCCTTGATGTAAGCTTGTAGTCAGCTAAATAAATTTAAAAATTATTTACCGCTATTACCTATATTTTCTATCTTTTTTAAAAATAAGCTATTGAATACTTTGTTAAGTGTTTAAGTGTCAAAAAACAAGTTTTCTTTAGGATGGCCAACAACTATTTTATGCAAAATTGCTATTTTTAAAAAGCAAAGAATGAATATCGCCCAAATAGTTTAAATCAGAGAACATCAACAATTTTAAAGCTGAGTTTCTAATAGTTCCGACAAGATTATCGAAACTGATTTCTCCAACAGGATGTTGCAGAATTTTTAAATTTGTGTCTCAATACTGGAAAAAGAGAGTAACTTTGTGGTATGTAGAAGACATCACGTTTAATTTATTTTTATCAGTTTTTATTTTTGCAAAAAAGCTACTACTGTAAAAAAGTACAGTGAAATAGTCCATTTTTTTGTAAAAACTGTCTTCTTTAACAGAAACTATTAACTAATTCTGTTTGGTGCTCATCTCTAAACCCGTGTCCCATCTCTACGGTAACCTTTGCTGTCCGCCGGCCGACCCTCGTCGCAACACAACGAGTTTTACCGCCGCCCGGCATTCCGAGTTGAACCATCGTGAGCGACGGAGCAGAGCCAGCCCCAAGATTGAAGCCACCAGGCAGCCGACCCAGGTGCTCTATTGCGCTGTGCTGATATGCTGTCGTTGCCTACTGTACGTTCCGCCCCGTCCGTGGTGCCTCAAGATTGAAGGCGACCTAGGTGCTCTATTGCGCTGTGCTGGTACGCTGTCGCTTCCTATTGTACGTTCCGCCCCGTCCGTGATGCTCCAAAATTGAAGACGCCGGCCAGCCGACCCAGGTGCTCTATTGCACTATGCTGGCACGATGTCGTTGCCTATTGTACGTTCCGCCCCGTCCGTGGTGTCCCAGGATTGAAGCCGCCAACGAAGAGCACGCCGAAATCTGCCGTTCATGTTACCAGAGACCATTATTTGCGTCGGGAGAGCGCACAACTGACCTGCCGCCCACCATATTTGCAGTTATTCAACTATAGTTGTATTGTTCGTTTATTTTTCTCAGTTTCGTTGTTTGCTTAATTGTTACTTTATAATTCATTATATATGAATATATATAATGCATAATAATATACAATATATAGTTTACACAGGTCCGCTTTGTTTTATTTCCAGTTTTACTTATCAAGTCACCTTATTGCGCTTAATTATCAAACAAATTCCTTCCACTGCTGTTGAATAAAAGCGTCTTACAGAACTCTATCATCAATGCAGTGGAAGGTGCCGAATTTGTTGACCATACTTGGCCTACATAAAAGCTCATCTTTTGTCCGTATCAAAAGCCACTCTTAATCAAAACAAAAAAGAAAATTGGGTAAAAACAAAATATTTGAAGTAATTTATTTCGAAAGAACCGAGAATCCCTAAAACGGATCTAGTGGATTTCACTGATACTAGAACTTGAAGATCACAATAAGAATAGTATTAACTTCATAAGAGATAATACTTATAATTTTGGGACAGAGAAAGAAGAAAAAGTTTTAAAATTTCCATATGCAACAGCGTGTTAAATCAAATATAAAAATTCTTATCACATAAAAATCTCTCATTGCATCACAGAATTATTCAACACCTCTAAACCAGCAAACTTTTTCTATTCAGTGTGTCACCTCCAGCAAAATTTCAGTTCCAATCCCATAAACAGTAAAGTGCGACACACAAAAGCTCACTCTTCTTTAAAATTCACAACCCTTTTTGGACAGCAAGTAAATTGAGAATCAAGTGAGGATCTAAATTATTTTAAAAATGACATTAAAGCAGATCCCAAAATATTGAGAATTATCTTAAATACAACATGATTCAACCAACTTGAGGAAAATACATTAGGGGGGGAAAATTGATTGTTTAGATGTATTGTACAACTGATGATGTAGTATAGTTGAACGGTTTCCAAAGAATGAGTTCACGTAATATTAAGGCATTGAGGAAGTTTTTTTAATTCAGTGGTCTTGCGGATAATTTTGCCTGTGGAATAGGAAATGAAGCGAGTGTTCTAAGCCTGAAAAAGTTAATGTTATTTCCGATTTCTTTATTATTTCCCTGTAGTATAAATATGGGGCTTAATATTTAAATATTTGTTTGGTCTATAAAAATTATATTGCAAGGAATTTTGGAAACTTCTTAGAATTTGTGGGGACCATCGTCCTTAGCTAAGCGAATGAAGTCAACTATCCTATTGCCGACCAAGTAAAAACCTTTTTGCTTTACATTACTGGCATCACTTATTAAATAAGCTGTATAGAAAACATACAAAATATTGAAATGGTTTTCACGACTAATAATGAAATAGTTGGCTTAATTCGCTCAGCTAACATTCTGGGAAGAACAGCTTTTTAAAAGTATATTTCTAGTTTCTAGGGAAGTGGGCAGTTTAAAGATTAGCACATACAAAATAAAAATTTTTGAAGCTAATATTTGATCAATTATTTTAAATGCCAATAACACTACAAAATTGTTTTCACCTCCCATCCCACTAGGAGAATAATTCGTGAGACTCATCACTTAAAATTGCGTCTATTAAATTTATTGATATTCCAACATCTTTAACTATTTTTCCTATGGTCAAATGACAATTTCCTATACTTTGATCTAATTTTGCTATATTTTCTTCAATTATTGATGTTGATGAACGATCAAAACGAGGTTCATATCTTTCACGAATTCACGGCCTTTTCTGATTAGCTTATGCCAATGGAATACAGTTGTTATCGATAAATATTGCTTACGGAATGCTTTTCACTATTTTAAATGTTGCAGTAGCATTAATTTATTTTAATGCAAAATTTGTTCAACAATATTATTCATCATATTGTATTATAACTTTTCTTAAGGCCCTTTTTAAAGGCACAGATATTAAATGACCAATTACCAAAGCCATTACCACAGCAAATTTCCGTGTGTCACATTAGAAAATAGATAGTATACATAGTGTATATAAAAAGAAAATAATTGAAACAAACTCTAAAGAGCTCGGTAAAAAGTTTTGATAGAAACGAAACAAAGTTCTATATACGTTCATTGACCAAAAAGGTTTATTCTGTTAAAAGTAATTAATGTTTTGAACTTTACTGGCTGTTTCCTTAGCCGTAGAATTGTAAGTCTAAAATTGAGGACTAAGTTTAGAAAATTAAAAAGAAATGATTTCTGTTATGTTGAAGGTTTAGTCAACGGTATGTATTACTACCTTAAAGTAAAAGTGTCAATTAGACGGACATATACGTAGCGACATAGGTTGATGACTGCTAATACCCTCTTCAGTACATAGCAAACGCATTTTGTTTATATCTCTTTAAAAAGAATATATTATATCCAGTTACAATTTTTATAGTCTTATTTAAGTAACTAAAAATAGTTATGTGGCAAGCACTATGAGAATGGTCCACTTATATCCGTTTAAGTGCTAAATAATAAATTCGTTGCACCACTATTGGAAAATGTTGAACTCAAAACACTTTAAAATATAATTAAGGCAGGCGGATAGTGTCCAATTCGGTTGCTATTGACTTAGCTAAGCGCTTTGATACAACAAATAGTAGCAGAGCGGAAAGCCACTATAAGTCGTTTCAAAATATCGTTCAAGCAGAATAAGTGCAACAGTGCAGATCCCTTTATCAATTTTATTCTGATAAATTAAAACCTTTTTAAATCAAACTAAATTTGAAAACTTTTGGAAGACTGAGAAAAAATGAGGATGAAGCTATACATTATTATCCAATGTGACTAATTAATGTTTATCAAAGTTTTGTAATTAAACTTGCAACAGAAAATTCTATAGATGTTGGTGTGCTATCTACAGTTAAAACATAATAAAATAAAATGTGAACACAAAAATTATACGAAGCTATCCTAAAACTCTTTAAAGAACAGAATCACATTAAACACCTTAAATTTTATAGTTTAAATCTTTTCATGTACGAATAAAAGAATAGAAATAATGGTCATATATAAATTTATGTCTCTACTGGTTTAATAAGATTTCCATCCCTGGAGTTTGTAACTCTTACAAACTAATCATAATCTAGAAGACCACACGCTCAAATTAATTAATCATTGCCAGTTAAATGACCTACTGTACCTTCAGTAACAAATTTACTGCCAAGTCGATATTTATAACCGGTTTTAAAATAAAAGTTTTCCCTTTCCTACCCTTGAAATCTACCCATTAAATAAAATGCGTTGACGATACTTTTCTTATTTGACCTCATATACGAGTCACGCTTTCCCAATTCCTTTTTCATCTAAATTTTATAACAACTACAAGTTTTCAATGAAACTCAAATAGAGCAATTTCTTCATTACACACAATTCTTCCAATGACAGTTCCTATCATACCGTGCCATACTAAACATTATTCACACACTACATCCCATCATCGCCTTGACTAAATCTTTTCTTTACCCCCCCCCCCCCCCAGTTGCCAAACCACCATTACTAGATTCCTCAAGCTTTCCAAAACTGGGAAATGAAAACTAGATTTAATGTTATCACCAAAACCTTAATAAAAAATTTATGTTTTAAAAAACCTTTCACTCATATCACTAAAAATATCAACAAAACAGAAATTCCAAAATTTACGTCCTTCACTCACTTACATTAGCGGTATCACTAACAGAATAAGCCATATAACTGAATACTGATCAAACAAAGTCTACAAATGATTTTTACGACCAATATTAAAGAATGTAGTTGACTATATCCGCTCAGCTAAACACCATTACCTCTACTAATCCTAGAGTTTACAAAAATTGTGTGGTAACTGTGACAGAATCTACCAGATAGACTAAACAAATAGACAAATATTAAGCCGCATATATATAAAAAAACTAGACACAGTATTATTTTTTCTAATTAAAAAAAATTGTTTTCACCTCCCATCATTCGTGAGACTCAAAACTTAAAATTGCGTCTATTAAATTTATTGATATTCCAACATCTTTAACTATTTTTCCTAGAGTCAAATGACAATTATATATAATTTTTCTATATTTTCTTCAATTATTGATGTTGATGAACGACCAAAACGAGGTTCATATCTTTCACGAATTCACGGCCTTTTCTGATTAGCTTATGCCAATGGAATACAGTTGTTATCGATAAATATTGCTTACGGAATGCTTTTTGCACTATTTTAAATGTTGCAGTAGCATTAATTTTATTTTTAATGCAAAATTTGTTCAACAATATTATTCATCATATTGTATTATAACTTTTCTTAAGGCCCTTTTTAAAGGCACAGATATTAAATGACCAATTGCCAAAGCCATTACCACAGCAAATTTCCGTGTGTCACATAAGAAAATAGATAGTATACATAGTGTATATAAAAAGAAAATAATTGAAACAAACTCTAAAGAGCTCGGTAAAAAGTTTTGATAGAAACGAAACAAAGTTCTATATACGTTCATTGACCGAAAAGGTTTATTCTGTTAAAAGTACTTAAGGTTTTTGAACTTTACTGGCTGTGTTCCTTAGCCGTAGAATTGTAAGTCTAAAAATTTTGAGGACTAAGTTTAGAAAATTAAAAAAGAAATGATTTCTGTTATGTTGAAGGTTTTAGTCAACGGTATGTATTACTACCTTAAAGTAAAAAGTGTGAATTAGACGGACATATACGTAGCGACATAGGTTGATGACTGCTAATACCCTCTTCAGTACATAGCAAACGCATTTTGTTTATATCTCTTTAAAAAGAATATATTATATCCAGTTACAATTTTTATAGTCTTATTTAAGTAACTAAAAATAGTTATGTGGCAAGCACTATGAGAATGGTCCACTGATTATCCGTTTAAGTGCTAAATAAAAAATTCGTTGCACCACTATTGGAAAATGTTGAACTCAAAACACTTTAAAATGTAATTAAGGCAGGCGGATAGTGTCCAATTCGGTTGCTATTGACTTAGCAAAGCGATTTGATACAACAAATAGTAGCAGAGCGGAAAGCCACTATAAGTCGTTTCAAAATATCGTTCAAGCAGAATAAGTGCAACAGTGCAGATCCCTTTATCAATTTTATTCTGATAAATTAAAACCTTTTTAAATCAAACTAAATTTGAAAACTTTTGGAAGACTGAGAAAAAATGAGGATGAAGCTATACACTATGAGATTATCCAATATGACTAATTAATGTTTATCAAAGTTTTGTAATTAAACTTGCAACAGAAAATTCTATAGATGCTGGTGTGCTATCTACAGTTAAAAATAATAAAATAAAATAAAATGTAAACACATAAAAATTAATAACGAAGCTAATCCTAATAAACTGCTTTAAAATAATGCATCAACATTTAATGATACCTTAAATTATAGTTAAATCGTTTTATGTACGGAATAAAAGAAAGAACAATAAATGGTATATAAAATTTATGTTTACAGGGTAAAACTACAAAACCAAAAATTTTATTTTAAAGGGTTTTAAAGAGGACACCGTCCAAGTGGTGTTCCTAATTTTTTATGCACTCTCGAAGTTAGTCATTAAGCTTTCGAACAGTATTTAGACCCCCTAGTGTTTCAAAGACGATGACGAGGAAGAGCTTTGCGGAGACTGCTACCAGGCTGAAGTAGTAGATCTATGTGGTGAATATTGTCAGCAATGCTGCCTTAGAGACCAACAAAATTAAGAAAGTTTTAAAGACAAAGCTTAAACTAAAAAAATCACACTTAATATCTTTGGAGTCAAAAGGACGTTCCGTTCCTAGAGGATACCAAAAATCTGAATAACATAACTTAGAGATGGTTGAAGCGTTTCGTGCCCTGAGAGATGAAAGACGAGATATCAGAAAAGTGCTGCTTCGGTGGTAACAAGAAGACCAACGGCAGAGTGAAGATGATATTAGAAGTGATTCCAATAATAGAAGAGAAAATACATATCTCGTGACTAAACACCAAACGGTAGGAAGTATTGGATCGGTTCGTAAAGATCAAGTATGTGGTACGGCAGAACAGGCGGTTTTATGATCGCCATTGCGGTTTTCGTGAGGGTAAATCTTTGATGGGTGTCGTCCACAAGATCAAAGACGAGAAAGAATATTGCGTGTTAATTGTCCCAAACACCTCAGGATCTTTGACAATTTGTGGAACTGGTCGAGAAGGTTTATCCGCTAAATCTAGCGTCACTAGTAAAATACTACTTTATCGAAACGATAGCGCAGATTCAAATAAAATACAGTATTGCGACGAAACAAGTAATTAGGGGTAGTTTCCAAGGTTTATGTTCTGGACTAGTATATTGCAGGGATGCTGCATCATAGAATTTGAAAATGGCACCTTTTTAATAGTTGAAGCGATATCATTTAAAACCTTAAAGGCACGCGAAAATAAAACGCTCAAAACGTAGACGGATAGCGTAAAATTAAAAATAAAGAAACGAAAAGAACGAGGCAATAGATTTTGAGATGCGATTGTACAAAGAATCATTGACTTTCTTGCTCAACGACAAGATCATATCCGGTAACTTGATGCAGAGACAAATAATGGACTTCTATGGAAAAGTGGTATACGGAAGATTGTTGTACGCAGTCGAAATGTGGGAAAGAAGGGGGGGTATAAAGTATGGAGAGCTAGGGACTTGTTTAAAATGTATAGTGTTAATGCAATACGTAGCTACCAAAACTGTGTTAACAATGGGCTATTAACCGCCTTTTGCATTTTATTTTGCAAAAGACTATAGACCGGAAAGAGTTGGTAACCGGGCCGAAGCAGCAACTTTGAGAGAAGCTGAGATTGTGGTCAAACTAGATCAAGTGAAAATAGTTCATAAAATAAACAGGGTATCTAAGGTGTGACAGTTGTGCTGTTACATAAACGAATTTTGGGAGGATAACGATAAAATGGAAATTGCGTTGTATTTATTGGAGGAAAACGAGAGATCAAGAAAAGACAAGCCAAGCTCGCAGACTGAAAACCCATTTTCCAGTGCAAGCTAATAGCTAGCCGGGAATGATTTAGATACATCACCAAACACAGTACGATCACAAAATGTGCTTAATATAGTCAGAATTACTTGCTGTCGCCTAAAATTGAATCTGATTGCGTTGGACGTGGTGGCTCCAGGAAACAAACGTGTGGAATAACTGGTAAAAGAAGCTGCGACAGGAGTAGAATCGCCGATTTTTGGGACGGTTGTAATCGGCCTTGTAAAGAATCGGTTACAAGTTCGAACGAGAGCAAAAAGGGACCAGAGGTGGCAAGCAGCTGAAATAAGCAGCATGTGAGAATGTTTATTCTCATAGTCGATACGGTACTCCAAGCAGCGGATTACCTTAACCAGTATACCGTCCACCCCATCACTGAGCATAGCAACTTCCGATGCCTGTCTCACTGGAATTTGAAATACAGATAAGCGATTTACAGCGAGAAAAAGGGACCAGAGCCAGAGCGGAAAGAGCCCTCAATACAAGCCTGTGTAGATGATCGAAATCAAAGAGCACTCGGAAGTGCGCAAGTGGTAAACGATTCTTACAAAATTTGTGAACCAAAATTAGTTTGTTTTTATATACGGTACTATAACTGTTAGTACTATAACTGCGGATACAAACCGGAAACAGGTCTCCCACCTAATTAAATCTTTGAGGATTATTGTGCGCACCGTGTCTTTGCTAATGCCAAATTTGTCACATTTATACGATTATGTCTGGGATTCTGCTTGTAGACCCAAAGGTGGCTCATTTTCAGTCGCCTTCTTCCTGTCACGAAAGTATTGAACCAGTCGTAAACACATTTTATACTCACGGCTTCCGCCCGTGCACTTACACCAACATTTCATGCGTTTCTGTTACACCGTGACCCTATCTTTTAAACTAATCATATTTGGGCTTGTTCCAACGGTCACATATATAACACGCTAGGCGGCGCTCTTCAGAATGTCTGTGGATGGCCATAACGCATGCGTGCATACCTGGCCCAATTATTGTTAAGATATCCAATCGCTCGCTGAAATTTCCAGGTGTGCATCGTACATTTAGATAGCAAAGTGGTCTCTTTAAGATGCTAGTGGTGATTATTAAAATATAACAAAAAAGCTGTATGGAAAAATAATTGATTGACTTTATTATTAAAGTGGTTATAATGTAGAGGGTAAAATATTTTGGTATAAAACAATAGAAAGTATAGATCTATTTAATTTAATTATATAACAAATTTATGTTCCTAAAAATTTATCCAAAGTCGTACTGAAAGGGCATATTGTATGCCCATTTATCAAACTTTTACTTTTTATTCCTCATTTCCCTTGCATTTTATAGAAGGTAGGACGTTATATTTTATTTTTTAATGTTGCACTCAAACTCGAAATGAAAATTTTATAAGCCATAAAAAGCGACGCAAACATATACATACAAGCAAATAAAAAGTGCCCCACTTTGCATGCTTACTAGGAAGTCATAATTTGTCAAAATTGGTTATCAATTTTTGAATCACAAGATAACCACACAAGAAAGTGTGCTGTTTAATTTTTTTAAACTCTACTTATAAATTATTATTTGAGAAAAACGACTTCCTCTAATATATTTTTGAAATACTGAATAAAACTGATCGATCAAAGCACACACAAAAAAGGCATTTAAATCAACCCCTACACTTCCTTATAGTTGTCTGTAATAAAGTCAGCATCCAACTTGGAAACAATAAAATTTATATTTGTACGTTAACATTTTAATTTGTTTAAGAATACTATCGTCACCTCTAAATTAATCTTAAGATTAATAAATGCATATTAGCATCTTCCGACTTTAAGGAACTGCTTCGAGTCTAAAAATCTTTAAAGATCATTAACACAACAATTTAAACTCGAAAATGTGTAGTAAAAATAAAATAGCCTTTATTCTATAAAACCAAAATCTCAAAGATTTTTAAACATAAAATTAATTTACTGAAAAGTATCAGAAAGCGGTATATAGAAATTTTTGAATTTTTGTTTACTAAATTGCTTTTTACACTAGCAGTCAAAAAATTTATACTTTTTTATGTTACGGGTAATGTTATGCTGCTCTTTATTTCTAGGGAAAGAAACCAAGTACCATTATTTTACATTTTTTTGTTCGAGTAGTGTGGGACCTAAACTATATAAACCCATCAAAGTTCTAAAAAGGGAATTTATATTCCGCGCTTCGCGTCTTTTCAAGGAATTTTATAAAAGAGATACGCTCTGTTCTGTTACAAAGCAACAGTATTATGATATATAGAAACAGAAGTATGCAAAAAGTAGACATCGTCGTAAGTGCCAAGTTTTTATTTCATCCCTCCCTTGGAAGGAAAATTAAAGTTATATTTTAAAGTGTATTAAAGCATGAATCGCCTTGTTTCCTTAAACAGAAAGACTTAACTACTTAATTACAGCTCTTGATCCTTTTGAGCAAAAAAGGGTTTTGGCTTTTAGGTGGAAATAATGGAAGTTACTGCCTGTAAACCTAAAGTAATTGGCTATAGAGATTAGGTACAAACGAATAGCGCTTCCTGGCAAATACTTGGGCTATTTATAAATCAATCATTATGGCCAACGGGCAATGGATTTTTATTTTTTGTTGTTATCTAAGCTTTTCCTTCTAAGACGCAATATCCGGTCCCTAATTAATCCTTTTGTTTATAGTAAGGTTTTGCTCTATTGTCGCCCTCGCTCAAGGTAATCTCAGCCTAACCCTCTGCCCTTACTTTAATCCTCCTGTTTTAATCGCCATTATTAAAATAGTTTTCAAAACTGCACCTTCGTGTACTCTGAGAAAAAATAGCGCAAGTATAACTGGTAGGTCGTAAGATAATTCTTAAAAAAACTTTTGTGTGCAATCAAATATTACAAATATATATTTGTTTAAAAAGTGTTTAAGCAGTTTTTTCGTCCTGGACAGGAGAAGCATACTACAAATGTACGTTTAAGCTGTAAAACAAACGCCTTGTTTCATAATACAGACAAGATTTTAACTAATTTTAACTCTTGATCCTTTTGAGCAAAAGTTTTGGCTTTTAGCAGGAATATAATGGAGCGCCTGTAAACAAAGTAATAAGAGGTTAGGTACAAACGAATAGCGCTATCCTGGCAAATACTGTGGGTATTTATAAAATCATTATGGCCAATGGGCATTGGATTTATTTGTTGTTATCTAAGCTTTTTCTAAGACGACAATGAATCGGTCCCAATTATATCCTTTTGTTTATGAAAGGTTTTCAATTGTCGTCCTCGCTCAATGTAATCTCAGCAACCTCTGCCCTTACTTTAATCCTCCTGTTTTAAATAGCCATTATTAAAATATGTTTTCGATAACTGCACCTATCGTGTACTCTGAGAATATACGAAGTAATAGACTGGTAGGTCGTACAGATAATTCTTACGAATAACTTTGGGTGCAATTTTAATTTTAACCTCAATCAGTAGTTCAGCTTCAAAAGTGTTTAAAAGGTTCGTGGACAGAATGAAGGTATTACCAAACTGTACTTGGGATAAATTCAAAAATAATATACAATGATACTTTAAAATTTTATGATTTATATTGTATGCTATTTCTAGGATATAATGGACCTAAAAATACAACGAGGCATAGCAAAACTATGATTATGTGGGTATTGCCGAAATTAACGATTCTGAATCGGCCAATTAAAATTTCCTTCAATTAGAAATATTCAGTATGAACTCTCTTGCTATTGCCTTCTGTACCCACTACGTCCAGATGATGATACGAAAAATTCTTCAGATATTTTAGTTGGACTCATTGCCAAGTAAAGACAAACTTTAAAAAATAGACCTTTATTAAAGAGGCTAACTTTCAATTTTAAACTAGCCTATTACTCTCCTGAAAATTGATCATTTGATCACTTCCCCTTCTTAGTAGACGTCTAAACTTTAGACAGTGTAATAAGAGCAAACGAGCCACATGTAAAATTAAATTTTATTATTTATATAGAACAGATTGCTATGATTTAAATTCACAAATTTATTTAAGAAAAAGTGAAGAAACTAAGAGAAACTCTAAAATAAAGTCTTTGACAATTTTACCAATAAACCCGTGCTTAGATCGTGAACTCCATATTTTTACGGACAATTTTTGTAATAGTCCTATCTAAGAATCTAATAAAAAAAAAACCCATACTACTGGAACCTTGCGCTTTAATAAGCGAAAAATCCAACAACAGCAATAAAATTAAAAGAAAAAAGGGGAACATAAGTGTCAGAAAAGTAAAACAGTATATGTGTCCGAATGAAAAGATAGACGAAAAATACTGTAAGTAACGACAAAATACATATCAAAATTATTAAAATAAAAAATTGATTCGGACAAGAAAATATTAAGCTAGAAGAGTTCTCAAAATACAAAAATACCAGATCGGTAATAATAATCGTAATAATCAGATAATAAGATGGTATTATTCTTCACTACGTAAAAATATATCATGACAACAGAAGGTTAAGTTTGGAATTATTTTTATATAAATCGTAATTATCAATAAAACAATTTTTTCGTTAGTATCGTGAATAGTCGGTCAAAAAATTTAAAAGATTAGGGCAAACGCGTAGAAGCAAATGTTTGACGAACCAATCGATAACATTTCTCTTGAAAAATGCATTTTCCAAACAAAATGACCAACCTAAAGTTTCCCAATAAGATACAAACAATTTACAAAGAATGGCAGACACAAAAAACTAAATACTTATACAAATCCACGATGCCGCCATTATCAATCGAACAATGCTTTGAGGAATATCGCAAGAAAAACTAATAAATTACTTGCTTCTAATTTAATTTTATTTTTATTTATTTAAATAAATTGTTTTGTTACATTATTGTATTGCTGTTATTATATTTATTTTCTAAATGTTTGACATATTTTGCAGTAGTGGTTTTTTTCGCCATATCTTCAAAATATCTTCCTATAGGGGCAAAATGGCAATTACCGTTTAAGCTTTTTATAAAAAAAATTATTTGTAGTGCCAGTTAGACTTCATATCTAGCTGTTTATGCTAAATTGTATCTATTTCTCAAAAAAAGTTGAGTATTTTTGAGTCCACGAATTCTTAGTACTGTCTACGAACATATTATACATCGAAGATCCTCATCCGCTGTTAATACTCTTATTTAGCCTCTGAGCTAATACAACTATACTTAACTGCCTAGAACTATTGACTTTATTACTAGAAGATCTAAAAGGTACCTTAAAACTTATTTTCGTCTTCGTTTATCTTTAGGTTTGTAATAATCAGTACAACAATAAGCATAAAAGCTCTAAGTTCATTATTATATAACACTAAAACTGTCTGCAATAAATATATAACCTTTCTTCAGGACAAGCTACAAATAAATATTAGTCTAAAAGTACCCCAAGAAATTGGAGAAGTTGCTAACCATTGTACAAAATGCAGCCTAGAATGCAACACGTACTATCCGAAATCAAGCACAAAAGATCACAAATGTTCTTAATAAAATACTCGGCTTAATACGATAAAATTAGAGAACGCACAATCCAGCTGACAAAACATCTAATAGGCTAGCAATAGTTTAATAGATAAAATAAAAATAATAAATCAGGAGACTTTCCAACATTATTTAACGAACAGAAAATAGTCTCTGAAACACTTCAAAAACCAATAGGAGGCCGCGGAAAACACACCCTTCTTTTCTCGAGTTTTTATTCTTTATATACATAAATCTAATAATAAGTCAGACATTTCCTGGAGGCAGCACTACAAATATCCCTTCCATTAATAAAGTGCATGACAAAATATTTCATCTTAATTAAAATAAGACCCCAGATAAGATTTATTAACGAGAAAGCAAGTTTGTACAGATAATACTAATATTAAGATCAGACATTTGAGTCTTCTACAGGTGTGAATAAATCACATATCAGTAGCACAAGTAAATGAAGCACATCATGTACGTCTTTGCATATATAAAAACCTAGCTAAAATTAGCATACTAAAAGAAGAAGATAAATGAACCTACAAATTAAAAAAGTACTGCAATCCCTTGAGAAGGCGTCCGTTTAAACTAAATTTTGGAGTTGTTCCTGCGAATGTAACATTAACATCATATAGCTCTATTAGTCCACAATATTCAGAATAGTTGCCATTTTTCTTGGCATATTAGTAATCTAACATATAGATCTGCAAATATCAACAGTAAAAGAACATAAGAAAAAGTATAACTATTTTCGGAAACTAAAAACTCATCCAAACTGATAGAGAAATTAGTATGTGATAAAATTGATGAATGAAGTCTTTCATACTATTAATACCATCACATTCAATTAATATTTTAATTATTTATGTTCTAATAGACAAAAAAGTTAAATCAATCAATTTAAATGCATAATTAAAAACGCCTATATCGTACTTCCCAATTAGAGTGCTATACGTCCTTTTTTTCAAATAATTCCTAAAATTAACTTTACCGAAATGTTTAAATCATAAAAATCGCAGTTATAAAAAAAGTTAACCAAAAGAAATTTCAGTATAAATAATAATACAACAGAAGTAATAGTACTGGAGAAGGAAAGTAACATAAAAAATCAAGTGGATACTTTCAAGCATTTAGAAGAACATGCGGAAAATGAAGTGAATGAGAAAATAAATAGCGTTGGTAGATTATGTCATTCTAAGCGTAATATTAATAACAGATAATAAAATAAGTCAGAAAACAAAAATAATCTTATATAAAACATTTGTAAGTAAAAGTCAGACATTAATGACTACGCTAAAGAGCAAGATTTAAGCTTAAGTAACCCGAAAAGAAAAAAATAGGAATAAATGGAAAAGCAAGGACTAAATTAAAACGATTGATCATTAGTAATAATGACACTTAAAGTAAGAAAGTGTAGTAATACTAATTCAAAAATGCAATTGCTCTAAAAGAATGGTTATCAGAATAATAGTATAAATACAGATATAAAATAAAATATAAATTTTAACAGAAAAGTTAAGTGATAAAATCAAAAACTAGAAGAAGAAATAGAATAGATGGCGCCAATATGCACAAATTGGATAAAATAAGTAATTAAATAAAATAAAATTTAATAAAAAAAGGTCGGACAAGGTGCCAAAAATAAAAAGATGGGCTAAAAAGATAGATGAGTGATTTGGAAAATAAACCAAAAATAAAAAGTGTTGGAATTAAAAATAAGATTACAGAAAGACTGCAACAACTGATAAAAGATATGCTTAACATAGAAACGGAAGTTAAAAATAAATAAAAATAATAAAATAGAATCAGAAGATATTTATTGCAGATGAAATTCTTAGGAAAAGAAGAAAGAAGCGACGTCACATTAGAGAAAAGAAGAAGTGAAAATAGGTTTGGTAACTGAAATGCGAAAATACTGGCGGTGAAAGAAATGGAACGATATAAAACAGAAATACTGGCATTGCAAGAAATAAGGTGGAAAGCAGAAGGAAGAATAGATAATAAAAAATATCCAATAATGCATAGAGAAGAGAAAAACAAGGAAAGAGTGGTATGGTATTTATGATAGATAAGTAGATTAAAATAAAATCATAGTGTTCATAAGAGTAAACGGTAGAATACCATACTTAAGTATATAAAATATTATAATCATAAATATAAATGCACCAACAGATAGATAACAAAAAAAGAAAATTTTATAACAGATTAGGAAACGTTTGTGCAGAAATTCTAAGGAATAACATGATGCTATTAGCTGTAGACGTTAATACAGAAAAATAAAGGAAGAATATTCATGATGTTACTACAAATAATAGAAAAAGAATATGTAATCTGGCAACACAAATGATATAAAAATAAACGAAAGAAATCCTAATAAAAAAATAAACAATGATACAAGACAAATGGTCATACTAAGGTACAAGAGCAGATATCGATTACCAGTTAGTAATAGAAAAATTAAATTTGAAAATATTTGAAAATAAAAAAGCAGGAATGTGTAAAGAAAGCAAAAAACAGAACAGCTAAAGAATGAAAAGAAAAGAGGAAAATATGAGAAAGAATTACAAGAGCGACTAAAAAAGACATTGCCAAAACAAAAAGATAATGGAGTAATTTAAAATGGTATAACAAAAACGACATAAAAAATAATAGGAAGTAAATAGGGGCACTATAAAAAAGATTAAAGAAGTAATTTAAAATTTAAAGCAAAATAAAGCGGCAGGACCAGATGATAGATGCGGTGAAATTAAGAGAAATAGAAAAGACATAGTTAAACTAAGAATTTATTAGGTTATGAAACAACTATGTCGGAAGAATGAAGATCCAGAATTATAATTCCAATACCAAAAAAAAGAAGATATAATGTTGTGAAAAATAATAGAAAAATAACTATAACTTACAAGGTTCAAACCACACTGATATTACCAAGACTTAAAAAATCACAGAATACCAAAACGGATAAGAATGACCTCAATGACTAAGGAATATTGAAAAAATGGCAGTACTTACACATAAAGGATTAATACAAAGAACATATGTATAAAGAGAAGTATGGCAACTATATTTAATAATGCAAATAGAAAGAATAATAAAGGGGACAATAATAAAAGAGTATATTCGAGTGGTGGCCTACGCAAACGATATTGCTAATTAGCAAGAAACGTTGGAAAAACTTGGAGAATATAAGTAAAAAAGCAAAAGGAAAAGTCAAAGTATATAAAAATTACCAAGAAAGGGAAAAGTTATAACACCAAAATTATGAAAATAAACAACTACAAAATGGATGAAGTAGAAAGTTTTAAATATCTATGGACAATAACGAACAAGAAAAGGTAAATTAAAACGTGCAATCTGGATAGAAGGCCTACTACACATATAAAGTGATAACCTGTAACAAAGTATAAGCAAGCAATTAAAACTAAGATTACATAAAACTGCAATCAAAACAGTGACGACGTATGAAGCAGAAAATATATACATTACAAGAAAAACTAAAAACTAAAAACTAAAAAAAACTAAAAAAGAATACAATACGAAAAACGTTTGGAGGGAAGAAAGTAACTAAAAAATAAAGACATAGTCAGAGAAAAATAAATAATTATGGCTACCCAACTATAATGAAGGAAGATGTAATAGTCAAAAGAATAACAAAATAGAACACGCAAAGCTATGATAGAAAGAGCAGCTAATTAAATATGTAAAGAACGTGGGAATTACAAAATGGAGAGAGAAGTTGAATAGCAGAAAAGCATACAAGAAAATAATTGTCGAGCTTGGAAACAGAACAATAGGAATGATTCGATCATTTAATCAGAGCAAACAATAGAACAAATATAGGAAAAAACAGCGTAAAGAAGCAAGAATTGATAAAGTTGCTGCAATTTTAAAGAAAAATGCGGATACAAAAAGAAGATTTGTGCACATTTTTATTGTATTACCACGCAGCTAAAAAAAATAACGAATAAAATTACTCGAGTGCAGCAAAGACAAATACTGTTATACTTTTGAAAAGATTGATATTCAAAGAATTCTCTTTTTGTATATTCTATCCTTCAAACACCAAACAATAAAATGGTAAGTTGTTAGAAGGAAAAACAAATAAACACTTTGGGTTACAAAATCTGCTAATTGCTTTCTATGCTTCTAATTAGCAACATTTTGTCGCTACAGCAACTGCGGTGTTTCGCAAAAAGGGGATCCTAGAGTACAACTTTGTGCTGTTAATAATTAATGTGGAAAAAGTACGCCGACAGGCAGCGACGCCGCGCGTAATTTTCGGGATTATGAGAGCGCCGCGCGAGCTCACGGCCCGAATTCCTCCGCAATAAAAATATTTTCGTACGAGAAAGTAACTCGCCGAATAAAGGAGCCTAGAAGAAAGATATGTCACCGATTTTGATGAAGTCGAATATCCAGAATTGAATTACCCGCCGCTCCTTGTGTCCGAACGGACAGATCCCTATAAGTCCAATTCATATAATACGATGGAGTGTGGAATATCCCGGTTTTATTATAAGGTCTGGCAGGGACGCCGGCCCTTTTTATTACGCCGCATCCTCTTTCAGCCGGCGACATAATTCCCGCAAATTTTATTGCTGATTGCAGGCGCGGATGATGTTTTGATAGGTAGGACAGCTGTACATGACGTTAGGCGGCCGTTGCATATCGTCCCAAGGGCAAGACGAGCTCCTGCGGCGCGAACACCCCTTGCACTAATTTCCCACGTTTTTAATTCGCAGGGCGCTGCGCCCGCCGCTGGCGCTTTTTCTTTTCCGCGCACGTACCCGCCTGCGCGCTTTTGACAGTAAAATATTGATGGCAGTTTAGACAGCGTGCGAATCCGCGATAAAGGACGTGATGTGTTCTGCTATGTTTAAAATTAACCGAACAGCAAATTTGACAGCGCGGAAGTGTTTGGAAACGTGTAAACGATGGCAGACGGAAGCACCGCGCTGGCTAACCGATATCTTTCAGCAGTACCATTTATCGCCCAGATATTGTGGTTGAGTTCCAGTTTTATGTCGATGGAACAACTCTGCGCATTGTGCGAGGGGTGGATAAAGCGATTCTGCTACCCCCAGCTGATGCTTGAAAAATTACTATGAATATGAATAACTTTTAACTGAAAAGAGTTGCATTTGCAGCTAGAATAAAGTAACAAAGGAAATAGATCTTTTATTATTGTATCATCAAAACATTTAATGGGAACGCCAAAACTGCCTTGTATCGAACAAAATATTTTTAAATGGTAAGCTCTTTGTAGTTGAAAAGTTGTTCTTAACATCAGCACTCTATCGCTAAAAGCAGACATTTCTAAAATATTAACTTTGAAGCTTCGCAAACAGTTCAAGGTCATATAAAGTACGTCCGAAAAATAATAATAAGGCTGATTACAGAAAAGTTGTTTAATTAAAGATATGTTTAGGGATGGGGATGGGGATCATGCTACAGAGGTAGGCCCTTCTGTCGGAATACTCAATCGAAACGTCGTTGACAGAAGCATGTTTTAGCCAACAATCCCTCAGAATACCCAACTCTTGTTTATGGTTCCTTTTACCACATTTTGGGTAACTGCGTTGACCTGCTGGCTAAATTAAGTGAAAGTCGCCAGATATAGCTAATTCGGGGAGCGTCTGATCCAGAGTGAAAAGCTGACTCAAAATAGGCGGCTGATTCCACTGATCCCCCAAGTGAGGAGGAACTAACACCCTGATAAATATAAAATAAAATAGAAAAGGCAAAATATAACAATAAAATAATTATAAGAATATAAAGCATCTTCGTGTGTCATTGTATGCGGATGGGGCAGTTCTGTGAAACTAATTTTAAATCTCAAACAAAAACAAAGACCAAAGTGAAAAAAGATAAGGTGACAAAGAAAATAAAAACGTTGACAGTAGCGACAAAGAAGAAAAGAGAATTATATAAAAATAGAAAAAAATTAATTTTATTATAATGGTAGCAACAGAAAAGAAAAAGGAAGTAAGAGTCCAGGACAGATACGAGCACTACACTTATACAGCCATAGAATAAAATAGTCAAAAGCAAAACAGCAAAAGTGGGGTATGCTGTAAATGACGATGCATGAGTAGATGAGAAGGTAAAGAAAGTATTAACAACCAAAGTGAGCTGAAAATAATTGGAGACTTGAACAGCTAAATGGGAAGGAAGAAAAATAATGAGACACTTGGACAATCTGGAGAATAAAAGCTGAGTAATAATGAAATGTATTTATTTACTCTATGCCAACTACTTTTTGTAACATAAGAACATTTACAAATATATTAATTTATTATTGATATGATAGTAGCAAGACAAGTCAGAAACATAATAATAAGTATAAAAGCTTATCGCTAACCAGAGTGCACCTTGCATCACCTTATGGTCATAGAAACCTTTATTTTCAAGCGAACTGCGATCACCAGCTACCAGGAAGAAATGAAAATTCGAAAAAACAAACTACCCAAAGTATAAAACCGTTAAGATAAAATAGCATCAAATAGCTATAGCAATATAAACTGAATATGCACTTAAACGTGAGAATAATAAAATAAAACCTAAATGAAATATATGAGTCTATAAAAACTAGCATTCACAAGGCAGCATACGAAGGAATAGGAGCAGAAGTAAAAAAAATAATACAGAATACGTTCAGCGAATAAGACAAAAATTATTTGAAATGGCTATGGAAAAAGAGCAACACCAAGCTAAATTTAATAGTAATTTGGGTCTAGATGAAATACTATGAGACACTCGTAGAAGAGAAAAGAACACAGCATATGACAAGTTATAGAAGAAGCAGTATAAAGGCAGTAAAACATAATAAATCAGCAAGACGAAACATTGAAATGGAATTAGTAGTGTGGTAGAAGTAGTCTAATAGAAACAACAATTAAAATGTTTTAAGTAATAGAAAGAGGGGAAGATATGGCGACAGAATCTAAAAAGTCATACATTGCATCAATACATAAAAAGGAGGATAACAAGATATGCCATAAATATAGAGGAATAAGTATATTACCAACATCAGTAAAGAAAAAATAAATAAAATGGAAGAGCATATGACAGAAATTAGTAAAAAACTATTTAGATTTAGATCGGGAATGTCTTGTATGGATAATATCATCACATCAGACAAGTAATTGAGAAGAACCAAATAAAAAAATATTAAAACTCATATAACTTTTGACTTCGAGAAGACATAAGAAAATGTGTTGAGGAAAAAACTGTTGGAAACAATGGATCAGTTTAACTAAAGCGTTACTCCAAAACACAGATGTTCAAATTAGAATGGGAAGTAAATTAACAAAATCAATAGAAGTCCCCAAGGTCTATTAGAGGCATCAACTTAGATACTTAATATGTGTGTGTGCAAAAACATGGAGGGGAATGAGTTATATAGTTTAAAACTGACTATAAGACAAAAATTAGAACGAGGAAAAATCTCTAAACTTTCTAAATCTTGTTGGAGCAAAATCTTGGAAAGAAGCAACTTTATTTGTGACTATCCAACATGTTTATAGTGGAAGTCCAAAAAAATTAGCGAACTATTCCTTACACAATGTTTCACAAACAAGATAATTAGCAAGACTAGAAGCAGTAAAACCAGTGACTCTAAATTCTTTGCTAAAATCTTTGCGATTTGCTATCTACAGTTTGGTAGAAAATATTGATCTTATTACCTAAAATAATTCTCATTATCGAATTTCGCAAAAGTAACATTGGATGTGGATAAAGAAAACCTAATTAAAGATACAGAACAACTGTAGAAAAGCTGGAACTCTAGGAGTGTCTAAGTGACTGAAACAAGGCTGCACGATGTCACATCTGCTTCTCAATATATACGTTGAACAAGCACTTAGCTAATAGTGTAGCAAATGCAAAATACGGGCAAGACACAAGTATTATTCAAATGGTTTTACATTTTCTGAACGTTTGTATTGTTCAACTGCTTGGAACTTAAAGCTGCTTCTTAACGAGCGGAGAGCTTAAAGCCTTAAAAGTTGGATTTATGGTGCAATCGTGAAATGACGTTCTACTAAAATGCCTCATAAAGCTTAATTTGTTGCAAGTACGCATTTTTTTATTTGTGCCCTGCTTAAAGAAAAGTTATTTCATATCTGGACGCATATTGATTTTAATAATTTTCTTCAAAGATTAGACTGCTGAAAGCTTGCGCTTAAGACAAGTTAAAGACTACACTTTACTTTTTTAGCATCCTCATGGACAAATATACCAAGTACAACCTTCCATATCTGCATGAAAGCAAAGCCCGAGTCTTGTCTTCATTACCGATCTTTGAACTTCCCCTTGAACAGTACATTTTAGTGGCGATGTCCCATTCAGCACCTCTTTGTTGCAAACTTGTAATAGGGGAACAGCTTCCTGAGGCTCCTCTCGTTTATTCGGCAAACTTTTCGCGTGTTGTCTCCTTACGTTATCAGATTTTGCCACGAAAAGTGCGATTTATGCATCTTGACGCCTTTCTCCTGATTTGATAAATAGATGTAGTCAAGCCCAATTTTAGTAATTAAAAAACTACCACCGTTTCGGTTGATGCAAAGAATTGGGCGCGCTAGACTTTATGGTTACGTCAATACTGAAGTTCTGCTTCCGTTAGACAACCGCATTAATAAAAAAGATCAACTTTGGAGCTCGCCTGAAGTAACGCTGTAAAATACCGTCTAAAAAGTAGAACAAACTGTACGTAAGGACGTAGAAAAGCACGCCGAAGAAAATAAAAGCGAAAAGACAGCGCCAGGGCGTTTTAAATGAAAATAAATTTTAGGCTTCTCGTGTCAGTGTTAGTTTGTTGCCAAATTATCTATAATCTGGCATCAACAAAAAGTATTCATCTAAAAAATAATTAACATCATTTGTATTTATAGGCAAAGCCTGAATAGTTCTGTAATTGTGCAGTAAAAAATTGATTATAATGGATGTTACTCTGTAAGTTTCCCGTCATAATCTGGAAGATAGGTTTAAGATTAGGCCGCCGCGATGAATTTTGCTGAGAATGTAGAACGTCTCTAAAATTTTATGGCCAGCACATTTTACTTACAAAATACGAGTAGCCTCTAAGCAGGACTGCCTCGAGACTTACTACAGGTAGCACATTTGAAATTGGATTTATATAAATTAGCACGTTAAACATCCTCTAGTCGGGCTGAAATGTCGGAACGGCGGCTTCTACACTCAAAAGACTGATGTTGCTGCCAGGGATTTGAAAGTGGCGTAATGAAACGTGCTTTATGATACTATACGCCATAACATTCTGAACTGCAGTTGCTTAACTGCCAGAAGACGCTAATAAATATATTTTGCCATCCCTAGCGCTTAATTCCGTTAATACTGAAACAAAAATTGTGTTGCAACTGAAAATATGCCATTAGCGCCGGCCCTGCTGAAAATGGAACTGTTATTTTGGGCCAGTGCAAACGGAAAAGCTTTTAATGTAATTAAAATTAATGGTCATGGATCCACCAGTTAACATTATAATATTAAAGAACAGTAAGCAACAAATTCAATTCTACATCAGTCTGCAATTATGTTCGTAGTAATTTGATTAGTTCATAACGAAAATAAACTACTAATGTTGTTTTTGACAAATTAAATTTGGAGCTGAAGGCACGAACCATTTTTTACAAACAACAGCTAGGACATCCCTTGCCCGTAAATATGCCTATAAATTGGGACCGGCAAACACCCCTTCAGAGCAGATCAAACGAGCAAATCTTTAAAAATGACGCGCCGTTTGTCTCCCGGCGGCAGGACTCGCCCGCGCCAAAGCAATAATTCCCGGACGAGCAGGGCATAATTAATTAATCCGGAATTATTTGTTGTCGCGAAAATAAAACACTGCGCCGGCGAAAGTGTTGCTGCTAATTCATATTTACGGCGCCCCGATTTTCCGATTTGCGCGCTACCCCGCGATTTATCGCCGGCCCGCGGCGTCGTCTTGGATTGTTTGTTTGCGAGGCCAGGATGGCTTCGCCGCTTTTTCAATTAGGCGAAAAGATTGGGGATTATTTCGGGCAGTTTTTGCGCGGCCATTTTGCCCACTAATCCGTCTTTGATGGTCGGTTCGGAACAATCCGCGGCCTTTCACGGTTGCGGATGGGAAAGCGATGTTTAAAATGGAGATTAATAGTGGCGTTTCAGCGGCTGCGACTTATGAGTGTGTTTATAAGAATAAATTACTGGGCCCTATAAATCATCCGCCGCACCGCCCGCGTTTCCCGGCACCGCGCGCGAGCTTTTACCTGCAGCCGGCGAAAAGCTCGTACGCGTAATGCACATGCAGGACGCACGCATTTTTAGCGAGATTTTTCGCTCGCAGCAGTTATCGATTCGACGGCGTTATTGAAATCGGCAAAGAGGTTATTTCTGGAATTAACCAAGCTTGCGGTCCATAACTCAATTTGCAGGAAGCCACGAAAGGCAGCTCAAGATAAAAAGTCGCTTTGCCGGCTTCATAATATTCCACTTATTAAGCACAAGTATTGGATCGTTTGCGATCATTGCCAAGCAAAAAGCTTGAGCGCTTTATCTTCGACAAAGCGACTGCACGGGTAAAATCGAAAAACTCGCATTGTGGGGGTATGGGCGCCTTACCTTATTACAAAATTACTTTTAGGTACTTTTGATGTACCGCTTCTGAGAACTTTTGAGGCGTGGTACTCAACAATATTGCAGGATTCTCACATTACGTCTTTTGCTGCACAAGCACTGGCTGAAAAACTGCTGGTCGCATTCAGTCCAAAACAGCATTTTTGCTAGTCCTTGTCGCTGTTTTCAAGAAGGGAACAGGTGAACGGTGGAACTGAAACATAATCGGTCCCGAAAGGTGTGCTGTTTCATGCTAGTCAGCCACCGCGTCCGCCCGAGTACGTAAGTTTGCCCAAAGGAAAGAACTGGGAGAAGGAGCAACTTTCGCGAGCTTTCCCGCGTCACTGGAGCTCAGGTTTCGGGCGAAGCTTCGGGGAAGTTCAGTTGCGCGTTTTGTATGTTTAAACTTCGCTCTGCGCACTGGAAAACTGCGCAAGTCTGGCATATTTATGAAAATCTGGGCTGTTGCAAAAATGCCCATTAAGGAAGGCAGCGGCAGATGTGCAACCCTTAAAGCTGAAAATGGAAAAATTTCAATAAGTACCGCCAAACTAAAATAAAACCCCCTGGGGTTGAATATAACTAAATCTGTTAATGTAATATATAAACTTTTCTTCTGCTATACATGAAAGAATTTTGCATTTTCAATCAAAAATTGAATGTATTGAAAGACAAATTCAATATAATATTAAAATCTAATTAAATTGGTCTTCAAATTAAATGAATTTTATTATGAATTATCACATATCATATAGTTCTAAGCTAGACCAAAGAGCACTATAAATGACGTTTCACTAGCTTGTAATCTGTGGCGAGATTACTAATCTCTCGCACTGTCTTAAGTCCGTCCAGTTTTTTTAATTATCTTCTATTCTTTCCTATTTTTTACAATTTCTTCCACTTCCTTCCAGGTTACTTTGACCTGTCGTAGTTCTTCTAGAATTGTTTTTTTCGAAGGTATCTGTTTATCTTTCTAAAGTAATATATTTTTTACATTGCTGCTAAATATCTGAATCTTCAACTTCCACGAAGTCTCTTTCCTCTGATTGAGCTTTCCCTCCTCCTCCTTATTATTATTATTATTATTAGTATTATTATTATTATTATTATTATTATTATTATTATTATTATTATTATTATTATATATCCTTCTAATTTATGCCCTTTAATTCGCAAAACAACTAATCTAAACAGAAGTCGTGTAGAAGTCACTAGGTTATAATGATAGTGCTACAATTATATGAAGGTACAAGGGCAGTCTAGAAAGTTTTGAGACTCAACGTGAAGATAGTCTTACTCGTTAAAACTATTTTACAATAGTGCATGCTTCGAAAGGTATCTGTAAAAATATCAGTTATTTTGGACGCTTAGTTGTTGTTTGACAGTCGTTTGTATTAGTCGATGTCAGTACTTTTAGAAAAATGGAAAAAATCAAATATAGTGCCGTAATTAAGTACTTTCATTTGAAAGGCAATACGCCTATGCAAATTAAAACCGAGATAAATCCGTTTAGGGGGACTCTGTCCCATCATTTGCCACCGTGAAAAGATGGACATCTGAATTTAAACCTGGTCTAACCAGTCTGGCTGATGATGAGCCTTCAGGATGACCAACAACTGCGACCTCCACCGATAACATCATAAAAGTTCACCAAATGGTATTGGACAATAGTCGAATCAAGGTTAGAGGAATAACAGTGGCTGTGGGCATATAGAAAAAACGCGTTTGTCATAATATTGACTCAAGAATAGCATATGATATTATTTATTACTATCGATGTAATTTAGGTGTATTATTACGCTCCTGAAACGAAGAAATAGTTAGAACATTTTCTCTAAAAAAGACGAAAACAGTTTCATTGACCGGGAAGGTGATGGAGAGTCAGAAAATTCTGTTCATCGACTACTTAGAAAAAGGAAAAATAACGGGGTTGTACTACGAGTCGTTATCGGACCAGTTGAATTTCTGAAAAACGTCCCGATGTGGAACGGAAGAAAGTGCTCTTACATCAAACCAACGAACCAACGCACCGACTCGCACTTCGGCGTTTGAATTGATTGACCACCCAGCGTAGTCACTAGATCTGGCTCCCAGCTACTATTTCCTATTTTTTAAACTTTGACAGAAAAAATGTTAAACTTAAAATTTTCAGACTGCCCACAAAGACTATAGGAGAAATAGGATTAAATTTAACTGTTCTCATAGGTATTGTAGTATCTAAAATTTTGACACACATGTAGTGCGGCACTGTCAAGTCATAACTTTAAAACAATTAATTTCACATACTTTTAAAACTACAACAAAACCTGAAGCTTATATAAAAAATTGTTTATTGCACACCAAAATACTTTTACCTATTTAATTGTATACACTTGCCTAGTTTTGAATGTAATATTTTCTAAATTAATCAACAAATAGCCTTGCAAATATGAAAATATATTAATATATGACTGAAAATGTATATTTTCACGGTACATTTGATTCTTGGCCGTGATTTGTAGCGTATCATTTAATCCAACGATCTTGTAACACTTAATAAAGCCAAACTCGGCTTATTATTCAAATAAAAATTTCATTTCTTACATTTTTCCTTCAAAATTTTATTGGCTATAATCAGAAATCTAATAAATTACTATTTATTTCACCAAAGACAACCGATATTTGCCAAAAAAGTGTAGAGTGGGACTCAAAAATATATTCTATAGCAATGTTGAACACTAATAATAATATTTCAGATATAAAATATAAAAAAATCAATGGAATTTGTCAAGAAGTTGAAAGCTTTGGAAAAAAACAAAAATACCAAAAATCAATTAAGGATAATGTAAATAATACGAATATATAAGCTCATACAGGCGATAAGTAAAATAATAATGGCTTAGTGGAAGTGTATAAAAAATTGTGCAAATAAAGTAAAAGTAGAGCATTAACTGAAGTCAAAAATCTGGAAAAAAGGTTGCAGATAAAAAGTAACTGAAAAACAATATTACAGTAAATTATGAATAAAATAATATTTAATGGAAAGATAAGCAACAACAAAGAGATAAAAACTAAAAGGAGTTGCATTTTTATAAATAATAATTTGGCCTTATATACAACATAAAACAACAGCTCGAGAAAAAAGCAAAATAAAAGATCGAGACCACCAAAAGTAAACTACAAAAAATTAGACTGTAGATTTTGTATTAAAAAAGAAGGAAAAAGCAAGATATACAAGAAGAAACCATTATTCAAGACAACTGCACGAAAATTAATAAAAAATCTCAGTAACATAGATAAACAAGGAAAAGTAAATTGTAAATGCATTCGAAATGATAATAAGTCACTTTTTTGTTTTTATTCTTTTAATCCTTTTTGCTTGTAATATTGGTTTGTACGTTTTCATCTATACTGGCATATTAAAGCTATTTTTGATTTGCAGACTATAAAATTCAAAGTGTACACAGATCTGGTTTTGCCAGTTCTCACATAATAAAAATTTTATCTTTTCTGAGAACCATCCAAGGCAATAAAAACAAGTTTCTTCTACAGTTCATAGATGTAGAAGAGGTCGAAAATCAATAATGTAAACGATAACACAATTTGCACTAGTGTTTGCAATTTACAAAAAATCTAGAACGATGCAAAAGTTCACTTTGCAAGTTTAAGCCTAGCGCCACTGCAATACTTTCTTTTGTAACAAGCAATTTTTTTTAAGTCTATTATCAATCGTCGAAATAACTAAATCATTGCTGGAAGTATGGCCCAAGCCACTAACAATAGATGAAACTATATTCAGTAATGGTTTCAGTTACAGCAATTGTGTTGAGGATGACTATCTCTGTGCTATTTGCAATTTTTTTATGAAGTGCCCGCATGTTTGTACGACCGTGAAAAAAGACACATTAGATAAATTTCTAGTTTTGCAAATTTAAACCGCGACGTTTCTGGATGTATCTAACTAGCACTATAATATTAATATGCCAAAAGGAAAAATAGATCACAAAAGTTTGCTTACTATAAGGAGATGTTAAAAAATTTGAAAACTATTAAGGTGAATCGCGAGGTACTTGAATTACTACGTTACATAGGCAATTACCGAAATGAAAAAATACGTGCATAAAGAAGGAAGAAATTTATAGATTTCAAAAATACGTGAGGGGCATCGCATTATCATACGATTATTAAAATAAGTTATGGGAGTTAATTTGACAAGCTATATATATGTGTAATCAATACATGACATTTATAATCTACTTTTAATATGTCTCCCAACAGAGTGCATTTAATTACGCGGCTTCAGTATATGTCGAGCATTGTAAACGAGTGCGTGTTTATTTCGTCCGTGAAATACAGCAAACAAGGTTCAGTTTATTTTAACATATATACATTTATCCATTAGTTGCGAAAATAAACATTCATACGTCAATGGGCAAGCAAATTTTTAATTCAATTTAATCTAAATGGGTTCACATCTAATGACCTAATTTTTAAAATTCAGTATGTTTCCAACAAACAAGTGTACCTCTGTAGCTTATCAAAATCAACTTTCTAATTACATCAACGCACAGTAATTATATAATACAATATAAATGTACCCACACCTAATATCTCACCTAATTCTTAAAACGTATGAACCAATGCTATCTTAAACAAAAACGATGATGATGTAAATGACTATGGTAAAGCTCTGACGCTCCGCGTTTGAACACGACCTGCGAACTGAGAGGTTAAAGCTCTTATATGTCCGACTTTACTACCCGGTCATTGTGCACCAAGTCTGATGCAGGGCGATGTGGCAAGCATTGCGCCTTAGACGACCCTCATTATTACCCTTTGCTCGAGCAAACGCAGGTACTCAATTATTTTCAGTGACTGAGTAGGTCACCGCCAGGCATCAGAGAGCATCTGGAATGAAACCCGGGTGCGTCCGCATTGCAGTACGCCCTTTAACCGCTTAGACTAGTCTGGCGATTCGTAAGTGACTATGGCATAACAAAAATCATCAAACATATAATAACTGACAATCAATTAAAAAACGTAAACGAAATTACAATCCAATAATTAGACTGTGATTGACATTTAATTTAATGTAGCAGTAGACACGTCCTTCTCAAACCGGGAACCAATCTACTGCAGGCCAACACAACTTTGTTTTTGTTCATATATGTCATTTCCTCTATGATGTATGCCCTTAAGCTGTCATTGGTGTTACAATGCTTCTCACTGATCTTCGCCTCAACCACTTGCTACACGTGGTAGTCAGGAAGATTTCAGTCGGGTCTGGAAAATGGAGAGTGGTCACAAGTCGGAGAACCACTGGTAATACAAAATGTAGTACAGCCATTTTTATCTTTGTAGCCTTATGAGCTGAACCAGAATATTAGTCTTGCTGAACCGCGCATTTCCGCCCAGCGGCCACCTCTTACAGCCAAAGATCGTTGATATAGCTTTCGGAGGTCACCTCTAAGCCTTCCCCAAAGAAGGAGAGTGTCATGACATCCTCTTCGCTGCTTACAAGCCCTTCCCACCACCATCACAAAGGCGGGAAACTTTGTATACATGACAGAAGGCACTTCCGAGACATCTTAGCAGAACTTAGACTTAAGTTTCTGTTCATCTTATTCTTCTCAATTAACAATTGATGGTTTCTCAGAACGAAAGACTTGTAGTTTATTTTATTCTCTGTCCAGGATAATGATTTACCTTCCTTCGTGGACGAATTTATCACTTCTTTTGTGATTACATCGCTTGCTGTGAATTTTTCTACCAACAGTTACTTCTTTCGAGTGGTCAGATCTTCTGTACTTTTTGAATAATAATCTTGGATTTTTTGTAGTCATACGACGGCGATTTCCCGGTGCGAATAAATCCGAGGAAAGCAGCTCTGCGGTTGTAACATTGGTTAATTTTGTGGACAATTGTAGATTGATGATAATCTAAGGCTATTTGTTGGGTTGTCTACTAAGAGAACCCAAACGATTCCGAATTTACTTTGACGACCCTGCATAACAAAGCTTTGACAATGCAAACGGTCAAAGTCAATATTAACAATAATGACACCTACAGAAAACTAAAAAGACATTCACATCAAATAAAAGAAAATAGTGACTAAAAACTTATATTGCTATGAACCAGCTAAAGACACCAAAGATTAGCTTGAAAAATCAGGCCATAAGATGAGTAACCTAATGAACGTTAAATACAGACGAACGAAAAAACTACTTTTTTGTTCTTTATTGATCTCCGACCGCAAGTAAATAAAGCAATGTTTGACTTGTCGTAAGACACCAACAAAAAAATGGATTAGTTCAATTTATGTATGCCATGTCAAAAGTATAGCCACCTTAAAGTATATTGCAATAAACCATACAGCTGCTTAAAATATGGTAAATAATATGACGCAAAGATATGCAGAAAAATAGGAATACGGCAAAATGTGATTTATGCATAAACGAACATCTAGCAAGTTACAAGGTCTGTAGTTCTTACAAAGAATAAATGGCATAAAGACTTGGCGTTAAGCATCCTCATACTAATCCTTTACAAATCATTGGTCATACTACACTGCCATATTATATTGGTTCCAGCTTGGTTAACGCACACCAACCTACACACAAATTGTATAAAAAACCAAACCTGCAGCAGACATAGGCGAGCAACCAACATTACCAAATAAATTCAAAATCATATTATCCTACCTAGTTAATCAAAATACCATGATTTTAAGTTTCTCATCAGTTACTAGCAAACTAAATCCCTATTGGCTAAAAATACAAAGTTCACTACCATTGTACTTAGATCTTAATATCTGAAATCCACTTTACGGACGGAACTGCTTTCTTCGTACTAAATTACCCTACCCACTTTGAACCAGCAATCGTCATTAAAAATTCGATATTTTACTATAAATTAGGTAAATATCAAACTAACAAATATCAAGTTACAAATATGCAGGTAAACACCGAACAGTGAAACCTGACTGTAACTTCGGTCAACCTCTTATCACGTTACACCATAGCTTTCGACAAATATAATTTTTTTTTCAACTCTTTGGAACAGATTTACCTCAAGAAGAGCCAAACATTTTCATTTGGGATAAAGTCTCATTACAACTAAAGGCCAGAACCTACTACATATCTTAACTGACAATAACCACGATCTTTATTTAACTAATCAAAAATCTATTTACTGGCTAACAGACCTAAGAAAACTGAGAAAACCAATAAAAAAAATTCGTACATTTAAGTTACAACTTGTCATCAGAGCATATTCCTATCATTCTAATTGTGAGCACTACAGTCATGTATAAACTTACTCACTCATAGCTGACAAGAAGATACATTGACTAACAATTTTTTTGGAAAATATATAGTTACAAATATTAGTGTCACTATAGTCATTAAAAGATCCAGCAAATTTAGATGGCTTTTATAACAAGTAACGTAGCAATTGACTCCTGGAAGTGAACAACAATCCGCAAATTCTGTCAGACTTTTTTATATATTCACCAAATTATTAGTAAGATGAGTAGAGAGATGGTAACAATCACGTAACATGAATGATCTGTTATAGAAGACTGTCTAGACAACTTACTATGGCACTTAAAGAAGCTTCAAATTCAACTTCTATGAAAAGCAACGAAAAAATGTCTTTGATAAGAAAACCCAACAGCGAATGGGCTCGCGCCAATAAAGAGAAATACGATACATTTGCAATTCACTTATAATATGTCTTTCAAGTTACAATTATCCTGAATTACCATGCTAGACGTTTCCACATATAAAGACTTTAAGCTCGGCAGAAGTTAAAGCTGAAATAGTCAAATTAAGTCAACACAAACATCGGGGCTATGATTTAATAATCGGACAAATTCTGAAAATGCTATCATAAAGCTGTCATCCTACTCATAATCATCCTCATCCCTAGTAAAATATTTGAGATGCTGCTACCCAAAAGAATAAAAGAAGACTATCAACTAATACATTTTTTTCTAGCTACCGCTTTAATTTTCGAAAAACATGTCGACTATACATTAAACCCTTAGAATATTCAATCAAATATCTTAGAACATCAAGGACAAAAATTTCTAGAACGGAGTATCTTTACATATGTCGCAAGCGTTCGACAAAATGTAGCATATAAAATTGTTTACAACTTTGCTACGCTATTATTAAATAATAACTCAATAAAATACTCTGAAAACATGTAAATCCAAGTAAATCTGGCTAATGAATGGCACAATAAACGATTAATTAAAACAAATCAATCTTAATCTATCGAAGTAGAGAAATCTGCCTTCTTGTAACCGTTAACAGAGTCCCTGTACCTATAAAACCAGTGTTAAGTATCTAGGATTACACCTAGATTAGCCCATAGCGTAGCAGACATACATATAAATAAAACAAAGACAAATGGACCATAAACTTAGACAAACTATCTATCAGATATAAAATGTTGCTATGCAAAACTATATTAAAACCTATTTGATCGTATGTCCCGTTTGCGGATGTGCCAAAGCTACTTTGTTGAAAATAATGCAAACATTCCAAAGTGAGCGCTTTGTGCGATTGCCAACGCATTATGGTACGTTAGCCACTTAATGATGTATCAAGCCTACGAATTCTGTACATTATAAAAAAAAATAAAAACCTTCTCCCCTAACTGTCAGCCCCGACTTGTAGGGTATCAAAATGAACTTACAGGTATCCTAAATGGGGATAAACCGCCCAGTAGAAAATTCAGCAAATCGTTACCAGAAGATTTACTTCAACAGCACTAAGGTTTAGTGAAATATAAAGATAAATGTTACTAGAAGATTTCAAGCCAAAGACGCATCTATTTAATACTCAGTTAAGCAAACTGTAAATTTTTAAAATTTCTATAAAAACTACATTGCTTTATATTTGTTTGTATTGATTTCTTAACATTTAGCAGAATTATAGATTTCTCCTTCATAGAAACTACACGGTGTTTCTTCAAAAAGACCACGAGGCACCTTTCGACAGTTTCCAAGTTTTTGTGGAGATCAGAGTAGACTAAAATCTGAAGGAGTAAGCTCTGAAAAATACAGGAAGTGCTAAAGAATTTTCATTTCGATGGAGAATGACATCTTTGCAATTGGTAAAATTGACTGTCCTTTGTGAATTTCCATATAATTTGGTGAGCTTGGTCTAAACCAGTTTTTCTGTGGATTCTGCACCTTTACCTTATTTTTTCAAAGCGATATTGTAAAGGTTCTTTTTCATTACTTCAAGACAGAGAAGTACCGTACTCCAATTATTGTTCGTTAAAGAATACAGCACTCATGTATCGTGTTTGTAAGAGAAGTCAAGTTTATTTAAATTTCAAAATGGAGGCACATTGCCAATATTCGAAATTTTACAACTCTTTTTATTTGTAATTCTTAGGTTATTTTCTACTAAAGTTTATTTAACACTTCATCATCAATATTGCAAGGTTGCCTTGCACTTTGAGGTCATTGTAGATATCTGTGTCACTTACGTGGTATGGTGTAATAATAATGGTCGGAAGCGTTTTAGACTAAAATATTTCTATTATGGCTAGATTAATGCAGTCCTCTAGATCAGGATTCTGTAAATCCATACCAGTTTGAATATGATTTTATAGATCAAAAGCTTATTGTGGAGAGAAAGAAAAGAATATCTACTAAACTTCAGGTTTAATTGTCAAATTGTTGTACCAGTATCCCATTAAGAGTGATAGATGTGCAAGTATCTTGTCGTTTGGTAAAAGTGATGTGTACAGACTTGTTCTTAACCAATGTTGAATGACATTGGTATATAGTATTGTAGAGGCTCTCATTAAATGTTCATCAGTACTCAATAGTGCAGTCTCGTCTTCCAATGATGCGAGTAAAACTTCCTCACAAGTTGGTAGGTCTTCTGTGTACCTAAAATACTTTCGTTGGGTACTTCAGACCCTAGGGAGATTAGGTTGGTAAGTTCTTCGTATTTCATTTGGAAGACACTATCACATTTTGAAAACGGCGCCTGACCATACCACCTCTCCTTTAGCATACAGCATGGCTATAAAAAACAAACACCAGCGCAGCAATGTTTTTTCTGTTTATGGAAATCGGTTTCAAACTTTTGTAACCCTATTATACAATATAACAACAAAAATTTCAATATACAAATCATGGATTTAGCAACTTAAGCATAAGTTAGGGGATATAAAATTACTTATGCATGTAATTATTTGTCTTATATATAAAACTTGAAGTTCAATAACTTGGGTTATAGAGCGTTTTTTAAATTAATCATAAACGCCAATGTAGAGGCGTTACCTTAAATTATATTATTATATTATATCGCTGCATGATTTCATGTAGTCAGTAGATAATGAGAGAAATATGGGCTACGCACGTTAAACATCAAGCAACTATAAAATACCGCTAGTACCCAAATTATTATAGATAATATAAGCTTTATGATCATAAAACCCAAAATATGTAGCTGACAAACAATATTTACTAAGTATCATTTTCGATAATAATTTTTTTAATGAAACGTTTTACGCTGTTTGAACCAATTCTACGATTAATTAAATTTGGGCGGCTACACTCCGACTCGCACTAACAACTGTAACGGGTAGAATACTAAGCGATCTGAGGGATATCGTGCGGTTAATCTTCAGTCCAGCACAACCATGTTATAGGCACGATTGACATTTTCATTAGTTGTAGCTTCCATTAGATGGGCAGCATCTTCGGCATGCTTGCACGCCTCTCGTTTCAGTCTGAATTAAGGTGATGGATTTCAGGGAGCTTGGGAGGAAGATGAATTCTTTCCCGACATGTCTGCCTCAGGTGGCTATAAATTCTGTCATATGCGCTGATGCGTTTATATTTCGTAGCAAATATAGAACTATGCATTATTGGCAATCATTACGGGGAGATTACTCGTCACCCAGCTGCTCCTGGAAAGTCAGCGATGAAGGGCGAATTTTAACAACCCGTTCGGGACTGATAACTCAATTTCGAGAGCTAGCCATCCGCAAGAATTTCAATCTCAGATTTGGGCGGTTGTCTTCACTGGCCAATTAAAGCAACATGTCTTTCAGTCGTTTGCCAAACTACGATATCTATAAATCGCCATTTTTTTTAAGTCTACTCGAATTAAAACAATACCTTTAACATTTTAAAAGGGTAAGAGCTGTAATGAATTCTAAACCTGTAAATTGCAAAACATTAAGTTCCTAAAACGTTGAATTTCACTGAAAAACGGCGAGCCCAGAATTCATCAATTTTTTAAATTACCGCCGACTTGCGTTAGTCATCCTTGGCTTTGCAGTCTCAAGAGAGGTTTCTTGTTGGAGCAATTGAAAGCCGCTTGAGGCAAAGGCTGACGCTTTGATTTCGCCAGGGTAGTTATCGGCTACTACAGGCCTGTTAAGACAGATAAAGTTGTTCAATTACATAATAAAAAAGTAAGTAACACTTGCACGTACATAATTGATAAGGAGTAAGGAGGGTGCGGGTTTTTATCAAAGAATTTATGCGTTCATGAACGACAGCACGCCGTATAGCATTAATTATGTTTGCACACCAGCGCTAATGAACGCGACTAAACTATTGAACTCCTGCATGTTAACAGAAAGGCCCCCAGCAACGTGTAAGGAATTAGTACGCAACTAAACAGGAAGTCAATGGTTTTCAAGACTGCAGTAAAGTTTTGTTTTTAATTAATACTATTTTAAATTGTAGTTTTACTTGTACATCTCTATGGTGTAGTCAAAAATGCGAGGTAATGTATGCAAACATACATATTGTAAAAATTGTACCAATACAAACATTAAAAAAAAACTTAGCCAAAAATTTCAAGATAGATAAAGCAAAGAAAGTACAAGTGGCGCAGAAGGTGGCGTATGACGATATGAAGAAGAAACTAGAGGACGAACGAGGGAAGACCGACCCTGACAAAAATCTGCCAGAAAATGTACTACTATGTTTATGTAAATGACGCATTTCAAGAAGCTTTTGGACTCCAAGTACGTCACACAATGAAAAATACAAGGCAATAAAGTTGCTAAAAAATTTTCTAAGTTTTTAACGCTAGATAGTACCGGTGGAAATGGTGTTGGAGGATACATATCAAAATATAAGTTACTTAGGTAGGAGCGACTTAAGTTTTCGGAAAAAAGTCTACAACTAATCAACATTCTGTAGTCAATTATTAAAGATCAGAGCGGTTCTCACATTTACTACAATGTATGGTGAAGAGATCAGGAACATTAAAGCACTAAAAGATGTGATGAATGTCTTGAAGAAAAGATATGATTGAAAAGACCTTTAAGTATGCTTGTCTAAAAACCAAAGTTTGTAAAATGCGCCGTGTACAAAAAAACACCTCCCAATTGTTTGCTCAAAATATTTCCAATCAACATATAAATTAAATACAGTGCCGAAAGATAAGCAAGTGATGGTATCAACATGTCAAATAAAGATTTCTAAAGTTTTGTTATAAAAGCTGGTAGTCAACTGGCATGGCTCACTTGAGAGAATTCCGATAAACCTCCAACACAGGATATCCAAAGTCGCATAAGAAATGTAGATTCGCCCATAAAATTGAAGTAAATGTACAGTTAAACCCAGGCAAGCAGTGCGACTCACATTCTCTAATGTGACAACTAATTTCTTGCGTCTGGTATGCCATTCAACGCCAATAACGTGTGACTGGGAGGCTATGGACTCAGAAATAAAAATCGTAATAAAGCACAGACTAACCGTCTCGGATTTTTGCTTTAATATGATATCTGAAGCCTCAACTTCCAATGAAACTGTCTTACCACTCAAAGTTTTGACATAAATTTGCACCCCACCACTCAGAGTTAACAGAAGGTGAAGAATAAACTTCTTTTGGATGTTATAATCGGAAATCATACGTCCGTTTTCTAGTTGTTTACCAGCTGTCAATTCATTATTTAGAGCCGATATTGTTACAAAGCTATTATATTAACAGAAAAGAAGAAAAGAACTAACATGTGGACCTGTAGAAGTTTATACTGAGCTTGGATGAATCTTAGTAGAAAATATGCCTGTTGAGAAGAAGAAAAAGGAGAACTGATAGTTATCACTCTTCAAATTGCAGTTCCTAGATGCAATTGGCACACATAATGCAGCAAAAACAAGTTAAAAAAAGAAATGGAAGAAGTACTCAAACAATTTGAAGACACTGTTGTCTAATAAAAAGACGCTCGATACGATGTACATTTACTTTGGATAAATCGCCACCCACTACTAACAAGCAAATAGACACGACTTAAGCAAATTAAAAATTCCAATGAAGAAGTTAAAAGCGGGTGGAACTTTAAAGGCATATAAACACATTTTTGTGGTTTAGTGAAAACAAGGAATACTTAAAGTGTTTCTTGAAGAAGACGTACAACAATTTCTTCTACCTTTCTCATGGGTCTGTCTACAAATCTAGCAGTAATATGACCCCAACTAAACCAGATTTTAATACATCAACTGAGAATAAAGAAAATTTCCTTTTTAAAATGTGACTGAAAAAAATCTAATATGATCGAGGTTGATATCGTATCCAGATCTCATATAAAAATGTATATGGTACCATATTTGATATAAAAAAGCCTTCTCCAAATGAGAGTAGCTTTAAAGGACCGAGAGTTTCTATGAGTCTTACGATATCATCCTACCCGAAAAGTTCAAGAGCACTACCATTGCATAGTAATTTTTGGAGTCACATTATTACCCTGAATCACTACCTCTACTTCGCTGGTGAAAAAGGAAAGCGTGTGGTTCAATTGAAAAAGTCGCCTTAAGTCGATAATTGCGCAACAAACATGTCAATGAAAGAAGAATGTATTAAATTCCAGGAGAAAGCTAATGCTCTACTCTAAAAAGAAAGGTTTGAGTTCCTTTGCTTGGGATGCTCCGGATCCTCGCATTAGGCATAATATGTTGTGACATAAAAAGTACTTTGCCATCTAACATAAAAGTGTGTACGAAGAGAAACATCTTTGCCATTGCTAACAAGATATTTGATCCCTCAGGACTCAGATTACCATTTATTATTACAACCGAGGTGATCTTGTGGAAGTTCTAAATACAAGGTAGAATGGGACACTAAACACAGATGCAAGAAATAAGCTAATAAAATTTTGGAAATCGTGACTTATGTTGTACCTCACTGAAATGTTTTTAACAGCATAATTGAAGAAAATTGGTTTTGAGATGTGTGTGCGGATGCCAATTAGGATGCATTTTGATCTGTAAAATCAAGAAGACAATATCAAAGTATACATAGTAGACACTAGAATTGGTGTCACACCTTAAAAGAAAGTCTATACTAAGACTGAAATTAATCGCATGCTGGTTCTGTGCTTAGCTCCATGTGTATCGGATTCTTGTTTGATATTAGACTGATTCGATGGTCGCACTTACGTGGATAAGGCGTGAGTAACATGGTATATAGAGTTCAAAAGATAAGAATATTTATTCACTCTGAGAACTGGAAGCACGTCCCTAGAGAAGTCAAACCACATGTTGTCTCTTCCAGAAGAGCAACTGCAAAGAAGCTTAAAAAGCAGCATAGAGATGGAAACCATAATGAACTAAAACTAGCCCTGAAAGGATAGCCCCACATAGCAAAGAAAATAGATGAGAATGCTGTGAATGAGAAAAGACATTATTAAAATTAAAATGTTGTTTCCACATTTTTTGGTTACTCTGATTTTGGAAAAATGCTGCGAGCAGTGGCATGGATATGTCTTTCCTTATTTTAAGACGAAAACAATAATTCCATTGCAACAATTTCTAAATGAAGATGGACTAATAAATATAAAGACAGAAGTCCTTGAGTTCGAATGCTACGAATTATTTACAAAATCTAAAATGGTCATCTCAATGATATGACATTACCATGTTAAGCATATAGATACTGGAGTTGAAACATTACAGGTGATGCTTTGCGAAAAGTTCTATGTTTTAAAAAGTAGTCAGCCTAAAAAAAAGTCGTCTGATCATATGTAAAGTGCTCACAGATTCAGTCCCTCTACCGAACGACAGAATTGAGCAATGTTGACCGTTTGAAGTGACAGAAATGAATTTACCAGAACCATTATATACAAAGATGCGTAAAAAAGTTTGAATAGTGCTTTTTATATGTTTCGTTTCCTGAGCCGTACATTTGAAATTAAACACGGTCCTCTTAATTGATAAATTCATACAAGTTTTAAAACATTTTGTATAGTTTATTTGTACAAAGATAAATTTAGGGGAACCTACATGTCCAAGAAGACAAAGTGAAATCTCATGCTTCAATATGCAACCATGGATTAAGTTAAGTGGGTATTCAACCCTATAACTGATGTATAGTAGGAAGGAAAAAGGTGTTTTACAACGAGTTTTGTAAAATACAAGTTTTAGAGTAATCAAGTCATTTACGTGTGTATTTGCGCAGTAGATATGAGCGGTAAAGCTGCTTGACAAATATTGAAGGGTCGTTTCGGAAAGGAATAAATATGCCAACTAGTCTATATCACAAATATTAAGGGAAGACGTGTCATGAAAGTTAGAGATATTGTGGTCGTCAGACATGACAATTTTATATGTTTAGACTGGACTATAGTCGTGGTTATAGTAGCTAGCCAAGATAGAAACCTGCGGACTCTAAAAGTTATCACCAAAATGAGAAAAATTATACCTCGAAAGCAGTCAAACTGAAGTTTGGGATATGGGCATACCTGAAGGTCAAGAAGAGAAGGGAGTAAAGACGTCATGGGGAAAAATTAATATCTCATGAATGGTTAAATTTATTGTGTGATTCCTTATGTTTAGAATGTTAGAATGATTTGTAACGTATAAATTAGTTGTAGTAACATACGATATCCAGTTTTAAATTAGTTGCTCTTTAATCAAACAATTAATTTCGAAACTAAAGGTAGAAGAATGTTGAAAATCATGTAGTTTAATAATAGTTTAAATTCAATATTGAAATTAGTTTAAAAATCACTGTCTTTGATAATTTGAAGTGTTGGTTAGAGTCGTGGTTAAGTGTAAATCTGATTAAGTTCGGCAAATAAACGTTTAGTAAATTGAATAGGATTTAATTAAAATTACTGTAATGTGTTTTTTATTAATTAACACTCGAGAGAGTTTTTAGATAGTCGTTATCTGTGAAAAATTTACATTTTTAAGTATATAATTATGGAAGGTAACTAAGTTTTTAGTAATAGGAGTAATATAAAAGAGGAGCTAAGGAACCTAATGCTATGGCATGTAACTCAAATTCGGAGTATTAAATATAGAGCTGACTGGTTTGCGGAAATTGTGATTTATGAGTTATGTAGAGAACATATAGCAAATTATAGAGCGTTTGACTATTCAACAGTGATGTTAAAGATATTTTAAAACCTACTGTTGTTACAGCGGAGAATATTGCAAGAGTTCGACAAAGTGTGCAAGATGATTAAGCACTTCTACCGAACGCTCAAGGAATAGGCACTTTTAGAATATTTTTTCGAACTATATAGTACAAAGACTTGCACTTACGGCCATATAAGTTTCAGTTCACCCAAAAATGTTTTAACTACAGTAATGCAATACAGCTAGTATTGAAAGTCAGCGTTTTTTTTTAAAGTTCATAGCGGTCCATGAGGCTGATTTAGACTTATTCTAGTATGTTAATAAGCAAGTTTAGTGAGAAATTTTTTTGGGGGAACAGAAATGTTTGCCATTACTAAGAAGTGTTACCGTAACATAACAAAGTTCTTTGGTCTAAAGAACTTGAGAAACATATCATTTTGGCAACGATGTGAAATACTTTCGGATATAGTTTGCCCCCCTCCCCCACTAGACGTAATTGCTCCTGTCTTTTTTCTGTGGGTCTTAAGAATACTATTTACGTTATAAAACCAAATATAATTAAGAAGCCAAAAAAAAATCGGTAGGTTATTCTAAGTATATTCTCAGTGGACCTTTATCACAAATTATATTAAAAACATAATTTTAGGTCTCAAATAAACGATTAGAGATTAAAAACGTTAATTATTTCAGATAAAAAAAATTAAAAATATATCAACTAGTTATGCATTGCCCACCCAGTAAATGTGCAGAACGATAAGGTATAAGAAATTCTATTTATTATAATAGTGCCACGTTTCTCTTTGATCGTTAACTGATAAACAACGGATTTTGCAAATCTTGCTATTTGAGTAACATTCTTCCAATCTACTATGCAGGCTTTGCATCTCTCTTTAAATTATATTAATTGTCATAGCTGCTATTGTTTCCTGTAATGTAACGTTGAGTTTTTCAATATTCTTTGAAACTTCAGAGTAGCATACTGACAAGTTTAAAGAACATAGTGACCATAAAATGTTTTCTTTTTTAGACTGAGAAATATTTGCTGAAGCACTGTCATAGAATTTCTTGTTCTTCAACAACGCAGTTCTAGACCAAAACCGTTTTATAGCACTTTTATGTACTGATCAAATGATATCGTAGCTCTACAATTTCAAAATTTGCCACGTTACACTAGAGAATAACACGTTGATTACATAGTAGACATATATAAAGCACTTCTATAACGATTAAAAAAATGTTTTACCAAACACGCTATGGTAATATATGTTGAGAAAGAATGACAATAAACCAAATTTAAGTTCGGTTGAATATAACTTGATTTTAAGAACTTAGAATTCTACAGAATTTGATGTATTGCTTTAAAGTAAAGAATTTTCTACAAGTGTTTCTTTTATACAAATTATTTTGAGAGGTGTTTGGGGTTGATGTAGCAAATCTAAACAAGTCAATCTTCTCATTAAGCTTTTATTAGAATCTTTTATTGGCAAAAATTTCTTTGGGTGTAGCAAGACTCCACTTGTGGACAAATGACTGAAGGTCGTGATTGGAGAAGAACTTGCCATGCACTGCTTTTTTTATTGCGTCAAACTGGGTCGAGTTGTTCAGCACAAAATCCGTCAAATGTCGGACGTGTAGCAGCACGGTGTGCAGGGTAGCATCTAATACGTAAGTAAAGACTTTTTAGAGGGGAACCACTCCATTAGCAGAATGTTGTTCTAATCCCTAAAGACAATTAAAATTTGTTCCGAAATAAATAATCCTGATCGTGGCGTTTTTGGATGACAGGTTCCATTATAGTGCCCTTCCATAGACTGACGTTACTTTTTTGACACCTCCTGTGAGAACCATGAAACATCTCTAGATCTGTGCTACAGTAACTATTGGTTTTGCATGAATTCGAGTTTTATGAGTAGTGTAAATATGAGAAACTCATTCAGCACAAATCTCCGCAACCTCGTGGCCTCTATGCCTCATAGGTGTCAGGCTATGATCGATGCAAAGAGCATGGCGAATGATGGGAAGAATATTCAGTAAATTGGTTTTGCTCAGATGAATTATATTCAGATTGTTAGAGCTTATCAAAATGTATATCATGATATAAAGAATTTTGTAAGATATAGAAAATCGCTCCGTTCTCCGTTTGTAGTTTTTTTTTCCGGGGTCTCCTTAGTATATTATGAATTAGCCTGAGTGGTAATGATGATAAAAACAATTATCTCAATCCGTCAAGTTTTCGAGAAGTTATTGCACCAAATATGTCATTTCGTATATTTTTAGATGGTACTGTATATGTTATAGCTGTATACATTATTGTATATAGTTTAATTATTCTTATTGGAGTCATGTATTGGTTATAACATGATTACCTGCAATAATTGTATAAACAAGTACTTTAAAATAAAGGCAAAATTACAAAATTTTTAATAAAATTTTGTCGTTTAGATGATTTTAAAAGTCAAATTTTATGTATTATGAGCAAGCAGAAAAAGAAAAGGTAACAAACATTATATAAAAAACTTAAGAATTCTAAGAACAAAACAGAAGACTAACAGCGTAAACAGAAAGAGGTGATTGGTTCCTCTAATATTGAGTAATATTGAGTACGCAGCCTAAGTTGCAACTAAAAATTCAAATTTTAAATATTCTAATAAAATAATTATTTACCATTTAAAAACTTACTAAAGTCTATCTTGCCTATATTCATTTTTGCATAAATTCAAAATGATAACTCTTTTGATAACTGTCTTGTAATGAAAGGCACATTACAAATAAGTTAAAAGGGTTTTTTAAAATCTTATAATTATATGTTAAAGTTCACAACTGCATTTGGTAGGACGTAACAACCAATAACAAACGCTCGAACGTTTGTTTGGAAAAATATTATTGGAATTATTGAAGCAGGTTAAAAAAAGCTCGCTAAACTTTTACCAACAAGTAGCTTTTTAAGGATTGACAAAACAAGGTATATTTTAATTTGTTTTACTTTATGAGATACAGAATTGGACTTGTCAAAGACCCTATTCTTACTCGACTACCTTTTTACAGTAAGAAATTGACATAGATAATCTACCTTTCTTATTGAAAGATCTTTTGATTTCCATTTGTTCATACAGCATTTTGGTAATAGATTACAAGAATTCCAGTAGAACAGTAATTAATTGTACACAAACTGATTAATAACTTGACTAATAAATTTTGCATTACCATTTTGCCAATTAACGGGGCTTACTAATATAGACTTTTATTAAGATCTTTGTTTCCACAAATTGATTGGTTCTGCATTTGCGACCTGTTTGATTAATTGTTTCGTGTAAGTAAATTTTTTTATTGCTGGTGTGGAGATGGTCTTCATAAAGGTTGCTAAACTGAGCTCTATCTAACAATCCTTGATATCTCTATCAAATTTTACAAATTAAGTTTTTGATTATTTCTTTTGTAATAAACATAGATCGAATGGTCAATGAACATTTAATGGGTTGGTAATTTTATTAATCACCTCCTTATTTCGATTATTATAGTCTTCAATTAAGTATTATCTGTACTACATCTTCTACATCGGTTCATTTATATTTTGATGCTAATTTTTTCGGATTTCATCGACTTTTCATAGATTACTTGTAATAATGTTCGATTAGAGTCTGATTTATTAGTGCTTCTAGACAAATAAAAGCGAAGAATCTTTCTCTATTGCTTTTGTTGATCTATGTTAACAAACGCTAAAATCTCCAATACAATCCCAGTATCAAAAACTAATCTTAATTACAATAAATTGTGGAAAGGTATCAACTACCACAACGTAGACCAAAGGAGCAATGCTTTTGTTTTAATTAATAATGTCACCTTTAAATTTCTTGAACTTACGGAGTTTGCTTCTCGATTCACCGACACATTCTTTTGTAAAGTAATTGTTATTCTAACTAGGATCTGAGTAAAACTTTAAAAAAATTGATTTCTGCCTAGAAATGACGGTCATTGAATAACTAATTTTAGGTGGTATTAAACTAGTGACGTGATAATAAAAAGAAATATGGCTAGTCCCGTGACTTCCTAATTCATTTTTGAGGTCAAATCCATTTATTTACGATTGATATTGAAATGGAAAAAAGAGTTAATTAAGAAGTAACAGTATAACGTGATAACGAATTATACATTTTCTTTTAAATTCCCACAAAAAAATATGCAAAAATAGGTAGCGCCGTAATTCAATTAGAAAACACTTATGAGCAACCTAAAAAAATATTAATATATTCAATTTGGTTTTGTACTCAACAGACCTTGATGAGTAACAGGGTTTCTGTCATAATAATCGTAAAATTCAAATTTTTTAGTTTTTTTCAAAAATGTACAAAAGTACGCCTTCATTGAAACAACATTTCCGCCACTAAAAAATTTACAAAAATAGCACAAAACTGCGATGGTTGTCTTTTAGTTTTTTGTAATTGATTTTTATGTATTTTTAGCGCTAAATCAGAAAATGATTTTCATTTTTGCCATCACGTCAGGACTTTTAAAAAATCGTAAATTTCAAAATTGTTGAAAAGTCAAAAAATTATGAAACTCTGATACTATAGAATACATATTTAAAACTTTCTTTATAATAAACAAATATAATATATTTACTTAAGGCATTCTCATAGCAAAACAGTTGAGGGGTCGGATGAGGGGCGGAGAAGGTTTATTGACCCCATAAGTTTTCTAATGAAAGCTGCTATAAATAAGCTTAATTTTATATTTTATTACAATTTTCATTTATTTGTTTTTATTATTTTTTTTTAATTTTTAAGGAGTGCTTTGGGCTTTTGAATTTTTATCTCTTACACAATTCAAATATTAATGTATTTATAGCAATTTTATTAAATCTTGGTTAAGTGTTAAGTCATGTACGTAAACAAGCTAAAATTTTAGCTATTTTTCAATGTAAGATTCAAATCTTGCGTAACATTATAATACCTGCTTTAATGTGCTTTTTTTTATATTTTTTAGTTCCCGTCTGTTTTTCTAAGTGTAAGAACGCGAGACCGCTTTTCCGCGCTGAGTAAACAAACATGATATGCATTATCGCCAATTTCCGAGTTAAACTTAATATTTAAAGTCGTTACTAGGTAATTACAAAACAAAATCTAAGCAAAAAAATATACACTTTTTTCAGACAGTATGCGTTGTCCATCAAACAGGGGCAATACAGCAATCATACTCTAGCCTATTATAAACTGCAACTATAAAGTCAATGCGGCACGAGCGCTATAGTCTACTTTTACTGAAAATGACATCAATTTGTAAAGACTGGCAAGACGAAATAGATACATACGCTGACACATTACGATCGAAAGAAGGGAGCATGAAACAAGAAAAGTATTAAAAAATATAACAATATAACAACAAAGAATAAATTCGCTAACAATTAATGATAATATACAGGAAAATCAGACAAATATCAAAACAAAACTCATCAAATCCCAACAAATACTTCGGTATCAAGTAATAAATTATCCAGGGACAATACAAATAAGAGACCAATTAGAAAACGAAAAAGCTGTTAAAGTGAATTACAATACAACAGATATATATAAAAAATTAATAAGATATATTAAAAAGAATAACGTTATACGTGCCAATTTAAAAAAAATCTCGTCTACATACATTACCTAATACAGAGGGTTATAGATACAATAAGTGGACGAATTCAAACTTCAATAGCTTCTAATTTTAGTAATTATTTACAAAAAACTATTTGATATGAGATCCCTTATCCTTATAGATTTTATAGACGTGCTTTGGCCAAATCTGAAGTCATTTGTTGATCATTGAGGCCATTCCATTTTAAGCTTTTTTCAGAGCACTTTTAAGGCCAGCGGTGCGTTCAGTTTTGACATTCTAAAGACGTCTTTTAAGATACCCTCAAACAAAATATTTTATCGGAGCAGCGTCCAGATCCTTGGACATCCACTTAATATGACTCGAAGCCGAATCATAATGTAAGATGAAGTAACCATTTGGATAGAGTTGTCGATCACCTCAAGAGTATTTACTATTGACAGTAAGAGTCGGTTGAACAAAATAAAGATTAATTTTGTTGTTGCAAGACACTCTCTCCCAGACTATGAATCCTTTTGCGGCAGAACTTTGCAAGTTTAGTTTCTTTTCGCTTCTTCTAACGCATTGATTTCTTCTTTGGCCTTTGACTCTAACCAATCGAAACCAATCCTCATCCGTTGTGATAACTTTCTTCCGCTCTTGGTTTTAAAGTGGTAATTATCCTCGATTCTGACCATTTGAGCTCCAAAAACTGCTGAACGCGTCGCTCAAGTTTCGGATCCACTTTGTAAAGTCCCATTGGTTTTGTTTGAATAAATTTAAATGAATAATCAAATTAATTTGATATCTTCTTTGGTGAGCTATGACAATTTGTAAATAAATAATTAAAGTTTAAATTCCACTTATTCTATCCATACCCACTGTAGACAAAAAACGTTACATAAAAACTAATAATAAGGGCATAAGTTTAAACTTATTATATATGAATAATAAATTTAGACATAAAATGTAAACAATATACTAAATGAATTCAAGGCCATATTAACTCATCTCACTAGCAAAATAGAATGGCATTAAACCGCTCATAATATTAGTAAGCAAACTGGATAAATACCTAAAACTTTTTGGAACGCCAATGGTTTAGTACGACATAAACAAGAAATAAAACTATTCTTAGCATATAATCAAATAGATATACTCTTACAAGTAAAACTCATTTCATACAAAGAACGTCATTATGAAATATATCATATCAATTATCCCGATAGTACTCTACGTTGTGGTATTACTATAGACCCTGTTAAATGCTCTATCCAACATCACAAAGAATTAAAATAACCGCAAACCACCTGATCACAGTTTTTCAATCAATAGACAACGAACTAGATCAAGAAATAGATCAAAATCTGTGTATTAAAATATTAAATCATTTACCCAAAAGGAACAACCACAGGAAGATGTTGCATCTTATCGTCCAGTAAGCTTACTACCAGTAATTTATCAACTGTTAGAAAAAATAATACTTCTTAGGATTGATGACGACTATCAGCTTCAAAGTTAGATTTTGGATCACCAGTTTGGGTTTTGTCAAGCTCACTCTACCATTTATACAATCTATAATCAAAGCATTAAAAATAAGCAATGCTGCTTTGTTGTTTTTCTTGGGATTAGTCAAATTGGCATCTTATATTAATCTTCAAACGGCATCTCTTTATATTCAGATTTAGTTGCTAACCCCCCAACAATGGTTAAATAAATGGAAAATTAAAGAAAATGAGAACAAATCAGTACATAAAACGTTCACCTTTCAGAAGAAATTCTGTCCAACAATTTTAATAAGTAATATACAGGTACTACAAATAAAAACAGCACAATACTTTGTATTACATCTAGATAATAAACTGGCATGGAACTGGAACACATTATAAAAAAGAAGAAAAATATACATAAGGATAAAAGAACCAAATTGGTTAATAGAGAGAAAGTTAGCCTATCAATAGAAAATAAATTAGACCTATTTGGACTTATCGGTTAGAGCTATGGGGTTGTACTTCTAAAACAAATATAGCAATAATTCAATAATTTTTTTAGACGAAATAAGAGATTTATGTATAAATAAGTTCTCAGCTTTAGATTTCACAGGACGCAAATCACCGTTTACATGTAACATATTAGTCTGCCCTCTTGCGGTTTTAAAGCAATGACATTTGGTCTTTCGAAACATCATGCGATTTGGCGTTTGATGCGCATAACCTCAATAATCAGCTGTGTTCACGATAGCAATCACAAAAGAGCATATTCGATTTTCTATCCACTTCGCGTTTCATCTTAAGAAAAACGCTGCTGAAGCCATCGAAATGATTTGTGCTGCATATGGTGAGAATGCTGTAAGTCATGCAACGTGCAAAAAGTGGTACCAAAAATTTCGCGGAGGAGAGTTTAATCTTGAAGATCAACCACGAGCTGGACGCCCTCAAACATTTGACACGGATGAGCTGCAGACATGCTGGATCAAAACAATGCGCAAACTGAAAAAGAGCTTGCAGAACAGTTTGGCGTCACTCAACCAGCCATTTCCATACGTTTGCATACAATGGGTAAGACACAAAAGGAAGACAGATGGGTCCGCATAAACTGTCCGAAGACAACAAAAATCGACGGCGTGACACCGCACTCCATTTGCTTTCAAGGAACCGAAGAAAGGATTTTCTGCATAAAATTATTACGGACGATGACAATCTCAAGCGCAAAAAATCATGGATAGACCCTGGCAAACCTTCGACATCGACTCCAAAGCCCAATATCCACGCCAAAAAGAATTTGCTTTGTATCTGGTTGGATTGGAAAGGTGTGCTGTACTATGAACTCTTCAAACCAGGTGAAAGAGTTACGGCGGATCGCTACCAAGCAACTCATCAATTTGAGGGACGCAATCGAAGAAAAGAAGCCATTTACTGGGAAACGAAGTCGCAAAGTCATCCTGCTCCATCCTAATGCCCGACCACATGTTGCGAAGGCGACGTAAGAACATATCTTCGCGTTAGGCTGGGACCTTCTCCCACATGCGGCGTATAGCCCAGACATCCGATTATCATTTATTCCGGTTGTTCAGCATCACTTGGCTAATACGCACTTCAAAACAGAAGAAGAAGTCCGAAAATGCATCGATAACTCTATCGTCTCGAGCTTCTATCACCAGGGAATTCGCAAGCTATCCGAAAGATGGCAAAAGGTCATCGATGCCAACGGAGAATACTTTGATACTCAAGCTTTTTTTGTTTGTTTTTAAATAAAACTTTAATTTTGCAGAAAAAAGCTGAGAACTTATTTATACACCTAATATTACAAATTACTACCTAAACTTCTTGAACATGATAATGAATTGGTTAGCTAAGTAGTAGCTGACTCAATGATTTACTGTTGTATTGATTATTTCACTATAGGCATACAATACATGGTTGGTTTTGTTAAAATCTTCTTCCAATAAACATATTTACTTTACATTCTTTAATGTAAAATATATTATAGGTAAACTATTTATTTTTAAAAAATATTAAAAAAATTAGTTCAGCATATTTGCTTTGCTTTTACCCATTTCTTATTCTTTGTCTCTCCCCTTGACTGTTTCCCTTTTGTGGGTTAACTGTTCTCAATCTCCACAATCGTCCGGTTTTCACAACTCCTTTTTGTAATCCCTTCTCCATCATCCTCTTCTTGACACTCGTTTCCATTTAACTGCTGGTCGACCCCTTGCCTTTTTCCCTCTAGGTGATCATCATTTATTCTTTGAATATGGTACTATTTCAAAGTTTTGTTTCCCAGTTTTCTTGTAATAGATGTTGTTATGTATATTTCTTTCCAGATGACCTCTGTTCCCATATGGTCCGGTTTCAATGTTTTTATTGTATCCTTTATTTTACTCGTCATTAGTAACATTTCTTCTTCATACGTTGTAATACTTTCAACGACTACGCTAAAAAATATTTTCCTTTTTGTATCTTTCGCAATCTCTTTGTTTCAGATTAATCCATGTTTTGTTACCTTGTTACCTTTTTCCCTTCACTTTATCTTTTAAGCCTGGCTCTACATTTCCCATATTTAATATTATAGCCTACATTGTGCTATCTATCTCTCCCAAAACACATATATTAAATCGTATTATTTATTTAATTTTTGTAGCGTGTATATCATGCATTCCTTAACTTGTACCAAAATTGGCTAGTATTGTACTAACATTAGTTTGTGTCCTATCGGTATTTATATTATTTCAGTTTCTATACCATTGTTCTAGTACTTACTACCAAGTTGTATAAGTTTCAATATTTTTTGGTGGGTCCTTTTTGATTACTTCTTCGCTACGGTAGATATTACTGATTTAAATCCACTTTATTATTTTGTAATTCTTTTACATGGTCTTCCATCTTATCTTATATAACTCTTCACTATCGTTGCTAATATGTTTATTTTCTATAGTTATGGCATAATGTTTTATCCACCTTTTTATGTATGGCTTTTCCCATTCTATCATCATATTCTCTTCTCTTTCTATTTCATAAAATATTTTTGGGATTTCTATTAGTTTTGCTTCAAAAAATTTTAGTGTACGTAGTGGTTGAAATGAAAAGAAATTATCACTCCATCTGAACTCTAAAATAATCTGTAGTAATGAAAAATTAAAAATATTGGAGATTTTTCTATGGTATTGCAACGTAAATGTTATAATAATAGTTAAGTATGAATTTCTTCCAAGTTCATGTGCCAGGGCAAATAAATCTTGCGTTGTAACAATCGCGTAAACTTATAAAAATTAAAAACCCAAACTTCCGCGAGAACTGAGCTAAATTTATTTATAGCCCCGAGCCGTGATCGATGCAGTCGCTGTCCCTACGCCTTTATTTCTTGCATAAATAAGCGCAGATTGGCGATATCAATCTCACTTAGAAAGTTTATGGTTAACTTGCTTTCTTTTCTCGACACAACCGCTCCTGCCGGGCCGTGTCCATGCACACAAGCATCCCGCTTTAAACGCGATAAAATAATTGCGCGGGACCGATCTGTTCCGAAGTCAGAGGAAAGTTTCTGTATTTCCGCCGTCCACACAGCAATTTGTAGATGCCGTAGCAGACGGGAGCCGGGAATTTCAAGAGCGCAGTTCGCTGAAATAAGTGGCAAGTTCTATATTGCTGCATGTTTTGCAGAATCGATACCAAGTTCGCAATCTGAATATCCAGCTAATTCAAAGTTCGCCGCTTTAGCCGGAAACGCTGCCTATTCGCGGCAAAAATGCAAACCCATTGGTGCAAGAAAATTTAATGAAGTTGATGGTGCCGTCGGGGCCCGAGCTAATAAACAGTTATCAGTGGGGGTTCAAACGGTCGTATTGTCGTTTGAAAACTAGGAATTCTACTGCAGAAAACGCAATGAAATATTCAGAGAGTAAACTATTTTATCGCTTCACATCTCCTGAATTTCCTTATACCCCAGTGCATATATTTTACCGTGTTAAATTTATTTTGAACTACAAAATTAACATTTATTTTAAATAAAACGCAATAAATTAAAGTTTAAATTATTTTTTCTATAGGAGAAGTGAAGAAATGAAATAAAGATAAATAATTTGAAAATGTATATAAGACTGTGGCACTATATAGCACAAATATAAATTTTGCTATTGTTTTTTAAAGCAATTAATAAAAACATTTTTTCTATTTCATGCTCTCGCCATGATGAGACCGACAACACACATCGAAAACGTTGATTCTGATGTCACACTTCACGAGTAAAGTGACTTTGAGCTTTACTCAAAAAGCCTGATAAATGTATGCTCTAAAAAAAGTAACAAATAATAAATATTGCCGTAACAAATTATTAAAATGGGTGCTGAACACAAAAAAATAAAAATCATTGTGTATTTTAGAAGTTCACTGGTTATACGGTTTGTTTCACGTGATGATTGCACCGAATTTCATTTTTAGCTGAAAAGCGAAAAAGTTGTAAATGAGAAATTTTATAGTTATTATTAGTCCAACGGTCGAGCCAGCGTGGTCCTGTGGTTGAGGGACGGGCTGCGATGCTGACGGATCCGGGTTCATTTCCCGGTTCTCTCTGATGCCTGGCGGGTGGCCTACTCAGTCACTAAAAATAATTGAGTACCTGCGTTCATTCGAACAAGGGGTAATAATGGCGGTCGTCTTAGGCGCGGTGCTTGCCACATCGCCCCGCATCAGAGATGGTGCGCGACCGGGCAGAGAGAGCGAACGTATGAGAGCCTTAACCTCTCAGTTCGCAGGCCGTGCTCCCACGCGGGGCGTAGAGCCTTAACATTAGTCCAACTAAATGTATAACATAATGTTTTAGTTTTATTTATTGATATCCTTGAAAAGGAACTGTTACAATGTCTTGCTAGAAAAATTTATATTGATTTATTATATTAGGCAATTCTAAAATACCTTGCTTAATGCTTCTAAATAGACTCTTTTTTGACAATTTTAAAGAAATATGTCAGACCACATGATGATGTTTTACACTTTTTCCAACAATGCGTTAGTACTGCCACTTCATAGGTAAAAACTCACACTACTTATGCATAATTTGAAGTTGCAATCATAGATCTGCAATTCTTCAAAAAGGCGCCTTAATAAGGGAATTATGCAGCCTACAGTGGTCCACTGCTAGACATAGGTCTCTTCTGTTCTTCTTCTGTCCGACTTGAAATCATTGGTTTTCTATCTATTTCTTTACATCATCCAGCCATCGTTGTTCTTTTTATTTCTCTGGACCTCCGTTGTACTAATTTTAGTAGCCATTCCAGAGGATCTTATCTGACAACAGATACTACCCATTTCCACTTTAACTGTGTCACTTTTTCAATAATATTTATTTCTCATATTTATTTCCAATATTCTAAGTTTTGTCGGTATTATTCTTCGTTAATTATTGTTTTTGTACCATATGCAGCAACCGGTAACACTCATAATTCGTATACCTTTTTCTTTAAACATAAAGGTGTATCGGTATTCCTAAGGATATAATTTGAACCCCAAGCTTAACCAAAGCTCCTTGTGACCTTCTTAGTTTGGTTTTATTTTCTAAGTTTTAGGTAATTTTTAAGATAAACGTAGTAGTTTACAATTACATGTTTTCCTTATTTGTTTCTAAATTACTGATAGTAGAACTCACAGCTCATCTCCTCATCTCCATTGCATTTAGTCTTATTTTATGTTTCTCTGTCAAAGACCACGATTCACTACTATACATTATTGACGGTCTCACCACTTTTTTCACTACTTCTGTTTTTATTTTTCTTGGTACTTCATTCTTTCCTAAAAAGTTCGTTTTCAGGGTATTGTAGATTCTCCCTGTTTTCTCCATTCTATCATTAATTCCTTTATCAATTTTGCAGTTGTTCTGGATTATTGATCCTAGATATCTAAAACTTTCTACCTGTTCAATTTGTTTTTCTTGTATTTTTATTTTGTGTGTTATATTCTCTCTTGCCACTACCATACTTTTAGTTTTCGCTATGTTTATTTTCATGTTTATTTTACGTAGCTCTGTTTCTAACATCTCTAGGTTGTATTGTAGATTCTCCTCTGTGTCGGCTAATATCGTCATGTCGTCAGCGAACATCAGTTCGCTTATTTCTGTTTGTTCCATTTGCCAGTATCCCGATTTTATCTTCTTCATCTTTTTCTTTGCATTTTTCAACGCCTCGTCTAGCACTATTGACAACAGCAAGGGGCTTAGCACGCATCCTTGCTTTACTCCTATTTCTGTTACGAACTCTTGTGACTCTTCATTGTTAGTCCTTACTACGTTTTTATTACTTCTGTACATTGCTTTTACTATTTCTATCGTTCTTTCCTCTATTTCTCTTTTTTCTAATGCTTTCCATATTTGTTCTCTTTGTATTCTGTCAAAAGCCTTTTCTAAATCTATCAGTCACCTATTATATTTTCTCCGGATTTGTCTAATGATGAATATTAAATCTTGTGTTCTTCTCTTCCTAAAACCACATCGAGTCTCTTCCATTGTATTTTCTATTCTGTCTCTTATTCTTTTTAATTATTCTGGTCATAATTTTCTTATCAGGACACTTATTAATATTCTTATAATTACACATTCTTTGTCACTTTCTTATGCATGGCAGTAATGATTCCTATGTTCTCAAGCCTAATTAGTATTATCATTGTTTTATTTCTTTACCAATTTGTAAATTTAGTTATTTTCATTTCCTTTAAGATGACGTTCTAAATTATCAAAATAATCAAGAGATCAAAGGACATAAAGATACCTATAATGGAAAATTGTATAGGACAATTTATGTGTTTTTGGCATGTTGTGAAAAATGGGTCAATTAGTGAAATAGTTATGAATCTTTCGATTGTTGAAGGGTAAAATCAAAGAGGAAGGCCAAGGAAAACCTGGGAAGAAGGAATAAGAGAGGCAGTAGCAAACAAGGGAATCAACTGGGAAGGTATAAACCAAGTAGCCCAGGCCAGAAAACTATGGAAAGAAAAATATACAGCAACATAACAAACTCTTATCCCAGCTGCATTTACACCTAAGGGTAAAAAGGGCATAAGGATTAAGTAAGTAAGTAAGAACTCACAGCTTTGGTTTTGTGAATGTGCATTCTGTAATAATATATAACGTAGATGACCCAAGTAATATAATATTTTTATTTTCCCGTCTTGGATTTTTAAGGCATCCTCTAGATTCGTAATGAGTAATTTCAATAATAAAGTATCAGCTTTGCTCACTCATCTATTTATTGGAATTTTATCACTATTAAAGTCTTCGTCAATTTTAATTTGAATTATGAATATTTCGAATCACTTCTACAGTTATTTGGTGCTTTGAGGAATATCCGTGTTTCGACCGAATCAAAGACCTCTTGAAGATCAATGATGTCGACGTTATATCCATTGTTTTTCTTTTAGAAGAGTTTTACAGTCTGAAGGTGCTCTAAAGTGCTATACCCTCTTCAAAGTTGGCTGATGGTTAACTAACTTAGATGTTAATCAGTTGCACAATATTTTTGTTAGTAATTTATAAGCGGGAGATAGGAGGCTTATTGAGATGGTTTATTTTAGAAAGTCTGCTTTCTGCTAGATATTTATTACATAAAATTTATAACGATGTTAGTAATGTGTTTTCTCCCGTCTTTAGCATTTCAGTCCCTATTATATTTTCTCCAGGGTATTTTCTTTTCTGATCTGTTTTAAAACCGCACGTTTTTATTCTCTTCTGATTTGACATTTCTTTTGAACCTAAAAACTTGTATTATCTTTTATTGTTTTTTGAATTGATCTTGCATGGTACCATTAAATTTTCTTATTCACTGGCTTATTCATTTCTTTATAATTGATTGAGTCACTGTCAATATTGCGTCTGTCATTTAATAGACTTCTTGTTGTGAGGCCTAATTTAGTGTTATTGCAATGTTTGTATTTCCACATAATATTGTTGGTGTTATATTTACATCCTTTTTAATTTTGTTCTACAATTTATCAATATTCACTGATTATTTTTCCAATGGACACTAATGCTTATGTTGTTATTATTCTCTTTTTTGTGTTTTTGGCAGTTGGAAAAATGGGTCAATGTGTTAGTTTACTTCCTTCGATTTTGAAAGAGGATTTTTAGTGTTGAATTTTTGTTAAATTAATCTTGTATACCATCATCGAATATCCTCTCGAATTTCCTTCCTCACTTGGTTATTAATTTCTTTGTAACTAATTAAGTCTTTATCAATGTTTTGTCTTGTCATTTAAAAGAATACTTGTTCTTGGACCTAACTTACTGTTTTTTGTATTTCTTTTATCGTTGTATTTATATCGTTTTTAATTTTGTCTGGTTATCAATGTTTAGGTTATCAGTGGGTTCTAATTGTTTGTTAGTTTTTGTTCACATTGTTCTCTTTTATGTTAAAAATCGGTCTTGCATTAGTTCGTTTCTTTCGATTTCGTGATGAAATTTGAGCGTTCCTCTGAGTGTCACTTCTCGTCCTCCTTCAGTACAGACACACTTGTTACTCATAATATAATCTAAAGTGGTTCACGTAAAGCTAGCATACATGTGAGAAAATTCGTCTTGGGATCGCAAAATACGAAATGAAGCATACTTATAAAGGTCCTGTAAAGACATGTGTTCTTTAAGAATCTTGTGGATAAATCCGTACAAAAATTAAAAAATAAAATAGATTTCAGCATCACGCTATCAGTCCAAAGATGCAACTTAATGTAAGCGAGAACAAGAACACGAACCGCAAATCGTCCCACTGTTTATTTACAAATTCAACTGGTCACTATCTCATTTGGAGCTACGAGCTGAACAAATATATATTGTTGTATTATTTTTTATTAAGTGGTCAAACCAAACGTGGTATAACTGAACGAAGACCCACCAAGAGAAACGTCGTTCTAAATATTTTCCATCGTGCTACTCAGGAAATATCAGTGACAGATAAAGAAAGAAGAAGAAGTACTAAACTCAACTAAAATAATAAACTGCAGCACGAAAGAAGAAAGAAAGGAGGAAATCGTAGCTGAATAACTTCAGACATTGATATAATTGTAGTTCCACTTAATTCCAGAACAGCGTCGTTAAAAATACTAATACGCATAATGATACCCAATCCTTCTAAAAAAGCAAGTTGTTGAAGAGGTTAATTGATTTTTTGTATATTTTAACAGTTGTGTTCTTCTTTGACAATATTATTAAACAAGCTTGTAGTGTTATAGTGTTCCTTGTGAACAATTAACACACAATTATTTTTCAATGCACTGTAATTTACTACGCCATAAATAAAAATAGATGGTAATTTATTAATTTTATTTAATTTGTATAATTATTTATGACAATTCGTGGTACTACCCATTAAAACAGCATACTTCTCGAATAGGTTTGCATCAATTACTAATTGAAAGGTATTTTCCGTTTCTTTATATGCCGTTTGTAAGTTGTTGCCACAACTATTTAGAACTGATGCCTCATCAGAATGAATGACATTTGCTGCCTGTTGCAAACTCTACTTTGCCACGTTGTGTTGAAGAGTCACTGGAGCCGGATGCTGCATGAAAGATTGTTGTATAAGTAGCGAAGGCTGCTGCTTTGCAGGTGATTCGGAAGGTTGTAATAATTGTTACGACAATTGTTCAGATTGCAGTCGATTTCTATTTTGCATACATATGAAGCTGGGTACGTACCCATTATCTTTCATTGTTGATCGCACAGCTTGCGTTTAGTGCAGCTGGATTTCTCGTGGATATGCAGTGCTGCTAGGTGCTCAAAAGCACGTCAAGAATACGACACTCCATATACTGGAAACGCAGCTCAAATCACTTTCAAGCGCACATGTCCACCCTCATTGACTAACTTTTATTAATAACAATGAAAAAGTAATGGATTTCTAATAACCTTAATAAACTGATTAATTGTTTAAAGATAAAGTGATATATTTTTTGTTTAAATGGTAGATTTGTGATTTACGTTTAGATTTGAAGGTTCACTGTCAGATTTTAGAGGGTTTTTTATTGATTTTGTTACGCTAAAGATAATTTTATTGTCTCTGTAATACACCTTGGATATGACTTTGTACTCATATTTGCAACGAATTCCTTTAACTGAAATGAAAATATAAAGGGCTCCTTCTACACACGTCGGCGTATTGGTGGGGAGCATATTTTCGCGACTCTTTGGCGTACTATATATTTCTGTTGCCAAAGAAACGCAAACTGATCTTGCACGGCGGCTTCAAATTCTTGGAATAACTTGCTAGACTTCCCCAAATTGATGTTAATTTGCACATATCGAGATATAATTTCAAAGGCATGCACGGCTTCACGTAATAATACGACGCGGCAGATCCGAGGAAAATTTGAAGCACTTTGCAGCCGAAAATACATCTAGTTGCATACATAGAACTAACTACACGGTCGCGAGTACGTGCGTTAATTCACCGTAAAGACCGATTCCGGGAACTTAGCGAATTTTCAGAGTCTGCAATGCCACTTACAACAAATTATTTTAAGAATTTCAAGTAACATGAACATATGTTATAGGTTTATGTGTCTTGGCTAATACAGAACGTGCTTAGTTGCTACCTGGAGTTATGATTTAACTCTTTAAACTAGTACGAGGTGGATTCAAGTTTAGTTTTTTTCTGAAAAAGTACTAAAATTGCACTGCTACGAGGCCTAACCCCGGGTTTTGGTTGATATTTGTAAGTTGAAGGAGATGCTAATTTAAACGGTGGGCTAGTATTTTGTCGATGCCTGTTATTTTGCATGCCATCATTGATGCACGCCGCCAAAATATCCTCATCTTTCTCACTTTCAGAAACAGCAGGCATGTTTTCGTTCAGGTTTACGCTGCTTTTCTGCTTTTCCTGGACTGCATCATGCTTTTCAACAACTTTGTATTATTTTCTGCGTCACAATTTATTTGATTTGATATTTCTGACTTTCTCATCAATCTTCAGTTTTCGGCGATTAGATCCATCATGATCATCAATAGTAAGACTACTAAGACTGGTAGCAATGGAGAACTGTGTGGGTGTAGTTTCTTCTTTGTACTTAGTGGTATTATCTTAAAAAACGCTGTTTTCTGTAACGCTCTTGGAGATGGATGAGGCTTGCCATCGGTAAAACATTCCAACGGATGTTCGAGATGTAGAAAATTCAACGTAAACTCCGTCTAGAGCCATGAGTGGCTGCTGAGAACACTTCTTTAGGGATGTGTTTTGCCCGCTGGAAAATCACTATTGCAACATCGGCTCAATTCGAAAATGAGCAAAGAGTGTCTTCGATGGTTGAAAATTGACGGCGGCATTACATGTTAGCATGACCTAAGACATAGCTACCTGCGCAGCCTTGTATTCGTCGATCAGCATTTGTGGGACCCACTTTAAAAAAACTTTCTACTTTTTCAGGTCATTATGCAAAATGGACTCTACATATTTTACTGCAATGTTAAGTTTAGAGGAAATTTCACACACACCCACACTCGCACTCATAAAAGTATATTTTTAACATCCATAACGCCTTATTTGCATGTCTCACTCAATTGGCGATCAATTTCTATGGGTGTTTCACCACGCAAGAGAAGAAAACGGATGATTCCACGTTGTTTTTGAATACTAAACGTCACCATTTGAAGTATACAAAACAACACTTACTGCAATGGTGGTAATTTGACCTGTGTACGGTGTACGATGCTGCTATCTTTATCACAAGTTTAGAAATATTTCTTTAATTACAATTATAGTTGATTAAATATATCTTCTACATTTTTTCCACTTAAAAGCATGAAGCTTTTTATTTATTATTGCATTATCTTACCTTGAGAGGTTTCATCAAGGTGTTGAGTATAATAAACGTTGATATTGTGTATTTTAAGTAGCCCCCCCCCTTAATTAAATGAGAATTGGATATTAATAAGATGTCAATTCGGAAAAATCTTATAAACAAAATTCAACCTCTTGGTGATGTTAAGTTATGTTTGCGTTGGTTGCGCAAACATGGTTTCAATTTTATTTAGAAAGTTAGAAACTGTAATCTAGTTGTTTTCTTTATTTGATCTTGCTATCTGAGCGTAGATATCGTTATAATTTGAGAATGAGATTATTTAGATATTTACTGGTGTAAGAGTTTTTATTGTTTGTATGCGAGTAAGTTTTCATTTTGGTCCGTTTTCTGATTAATATTGTATTTAGCTTTTTGCAAATTTTTATAAAGGGTATAACCTTTATAGTTCTCTTGACGTGTTACTTGATTTATTGTATACTTTAGTACGATAAAATTCGCCACAGGCGAATAAAGTTTACAGCAATAAGATTTTGAACCACTGTATGCTTGACACCTTGTATGTTAAATTATTTCTGTCTTTTTTCTGGGAGGGGCAACTTTAATTTTCACATTAAAAAGATACTGGTAATCGAATACATCCTTATTATACGATACAAAAATACTTAGAATGAATAAAATCGCACGCATCCACTCTCACTAATAGTTCAAATGGGCGGAACAAAATAGTGTTATGCTTTACCTTAAAAAAACAATTTAAAATAAAGATTGGTTGCTGAATTTTATAAAAAGCTATGTATTATTAGTTAGACATTTAAAAGCGTGGAAAAAATTTTATTTGATTTTTGTGGTTTTGATTTTAATGACGAAAAATAAAAATTCTCAAAATTCTAATAAAAATACTAAGCCAAAGTTTTCCCTCTTTCATCATTATTCATTATTCATTAAACTTTTAGAAAGTTAAAAAAAAAATTTTTGATATATTTGAAAATAATTAACAAAACAAACTCAAAAAAAATAGCGACAACGTTTAAACGCAACCAAAACAAAAAATAAAATACTGCAAAACTCTGGCAGAACAGGATATTTGTAACTACGATGCCTCTGTAACGGATGTTCAAAAAAAGTGTACTTTGTAATTGAAGTGCCCTCCAGCGGAATAAATGTTATGCAAATTGAAACAATTAGATTTCATTTGCTTACTCTTTTCAGACCTATTTTATTATTTTGTTGCTACAGCATTGAGTGAAAGTAAACAGGATTAATTTCGCTACAGCTCGGGTTTTAAACTGAATGTTGATTGAAGTGCTCGATTTAATTGCAAAATATGGACGATTCGTTAAAAAAAATTAAATCTAAAAATTACGCTTACAGGCGTAAATAAGATTTGCTTTAAAAATATCGCTTTAATGTTAATATATTTAAAACAGTTTGCGCGGCAGAAATTTAAATTGGCATTCGATAAGAATAAATTATCAGACACAAGCATATATCAGATTGACTGGGTCAGTTGAGAGTTGGACCCCAATGAACGAGCGCACGCAGTATGCGATTGTCGCATTTATAATGAATAAGCCAGAATAGCAGCAAATGTACATCAAATATTAGGCGAAGCTGAAATATTCATCTGCGGAAACTGTTCAGACGACTAATGGCCTTTCGGTAGCAATTCAATGAGTGCAGCACAATTAAGAGCGTTGTTATGTTATTCAATGCTGATAGGAGTAAACTTCATCCTATGCGAAGTCCGACGCTATGTCTCTCCTTTGACGCCCTGGTTCGATGAACTTTTACCCTCACAGCGCTTCAGCTAGCTTTATGAACTTAGTAGCTATTTTTTCGATGTGCGAATCAGCGATATCTCAAATGAATCACAATTACACAATTAAGATAACTAACGAAGTTTATTACAGCACTTCCTAAAATTCTCCTTTTTTGATCGACTAGTTCTCTCAGCACACTCATTTTTCTTTTTACGCCAAATCGAGTTGAATCTACGCAAGATCGAACTCGCCTAAAAACTAAACGAAAACCTCTGCATTACAATGTTTAATTCGTTAGTGAATTATACTAAAAACGATTCAGAGATAACCGAAAATCTGTTGAAAGTAATTCACGTTTGGGTGACTAGCAACGAACAGATCATCAAATATGTTGAACGTATACAGGCTACGTTCAACAAGAATCAGCCAGGGAGGCGGATTTCAAAATATAAATCGGTTGAAATTTTGACGGTTGTTTCCAAAACTTATATCACTTAAATAAAAAGGAATTCAGATTGTCGACAAAATTTAGATCACTACGACAAGACAGTTACTTATAATTCCAGGTCTTTGTAAACATTTTTAATATTTGGAACGACAGTGGAAAAAGTTTACGAGATTTCAAAGAGCTTACTTTAAATAAAACTGAAGCTACGTAAATGTTTTTGTGTCTTGCACCATTTTTACCAAATATGAGTCTATAAATGCTTTACTACAAAAATTATAATATTTTGTATCATATAATTTGTTATTTTTCGGACAGATCAAGTAATTGCAATAAAATTTTGATGCTTAGAACAAATTTTTGAAAAACTATCTTCAAATCATTTAAAAAATGTTTCCTGGCCATTGCCTTACATCTGGAAGAAATCAAATTTATTGTTTCAAGCTGAGAAGAACCTATCACAAATGAGTACGTTCGCCCTTCTTTGCTTTGCATCAACAAATGTAGCAATAACATTTATAATGATTACTAAAAGTCTACTCACTAGAGAATATTAAATAACGACTATAAAACTGATATTACTATTAATTTTTGTAAATTTTGTTAAAATTGCGTTTAAAGTTAATGGCTTATAAATTATATTTAACTTTTTTTCATATGCTAGTGGGTAGGCCATAAGTCGCGATACTATTTCGTCAATAACAAATTTACATAATTCCGTTTTTTGTGTTTTTTGGTCATATTTTAAAAGTTTAGCTTTTATAGATTAAAGATGAATAAATTCACTTCAAAAGAAAGGATCTTTTGATCGAATTCTATTTTAAAAACCAGAAGTCTGATTCACATAACACGCTTATATGTGCTATTTTCAAGTTAGGAATTCACCCTTAAAAATGCTGTACTGAGACTATTTAATAGTTTTAGGTAACAGGGGTCTATGGGTGACTTGTCACAAAGCTGCAGACCACGTATTGTGCACATGCTAAGTAGTGGCTACAGGAAAGCATTCGGCAAGGAAATAAATCACTACAAATATTACAGAAAGATTTATATATCTATCCTTATAAGATTCAATTTGTATAGAGGTAAGGTAGCTCTATGCAGTTCGAATCCAAGAAATGGCCAAAGCTGACAACAGATTTATCCAACAACTGCTGATAGGCGATGAAAGCCATTATTATCTTACTGGTTTTGTGCACAAACAAAACACTCAATTTTGGGGTAACGAAATCCCAAGTGTCATACATCAACGTGAGCTAAATCTCATCAGTCACTGCTTGGTACCGGGTGGCATTAGAAAAGTTAGTCAGAATTTATTTTTTCAATGGCAATAATGAGAATCCTGTGATAGCCACCGGATCACCCTATCAAAAAATATAAAAAACTTTTATTTTTCCAGCTGTTCAAAACACATCAAACTTATGGTGGCAACAAGATGGGGCAACAGCTCATACATCAAGAGAGCCCGTGCAACCTTTAAGAGATACTTTGGCAAAAGGATAATTTCACGAAATAGCAGTTTTCAATTGCTTATTTATTTCCGTGAGTTAATTATAGGATTGTTTTTCATATCAGTAAACCCCACAAAATTCAACAACTCAAAAAGAACAATCAATAGAACATTTGGGACATAAACGAAAATAGTGTAATGCAAAATATTATTAAGAGGGCAAATCTTTGTGACGAAAAAAAGCGGAAGTTATTTACAATATAATTTTTAACGTTTGGAAAAAAACAGACTTTTATTAGTATAGTTTGTTGTATAAAAAGTCAATGTAAACATTAAAAAGTACAAAAATTGTCATTTAGTAGTAGCGTGTAAGTAGTAAAACTGAGATATTAGCGACAAGTTAATTTTACAAGAGGCCAACTATATATAAGTAAAATAATAAAATCTGTCAGATGCATAAAATTACAAACGGTACCTTATAAACCTTAATTTTAGAAAAGGTCTAAGCATTTGTGTAATTCTGTACCAAGGCATAATAACGATCTTTCCTTTCATTTTATTGCTCGACACCGGATAATGCTAGAGCCTTTATCAGTATCTGAATCCTTTACCAAGAATTCTACTCTTAGTTGCAGATTCGATGATCTTTTTACTGTTATTCGCTGTTTCTCTTTCCCTTTTCCTGTAAAGTAGTCTACTTGATACACACTTTTTTAAAGAGCTCCAATATAACACTGCTAATATACTTCTTAAACACTTATTTCAAATATTCGTATTAATTTATTTGTTTTTTTTACACTTTTAGCGTCAGTTGCCGGCACTGCAACCTCAAGGGTTTATTGTGTCTAGGAACGTGCAACTTAAATACGACGACGTCACGTATATCTATGGCTTGCAGCGAGACTCGAACTTGGCCACTTTCACTCGCAGACAGAGGGGCAAGGCTTGTAACCACAACGCCAAACCATCGGCCCTAGAGAACTCTTAGCCACCTTTACTGTAATAATTATTTCGTAAAGCATTTATCGCATTTTATATTTCTTTCGAATCGTAATAAAGAAATTTCCAATCTTCTTACAACTTTACTTGCTTTGTTATTCAGGCGATCGGGTCCTTTAGTAGTTATTTAACAAATATTTTAATATTAGAATAGAATTTCTGATTCTAAACATTTTTATGACTTGAATTGTTTTAGCCGACTAGATATAATAATTCAAAAATGGTTTTTAGTTCAACATGTGTTTTTTGCATTCTACTCCCTAAAGTGATTTGGGCACGTCTATCTTATTGTTATACGTTCTGACTTTTTTGTAAAATAATGCCCGTGAAGAATATTTAACAACTTTTCGACGTGCCTTACGCTTCTTGCGCTTTTACTAGTTATATGATTGCATTAGCTTTTAGTTCTAGTTGCTTTATATGTATTGGGCGTATATTTGAGATAGTTAGATTATCAGGACACAAAAAGCATACGTAACTGAATTAAATACAAATCCAAATTATTTTTTAGCTTATTGTAGCATCATAAAGATATAAAAATTTAAAATTAATTTTATATATAATGTCCTGGCTTATTGTTAGATACCGCTGGCATAAAACAAGGCAGTAATACCTTCGTCAAATCTATGGCCTCTATGAGCCTTTCTTTAATAGTTAGCCTGCACTGTAGGGAGTGTGCTAGAGTATAGTCCAAAACAAATCCTCACTGTGTTGTCGTTTGGACAGCTATACGGTCCCGAGTGTCGTATGAATCAGGATTACGTCTTGGGTTTTCTGACCATGGCATACTGTATTTTTCGAGATTGCCAATATTGTTGAGAGTAGCGAGCAAATTTAGGTAACAAAATAGTTTTAAATCTGTAGAAGTTGTAAATGGCAACAAAGAATTTTTATTTAAGATTTGAAAAAGCCTACGAATTTTTTTTGTTAATCCATATAGTTCATCGGTGGAACAACACTTTAAAATTTTTTTAAGGGTGCTGCTTTTACTAAACGATTTTTTTAATTTACTGGAGTCAATTGTAATACATGGCGCCAACTATTCGTCTGAGTTTGCCTGCTGTAGATTTCAGCAAATTATCGGTTATATAACCTCTAATCCACATTACTAAACCTTTTACATTTAAAAAAAAGTGGTTTCAATGTACTGGATGATAAGCAACTTCCTACCGACAAATGTCTTTTTATCAAACCACTGGTAGGAAAACTGATTTTCAAGACAAACCGTTACGCCAAGTAAAAATAGTCTTGTTCTACAACCTTCTATTAAATGAAATTATTTAATAATGAATATTATGGTAAGCAATGAGCTACAAATAATATTAATCTTTAAAACGAATTCAGAGAACCGTTAATTTTATCTCAGATTCGTTTGAAACGGCTCTTAAGCTAATCAACAAAAAGTAAGACAAACCTGCATGTGACAGACTTTACAATATTCGACCGATTATTGATATATATTACCTATAAAATTTTTGTAAGCTAAAGAAAATAAATGCGACAATTAAATTTAAAAGAAGAATCCAAGACTATTACAAATATAAATCTGAGCATATGTTTTACAAATCCAAATCGACACTAAAAAGGTTGATTCTGTTAAGCCCAGTAGTATGCTAGATTTCTCGAAATATCTATGTACGAGTGATTGCCCGCATAAAGGTACTTTTGAGGTCCTAGACTGACAATGTTTTACCCCCTTTTCCTGAAATTTTTACAGGGTAGGAAAGTGGAACAATTTATTTACAAATGATAACAGTGGGATAAGTCGGTGCGGTGACTTTACGAAAGCGATCCCGAAAATAAGCAACCAAACGTATGCTACGCCACAATTTATATTAGCTGTCTTTGTTTACTTTCTCTTCAAATATATAGCAGATGTAAAAATAATCGGATAAAAATCAGAGAAATTTTGGTTGAAGCCTTACTAATAATACTTTATTGCATGTTAAATAAATGGATAATGAACCCGTTAGATTTAATAGCAATTTTTATAGTCTAATTTATTTGTAATCTGACAGAAAGATTTAAAAGTAGCATCAAATAGCAAAGGGGGCAAAAGTATTACTTCGAAGCATTTTAGTTGTATAAGGTCTTATTAGCGTTAGGTCTTGAACTCATAGGAGAACATAAACGTAGAATTTAAATCACTTGCTGGTTTCCAGTTTCTGGCAACCCAAATAGGCGAACACAAGTTACTGTACTTGTTTTGAAATAAAATTTCCAAAATTTCCCCTTTTATATTTGGTTAACCGCATGACAAAAAGCTTATAAGCTATGTAAAATGAAAAAGTAGTGCAGGTCTGAAAAAATTTTAATTGAACAATTTATATAAGACTCGTTAAAAATACGACACTTGCAAAATATATGTTATATTGCTCAGATTGTTGAAAGTTAGTAATGATCATTTTCTTACATTAATGGTTTGTTACTAAACAATCTAAAAACAAATACGTGAGAAAACGAAAAGGTAAATTTTTGTTAAATAATTTTTGATAATATTGCATTTGAGGAAAAATGTAAATGTAAAATGCAAATCACGACTAAAACACATAATTTAGAGAATTTTGTTCTTCAAATTTGGGCAAAAGGTATCCAACCATATAATAAGAATTATTTGGGCTCTACCGATGTAACGTGACATCCCAACAAAGTCAAGTGTAATTAGTATACATGAACCAATCCTCGGGGGAGCTTGCAACCCCTAGAGGGCGCATCCCCAGGAGGCGAATCGGGGAATGCCCTGCAAATATGGAGGGTAGAAGGGAAATGAATTACTTCCCGCGGACCAACAGGCCTAGGAGTGAGGAGCTGCACTTCTAGTAATCTACTCTAGTGGAACGAAAATTATTCGGGTACAGTGGTTTAGAAGATACCTAAGGCAGAGATGGAAATCATTATAACGGCAAGAAGGAAACCATCACACTATTTCCTTAGTAAAAAATCAGAATGGCAGAAGTTAAGAGGTATCGGCCCTCAGTCCCCAGCAATCTTTCAATGGGCACAGGATGCTAAAAATCTCCAGGCGGAAAATATTATAACAAAAACAATGACCCAAACAACTGGAATGGAGTTGCGTTAATTATCAACAAAAATATAGTCAAATACGTAAACGTCGTTTTGATTTCAGAGTGGTAATATTACAACTATCAGGAATATAAGGATAGTTCAGGTTTACGCTTCCACTGCCGACAAAAAAAGACGACATCGTGGAGGACTTTTACAAGCATTTAAGTAAAATTGAAAAATCAGTAAAGGAATCTGACATATGTGTTGTTATGGGCGACTTCAATTTAAAAGTGGGTAGAGGAAAACAAGAAAAATGTGTTGGTTGTTTCGGACTTGAATAAAGAAAAGTATAACTTTATTATTTCCAATACTTTCTATCAACACCTATCCAGACGATTATGTACATGGATTGCACCAGGAGATAAATAACATTAAGAACATTAAGACGTACTCCGGTGCAGATATGAAATCGAATCATAATCCTCTAGTTGCCATAGTACATATTAAGCTAAAACAGCTCCATGGAACAGAAAGGAAACAGGGATACTAATATTAAATTAAATAAAAATATAGTAGCAGAACAAATCACAATCGAACTAAATATGAATATTAAAGAAGAACAAAGAACTAAAACTAATGGCGTAGATTTAAGTGAGGAAAAACATATCAAAATATCTGATGCCTAAAATTGTACAAAAGAACAAATCGTGGATGACAAATGAGATCTTGGATCTTATGCAAGAAAGACGGAAACATAAAAATAAAAACCCTAAAGCTAAGGAACAGTGAATAAAAGAATAATGTGACGAAAAGAAGAGTCAGATAAGAGATACGATAATCACAATATACATAAAAAAATAAAACAAATAACTGGGCAATACAGACATTTCAATACCTTAATTGATGATGATGGCAAAGACTACATAATTAATACGTTTCAAGACGATAGGGTCTCAACAGAAACTAATATAGAAACCCATAAAAACGTTCTAGAAGTAACTAAAGAAGAAGTTATGCTCGCCATTAAAAATACTAAAAAAGTTAAAGCTGGGGAATTCAATGAAATTCGAACAGAAATGAGAAAACTTAAGTTTTTCAACAAAATTTATACAACAGGCCGCATACCCACAGAATGATTGAAATGAACGTTTGTTACCTTGCCCAAAGTTCCTCATCCTAAGCACTGCCAGCAGTACCGCATTATTAGCCTTAAGAGTCAGACGCAAAAATCTTTTTATAAATAATACATGGTCGAATTTACAAAATTTAACAAATGCCCATTTTGATTCAGAAGTATATTTAGGACGCGAAAACCTTTATTTATTATGAACGTACTGATATAACCATGTCGAGATGTAAACAAAAGATTATGTATTGGATTACAAGAAAGTATTTGACCAACTTAAACACGATAAGCTGATTAAAATTTTGCGAGAATTGGCTCTAGATAAGCAAGATATGGCCATCACAAAAAAATTTATTTGCATCAGAAGACTAATGCGAGAGTGGGTACAAAATTAACAGAGGAATTGAGCATTCAGCGTAATGTGAAACAAGGATGCGTATTTTCACCCCCGCTGTTTAACGTATACTCGGAAGCAATCTTTAAAGAGACAGTAATGAAGGTGCACCTATTAATGGACTACTAGTCAATAATAGATATGCTGACAACAGCTTACTTCAAAAGAAGATATAAACTTTTTGAACTTTGTGCAAGTGACTAGTAGCGGATATGTACTGGAGATAAATTTTAAGAAAACGAAGTACATGATTATGGAAACAGCACAACATGCACCAACAAAAATAATAGTGGGGCAGAGGAAATAGAGAGAGTGACAAACTAAAAATACTTGGGGATTATTCTAAAGGAGGAATGAAGACAGGACACAGAAATACAGAGAGAAATAAAAAAGGCATGAAAAATATTCATCAAAAAAAACCTCTTCCGTGCAATAGGGGTTTTAACATCTCACTAAGGAAAAGATTTTTCAAATGATACATCTTTCCAATCGTACTCTACGCCATATAAGCTTGAACTTTAACAGATCAACTTTGTACATATAGACATATTGTCGGGTGTTACGTATATCTTAGATAGACAGTTCGAAATGAGGAGATACTGCTCCGAATAAACACCCACCAAGAATTATTATACACAGTTAAAAAGCGAAAATTAGAATATCTGTATCATGTCATGCAAAACACAAGTATAAATTGTTACAATTGATAATTCAGGGTAAAATAGATTGGCTCAACAACCTTAGCAGATGGTACAGTCAATCAACTACAACACTTTTCCGGACTGCAGTATCTGAAGTATAAATTAGCCTTCTGACAGCCAACCTTCGAAGATAGGGGAGGACACGAAGAAGAAGAAGAACCAGAATAAAGACGACTTTAATATACTGACCAGCAGCAATAGTAGACACCAAAGTTAATGAGTAACTATGTGTAGTGTGGTCGTTGCATTCAAAGCGACTGTAAGACTAGATCAACTCGTCAAATGATTCCGAAGAGTTCAAGAGATTTTAAAATTATGTAGTCAATGGAAGGAAGACTTTAGAAGAGGTGTTTGAGATTCCAAGATGCTTACAGATCTTGCACTACTTTACCCTTTGGTGCTTAATATATCATATATGTCATACGGAAAATATAGTCACTGCAATGTCGCATGCAGTATCCATGTGTTACCTAATTGTGCCAATGTTTAGAATACATGGTATTACTAAAATATAGTGTCTTTATCGAGTTCTTATGACATGTAAGTATCAAACCTTTGTTTTAATAAGTTTTATTTCCTATAAACATTGAGATACCTTAATAATAAACAAAAATATGTAAAGTTAAGTTATAAATATAAATATAAAGAGAAGTCTATTATATCTAATTACTGATTCTTCAAAAGACAATTTTTTTCTAAGAATAAAAATACTCAAGAAAAACATGCTTTGTATATATTTCTAAAAATAGTTTTTAGTTATTTTATTTATGGTTAATCACATAAAAAAAATTAGATATCTATTGAGAAGTGATCAATAATAAAACTATACCAGGACCTAACTTACTAATCTCTTACTAAATCCTTAGAAAATAAACTAATAAAATTACTTTAATGTAAAAATTATTTTAATAGCTACAGGAATCTATGTATGTTTAGCAAATTTACACATGATGTAGACTAGTTAGCCTCATGCCTGAATTATAATAGTATAATATTAATAGGATTATCGTAATATGAAAGTATCGAAATATATAATATAGAAAAACTGCAATTGTAATTATAAAAAAACAGTTATATATTTAGTAAAAATGGTGCAAGATACAAAAAATTTTGTTCATAATCTCAGTCGTTTTTAAAATAAACATTTTAGGGCCCCAAGTGCATTTAACTGAGCCTTTGTTTTGGAGTAATATTAGTAGTAGTATGAAGCAAGCCATGGGAATTTTTAAGTCTGTTTGTTACGTCACTGTTGTTCAGGACATTTACTTCCAACACGCTTAGATAGTATTCGAGGCTTTTCACTATTATTAAATTGCACTGCACTTCCTCTTTAACGGTTTTATGGGTACTCGCTACGTTTTACAGCTGTATATCATACGTTCACGATTTCAAAATTATTTTGTATATTAGCGCCTACAATCTAGAGCAAGTTTTAAATTTGTTCCAATCAACTACTGCAGTTTTGTGAGTTTTGGGCTTAATTATTTGAGCTTAGTGAAAATGTGTTTCCTCCACGTTAACCTTCTATCCGGATGGCTCCATAAGTATTTTGCGTCTTCTGATTGAGGCAACTGCGCATTGTTCAAAGTGTGGATTTTGCTTCATTGAACTTAATGCACCATTTACTTAAACAAGCTTCTAACTAAATTAGTATAGTAGTATCACACACCAATGTAGCTATTATAGTTTGGTGTATGGTGGGAATGTCTGATGAGTACAGCAGGTAGAGGACAGGGCCAAGCACGCTTTCTTAAAGGACCCCAGAGTTTATGGCATACACTTTTTTAATTCATCTTAACACTGGATATAAAAATACCTGTTTGACAAGTAGGGTTTCAGTAGCTGATAGAACATATCTAAAAAGTTCGGTTTGATCTTCAGAAGTAAAGCCAAACTTATGGTTTGGCATCAGCCCATATTTTTCAAGTAGCAGTTTTAATCTTTTGCGTAGAAGCTTTACAAATATTGACAACTGGCAACAAATTAATAGGACGGTACGATCTTGTCTTTTCAATTGGTTTTTCTGTCTTCAGTATAAGAATAATTTAAACTATCTTCGACTGCGGTGAAAAGTGTAGAGTTTATAATTGAGTTGCTCGTAAACCTCTTTTTTTTAATTTGACACGGTAGGATGCGGTTGAAATAATACGCAGAGATAATCAGCAAATATTTTAGCATTCTTATTGATGCCATTGGCACAAGTACCGTAGTTTTCTCTGAAGGTGCATATTGGCGCTTAGTGATACGTCAGAGAGAATAATCAGCTGTTTCCCCAAAAGAAAGGTTTTCTAAGTAAGGCTATCTGGTTATTCTAGTTCTTTGACCATATTATTCAGGTTTCCTGTTGCTCGATTAAAATTATTTTTGTCATTAAATGATCTGATATTTTGCCATATTCTACGAAGTCTTTTTTTTTATTAACAGGGATTATGCCAGATCAGCATTACATTTGCTATTACATTTCAAGATTAAAAGATTTTTAACATTTATATCACTAAAATAGATAGTTCATTGTGGTTTTGACAATTAAATTAGTCATTCTCACTATTTAGGACATCAATAGGTAACTTCCTTTTAAGTCTGGTGTGTAGGTTTTCAGTGCCCAAGTTGTAGCGAACCGCACCACTGCATTGATTTATATTATCATAAAATTTTTGGGCTGTTTTCTTTATGAATTCTTCCACTGTTAGGATTCCTGTTTCTCGGTGGAGCTGCGAGTTTCTTGCGTACCACTGTGCATTTGTTATTATGCGTATAATTTTATTTTGTAACACTTGGAGTTTGCTAAGATTAGTTTTTGATGTCGCGCACCAGACACTGCACCCGTATGTAAAAATTGGTCGAATGATGGTCGTGTAGATGAGAACCCCACATTTTATTTGCAATGTTGACTTCTTGTTGATGATGGGATAGAGCATGGCCAGTCTTGCGTATGATTCAGTCAGTTTTTTATTGGTGTGGAAACTCCATGTTAATCTACGGTCGAGAAAGACCCCTAGGTATTTTACCGCGCTATCTTTCGGATTCCAAGGGATAGGTACATTATTGATAACGATATTAGGTGGGTCTTGTGGGTGACGCAAGGTAAAGATTTTGGCATCACATTTGCTGGGATTAATTCGTATAAACCATTTGTTAAACCATGAGTTAAGATGATTCAGACTTTGTTGCAGATTGTTTGCGGCTAGGTTAATGTCGTAGTCTTGAGTTATGATTGCTGTATCGTCGGCATACATTGCGATGTCAGAATTTGGTGTTGTAGGAGCATCGTGCATGAAAATATTGAATAACAAGGGACTCAGTACGGATCCCTGCGGTACTCCCGCATTGATTTTACGTACTGATGAGGTATATCCTTTTATTCTTGTCTGGAACGTTCTGTCAGTTAAAAATGATTTAACTATGTTTAATAGGTAAACAGGGATTGCCAAATTTTTCATTTTGTATAATAAGCCGTTTATCCATACACGATAAAAGGCTTGTGCCATATCTACAAATGCCATTATCGTGTGCATTTTGTTTTCGTAACCCTTTTCAATTATCTCAGTGAGTCGTAAGATTTGATGACCAGTAGAGTGCGGGCTTCTAAAACCAAATTGGAATTTGGGCAGGACTGCATTATCTTCTAAAAACTGGTTTAATCGGCTTTGAATGGTTCGTTCAAAAACTTTAGAAATTGTGGACAGCAGGCTGATGGGTCGGTAGTTGTTAGGGTTGTCATGCGGTTTATTTGGTTTGGGAATCATTTGAATTAGTGCTCGCTTCCATTCGGTAGGGAAGTAACCCAATCTTAAGCAGGAATTAAATATGGCTGTTAGTAAACATATACTTTTTTGCGGTAGATTTTTCAGAATCATGTCGATTTCTGGTGCTTTTTTGGTTTTAAGTTTTTTTATACATTCTTTAATTTCTGTTGGGGAGATAGGGTTATCTAGCATTTGTTCTTGGAGTGTAATATTTTGAGATTCCATTTCAACCTGTCTGATATAATTGGGATCATTGTTAAAATATGCGGTGGTAAATGTTGCTTCGAGATGTTGTGCGAATATTTCAGGTTTGTCCTTATCTTCCGATATTGTTTGGTCATTGTATTTTAGTGTGGGGGTAACCGTGGGTTGCTTTAGGATCCGTTTGGTGGCTTTCCACAGATTGGCGTCTCCAGGTTCGAACGATTCTAGATACTGTTTATAAGAGTTTATTCTGAACTGATCCAGTTCGTTTTTAACCTGCCGGATCAGCACATTTAGATGGTGTTTATCTGCAGGGTTTCTAAGACGTTGCCACTTCCTTCGGGTGGAGTTTTTTTCTTTTATTAATTTTAAAATTCGGAGTGGGAGTGTTTGGTTATTGACAGGTTTGCGTGTTTGAGAGACTAGAGTAGATTGTTTGACAGCCTCATTTGTTGTTTCTTTGAAGAATTCAATGGTTCCATCAATTTCAGCTGTGGTAGCTATGGTAAGAGGGCACTTGATTTGTTCGTCCATGATACCACGGAAAAGTTCCCAGTGGTTTGTGCGGTAGGGGAAATAAGTGTAATCTCTAGGGGCTGAAATTTGTAAAGCCAGTTGGGACGCTAGGGTGTTCAGTTTTATTCCGTTGGGGTTGTTGGCCCTGCATCCCCAGATTGTGTTTTTGCAATTTAAATCTCCGACCAGTATTGTGAGCTGCTGATTGTCAAATATTTTTACCAGTTCTTCTAAGATGAGTCTATTTGTGGGTGGTTTGTAAGCCGAAATTATGTTAATTGAAGAGTTATTCTTAAATGTTAATTTTGTGGCGGCAGCTTCAAGTTGATGAATGCCTAATAGTACAATAGGGGTGGCTACGATGTTTTGTTTTATAATTATTGCAGAACCGCCCCATCCTATTGCTGCCTCTCTGTCCTTCCGAATAATGCGATAGCCCGGAATTGTGAATTTCTCGTTTGGTATGAGCTGGGTTTCGGTAATAGTCTTTGTTTTCATTAATTCCATTTTTAACATTCACTAGGAGACAGTATTACTATTCTGTGAAGACAACTTCTGGTATTGATTTTCGAGCTACGTTTTGTATAGAATAATTTTAGTGTTCTACAACTCCATTTATGTATTTTTCAGTTTTAAGAGCTACGGTTAATTTTTCCACTTAGTGGTTTTTTAAATAAGTCCGCGTCCCATACTGTTTAGCTCATATATATAAACAATGTTGAAGTCTGGTGTAATTTTGTGCAGAATACAATTAAATTTAAAATTCTAATTCTATCAGAGCTTAGTAGCGATATAGTTAAGGATATTCTTCCTTATTGACTAACCGTTTTCTACCCTTAGGGGTAGTTAACATGGAGTTCTATTGTTGGCGTACAATAAAGCGTTAATCAATTGCTGAAAAAGTGGGTGAATTGTTCTTCTTTTATAATTTGTTTAGAAGAGCAGTATAATATTGCTACTGTAACCTATCCTGTAACCCTTATTGCCTCTATCTTATATTAGTTTGTAGCGTCTTATCGAGTTTTGTCTACCCTTGGATAGACAGAGTTCGGAACGAGGAGATACCGCGTCGAATAAACACACAACAAGAATAAAACTAAAATTGGAGTATCTGGGTCATATCATGCGAAACTCAAAGTATATTCAGGGTAAAGTAGATGGAAAAAGGGCCCTGGACATGGAACTGAATTTTGGCCCAAAAAACTTAGGAAATGGTACAATCAATCAACTACAACTCCTTTCCAAGCTGCAGTATCTAAAGTACAAATTAGCCTTCTGATATCCAACCTCCGAAGATAAGAGAGGGTACGAAGAAGAATAAGAAATATCGAGCTTTTAATAATGACATGCTGTTCCATCAATTTGTTTTGTATCATAGATAGTGAACCTTAGTATTCACCATTTTTCCCCTAATTTGTCTATGTTGGACGCCATAGGTTGTCATTGTTGAAAGTTACTTAATTTGTGTTTACTGTAGGTAAAGTAGATAATAATCTTCTATTTGTTTTGTTTATTAGATCTGGTTAGTTGGGAACGAAGTGATGGAAATTTTGTATCCTTTCTAACTAGCTGGATGGGCTTTATCACAAAAGACGTACCTAGCCGGTATAGCATGATTTTATTGGGATGTACTACAGGATTTTATACATCTATACAGTATTTTGTAGTATGCTCACAGGACTGGCAGTTTGTATATTGAGGAATTTCTCTTCTTTTGTAGGGTGGTTGTTGCAGATACTTGATTTCATAAATATTTTGTTTGATTTGTTTTGAACTAAGTCAATAGAGAACATAGAAAGAGGCAGTTAGTCATTATATGTTTAACATTGTATATGCCCATTACTCTATGTTCGTAACTGTCTATTTTTGTCTTTAAATTATTTACATCAGTTGAGTAATGTAGGTTTTTGATCATGACTTTGAAATTTAACTCTTCCTTTAGTTGGTATGTATGATATTGTACTTTCAAATCATTTAGTTTCTATTTTACTTCAGGAGAGTTATTATCTGCTTCCATTGCGTTTTTGTCTTCTACTTCAGGTAGTACTTGAAATTTGTTAACTATTTTTGCCTTATAGCAGGTTTCTCATTTTCTGGATTATTTCTTTTGTTTGTTTGTCTTTGGTTATCAAGTCTAATCTGTGTATAGCTGGTTTATAAGTTGGTCATTGGTGATATATATTGAGTCATTAAACTTTTCCCCATTTGTTGACCGTAAGAGAGAAAAATAAACTGCGGTTGGCACTGGAATGCTGGAGAGTTGCGTCCAGAAGTGAAGGATATTACATTTGGTATTAGGTTGCGTGTGGTTTTGCCTATATAATTGTAGTTCCTTTATTTACACCAAAATATTTAATTTTAATAGCATCAATATTGTACTTATGATACTGGGGTTATTTCTAGTTAGCGTGGATGTTTGCTTCCCGAAAGTTAAACCCGAACTATATTAATACGGACTATAATTTCGGAACATGTCTCATAAATATTATTATGTTATTAGTATAAAAAAACCGCAATTAAACTTAAAAATATTACAAATCTAATTATTTTTAAATATATTATATTATTAGTAGCTACTGACTGTATCTTTTAATGCGTGATAAAAGTTAGAGAATGTAGAAGTGTTTTAAATAAAAAGTAATTCAAACCGTTACAGTATTATGCGGCAATCTCAAAATTAAGTAATTGCCGCTAAATAGGCCGCGAATGAGAAATTACTCTGAAAGGAGTCGGCCGCACCTTAACACTTGCAGAATTTCTTCTGAATAGACCCCTTCCGCCCAGCATTGTTTCCTAGAGCCAAACTTTCCGGCTCCGCCCTTTTCAATCGCAGTTGTTAACTTTTAATTGCAGCTTCGCGAATTTTCCTCGTAAAAAGTTGGAATAATGGGCGAGCTTCCTGATTACAGTAATCTAAAAGCGTTTACTCGAATGGCTCGTGCACCTCCCTATTCAGTGCGGAGAGTACGTCGTCAAAGCCGCGGTCGCATTACGGCGCAATTACGCTGCAATACTAATTTATTCGCGAATTTTTCGTTCTGCTCCGCAACTTCTCCTTGTTAGCGCGTTTCTGCTAGTTTTAAAAGACGCCCGCTCGCCCGTGCTTACAAAGCGCAGTGAACTTAGGTGGGGCAATAAATACCGGCCCTATATCCAAAAATAAACATTTATATTGCGCTTAAATTACATCAGAGCAAACGCAGACCAAAATTGTAACAGTTAAAATTACTTCATGACTAACCCATAAAATTTAATGCGATTACGAGGACTTTGCACACTTTACTTGCAAATGTATTTACATGCAGTCATAAGTACTTTTCTTGCTGGAAATGCATATCAACTACGCTAAATTTATATTACGCCAACATCGCAGAATAAGTGGAATTCATGTTTTCCTAAACTCTACACGAAAGTGAAATTAAGCAAGAACATATTTTGTTAAGTACAATATTTGGCAAATCTGATGAGAGTAATTTAAGAAGAGTTTTTATAATTTTTTCTTAACAAGATATTATTTTAAGAGTCTTTTGCATTCTTTATGATAACTGTTAAGAGTTAGGGTACATAAATTGTTAAAATGTTTTGCATTCTTTATTCTATATCTTATCACACCAAAATTAGACCAATGTTAGGCGATTTTGAATTGTTATTACACAACTTAATTTAATCCTTGAAATTGATGACATCCGTAAAAAGGAAAACTATAAGTTGTTGAGCTTGGGTAGGTAAGAAATTGTACGTTTTGTTTTGTGCTCAGTGTAGTTTTGCTTAAAACAAATATTCGATGTAAATGATTGGTTGCTAACGCCTAAACAATAAATTTAAAAATTCAGCTTTGTTCTTTGTAGGCAAGCCATCGTACTCTTCGCTGCTCATAGAACAAAGTACAAGTTTTAAAAAAATGAGAATTTTTACAAAGATTTAAACACAGAATAGATTGAGAAATATTGAAAAAGAGAGCAAGGATCGCCCTAATAAGATAAAAGTGGTAAAAAAATTATCAAATAAAGAAACCAAAAGTTTGATTGAAGAGCTTAAAAGAAATAAACACTAACAAATGACGTGAAAAAAGCGTGGATGTTAAAAAGGCATGACAGAAACAAAAAAAAGGACAGGGTGTAGAGAGAACATTTAAAAATGGCGTACTAATTTATAGTGCTTTTAAGACAAGAAAATATAGTAGTTCAAGCAGCTTTACTTAATCATAGCGAATGGGTAAGTAAGGTAAAAGAGTAGAAAATAATCCTGCCAGTAGACATAAAAGCATTAAATAATAATTACATGTTTGTAATTTATAAATCAAACGAAAACCCACCGTAGGCAAATATGAACGTTTTTAGAGTGCAACTAATTGTAAGATCAAACACATTAAACAATGATAGTCTTAGAAGACGCTAATGTAATGTAATGTAAGCTATTTGTAATTATAATGGATGTAAGTTATTAAAACTTCGCAATACCAACATGACAGCTATAAAAATACCTTATTAATGCATGAGGATATATTACAATTTACAGGGCTAAGGTCAAGTAGATATAAGAAGCTCATAATGAATTACGTAATTATACAAAATAATGATAGAGGATAAATAAGGGACACCAAAATGTATAGGACAGGGTAGGGTGATTATGATTATTTTCCAATAATGTCAAAATTAGAAGTTAGAAAATTGATCCGATGCAAAATACAATTTGGTATGGGCAGCTATTGCACTTTTATTTTAAAGACACATTAAAAGCTTTTGATAGTGTAAATAGATATAAACTATGGGTAGCGCTAAGAATTTATAATATCATAAAAGTATTTATAAAAGTTTCATCAAAGTTGTAGAAGAATGAACATCCAAACATTAAAGAAATTTACAGCATATATGGGCGTAAGACAGTATGGATTGAACTGGTGCAAAATTGTTGTAGTTAATTAAATTCAAGATTGTTTATAGTAAACAATTTATTTTATGCTGATGACTTGGTCTTAATAATGAGAGATGAAACTCAATTTAAAAGCATTGAACTTTGCGTGCACATAAATGTCAAAAAAATAAAACTCGTCAAAGTAAACAAGATTCTGATAGTTGAATTATTAAGTAGCTGGAGCGATATTTTAATTATTTAAATATTTATGACATTCTGTTAGTAAAAAGATAAGTATGGATATGGAAGTGAATAACAAACAGCAGTAAAAAATAAATTATTATATAATCTGATAAAAAAGGCTTTCGAAAATAAAACTAAAAATCTAAAGAACAATATTTGCACTTTCGCTACTATATAGTTGTGAGAAGTAAGTAGTAAATAACGAAAAAAAAGTTACAAGTGTTGGAAATATAATGTCTAAAAAGAGTACTAGCAATTAGAGTAAGAGATAAAACAAGGGATAATATAATAACACAAAAAGTATAAGTTAAGAAGATAAATAAGATATGTGAAGAACATCAGACCTTAGAACATATCATATAGTGCACATCAGAAAAGTTGTTGTTAACTGTATTAAAATAAAAAGAGCAACTGGTAGACCACCAATCACCTGGAAAAATAGATGTTTACAATCTTAACGGAAGACAGAAGAACGTATTGTACATTTGTCACAAATTAAGTGGTGCAAAAAAGAGATTGCACACAGAAAAATACCCAACTGAAAAAGTAAAGTCACCTGATATTGCACAGTATTTTGATTAGAGAAAATTATGATCCTTCTTTTATGTGCCTCGATGCAACGTTACCATCCTCTATATAAACTATTAACAATAGTAAAATTCTCATATTTGGAGAATTTTGTTAATAGGTTGATAAGTAACTTGGTTGGCATAGTTATAAAAAAGGACACGTGGTCTTTCTTTTCTATAATGGATAAAATCATTAATTATTGGATAGATTCTTAAATAGAAGCTATTTGAGTAACAGTATAAAATGGATAAGATTGTAATTTGTTGTGTAATGCACTACTTTTTTAAAAGATAAAACGACAAAGAAATACATAAATAAATTCATTTATTTCCTATAAAACTGTTTAATTGGGGCAAACCAAATCTAGCAGAACAGAAGAAATTCAAAGCCGCTCTATATCCCAGTGACACAAAAATAGCTATTACGCCAGAACTCACTGGAGTTAAAGTTAAGGAGAACAAAGATGATTATTGAGAAAGACGTCCTGGAATCACTAAAAAAGCAAAACGACTAATTTACGGTTTGAAAATCTTCCACCTCTAGCGTATTTGCCCGATTTGGCTCCTTTGGATTCTCATGTTTTTTTCAAAAATCAAAACGTACCTGGTTAGATAAACCAAGATGTAATAAAGAGCGTAAAGAAAAAGTTTACTATGTAAAAAAATTGCAAAAACTATTTTATAAACCTTCAAACCAAGTTACTTTTCAAATCATCTCTGTGTATTAGCTAAACTAAAGAATAAACTTATTGAATGTGAAATTTGGTAAGAATGTTTATGTGTATAATTGCGTTAGTATTTTTTTCTTTAATAACATGTGAGACGTCTAGACCAGCTGATTTATAAATTACATCCGCACCAGCGCGAGGTTAGTAAAATTAGCATTGAATAAGCAGAACCTGCTGTTATTAGCAGAGGCGTAAGCGTAGGGCGGCTGCCCTCCCCCGACCTTCAATTTATTCCGCGAGCTCATAAGCGCCGCACTTGATAATTCTACATAAAGCTCAGGTATTTCAACAAAAAAGGTACTTTGCATAAACGATAATTAACATAAAATGAACGTTATGGTGATTAGGGCGGAGCGTGGACCTTTTTAGATGCGGAATTAGATAAATAGAGAGATATCCAAAGGCAAACAAGCCCCACTCCATCTGAAGTACATATCTGTAACCTAAAACAAATACTGAAAGCTCATGTACCACATTGTGCACTCCTCTAACTGGTCTAATTTGGAAAAAGTAATCTTTAACAGAAAACGATGATTTTTTATTATAAGTAAGCTTCAGTATTATTTGTAGCTTTAAAAACTGAATTCATATTTATAAGATCTTTTGTTACATGGATACATAAAATAAAGTTAGCTATAGCAAGTTACAAAAGACTTCTAATGGTTTTATAGATCACTAGCCTCGAACAATCATACATTTAATAATATTAGCAAAACTCAAAAATTCCGCGTTTTCAGACTTATCCAAACAAAGCTCAATATTGCAGTGAGATTGTTGCATTTTCCATTAATACAAATTTATTTTACAGCCAAAGCCACCAAACATAAATTTCTGTTCCTTACAATTCACCTCCTTAACGTAATATTTTCCATGAATAGAAGTCGAAGAAAATTAAAAAATGTATGACCTACTTAAAACCAGAAGTATTGCATGGAGGTCGATACAATCAAATTAAAGGAAAAATATTAAGAAACTAACAGTAACATACAAGTCTAATGTTATACCTTCCTTGTACAACTAAAATTGCAATTATTTTTGCACAACTTAATAAACATCTGGCTGTTAATGTTAATTTACCATGAAGAATGTTGTTCTTCCGTTAATTTGAAAAGCAGTTGAAATATTCTCTTAAGTAACCATATCAACTACAGTCTGTTCAATGATAAAGTGACGGCTGTAATATTGAAAAAAAAAAATATGTTTTTTTATTGAAGTATCAGTTATGAGCTATTGTGCAATTACTTAATCTCTGGTCCAATTACCCCCATTGTTGATTAGAGCTTCACACATCTTTTCTACGCTTTTCAGAAGGTTTTCTGCATAATAATTTGGTGAATATTGTCATATGACAGCTGCTTTAACGTGTACCACAACCTTTAATTTAAGCTTCATTTTCATGCTCGATCACACATTTTTAGTGGTATTAACATCTGGCAACATTTTCAGCCATCAAATTATAGTGACATTATTTTATTGTTGCCACACACCACGCAGTTTGCTGCGATATTTAGGGTCGTGGTCTTCTTGTAGCGCCAAACTTGTTCTATCAGAAACAAAAATCTTTTCCGTAGACTTCTGCAAGCATTTCTGGTAAATGATATTTCGGCCTTTACATTTTACATTTTAAGGTTTACAGAACCACCCTCGAACATGCACTTGGTGTTTACTGTACGGTAAAAATTCTATTACTCTAGGGTGACCACGCATTCAATGAAAAAAACTGCCAAGAAAGAAGGCTCACCTGTGAAGACGACATTGTCCCAATCTTGATACAAATTTTTCTTCGCAACCTAGCCGTTTTTTCACGTGCCTTTCTGATAATAAGGTTTCTTCAAAGTTGACCACCTGGGCGACTTAAAATCGTATTTAGCCTGAATTTCTTTCTTGCGGAGCTTCATTTGAGGACAGCGCAGCGAAAGATCTGGCTTGTCTTGAAAGAGATGCAAAATTGCTTTATCTTCTTTTGTTGTTGTGATATGAGCTATTTCCCTCTCTGAGAGATCACCTACATTTCCAACCTCTAAATATTACTTTATCCACTTGCTATATCCAAATTTTCAGACGACAACCAAAAATAAATTATTTACAACAAAAACGAATTTCCCACAGTAAATCTCAATTATCTTGCCACACAAATTCATCCCTCACAAAAAATATCCATTGCGCAGACAACAATAGCAAATAATAAAACGTTTAACACAAGTGAGTAACAATCGAAGCGTAACTAACAGTATTCCTAAACAAACTTAAGTCCGTGTTTTATCTAATTAATCAAAACACTAGTCATTGTAACTTTAAGTGCTAGGGTAATTAATAAAGCACCCCCTCCCACGGTTATCATTAAAAAGAAAAACTGGAAAGACTTTTGTGCTTACATAAAAAATCAAATAACTTTAAGCGTTGGGGTAAAGCAACCTGATGAATTAGACAAGGTAACACAATACGTTACAACACTAACAAAAGAAGCAACAAGCCACTCTACATCCTATTTGAACCAAGAATCAAAGAAAACTAAAAATATCTAATAGAAAAATATAGAACCAGATGCAAATAGAAGAAAAGACATAACAAAAATTAAGACAGAAGCTAGAAAGAACGATAAAATAGCCCTAGTAATGCATCATTCAAATACTACACTCTTACACATTGACCATTCTATTTAAAGAGCAGCGATAAAAAGTAGAAGATACTTGGACTCGGAGAAGGCAAAATTATTTGCGAACCATCTTTCGGGGGGTTTTACAGCTTTTAAATCAGATGCAAATAATGACAATAACAAGATTAAAACTTTATTACCATACCAAAGAAAAGTCCACCAAGAAATTATTCTAGTTAATTAACATCAAGCACCTGGATATGACCTAAATATTAAAGAAACCACAAAAAAACAATTATGTTTCTAATAGCAATCATAATAGTATGCTAAGAATAGCATATTATTCATTGATGTGAAAATTAGTTTACCTTATTATGCTTCTTAAGATGGAAAATTAGCAAACCAAGTTCGTCTCTTATCGCCTAATAAGTTTACTTCAAGTAAAATCAAAATCATTCGAAAGGCTCTTATTAAAAAAGCTCATAGCGGTCATTGGCCTGATGGATCATATCCGAAATTTATTTTCAACGAGCAAAACTTAACTATGCAGTAAACCACATTAAAATAAACTTCAAGGAAAAAACTATAAGCAATAATGTTTCCTGACAGGTTATATAGTCTGGGCAAATTAGATCTAAAACATGTTCGAAACTGAAAAATCCTTTTGTTGTAAAATAGAAAGCGTAACGCTATTTTTTCAATTTTCCTTAAATATCTCGCGTAATAAGCGTCTAATCGACTTTGGGTATACTTATCAAATTTGTTGTTAAGAAAATTTGTTATAAGAATAGACTATTGTGGAAATTCGAAAAAATTGTTAATTATTGTAAAATTAGTAAAAAATGTGAATATGAAAAATTTTCGAATACCAATAATTAAAGTAATTGTTATTGAAAGTAGATGAAATTTTGGAAAAAGGTAGCCCTTGGGGTATCTAAACAGGATGCGCAATTCTGATTTTGTATTTTAACATGCCATGACATCACAGTGTCCCCCTCTCTCTTAGTCCTTGGCTGAAAGTCGCGCCGTACGCCGTTGTGCGCTCATTAATCGCTATTTTCACAATGAAGAATCGATAAAAATAAATCGAAAAAAATTGTATAAAGTATTATAGTTACACCATACCAAGTTTCAAGTAAAAATATTAATTAGAAGGCTTGTTATCGATAAAAACGTAAAAGTAGTGTATAAGTAGTTGATAAGTATACCCTAAGTCGATTAGACGCTTATTACGCGAGATATTTAAGGAAAATTGAAAAAATAGCGTTATATTTTACAATAAAAAGTCATGTTCCGTACCTTCAAATGTGTAGAGACTCGAGGGTTATAATTTATGAATTTCTTACTTATTTTTAAGCAAAAAAACGTAACGTTTAAAAGTATTTCAGATTCAAAGTCTAATTCGCCCGAACTAATAAGCCTTTGATAAGGTCTGATACGATGGACTTTATACTACCAGGTTAAATTAAATGCTACTCGTCCTCGAGTTAACCTCGTTTAGCAGTGGTTATTAAAATGAAATGTAAAAGTAAATAATAATAAATAATTAAGTTACTTTTACCACCAAATATATATTTTGCCTCCACAACACACCAATCTCAATCAAAACTGAACTTAAATAAGGCGGTCTACCCCTTGGCCAGAGATTTATTTGACAAAAATATTTAAAGACAGCGCCAATAGCTTAATCTAATACTCAATCAACTGTACTGATTACTAGAGACATTACTTAGGCAACGTAGTTAAGGTGAAAACGATTTTAGACTCCAACCGACATGTGAAAGTTGAATTGACAGCAGATAAAGCGAGACCTCCAAAATTTATTGCAGATAAAATCGTGACGAAACAATTACAAATGCGAAAAATTTGTGTCTTCATTATCCGATAAACAGAAAAAAATAGTATGCTGATTTCTCGTGAGCTTTTGGACCGTGCAACAAATGAACCTGACTCTTTGTAGAAAGTGGTAACTAGTAATATAACCTGGTTTTTGAGTACGATCTGGACGAACAAAGAAATCTTTGAGTGACACATTATCCAATCCCAAAGAATCAACCAAAGAAGGCTCCAATGAGCACATCAAAGGTGAAAACAATGCTCGTTGTTTTTTAGGCATTGTTAAGAATACAAGAACGCTAACCGCAAAAATCAACTCAGTGTTCTGGAAAAGGGCTGGAGGAATAATAATAGAACAAATAAGCTCAAAACGCACATAATCTGACGGTTTTAAGGAAAAAATAAAAAAGGTTTTCACTTTTATTTTGAGTAAATTTGACATATTATTATTCCTCCAGCCTTTCATCAGAACACAGAGAATCGAGTTTTGCGGTTAGCATTCTTGCATTCTTAGCATAAAAAATGACTCCAATGTGATGTTAGGGGTAAACGGTCATCGGAGAAGCGACATAACGAGCAAAAAGAAAGGATCTAAAAAAGCAGGAAATTCTTGTCAAGTCTAAATTATTCAGTGTTGTATTTGAACATATTTAACAGGAAGATTTAAAGATCACAGAACAAATGAGAAATTATACAATTTCAAATAGTGATAAAGATAAGGAATTTGACGAGATGAAGTAATATAAGGTAAATTGCGAGATCTTAAAGTGATGATAATGCCAAAACCTGAGAACCTCACAGGAAATACGCAACAGCACAAAAATTTGAAATATGTGGGGATCGAGGGATTTGTCCATTCCGTGTTTGGTGACGCGAGGACAAAACCTGTATCACACGTTAAGTAAAAAGTTGTTCTCCTATCTATAGACAACAAATTTAGTTGGAAATTTATCGTATGCGATCATGATAGGTGTATTACTTCCAAGAATAACTCATAACCTTCGTAATTTTTGAAAAAGCTTGAGAAAATAAACTTGTCTCTGACAGACGACGTAAGAAGATTGAACTTTTGATTAGGGGAGACATATACGCTTACCTCATTCTTGTAGAAATTGAATTCTTGCATTGTGGAGACACTGCTATAAATACTAAAGTAGGCTGGACTTTGCTAGGAGAAGATGGGGCATACTCAAAGGAGAGTAAATTGGAAAAAAAGTTAATGTATCGCGCTTATCCATGCATATTGCTGACGTAAGTGTGACAAGAGTTCGATGTCTTGATGTTTTGGTAATCAAGGATCCTGACACAGAAGAATGAGCTGGCCAGAGAATGCTTTACTCACAATATAATATGAGATAACGGGGAAAGATATGTTATGGAGCTTTCGTGGAAGAGTAATCTGCATCTATCCCCACTAATCGAAATTTGGCATTTAAACGTCTTCAGATAGTAATAAGATAATTAATTCAAACCGGACAGCCTTACAACACTATTTTCAAAGAATGAGAAGTTGTGGGATTTATCAAAAAAGCAATTAAACCTAAACCAAAGAATAATGTGTATTACCTTCTCATCGATCTGTAGTTATAGTCTGCGGATTAGCCAGTTAGTGGTGGTTAAACTTACTAAGATTTGCATCCCATTACATATATTATATTGCCATATAACTAAACGTAAGTCCCCATACCCATTCAGCGGCGTCGTTGAGATCCAGCCTCTGTTTGCTGTACCAACGAACTACTATCTTTTATTTTCGCTCTACCCTCCATATCTGGAGGGCAGTTCTCAATGTACCCCCTAAGACGTGCCCTCTAGAAGTTACCTTGTACTTCAGATATTAGTTTCAAAAATTAACTAATATGCTAAAATAAATCATCTGTGAAAAAGTTTTTTGCTAACGCGGGAGTTAAGGGGGATAAAATTAGGGTCTAATATTAGAGAGTAGTAAGCAGTGTTGAATTTAAGAGAGGACTAACGTCAAGTGGCCAATAGCGCAGTAGTAGAGCGTGGGATTTATAACACAATAGTTATCACTATTAAATTGATTAAATATTAAACTTCACATTTAAAAATGTTATTTAAATTTAAATCTATTTGTTTTAACAGTACAAAATTAAAAATTTCCTTTGAAATTGATTTACAATATCTAAAAACACCTTTATTCAATGATCGCATTTCAGATGTTGTTCCAGGTGGAATTGTTAACCTTTTCAAATTATTACAGTTATAGATATTAACATCATTTTGCCCAGAATATGAATCCAATAGCAATAGACATTTTTCTTGAATATATGGAGAAAATGCATTTGTACACCTGAAAAATAAACCTGGTTAATTCTGCAAGTAGTCACATTAAATTTACTTACCACCACTTCATTCAAATTAACTAATTTTCCTGATAGATAATATTTTCCAAATACATCATATTCTCCTGAACAATTGGTTACATTTTTCCATTCTTCTCTGTTTGTAAAATTTGCAATTCCTTTAATATCTATTAATTGTAATTATTTTAAAAGATATTTTGTTATAATAATTTTTATTAAACAACATTACAATTAATTTTATTTTTATTTATTAAACAAAAATTAAATAAAATAGATACATTTATTAAATTTACAATAAAAATAATGAAATAAAAACTAATACTGTAAGCATCTCGAACTCACATTCTACCACTGTACCACTGACTACTTGACATTAGTTTTCTTTTAAATACAACACTGCCTACTACTCTTCAATATTTGACCCCAATTTTAACCTCCGTAACCTCCGCGTCGGTAGAAAACCTTTTCGTAGATGATTTATTTTAGCATAATAATTAATGTTTGAAACTAATATTTGAAATATAAGGTAACTACTAAAGGGCTCGTCCTCTGGTGGCGAATTAGAAAATACCTTCGAGATATGGATGGTAGGATAAAAATAAATTACGCCCTGCGAACTGACAAACTAAAATCAATGTAGCAGTTTGTTGCCACAACAAAGACTGGATTTCAACGACGCAACTGACGTTTGGATGTATGGAAATATAATATATCTAATGGCATACAAGGTCTTAGTAAGTTAGACTACCACTAACTTGCCAATCCGTAGGACTAGTGTGGCGTTTTAAAGCCAACATCCTCCTTATAAATATGAAGCCAAAGGATAAAACGAATTTACCTCAGGCAGGTAAATTGTATAATTCACAATCCCACACTGCGACAGCCTCAAGGATCCTGGGGCGGCAAGATCTCGGTTGACCAGGAAAACGGAAAACAATATACTATCTAAGAATAGAATCGTACAAAATGCGATTTATAGCTACAGAAGAAATATTAAAGGAATTGGAAAATAAGTTGATAAGAATTGGATAGAATCTGATTGATATCTTAGAAACCAGACCCAGAGGAGAAAAAATATGTAAGACACAGAAAGGGCATACGTTATTTTATAGAAAAAAATAAAATGAAAATAATGGGAAAGTAGGACTAATAATACATAAAGATATAATGACATTTATTACTGAGATCAAGTCTATAACAGATAGAGCCCTGTATGCTAGCATTAAAATGAATAAGACCACCTTCGTAAAATTAGTACAGTTCTAGCTACTAGTAGCTAAAGAAAAGAAAATATTGGAGAGTTCTATGAGGACCTAAAAAAGGCTGTAGAAGAAAAACGCAATACACATCCACACTAGGCGACTTCAATGCTGAGATATACTTATGATTCAGGGGAGTTTGTAGGGTAATACGGGTTAGTGGAAAGAAATAGAGGAGGAAAAAGACTGGTTGAGTTTCTGCAAGAAAAATAACTATATTGCATGAATACACTTTTCACAAAGAAACGAAAACAAAAATGGACATGGATAAGTCGAGATGGACAAACAAAAACGAAATAAATTACATACTAACAAACAATAAGGATGTAATAAAAGATGTAGATTCTGCGAACAGTTTTTGTACCAGAAGTGACCAGAGACTAGTTAAAGCTCAGATCTATATAAAATTGAAATTTCAAAGGAAAAGAATGATGGAAATAAAAATAAAACGGATGCGAAATATGACAAAATTGAAGGAAAACGCCAAAAAATACCGAAAAACCATCAAACCAGTTGAATAAATTAAAACTAAATGAAGATGAAGAAATAAGTGACTCATATCAAAAATTAATAAAGATAATAGAAGAATCATCTAAAGGAACAGCGACAACAAAACAAAAAGAAAGATAAACTAACAGAAGATAACTCATAACGGAGGATAAAATACATACAATATGGTACACAAAAGTTAATAAAACAGCAAGGTGAACGGCAAAAGAAAACATCAGAAGATAAAAAGAGAAAATAGTTGAAAGACTATTAGGAAGAAAGTAAATGAATAAAAATTTTCTGCAAGGAAACAGCAACGAAAAAGAAAATAACAAAACTGAAAGTAAAGAACGGGACATCTATAACAGACAGAGATAAATTACAAGTTAAAACAAAGGAATTATTTCAAAATTATACAAATTGCAAATAAATGGTGAACAAAAAAATATAGAACTAAAAAGTAAGTGGAAATAAGAATATCTAGAGGCAATGGACCTCGAAGGTGACAAAAACGAGCTAAAGTAGACAAAAAATAGAAATCAGCAGCAGAGGATAATATATATTCAGAAATGCTAAAAAAAGCAGGAGACAAACTAAGTAGAGAGCTAGCAATATTGTTCACCAAATATATAGAAAAAGAAAAAATATCGAAGGGATGGGAGAACGCCATATTGATGCTACTGCACACGAAAGGCGATACAAAAAATTTGAAGAATTATCGCCCAATCAGTTAGTTACCACACATTTATAAACTATTCTCAATAATAATACTAAATAGATTAGAACATAATCTAGACCACCAGCCACTAGAGCAAGTAGGCTTTAGTAAAAGTACCATGGATCATTTACAGATAAGTACACTAATTAAATAAGTCAGGAAATGTACCATCCATGTATGGCTTTGTTTTGTTTATTTTAAGAAAGCCTTTGACAGCATCGAAATGTAGGCAGTGATAAAATCACTAAAAAAAAGTCAAGAATTGACTACACATATACTAATATCATTAAGCATATTTATAAAAGAGCAACTGGCCAGATTAAAATGCACGCAAACAATAAAAAAGTTCATATAAATAGAGGAGTAAGATAAAGAGATGTAATGTCTCCAAAACTGTTCACATCGGCCCTAGACGACGTGTTTACGAAATTGAAATCGGAAAATAAGGAAATAATAATAAGAGGAAGGAGAGAGTTTTAACAACCTGAGATTTGCAAATGACATCGACTATAAAAAATAGCCCAAATAAAGCTGCGAAAAGTGTGGGACTTTAAATGAACTTAGACCAGACAAGAGTAATAACAAATTAAGAAACGAACGTAATTGAACGTCATTGAAAAATAAATATGTACGTATGTATGTATGTATGTATGTATGTATGCATGTATATATAGACACACACAATTGGGGCAGCTGATGACCATTAGTAAAGAAAACCAAATAGCAGAGGTTGAAGGAAGAACAAGACTCGGTTGGGCCGCATATAGAGAATTAAAAGAAGTTATGAACGTACAGGTCTGAAACATGGGCTTTTACCAAAAATATTATAAACAAACTTCCTGTCATTTAAAAAGCAATGTAAAGAAGGATGCTGAACGTAAGCCTAAAAGTCCACAAACCCAATAAATGGATCCGAGAGAAGACGAAAATAGCCGATACAGCCGAACAAGTAGCACTCATGAAGTAGAACTGGGCGGGCTACGTAGTGAGATAACAAGGGGGATAGTGTAACAAGATCATAAGACGGAGACCATAGATAGTCCAAAGTAGGGGTAGATCCATGATGAGGTGGTCAGATAATCTCAAAAAGGTGACTGAACTGTGATGGTGCAAAGGCGCAAAACAGAAAAAAGTAGAAAACTATGAGAACGGCCTAAATCCAAAACAGGATAGAAAAAGGCTGATAGGGATAAAGAAGAAGAGCAACTGAATACATTACATTGTTAGCAGAAGTTATTTACCACCACTTAATTTTTTTTGAGAAAAATTACTTGATTCTCTTTACGTAGCTAATTTCAGAAAACACGGTGGAAATTTATCATTTATTCCTGGATAGAGAAGTGAAACTATGTTTGGACACAAAAAATTAAGTTACGGATGTGGCTTTTAATGAAGAGGACAACGATGATGAGCAGACGAGAAATATTTCAGTGCTTGATCTCATGTGGTATAGAAAGAACGATGTATTTTACGTTATAATAAATTTTGTAATCCCCGATAAGGTTACTAAATGCACGATTCTATCCACAGCCTAAAAAATATTCAGTCCTACTGGATTCGTCTGTGCAATCCAGCTTTCTATAAAAATTCTTTTCTAACGAACATGGCTAAGCAAGCTAAAATAGGAAAAGCAACTATCCAAATCTGAGACTAAAGTGTTTTAGAAATGGTACGATAAAGCGAAGAATTTGGAACAATTACTAATCCCTCGGTTATCTACATGTGGAAATCGAAAAGTGTGTGAGTGTACAACTCGTCTTTGCTAAGTTACGGCTCGCCTCAGTCAAAAAAATAACTATTTCAAAACCAGAGGAGTATAGGCCATAAACTTGGTAAAAAATCATTGAATTTAAAAGATGTACTAGAACTTTACTAGCGTGACTCCTCTGCAGCCCTCGCTTGGATCAAAAGAAATGATAGTAGGGCACGTTTGTTTAAACTAAATAAGATGAGTAAGGCTAAAGATTAAAAATTTGTTAAATTTGAAATCTTGGCTTCATGATGACAAACGGAAATGTCAAACGGTTACTTAAGCTCATAACGAAAACGAAATACAGAGAGAAAGAGAGGGAGAGAGAGAAAGTAGAAGAAATTCCGTAATATTTAGTTCAGCTATACCAGCTTGTGTGGAAAACTCTTTCCCGGCACGTTCATTTCCACGAAAAATACGAATTATGGCTTATGTACGAAGATTTCTACACAATAAATTTTGTAAGAAAGGCGACGAAAAGTGGTTAGGGTTTCTTTCCAAAATAAGCTTTATGATGAAGAGCTGATAATCATACACCAAACTTAACGTGAATAATTCGCTGCAAGGGAAAGATCAAGATAGATAAGACTAGAGAAAGGGGTATCTTGTGAGTGAAGACTCATTTGACCTATCGTAAGGATTAGGTGCTTATCGTTTTCTCGTACTGTTACCTAATAAAAGAGATCCTATTCATCATGCTGATGTTGGATTTATGATGACAATTTGACGACGCAAATATTGGATTTGAACTGCATGACGCACGATTCGAAGCATAATTTACAATTATGATCGCTGGGTGAGATTTTAAGTTAAAGTAGCTAAAGCAGACCCTGCCTCCCTTCCACCCAGTTGTATGAAAAAACAAACGTATTTGAGATAGTGGGGATTAATTCAGCTGAGTCATTTATTTTGAAGAATAAGAATGTATGGTTGGTGATCTACACCTGAGCTGTGCATTTTGGATTTATTTGACATATTATTATTCATCAGGTCTTTCACCAGAACATAAGAATCAAGTTTTGCGGTTTGTATTCCCCCCGATATCCGAGGCCTTCATTACGATAGTGCGCGGAACTATATGATGCTACTAGTGGCAAAGTTGCCCAACCTCCTTATAGCTCGGACCTAGCCCTACCCGACTTTTTTTGTTTTTGTGGCTGAAATGGAGCTTAGATAGATACGATATCAGGACTGTTAAAAGTGTACAGACTACGGTGGGGAATCTTCCGAAAAAGATTCCAGTTCAAGCCTTTCAGGTGAGCTAGAAAGCAGCAGAACCGTTGACGATGGTATATTGATGATTAAGAATATTACTTTAAAAAATATTAGGTGTATATAAATATATCTTTAATTAAACGAATTTGGAATTCGCATTTGATTCTAAAAGAGTAAAGACGTGCCTGTCATCGCTCGTTAAAAGATCAAGTGCTAAAACATCTAAGTGATAGTGAGAGGTCGGCAGGTCACTTTAGAGACATCTGGCCTAGGTGACTTCACCGGTAAGTGTATAACCACTTATTATAGTGTGGAAAAAATTTCACACAGCTCACAACGAATATAACGTTCGAATGCCCTCTTAATCAGACATCAATTCTTAACAGCAGACACAGAATTATTATCAACCTTTTTAAACAACTCCAGCAATATTCTTTAACCCTGATAACTTACAATAATCAATTGCTTTCCAAAATACAGCTTACTTCTACATTTAATCAATATTCTCTATTCTACGCTGCTCAAAAGCAATGAACACAGCACTAACAAAAATCAAGATGTAACGCAGGAAAATACTGCAAGTAGTCAAAAAAATCCGATTCTACAAAAATTCACAGATGAACTCAAAACAGTCTTATTTAAATACACACAACAGATTTTCAGCATTTATCGACAATGACGTTAATGATTATGTTAATATACAAGAAAACGAGTTATAAACCGCAACTAAAATTCAAACAAACGAACTACAACCACCACCAATATTTATATACGATGATGAAACATACCATAGCAACGCTCTAGCAGATAATATGGTAAAAATCAACACCCTCAGCATTCATACATATAAATACCTAAGAGATGAAAATGTTATTTACCACACCTATCAACTAAAGCAAGAGAGATCCTACAGAACTGCCATAAAAAACCTTCACCATTCAATCCCAATTGATACACAAGCGGAAATGGAAGGAGCTGATCACAAAATCCTCAATATATTAAATATAAGGCACAGAATAAGTAAAGAACCTCTTTCGATGTTTTATATCGATCTAGACCCCAAAGAATACAATCATAAAAAAATTCAATTAAAAGCAATCTGTGGTACGATAATAACCATCGAACCTCCTAGGAAGAAAAGTGGAATAAAACAGTGTACTAGATGCCAATACTAGGGACGCACTAAGTCATATTGCACTAAACCATTTAACTGAGTGAAATGCGGTGGGCCGCACAACATTTCCACATGTATTAAGATAAGAAATACCTCAGCAAAATGTCTATTCGGCGGCGGTGATAACCTGGCCAACTAAAAAGATTGAAAGGTCTATCAAGATCTCTTTTACTTAAGAAGTAAATCAAGCCACATCTTTCTACATAATTCTAACACCCTTTCCGAAATTAGCTTTAATAGTTGTTGATTAACTAAACTAAGTATTAATTTGTAGTAAGTAAATTTATTTTTTACTTTCTTTAGTTCCCTTTTGTTACTTTTTAGAAGTTGCTTTTTTTTGTTAAAAATTGTTTTTATGCCAACTGGTTTTCTAACCATAAATATGAATGAATACTAAACTCATTTAATAATAACCTCGTTTCACAACAAAGACAACGTATCTAATACCATATTATGCAAATATCATGTTATTCTTCTTGACGGAACAGCACACGATGGTGCTGCTGTTATCATTAAGAACTCTATCTATCATTACAAACTGCCTCACTACCAACAAATCAGTAAGCAAGATTTAACTACTAAGTTCATGAATTGCCTTGGTCATTCAATATCTCTGCGATATACTGATCTCTAAGGTACTCTATATCTTCCACTGACTTCAAATTCTCTTCCAATCTCCAAGCGCTAAACTTATGGTGAAAGGAGATTGTAATTCAAAACTCACAATGGGGCTCTAGATTCATCATAATAGAGGAAGAATACTTCTTAAGGGCCATGATTTACAACTGCAGATACGTTTCACCTGGCAAACCAACAAACTAGTATAAGATTTATTGGACTTCTTTATACTTGGTATATATGGTATAAAATCAAACTACACAAAAATATAATTAAATTATGGATTTCCATAGAATCATACACTAGTCATTGTAACTTGAAGTGCTTGGATAATTAATAAAGCACCCACTTCCACGCTTATCATTTAAAGACAAACTGCAGTCAAATAACTTTGAGCGATAAGGTAAAGCAAACTGATGTATTAGACAAGGTAATACAATACATTGCAACACTAATACAACATACCACTCTACATCCTCTTTGAACCAAGAATAAAAAAAACTAAGAATATCCTATTTCCAATTAAAAAATGTAGAACCAGAAACTAGTAAAAGAGAGCATAAATTATGGTAAAAGCTGAAAAGAACGATAAAATAGCCCTAGTAATCTATCACTCAAATACTACACTCTCAAACAACAACCATTCTATTTAAATGGCAACGATAAAAAATATATGATACTTGGCTGCTTTGAGAAAGCAAACTTATTCGTAAAAGCGTCTTTTGGAAGGTTTTACACTATTTGAATCAGATGCAAATAATGACAATAACTAGATTAAAATTTTCTGCAATATACCCTGTAAATCTACTTATCTATAAAGGCATTCTACTCAAGAGAAATTTCCAAACAATTAGCCTAGTTAATTAACATAAAGTACATGGATATGACCCAACCATAGAGTTTTAATGAGTTTACTTCAAGTTAAGTCAAAAGAATTCAAAAAGATTTTATTAAAAAAGCTCATAGGGGTCATTGGCCTAATGGATTATATTCGAAATTTGTTTTCAGCAAACAAAATTTAACTATACAATAAACCACATTAAAATAAACCTGAAGGAAAAAAACTATACGCAATTGTATTCCACGGCGTGGTATAAGTCTTTGATAAGGTTTGGTAGACTTTTATACTACCAATGTTAAATTTAGTGCTACTCGTTCTCGAGCTTTCACCAAGTGTCCTCAGGTGTAGTTCAAAAAATCGTCCCTTATTTTATCATCTATACCAGCGGATTTTCCAATAACAATCGCCACATTTGTAAACGATAACGATCTATAGACAGTTAATAAGGACCATGCAATAGAATTCTAGCAGCACCATCTTGACCTTGTTGAGCAGTGGTTATTAAAATTAAATGTAACAGGAAATCATAATACATAAATAAGTTATTTTTACCACGAAATATATTTTTTGCCTCTATAACACACCAATCTTAGTCCAAACTAAAGCTAAATACTTTGGTCTACCTCTTGGCCAGAGACTTATTTGGCAAAAATATTTAAAGGCAGCGCCAATCTTAATCTAAACTAAAACAACTGTACTGACTACTAGGGAGAAATTATTAACTATCCATAGATAAAGTCCTCAGTGTGGGGATATGCAAAACCAATAAATTACAAAATCATTTAGCGATTTAAATCACAGGAATAATAAATAATAACAAATTTATCTTGGTATGCTTTGAATCATACACTTCATACAGATTTAATGATTTCTCTTATATAAGAAGAAATCCAGAGGTTTTCAGTAATATATTAACAAAGACTACTAGTTCATAAGAACGAATACGTCACAGAACTAATAAATTCTCCAAATGTATTACCAAGATTAAACAGACAGTAGCCAAGAAATTTATCAGAATATGTGTAAAGATCACCAGTGATAGTTTGGTTAAATTCAAATAAAATTCTATGGTAACAAGTGATTTTTAAAAGGCGTAGTATTTGCAATTGTGTTAATTAATTGAGTTACTTGACCTAAAAGTAGCCTCATCGCTCTAGACAATTTGAATGGAAATGCTGTATTTTCCACGCTTTTGTCTACATGCTATTCACAGTATTGTTTTTCAGTGAACAAAAAATTATTAAATACAATATTTGGCATACTTTGTGGTAGACAAACAATTTTACTAAATAACAAAACAATCAAATATTTGGTCTTATGAGAAAGACGTAACTAGATAAGATTTTTAAAAATGTTATTCAACGCATACTCAAATCCGCACGACAAATTATTTTAAGATAATTTATCAACGATAGGCGACATAATTTAATCTTAAATGCTTGCTATGACACAAATTTTTCGAGACGGGTGCTTTATAAGAAAGCATACGTGTTTAGGTGGCACAAAGCGTTTAGAAATGAAAAAAGAATGTCAGTAATAACAAACGGACAACGCGCCCATCAACAGCTCACACCTTGGACAATGTAGTTAAGGTACTGATTTTGGATTTTAAAAAACATGTGAATGTTAGATAGAGAGCGGATAACGCAAGACTTCCAAATTTATTGTACACAAAATCGTTACGAAGAAGTTATAAATGTGGAAAGTTTGTGCCAAATTAATTCCGTAGACTTTGTTCGATAAACAGAAGAAAAATAGCATGCCGATTTCTCGTACACTTTTAGAGGTGTAACAACTAAGCCTCACTCTTTGGAGAAAGTGGTAACTAGTGATACAACCTAGTACGATCTGAAGACGAACAGACAAATCTTTGAGTGACACATCTAGTCTCCTCAATTAAAGAAGGCTCAAATGAGCACATCAAAGATAAAAACAATGGTGGTTCGCTTTTACACATTGTTAAAAATCCAAGAATACTAACCACAAAACTCAAATCTGTGTTTTGGCAAAATGCCTAAGAAATGATACTAAGTCAAATAAGCTCAAAACACACAGAATCTGATGGTTTTAAAGCAAAAATAAAAAGTTATTACTTTAATTTTGAGTAAATTTAATATATTATTCCTTCGTCCTTTTATCAGAAGATAGAGAATCGAGTTTTGCGGTTGGCATTCTTGCATTCTTAACATAAAAAATGACCCCAATGTGATGTTAGGGGTAAAAGATCATCGTGAAAGCCACAAAACGAGCAAAAAAGGGATCTAAAAAACAAGTCTAAATTATTTAGTGATGTATTTAAACCGGGAAGATTTAAAGATTATGGAGGAAATGAGAAATTATATCATTTAAAATAGTGACAAAGATAAGGAATTTGACGAGATGAAGGAACATAAAGTAAAGTACGAGATCTTAAAGTAACGTTAATGCCAGAACCTGAAACCTTACGGAAAGTACGCGACAGAAGAAACTGGTGGCACTGAACTCAAAATGTAAAATTTTAAGCTCCCAACCAACCATTCAGATGTCAATGTTTTCAGGAGAATTAATTTACTGGTTGCGGTTCTGCCCTAAATTCCAGAAGATTGATGAGAATTTACAAATGAGAGGAAGTGAGAAATTTCATTATCTACGCCGACTGCTAAAACTTGACCTTGGCTATTTCTACTCGCGTACTCAGTCCTTCCAGAGCACATCCAAGACAATTGGAAACGAAGTCCTTTACCTACGCATGACGTTAGTAACAACAAACCACCTAGAACAAGACTTGACCATCTTAAGTCGTTTCCTAAACAAGACAAGAGATTCAACAAAAAGTCGAAAAGCTTTATTCAAGATAACATACTAGTTAAGTCTAGATAAGAAGCTTAACACTCACGACGCTAACAACATACAAGAACAACGCAAGTCTCTATTTATTTTTAGAACTTTCATCGATGGAGGTTGTCAGAAAAACTACATCCTAGCTGCAACAGCACGAAAAGTTGAGGGTGTTCTCCAACCCATGTTTGATCACGCGAGGACAAAACCTGTATCACACGTTAAGTACAATTTTCTCCAATCCATGGGCAACAAATTTAGTCAGAGATTCATCATATATAAACATGATAGGTTATATGGATTATTTCCAAATGCAACTCATAACATTCCTAATTTACGAAAAAAGCTTAAGAGAATTAACATGACCTGAGAAACAACGTAAAACGTTCATCTGAAATTAGACATGTCATAGAGAGAGACGTACACGCTTACATCATCCTTGTAGAAATTAAACGCTTGAGTTATGGGGACGCTACTATAAATACTAAAGTGGACCGGACTTTACTAGGAGAAGTTAGGTCATACTCAGGGAGAAAAGAAGTGAACAAAATTAGCCGTATCCATGCATATTGCTAACGTAAGTGTGACAAGATAGTAGGAATTAGATGTCTTGGTAATCAAGGATCCTGCCACAGAAGAATGAGCTGGTCAGAGAATGCTTTATTCACACATATATTGTAGAGCTTTCGTGAAAGAGTCATCTGCATCTGTCCTCACTAATCAAAACGTGGCATTTAAGCGTCTTCGGATAGTAACAAGAGAGTTAATTCAAACCGGACTTTATGACGCCTAAGATTCTATTTTCAACAAAAAATGTGAAGCTGTGGGATTTATCGAAAAGGCAAGTAAACCTAAACCAAAGGAAAATGTGCATTATCTTTTCATGACCTACAGTTATAGTCCTGCGGGTTAGCCAATTAATAGTGGTCTAACTTACTAAAACCTCTATGTCATTACATATATTATATTGCCAAATAATTAAACGTAACTTCACATTCAGTCGCGTGGTTGCGATCCAGCCTTTGTTTGCTGTGCCAACTGACCATTATCTGGATTTCAAGCCTGTTGGTCCGCGAAATGTATTTTATTTTTGCTCTACCCTCCATTTATGAAGGGCATTTCTCAATGCACTACCTGGGAGCGCCCCTTCAGGAGTTACCTTATATTTGAAATATTAGTTTCAAAAATTAATCATTATCCTAAAATAAATTATACGCGAAAAGTTTTCTTTGCTAACGCGGGAATTAAGGGGGTTAAAATTGGGCTCAAATATTGTAAAGTAGTAAGCAGTGTTGCATTTAAGATAGGGCTAACGTCAAGTAGCCAATGGTAGAGTGTAGAATTTATGGCACAATAGTTATCATTATTACATTAATTAAATATTAAACTTTACATTATCCAAATATTATTTAATTTTTTGAATTTAAATCTATTTGTTCTAACATTACAAAACTAAAAATGTTCTTTGAAAATGATTTATAATATCTAAAAATACCTTTATTCAATGATCGCATTTCAGATGTTGTTCAAGGTAGAATTGTTAAGTATTTCAAATTATTACAGTTATAAATATTATCATCATTTTGCCCAGAACAAAAATCCAATAGCAATAGACATTTTTCTTGAATATATGGAGAAAACGCATTTTTACACCTAAAAATAAACCTGGTTAATTCTGCAAGTAGTCACCTTAAATTTACTTACCACCACTTCATTTAATTCATTTTCCTGATAATATTTTCCAAATATATCATATTCTTCTGAACAATTGGTTACATTTTTCCATTCCTTTCGGTTTGTAGAATTTGCAATTCCTTAGTTTCTATTAATTAGAGTTATTTTAAAAAAACATTTATGTTTTAATAATTTTTTTATTAAATATCATTATAATTGATTTTATGTTTAATCTATTAAATAAAAATTAATTAAAATTGATAAATTTATTAAATTAAAGCTAATAATACAAAAGATACTGCAAGCAGTCTTGAACTCACAACTGTTGTGTTATCAGTGACTGCTTGACGTTAGTTCTTCTTAAATGCAACACTGCCTACTAGTTTTCACAATTTGACTCCAATTTTAACCCCCTTAACTCTCGCGTTAGCAAAAATCCTTTTCGCAGGTGATTTGTTTTAGCATGATAGTTAATTTTTGAAACTAATATTTGAAATATAAGGTAACCTTTAGACGGCGTGGGAAATCCCCTCCAAATATGAAGGATAGGGCGGAAATAAAATACGCCCCGCGGATCAACAGGCTGAAATACAGGTAGTAGTCCGTTGGAATAGCAAACAAAGGCGAAATTTCTACAGCTCGGCTAAATGTGGGATTACGTTTGCATGTATGGCAGTATAATATATGTAATGGCATACAAGGCCTTAGTAAGTTAAACCACCACTAAATCGTCAACCCTCAGGACTTGTGTGTGGCGTTTAAAAGCCACTCTCCATACGAATATGAAGCCAAATGATAAAACGAATTTACCCCAGGTAGGTAGGTTCTACAATACAGAATTCCAGACTGCGACAGCAGGCTGCCTCAAGGATTTTGACGAAGGCAAGACCTCGGCGGACAAGCAAACGGAAAACAATAGACTAAGTCTAAAAATAAGAACGTACAACGTGCGATCAATAGTTAGAGAAGAAATATTAGAGAAATTAGAGTGTGAATTGATTGAATGTAATTAGTACCTCAGAAACCAGACGAAGGAGAGAAAAATTATGTAAGATACAGAAAAAATATATACTCTTTTATAGAGAAAAACGAAATGAAACTAACGGGAATAAAAATACATAAAGCTATAATGCCATTTATTGCCGAAATGAAGTCCATATCAGATAGAGTCCTGTATGCTATCATAATATGTATGTTATCATAGTAGCTACAAAGAAAACGATACTGAAGAGTTTTCATGAGGACCTAAAAAAGGTCGTAGAGGAAAAAAAACGCAATACATATTCACTAGGCGACTTCAATGCTAAGATAGATCATGACTCAGAGGAGAAGTTTGTAGAGGAATACGGGTTAAAGGAAAAAATAGAAAAGGAAAAAGACTAATATAGTTTCTGGAAGAAAAACAGCTATATTTCATGAACAATTTTTTTACAGAAAACGAAAATAAACATGGGTAAGCCCAGATAGACAAACTAAAAACAAAATAAATTACATATTAATAAACAATAAGAATGTAGTAACAGATGTAGATACTGTGAATACTTTTTATACCAAAAGTAACCATAGACTGGTTAGAGCTAAAATAATAATAAATACATACGAGTATACCGAAGTCAATAAAACAGCAAGAAGAATGGCAAAAGAAGACATCAAAATATATAAAGTCGAAATAATTGAAAGGCCATTAGAAGAAAGTAAAAGAATAAAAATTTTCTGCAGAGAAACAGCAATGAAAAAGGAAATAATAAAAATGAAAGAAAGAACGAAGCATCCACAACAGACAGAGATAAATTGTTAGTTAGAACAAAGGAATTCTATCAAAAATTATACACATCGCAAATAAATGAACAAAACAATACAGAACTAAAAAGTAAAGAGAATAAAGAACGTCTAGAGCCAATAGACCTAGAAGATGTCAAAAATGCGCTACAGCAGACAAAAAATAGAAAATCAGTAGGAAAGGTATATATCCAGAAATGATGAAAAAGCAGCAGACAAACTAAGTAGAAAGCAAGATTGTTCACCAAATGTATAGAAAAAGGAGAAATTTTGAAGGGATGGGAGAAAGTCATAGCGATGCTGATAAACAGGAGAGGCGATACAGAAAATCTAAAAAATTATCTATCAATCAGAATCAGCTTGTTTCCATAAATTTAAAAACGATTTTTAATAGTAATACTAAATAGATTAGAACATAAACTAAACTTTTACCAGCCAATAAATCAAGTAGACTTTAAGAAAGGCTTGAGCATCATCGACCGTTTACAAACAATAAGTAAACTAATTGAAAAACGAAGGTGGATAAAGCGAAGAACTTTAAATAATTACGAATGTCTCAGTTATTTACACGTGGAAATGGAAAAGTGTGTGAGCGTACAACTCATCTTTGCCAAGTCACAACTTACCTCAGTCAAGAAAATAAATATTCCAGAACTAGCCCTAATAAGATTCATTATTGGAGTATGGACTGTAATCTTGATCAAAAAATCATTGCAATTAGAAGAAATGATCAGTAAGCCACGTTTGTTTAAAATAAATGAGATGAGAAAGGGTGAAGACCGAAGATTTGTTGAATTTAAAATCTTGGCTTCATGATGACAAACGGAAATGTCAAACGTAAGCTCATAACGAAAACAAAATACAAAGAGAGAAAGTAGAAAAAATTCCGTAATACCTAGTTCAACTATACCAGCTTGTGTGGTAAACTCTTTCCCGGCATGTCCATTTCCACGAAAAATACAAATTATGGCTTACGTACAAAGATTTCTACACGATAAATTTTGTAAGACGATAAATGAGCTTCATAATGAAGAGCTGATAATCATACGCCAAATTTAACCTGAATAATTTGTTGCAAGAGAAAGATCAAGATTGCTTTGGTCATTCACTATCTCTGCGATATACTGTTCTCCAAGGCACTCGACATCTTCTACTGACAACAAATCTTCTTGCAATCCCCAAACGCTAAATTTATGGCGAAAGAAGATTGTATTTCGAAACTCACACAATGGGGCTTTAGACTCATCATAATAGAGGAAGCATACTTCTTAAGGGCGATGATTAACAACTGCAGATACTTTTGATCTGCCAAATCAACAAACTAGTATCAGATTTATTGTATTTTTTATACTTTATGGTATAAATCCAAACTACATAAAAATATAATTAAATTATGGATTGCTATAGAATCATACACCAGCCATTATAATTTTTAGTTACACTTCCACGTTTACCAATAAAAAACAAACTAAAAAAGTTTTGTGCTTACATAGAAAATCAAATAACTTTAAGCGTTAGGGTAAAGCAACCTGATAAATTAGACAAAGTAGCACAATACGTTAGAACACTAATACAAAAAACAACATGCCACTTTACATCCCTTTTAAAGCAAAAAAGCAAACTTATTCACGAAGCATTTTTCTGAAGGTTTACACCTTTTAAATCAGATGTAATTAATGACAATAACAAGATTAAAATTTTTTTAGACATATCCAGCAAATCTACTTATCTATAAAGGTATTCTACCCAAGAAAAGTCTATTAAATAATTAGCCTAGTTAATTAACATAAAGCACTTAGATATGATCTAACCATAGAGCAAACATTAAAGGAACTACCAAAATAAAACAATTATGTTTCTAATAACAATCATAACAGTATGCTAAGATAAGCATATTATTCATTAATGTGAAAATTAGTTTACCTTATTATGATTCTTAAGCTGAAAAATTAGCAAACCGAGTCCGTCTCTTATCTCCTAACGAATTCACTTGAAGTTAAGTCAAAATAATTCAAAAGGCTCTTATTAAAAAAGCTCATAGCGGTCATTGGTTTGATGTTTGATGTTTGATGTTTGATGATAAATATTCGAAATTTGTTTTCGGCGAACCACATTAAAATAAACCTCAATAGTGTTCTTTGGTATGGTACAAAGCCTTTGATAAAGTCTGATACAATAGATTTTTATACTACCAGGTTAAATTTAATGCTACTAGCTCTCAAATCTTCACCAAGTGTTTGCCAGGTGTGCTCCAAGAAAACGTCCTTATTGTATCATTTGCACTGCGGATTTTCCAATAACAATCGCGACATTTGGAGAAAATGAATTAATGATTTTCTTGTATTAGAAGAAATCCGGATGTTTTCAATAATATATTAACAAAAACTACTAAGTCATAAGAAAAAATACGTTACAAATGTATTGCAAAGATTAAACATATAGTAGCTAAGTGACTTATGACCAGTGACAAGTTGGTTAAAAAAGAATGGCTCTAGAATTATCCCTTCTAATATTACACACCACATTGTAACTCGTGGTAAGTTGAAATTATTTTCCATAATAACAAGTGATTTTGAAGGACCCAGTAGGTTCAATTATGTCGATTAATCGAGTTATTTGACCTAAAGATAGCCCTATCGCTCCAGACAATTTTGAAAGGAAATGCTGCACCGTCAACGAAAGTCGAAAAGCTTTGTTTAGGATAACATATAAGTTAAGTCTAGATAAGAAGTCTAACAAGAAACAAGATATTTTTAGAGCTTTCATCGATGGAGATTGCCAGAAAAGCTACATCCTAGCTGAAGCAACACGAAAAGTTAAAATCGTGGAGATCCATTCCATATTTGGTGACGCGAGGACAAAACCTGTATAACATGTTAACTTTCATAATTTACGAAAGAAGCTTCAGAGAATAAATGTGACTCTGAGAGATGACGTAAAAAAAATACTTGTAGCTTGAGTTATAGGGACACTACTATAAATACTAAAGTGGCTTGGACTTTGCTAGGAAAAGATGGGTCATACTCAGGGAGAAAGAAATGAATCGATTGCGCTTATTCATGTATATTGCTGACATAAGTGTGACAAGATGGTAGGAATTAGATGCCTTGCTAATCAAGGACCATGCCACAAAAAATTTATAAAACAGAAAATAAGCTGGCCAGGGAATGCTTTATTTACAATATAATATGAGACGAGGGCAAAATATATTAATTCAAACCGGACTTTACGACGCCTACTATTCTATTTTCAAATAATGGAAAGCTTAGGGATTTATCGAAAAGGCAAGTAAACCTAAACCAAATGAGAATGTGCATTACATTCTCATCGATCTATAGTTATAGTCCTGCGGGTTAGCCAGTTAGTGATGGTTTAAATTACTAAGATTTATATGCCATCACATATATTATATTGCCATATAACTAAACGTACCCCCCCCCATTCAGCCTCGTCGTTAAGATCCAGCTTTTGTTTTCTGTGCCAACTGACTACTACCTGGATTTCAGCCTGTTGGTCGGCGGGGCATATTTGATTTTGGCATTTCGCAATACACCACTTGGGGACGTGCCCTCTAGGAGTCACTTTATATTTCAAATATTAAGTTAAGGGGGTTAAAATTGTGGTCATATATTGAACATTAATAAGCAGCATTACAGTTAAGAGAGGAGTGGTAAAGTGTAGGATTTATAACACAATAGTTATAACTATTAAATTGACTAAATATTAAACTTCACATTTTAAAAATATAATTTTTACTTTTTCAATTTAAATCTATTTGTTTTGACAGTACAAAATTTTTTTTAATGATTTACAATATCTAAAAACATCTTTATCCAATGGTTGCATTTAAATGTTGTTCAAGGTGGAATTGTTAAGTATTTAAAATTATTATAATTATAGATATTATCATCATTTTGTCCGGAATACGAATCCAATAACAATCGACATTTTTCTTGAATATATGGAGAAAATGTATTTGGACACCTAAAAAATAAACCTGGTTAATTCTGCAAGTAGTCACATTAAATTTACTTACCACCACTTCATGCGGTTATTTTTCCTGATATATTTTCCAAATATATCATATTCTTCTGAACAATTGGTTACATTTTTCCATTCTTTTAGGTTTGTAAAATTTGCAATTCCTTAGCTTCTAATAATTGTAGTTATTTTAAAAGACATTTCTGTTTTAATTAAGTATCATTATAATTGATTTTATTTTTAATCTATTAAATAAAAAATAAATAAAATTGGTAAATTTATTAAATTAACACTAACAATGCAAAAATGAAAATTAATACTGCAAGCAGTCTCGAACTCACAACTATTGTGTTATGAGTGACTACTTGACGTTAGCTCTCTCTTAAATGCAACACTGCCTACTACTTTTCACTATTTGACTCCAATTTTAACCCCCTTAACTCTCGCGTTAGCAAAAAACCTTTTCGCAGGTGATTTGTTTTAGCATGATAATTGATGTTTGAAACTAATATTCGAAATATAATGAAATAAAAAACGCCTCACCAATCAACAGGCTGAAATACAGGTAGTACTTCGTTGGCACAGCAAACAAAGGCTGGATTTCAACGACTCGGTTGAATGTGGGGTTACGTTTGCATGTATGGCTATATAATATATGTAATAGCATACAAGTGCTTAGTAAGTTAAACCTCCACTAACTCGTCAACCTGCAGGACTAGTGTAGGGTTTCAAAGCCAATACCTTCCATACGAATATGAAGCCGAAGAATAAAACGAATTTACCCCAGGTAGATAGATTCTACAATCCACAATCCCACACTGCAACAGCAGGCTGTCTCAAGGATTCTGGGAGAGGCAAGATCTCGGCGAACAAGGAAACGGAAAACAATATACTAAGTCTAAGAGTAGGAACGTACAACGTGCAATGAATAGAACAAAAAAAAAGATTAGATGAATTGGAATATGATTTGATACGAATCGGTTGAGATGTAATTGGTCAGACAAATTGGTAACCAGAAAAGAAGAAGATTATGTAAGCACAAAAAGGACATAACTCTTTTATAAAGGAAAACAAGATGAAAGTAACGAGGGGGTAGAAATAACAATACATGAAGATATAGTATAATGCCATTTATTACCGAGATGAAGTCCATGACAGATAAAGTTTTGTATGACATCATTAAAATAAATAAGACCACCTTCGCAAAGCTAGTACAGTTCTAGCTACTAGTATCTATCAAGAAGAAGATATTGAAGAGTTCTATGAAGACCTAAAAAGGCTGTAAAGGAAAAAAATGCAATACATAATCACTCTAGGCGACTTTAACGCTAAGATAAACTCATGAGACGGGAAGCGAGTAAAATAGGATTAGAAATAGAAAAGAGTGAGTTTCAGAAAACAACTATATTGCACGAATACATTTTTCACAAAGAAACAAATACAAAAAATGGGCATGGGTAAGCCTAGATGGGCAAACTAAAAACGAAATAGAATACATACTAACAAACAATGAGAATGTAGTAACAGATGTAGATACTGTAAAAGGTTTATACCGGAAGTGACCGTGGACCGTTGAAAGCTAAGATCTATATAAAACGAAAACTCTAAAGAAAATAATAATGGAAACAAAATAAAACAGAAGCTAAATATGAAGGAAAACGCTGAAATAACCGGGCAACCATAAAACAGAAGTTGAATAAAGGAAAACTAAATAAAAATGAAGAAATAAACGATTTACATCGAAAAATAATAAATGTAATAAAAGAATTATCTAAAAAGACAACGGGCAGTAAAACAAAAAAAAATAAACTAAGAGAAACAACAAAGAAATGCTAGAAAAAAGAATATAACTTATATCAGAAGATAAAATACATACAATAGAGTATACAGAAGCTTATAAAACAAGGAGAATAGCAAAAGAAGATATCAGAAGGTATAAAGAGGAAACAGTTGAAAGCCTATTAGAGACAAGTAAAGGAATGAAAATTTTTCGCAGAGAAACAATAATAAAAAGAAAATAATAAATCTGAAAGGAAAGGACAGGACATCTATAACTGACAGAGATCAATTGCTAGCTAGAACAAAGGAATTTTATCAAAAATTATACACATCGCAAATAAATGGTGAACAAAACAATGCAGGACTGAAAGGTAAGATCTGAAACATGACTCAGAACATTTAGAGCTAATAAACTTGGAAGAAGTCAAAAATGCGCTGAAGCAGACAGAATGGAAAAACAGCAGGAGAGGATGGTATGTATCCAAATATTCCAAAAGAAACAGGAGGCAAACGAAGTACAGGGCTAGCAAGATTGTTTACCAAATGTATAGAAAAAGGAGAACGTGATGTTACCACACAAGAAAGAGGATACTGAAAATCTAGAAAATTATTGACCGATCAGTTTGTTGCCACAAATTCGTGTTTATAAATCTTTGTACGTAAGCCATAATTAGTATTTTTCGTGGAAATGAACAAGCCGGGAAAGAGTTGACCGCACAAGCTGACACAGTTGATCTATTACTATTCCACTCTCTCTGTACTTCGTTTTCATTATATGCTTATCATGCAGTCAAGATTTCAAATTCAACAAATCTTCAATCTTTAGACTTACTCAGCTTATTTGTCTTCTTCGTCATTTTTTAAACAAACGTGCCCTACTGATCATTTCTTCTGATCGAAGCGAAGGCTGTAGAGGAATCACGCTAATAAAATTCTAGTACATCTTTTACTCCAATTTTCTCACAATCAATTGCTTTCCCAAGTACACCAGCTTCAATATGCTGCACTTGTAACTACGCCGCTCAAAATTAAATCCACACAGCAAACTCCTAACGAAAATCAAGAAGCAAAACTGGAAAATACTCGTGACTGGCAAGTAGTCAAAAAAGCCGATCCTACAAAAATCCACAGATGAACTTAAATCATTTTTATCTAAATGCACACCACAGATTTTCAGCGTTTATCGACAATGACGTTAATGATGACGTTAATATGTAGGAAAATGAGTCAACTACCGCAACTAAAATTCAAGCAAACAAACTAAAACATCCAATATTCATATATGGCGTAAATAATTTTAAAGGCATAGTAGGCAATCTCGCGAAAGTTACCGTTGATGAAACGTACCATAGCAAGTCCCTAGCAAGTAATAAGGTTAAAATTAACGTCTTCAGCATTGATACATTCAGAAAGCTGATCTCCCATCTAAGAGATGAAAAAATAATTTTCCACACCTATCAACTAAAGCAAGAGAGATCCTACAAAATTATTATAAGGATCCTTCACTATTTAATCTCAATTGATGATACTAAGCGGACTGGACGAAGCTGGTCGCGAAGTCCGCAATATATTAAATATAAGGCACAGAATAAGTAAAGAACCTATTCCATATTCTTTGTCGATCTAGAATTCAAAGAAAACAATCATAAAATCTTTGAATTGAAAGCCATCTGTAGTACGATAATAACCATCCAACCTCCTAGAAAGAAAAGTAAAACAAACAGTGTGTTAGATGCCAATGCTATAAACATACTAAGGCATATTGCAATTGCGTGAAATGCGGTGGGCGGCACTCTTCCACATGTATTAAGGCAAGAAATACTCCAGCAAAATGTATACTCTGCGGCGGCGACCACTCGGCCAACTATAAAGGCTGCAAGGTCTATCAAGATCTCATGTACTTAGAAGTAAATCAAGCCACATATTCCAACATAATTCTAATGCTTCAAGATCACACCGTAATACCCTTCCTGAAACTCGCTTTATCTCTAATATCCCTAAGACCATAAACAACAAGTACAAGTACATGCACTTATGCGTAGGCAACTTCTGAAACAACAGGAATCGGTACAAGAAAAGACTCATTCTACATGATTATTCAGCAATTGACCTCCTTATCAGAATGCAAAACTATGTTCGCCCAGATGACGCTTAATTTACTAATTCTCGTCAACAAACATTAACAATGGCTAAGTGTACAAGTAATTCAACCTGGAATGCAAATGGCCTTGTTAACCATAAACTTGAATTAATGGTATTTCTACAAACCCAAGAAATTGATATTATGCTTATTTCGGAGGCTCATTTTATTGACAGCACTAAAATTTAGATTCCTAACTATAACGTGTACCGCACTTATCATTCTTATAGTACTGCGCATGGAGGCTCCGCAATCTTCATTCGCAACAGCGTTTTGCATCATGAGCTTTCTAAGTACCAAACAGCTACTAGTGTAAAGATTAATGCCTCACATTGGAAGTACACTGCAACAGCCATATATCCACCCCTCCGGCCATACAATACGACAGATCAATTCAAAACCTTTTTCGAAACACTAGGCCAAAAATTTATGGTTGGGGGTGACTGGAATGCGAAACATACGCACTGGAGATCTAAATTAATCACCACTAAAGGCCGTAACCTGGTAAACCCATCTACTGGTCCTCTGATACGCAAAAAATCTCTGACCTGCTAGACTTTCTCATAGCTGCAGTAATCTCTGGAAACTACTTTTATGTTGAAGATAACTATGACCTCTCATCCGACCACTATCCTGTCATTATAACTCTTGGCACAAAAGTTATACTCAAACCAATAAGTCCTACTTTGTCTACTCAACTCACAAACTGAAAGCAATTTCAAAATTATATTCAAGGCAATATTAACTTAATACAAAGAATAAAGGAACCTAAAGATCTAGACAATACGGTTCAATACTGCACTAAATTTATTCAGAAAGCATCTTGGTTGTCCACACCTAAATTCAATGTAATATAATTCAAATCGAGATCTGTTCCATCTTCCTCTGGTCTGTCTCTTGTCAGCTATTAGTTCAACTAATTGTTAAGAAAAGACAGGCCAGAGGAAGATAAACCAATTTAGAGCAGATTGACCAGAAGACTCAGTGACCTGCTGAAAAACTACATTACGAAGCTAAACAAAAAGATCACTCTATTTGGAGGGCCACAAAAATATAAACGTCTTAAATTAACGTACTACCAATACAAAAATAAGGTGGCACTTGGGCAAGATCTGATATCGAAAAAGCCGAAAAATTCTTTCATTATCTCTCAGAAATTTTCTAACTATTAGACGAAGCGCCAAATGTAAACTCTGAGGAAATACCTAACTTATTGGACATTCCTTGCCAGTTATCGCCACCAAGAAACAGTTTATTTCTAATAAAGTAAGTAATGGTATTAAGGAATTAAGTAATCATAAAGCGTCAGGTTACAAATACTGAAGCATCTTCCAAAAAAGCTGTCGTTCTTCTGATCACTAGCTTCAACCGGATGCTCAGTCTGAATACTTCCCCATACAATGGAAAGTACGCACGGGTCCTAGTGATACTTAAGCCGGGTAAACCAATACATATAACTAGCTCATATAGACCGATAAACCTGTTGTCCCTCCCTAAAAAACTATTTCAAAAGCTTTTCCTAAGTAAACTATACAACGATTTAGACATGACCGCCCTGATACCAAGTCATCAATTCGGATTTAGGGAACACCTCTCAACAAGCCCACCGAATTGTCAACTTGATAATTATATGTCTGGAGAAGAAGAAACTGCACCGCAGCTTTCTTGGGTGTCAAATGGGCTTTAGACAAGCTGTGGTATGTCGGATTACTATATATGGTACGCAACCATACCGAACACTTATTATCTTTCGATAAAATCATCCCTTACTGACTGCTACTATACTTGGTCCTTTCCTGTACCTTATTTACACATCTGATATCCCAGAAACCGAAAATACTCTATTGCTACATACGCTGACGACATCGCGATACTTTCCACACATCACGACGCAGCTGAAGCTACACTACATCTACAAACGCACTTGAATCGACTCAGTGATTGGATCGACCTTTTGAGAATCAACATAAACAAAAACAAATCTCTACAAGTAACATTTATAACTAGAAAAATCGCATGTCCTTCTATAACATTTAAGGACATTCCCCTGCCGGTTAAGACAGAAACCAAGTATGTTAGACTTCACCTAGATGATAGCTAACCCAGTCCCCACTTCTTAAATCAAAAAGGCAGCTGACTGATGTAAAATTCAAGCAAATGTATTGGCTACTTGACCTAAATCCAAGCTCTCAACTGAAAATAAAGTCCTGCTATATAAAACAATCCCTGTGCCCATCTCGAGATATGGTATCTAACTCTGAGAGTGTGTCAAGAAAATTAATATAAATATTATACAAAGAGCACAAAGCAAAATTTTTCGAGCCTTTAAGTGCACCTTGGTTTGTAAGTAACCGAACCCTACACGAGGACCTCAACATACCGTTCGCGACAGATGTAATAGAAAGTCAGCTTCAAACTACTTTGGAAAACTACCCGAACATAACAACCAACGCATGGACCCTCTAACAACAAAAAGGCTGAGCAAACAATGGCCTATAGATCTGAACTGCTGAGGAATGCAATTCAAGTCATCCCAGTAAACCCCAAAAGAATCATCGCTATATAAGACCCTTACATGCCTCAACAGACGCTTATAATATCGGAGTAGATTGTAAATTTGCGATTTTATCAATAAAATTAAATTAAACAAATTTTCTAGCATCAGTCTCATTGCTTTCAAAATGTACCTTATAATTTAAACCTGGTGAGACATAATTATTCAGGTCAAAATTTTTTTGTGTATAAATGCTATATGAACACATTTTTTAAATTTAAATTATAGCATGATAAAATATAGAAAATGGCCTAATAGTTTAAATAATCTTAAGTGAGGCTGGAATATTTTAAACATATTCATATTATATTGATTGCATAGGTAATTGAAATTAATACGAGACTTTTTGTTGCAGTACCGATATGGCAACATTTGGATGCTGCGATGTTAGTGTGTTTATCTGTGGGTTAGTTTCTCATATTTGAATTTTTTTATTTTGTCAGTATTTATTGGACAAACTGATCAACTAGTATTCTGTGTAAGTGCACAAAGTAATATAATTAGGTATGTTAGAACAACTAAAAACAGGTATTCAAAGAGCATAAGATGTCTTCTACGGACAAACTAAGGCCGAACATGTAGCGCACGTAAGTCTCGCTTGTACCATTAATACCGAGATAAAGGATGTTCAAGTCCTTACGATTATCATCTGTGCGGATCCCTTTAGGTATATTAGGAGAGCAGGGGTTTAAAAGTAACATTCGACTAAAGGAATTCGTGATCATGTGGTTCTACCCACATCTTTTCTAAAAGCAATATTAAAAAACTACCATTGCGTTCACAAAAGCATCAAAATAGAAGAGAAATAAAATAAAAGTTTTCTCTATACAAGGTGTGTCTGAGAGTGATACTAATTTCCTTGGCCTAAGCAGAAGGGCCGGACCGCATTACGAATCAAAACGCAGTCCAGAGACGATCAGCAACACGCAATAGATTTTTGCGTTAAGCTCAAAAAATAAGGACGCTTTCTACGATACAAAAAGTTTATAGGGCAGATGTTTTTAATTTAAATTTTTAAATGAAAAAACCGTCAGAAAAGTGAGATAGAACCATGGGTATGAACAAGCGTAGACGGCTTATCAAGTCTTACATTTCGGACAATGTGGCTAAGGGAAAGCGGTTTTGTACTCTGTCCAACAGATGAGTGTTAGATTGATATCAAATAAAGCGAACTTTTCAAAATTTATTGTGAATGAAATAGCAATGACGGTACTGCAGATGCCAATGTTTGTGCCCAAGGTTTTACCCGACAAACCGTCGATTTCTCGCGAGCGCAAAACCAGCTTGAAAGGACATCAATTTGCTTTGCAGTAGATTTTATTCGGCGTATTTATTTTGAAATACATATAAACATATATTCAATTAAACAAAATTATTGAAATAAGCCGAGTTATTTCCTGGGCGTACTTTGTATTTAATTGCATCAGCCATTTTGTTAAAATTTCAGCTGAAATCAACTTGCCTTCACCAGTAAAAATAAATGAAACTCACTTTTCGTAGCTCAGCTGATAACGGAATGCACTTGTGTATTATTTAATGTTACGCCAAATTAATTATTTTATTTTAAAAAAACGGACAAAACTGCGAATGATATAATTTTAACTAGAAATATCTTCCGATACTTCCAACTGCAAAAGCACGACTGACTTCGCTATTAAGAAACAGCCTAAAAGTGCAGGACACCTGTTCCAAATTTGTTGCCAAAGGAGTGCTTATCCGAATTTGCACCTGGCACAATTCTGCAAACTAAACACCTGCAAAGCCTCCATAAGCTCTAAACGGCCACAATCGCTCAGGCCAGTTAACAAGAAGAATCAAACAGAAATACGGGGTCGCTTCATAAAGTATTTGGGTGTTGGGATTGCATAGATTATTGAACTAATATACCTGTCGGTTTATTTTTACATATAATTTAATTTTCTTATGCGACTGAAATTTCACTTGTTATATTCTCTTTTGCGGAATAAAATGTAGTAGAAATTCCATGTCAATTAATAATGAAAAACGTTCTTCAGAAATTTGAATATAAAAAGTTTATAACAATGTAAATTTAACAATATAACAAAACTTAAAAGCACTTTCAAGTGAGAAAAGAATGATAAAACACCTTACAGAGGTCTTTATCCGAAAAAAATGCTTTTTTTACTGTAAACTATTTAACTTTATCTAAAATTATTCGACTAATTTAACTAACTTCTCTAGCCTATCGATAACTTGTAAAAACAAGGATAATTAAGCCACTATCGATTTTTTCGAAATAGTGTTAACAAAAATCGAGAGCGTTTTGTTTATTCTTTTATCTCAAAATTGAGAATAACCATGGATACAGATACAACAGGAAAAGCTTCAAAAAATGTAAAATTCTAAAAATATGCTATAGAAACAAATAATAAGTAGAAGTAAAATTTAAAAAAAACAAATGGAAAAATTACTTGCATAAGAGAAACTACAAAAGTTATAATAAACGTAAAATAAAATTAAAAAAACGACCAAAGAAGTGAAACAATAAGCATGGACAAATTTTGTTGTAAAAAAGGAACGGGACAGCTACAGGAATCAAAATTATTTAATGAGATTTTAAGAACGCTTACAAAAGAAAATCAGTACAGTAATAGATATATTACATCAAAAGATAAAATAACGAAATATTCTGAAGAACTGCTAATTATACATTAAAGAATAAATTTTTAAAGGTAAAATAAAATAACTGATAAACGAAAACGTTAATACCAACATGTACATAGTATTCATTGACATTAAAAATACTTTCGATAGTACACGCAGAAAGATATCACGTTAGAATTTAAAAATAAGAATAGTAAATAAAAACTGATACAGAACACAACTAGCTTATAGAAAATCATTAGAAATACGTCAGGACAAAAAACCTGCAGTGAAAAGAATTTATAGCCAAGGAAGGACTGAGACAAGGAGGAGTTTTCTTTAACAAGCTGCATATAATAAAAGATATTAAAGTTAAACAAAGAAAGTTATAAGTGGGTTAGAAAAATATAAAAATAGTATCAATAACAAAATGCGCAGCTACCGATCATTTAGTGATCTATGTAAGAAGGGAACAAGATTTCCAATATATCACAAAAATTTAAATTATGTTTTCAAAGTAGCCTAAAAAGAAACATAAATAAAACAAAGGTAGTAGTAACAAAACGATGTAAGGATATCAGGTAAAACTATTAAATCGGAAGAAGGAAAATTATTCAAGTACTTGAACATAGAATATACAAACGTCGTAAAATAGGGAATTATAAAATGAAACAAAAATATATTACATGTAACTTTCTTGAGGAATATAGAAATAACAAAGAAAACTAAAATGGCGGTTTATAATACCATTTTTAAATCCATTTTAACGTACGAAAGAAAAATACGGAGTGTAAACAAACAAGTTGAAAGCAGAGTATGGGTTATGGAAATGAAATATTTGGGAACTGTTAAAAGTACTACAAGAAGGACAGGATCCAAAACAAATTAAAAAGAGAAGAATTAAAACTAGAAGTTATACTTAAATCCAGAAAGACAACAAATAAGTTATTTTGATGACAAATAAAAATAGAGAAAATAAGACTAGAGAAAAAATGTACCAAGCAGGAAAACAGAAGAAATGAGTGAGAGGGAGGATAAAGACAACTTAGAACGATGTGGTGGAGAAAGAAAAAGATTGACTAATGTGTTCTCTTTATTTTTTTATTTTAAAATGTTGTAGAAATGTCGATAGTTATTTTACAGTTTCTCTATTTATTAAAATATTTATAGTTGTATACATATATCTAACTGATTTTGTTTAATTTTAGTATTTTAACTTTTTCTTATATTTCCAATTTTCTAATTATTTTATTCTAATAACTGTGTTTGTTATATTGAGACCCCAATAATTCCTTTTAGAACCCAAAAATTGTTTTATTGATTCATCAAATAAATTCTAACAACTAGAGATAAAACTATTTCGAATTTTGCTATTGACGTAGTTATTTGAATTATTCAGATAGTCAAAAAACTTGAATTGGGGTATTTGAAATAATTGAAACGTGAGCTCAGTTTTATAAAAAGAAGGAACAAAACCCGTCAAGTGAAAACGAAATTCGATAATGATTTATGGGCCAGCTTTTGTCCAGTTATTGCAATACCGATTTCAAATATTCCAATTATTGGAATACTAATTTCGCCATTCGAATTAATCAAATGCGACTTTCAACCTTCGCGCGAACACAATTTCAATATTGACTACTTGAAGAACGGAGACTCGGCACAATATTATATGGAAATTTTAATAGCCGATAAAGAATCGGTATGTTTTGCTGTCATATTTTGCGTATAGTTGCTAAATACTATTCTCGTGTTATAATGCTATTTTTCGCCATTTTTGGATTAAAATACCTGACCAACTGACTAGGACTATACTCTGTGTTGGTTGATCCATTGTAGCCAAACATTACTAATTGTGTTAGTCCAAAATACTTTATGATTAGCTACTTATATATTCTTTTTATTAAAAAAAAGATTGAGAATTGAAATACATATTAATAAAGTAGTACAAATGTACACAGATATTACAAAAATCGAAACACACCAATTTTTTGTGCTATACGTAAATTTAAACTAGAATACCACCTTTAAAAATCCGAATAATATGAATACCATTTTTCTATTATTTATCACAATATTTAATTATTTGAATATTAGCTTAATGTTTAATTGATTATCGGAACTGTAAAACTCAACAAAATTTCAGACATGTCACAAAATTTTAAACATGTAGGTATATGTACAGATACTGCTTGTTCCTGTCTGCAAGTCATCGTAGTTATTTTTTGTTGCACAGTTGATTAAAAAATATATTGCTAATCCTATTTTTTTTATCTTTTATGACCTTTTATAATAATAATTTCAGCCAAAAATGGCAAGAAACAGTTCAACATAAACAGCGACATCTATCATATCAAAGAGATGAGATCTATGTCTTATTTTTCTTTTTCTGTAAATCAAGACGTCAACTGACAAACAGCCAATGTTTACAGCGTTTTGAATTAGCTCATCTTCGCTTCTGACTATCTGGTAAGTAAACAGACAAATGTAATCAGAAGGCTGACGATAACCCACTCTTCCTTAAACTAAATTTACACATTTTTTACTTAGTCTTAGCCATATAAACAAGTTTTATTTTAGATTTAGAGCAAACTTGGTTTATTAGTAGTAGTTTGAAGCAGTCAGTAGCACGATATTTTTATTTCTCTGCTAACAGTAGCCGAGATACACTAAAATCTTTCTTTAAGTATTCTTCCAATGTCCCATCTATAGATGTCCAACATTTTCTAATATTTTACCCGTTGCTGGTTTTTCAGAACGTAGATTACTTTCAATAAATATCTAATCATAACAAATGTAGTGATCACATACTACATGTTTTGTTTTCATTATATTAACATTTTTGGGGCAGCTTCATAGACAAACTGCTGCTATTTTTGATTTTGTTTTTGCTAAAGACATTTATAATTATACTAGCCGCGTGCATTCGGCTTTGCAAGGGTCGGATTTTTGGGGGTTTTCTGGTGGTCGTTACTCCATATCTGGGCGCTTGAGTAGTTTGGCTAGCGCGAGCTCGCAATAATGTAGATGACCGCTCCCATTGCAATTAAATGAACATCTTAATGATCAATTATCTCATTACACGGGTATGCGACTATCAAGGTAAAATGAAAAAACCTTTAAAGGACAAAGAGCAGAAACCATACCAAAAATCATTTGATCGATTCCACCGTTTTGGAGTCAAGTGCGAACATACATCGTTACACTTTGGTTAGGTTTATATTGATCAAATTATGTACTATATTGCACTTCTACGCAGACTAAAGCTCTTATAAATTTTTCAAAAATTATATTTGTATTGTTATCGCCCCTGAGATTGCCAAATACTGCCCAGAATTTAACCGGGGACGTGATAAACGGCTTTAGTGGACGGAAAGCATGGTTTCGAGACAATGAAACACTAGCAAAACATATATGTTATAAACCGATGAATCTAAATTTGAAATTTTTGGTCAGAAACGGAGAACGTCCATGTGTCGGTCTAAAACTAAAAAGATGATCCAGGGCTGTATTTTTCCGACTGTCAAGCACGGAAATGAGCCTGTTTTAGTGTGCGGGTGGTTCTTTTTGGCTGGTGTGGGAGATTTACTAAAAGTCGGCTGTATTATGAAGAAAAAAACAGTATAAAAATATTTTAACGGAAAACGCCATCTAGGTTGCGATTAATCGGGAATGGATTTATGAAGATGCAAGACAACGATTCTAAACATACTTCAAGGCTTTGTAAGGACTATCCAGCAAACTAAGAACAACAAAAATACTCGAAGTAGCCACATGGCCACCAAAAAGTTCAGACGTCAATCGTATAGAGTTCCTATGGGATGAGCAATAAAAATGAAGTGACTCACGACCAAAAATCATCTTTGAAGGCTTTTTTCAGGTACCTAGAGAGATTTATTACACGAGAAATTTGGAGAAAAGAAGGAGTAGGGGTAATATAAAATGCCAAGTTGATCCAACAATTAACAAAATAGAAACCAATAAATTCAAAAATAATTTATATAGACTTACGCCTAAATAAATAAATAATGGTAATACAAATATATGTCCCAACAAAAGGCTCAAATTTACAAGAATTAGATAAATTCTATGATAGATTACAGAAAGTACAGTGCTGATAAATAGAGCTTGAAACAGGAAAACAGGGAACAATCAATAACAAGGACATGACGCTATTGGTAAATATAAAAAATTGTTTCTTCAATTATAAGATAGTACACAACATTACATTTGAGGGCATACAAAGCAATAGTATAATAAATTATATAATTTACAACGCTGAAGCAAAATACGTTTTTACATTGAAGTAATGCGAGGGTAGAATTACACAAGGACCACAAACTACTTATAGCCGACACCGGATTATACAGCAGAAAACCTTAAAAACCTAGACAATAGGGAAACATCAAAACAAATGAACTAATAAAGTCCAAAGTAGCGCAGGAATACAAAGACAGCCTAGACGCGGCTCTCCAAGAAAAAGAAAGAGGAGCGTTTAAAAAGAAAAATTGGAGCTTGGAAAAAAAGTGGACAGAAATGAAGAAAAAATATTAAAACATTTGGAAATGTATGCAAAAAGATGATAATAAGAGAAAACTACAAGAAAACAAGATGGTGAAATACCAAAGCCCAGAACAAAGTAAAAGCAAGGAATAAAGACTGGAAGAACTAAATCCAGAGGAGGACTGAAACTAACTGACAGCAATGTGTACAAAAAATAAATGAAGCCAAAGAAGCTGTGCTTAAAGCAACGCAGGAAAGCTAGGAAGAATTCGGAGAAGATCTAGAGAATAAATATAACAAGGACGATGAAACAGATTTCTGGAAGATTATTAAAGGTCTGCGAGATAAATTTGAAAAACCAATGTGAAACCTAAAAAATAATTAAGGAGTAATAGAAAGTAAAGCAAATAAAATTTCATAGGCATGGAAGGGTCATTACAAACAAAAATTTAAGAGAGCGCACCCAGTAGGAAGAAACAAAATAAGACAAAGAATAGGAACGTTACAAAATAGAAAAGAACTAGTACAAATTGAAGCTAAAAAAAACAGCATTGAGGTAGAAGAAGTAAAAGAAGCAATAAACCAGATCTGGACAAGGCTGCTGGGAGGGACGGCATAACACCTAAAGTGATGAGATACGGAGGAGAACAGCTCTGCAAATGCATAAAGGATGTACGCCAACTAGCTTGAAAAAGAAGAAAAAGAGAAATTAAAAAAAATTAATCTTAAGAATGCCTAGAGTCGTAAAAGTAGAATTAAATTCAAAGAGGAGTTTTTTGATGAAAAATGTTTAATAGCCAAGTTAATTTTTTCCCGTGTTTGTGATCATCTTTGTTTGTTTTTTGCGTATTGTATAATAATATATTATATAATAATTTGTTTTTTACATTAAAATGTATAAATTCTTCCAAGAGCGGTAGTGTAGTTTGCTGTTGAGTGGTATGTTCGATATATATTTTTTTGAGTTTGGTATTTAACTCCTACTATTTGATAACATATTATTTCCAAATTAGTCACTTGTCCAAATTTATTAAAGAGGAGATATCAAACTGAATCTTTGGTTAACCTAACTTTCCCGTCTAAGTTTACATCCGAACTTTCTGGTGTCTTAGTGTGAATGTGTAGCAGACAGAATTTTCTCCGTTCAGTTTTCAAAATGTAAAGTACGGTTTACAACTGATGTAACACTTCTATGGTGTTATGTATATGCATATATGGCTTCAATCTCATTTTGATTACAAAGCATGTTAGATGTACAAAACTGATATAACGTTGAGTCCGCATATATAAGACGATACTTACAAAAATTCTTGTTTTTAACCGGAAAATTTAGTTTGAGACACGTTTAGGACAAGTTTATTTAAATTTATGTAAATAACAACCTGTCATATCAAGTACGACAGAAAGCTTGTCTTACATTTAAAAATACTTTAGCATAAATTAGATTTTCTTAAAATCACCTTCAGTGATCTATCTATTACTCTGCAGACTTATTTATAGATGAAATAGCTTATTTTAAAATCCAGATAGTGCTTTGGGAATATTTTAGAGCAAAAGATGTCTTATTTTGAAGATTTTACAGGTTTTTGGGTTGATACTATTTTTGTTATACATAAAAATTTTCTCCATAATAGTTGAAACGGTTCTTTTAATAATTCTTTTAATAAATCAAAATGATTTTTTATGGTTATATATACTTTTTTCTCTATAATTAACTTGTTCAATGAGTAAAAACATTTGTACTGGATTGCCTAAATATTCACCTATCAATTTCTTTTTAGTATTGCTTGCAGAAATATTCGAATGGAAAGCTAAAGACAAATGGTCTCTCTAATTCCAAATATTTTTCTTCTTCTTCAGCCTTTTATGTAATCCACTTCTGGATATAGGCCTCCTTTTAATTTTCCATTTGTCTTTGCCAATTTCTGCCATTTTTCCAACCACTTCCACTGTATCGTCCACCCATCGTTTTAGAGGTCTTCCTACACTTCGTTTTGTCGTCCTGGGTCTCCAGTTAATTATAATGTTCGTCCAGTGGTCGTGTGATTGTCTGGAAACGTACCCCGCTCAATTCCATTTGTTGTTACTAATTATCTTTATTACATCTTCGACCTCACTTTTCCTTCTTATTTCTTCATTCCTAATTTTGACGTCAAGAGACATGTAGCATTATTGAAATGGAGATGGGCAGGCCACACCATGAGGCAAAAAGATGAACGATGGAACAAGGTAATACAGGAATGGAGACCATGGACGGGCAGAAGGAGTGTGGGCCGCCCACAAACCAGATGGAAAGATGGCATAAAATTAATAGCGGGATTAAGATGGATAAGGACAGCTCAAGACAGAGACAAATGGAGATTTAAAGGGGAGGCATATGTCCAACATTGGATAGATACAGGCTGATAAAGAAGAAGAAGAAGAAGAATTTTGTCTCTAAGGTTTACCTCCAGTATTGCGCGCTCCATGCTTCGTTGTGCTACCCTCAATTTATTCGCCGAATTCTTTGTCAATGTCATGGTTTCTAATCCAAGTGAAAGGAAAAAGTACCAAAATCCTACACTGCTACAGCAGCAGTCAGCTTCGAGTATTCTGGGGGAGGCAAAATTTCGACTAAAGGAACCCAAGCCAAAAATGCCGTGGTTTTATAAATTGATGCAATTGATTGACAAGGTAATTTCATTTCATGTTACATTTTATAAGAAATAGTCTCCTACTGGATACAAGCATAAATTACTGAGGTATTCCTAGATTGTTTCATTTTTATCAAAAGTTCGTTTTGTCTTTCCATTTTTAGCATTCCTATTTCTGTAGATATTATATCTTCACCTTTTTTATTAACTTATTACAATTGTTTTTCTTCCATAATTACTTTTATCATATCATCAAGCCTTAGTACATACCTCGTCAGTACATCTTCTCCTTTTATTATATTCTCCTTGTTGTATTGTTTTTAGTACTTTTTTTAACATTTGTTGGAAGCACCACATTTCAAAAGCTTCTGACTTTTTGTTTCCTGCTTTGCATGTAGGTCTCGCATCCGTACGCTACTGTACTGCATACAAATTGTTTTCTGCTTTTTAGTGATACCAAATTAGATACTAAATTCTTCTTGTTACAAACTGCTTTGACCTCTCTAATTCTGTCAATTATTTCTGTTTTGCTTCTTCCATTCTTTATTGTTCTGTTTTTTAAATATTGAAAACATTTAACACTTTGAAGTTGTTATCCTTCTAAAGAGACGGTTACGGAGGATCATCCTGTTTTCTCGTACACCATCACTTTCATTTATTTATTTTCAGGCCCTTGTTCATTTCCGTAAGTGCATATTTTTAATCGTCCTCGGTTTCGATTGGCATTACTACATCGTTTGCACATGTCAACATTTGTATTTTCCTACATCTACTCTTCCTCTGATTTAGTGAGTCTTGTATATAAGCATCAAACAGCAGTGGTCACGTACCGTAGCCTTGTCGAATATACATTTTAACGTTTGCTTCTTTCAGCGATTGGCAATTAGAGATTATTTCTATTTGGTCCTTGTACAAGGCAGTTATTATATAGTTTTTCTTTCTGATTTCAAGTCCTAGTAATACTTTGAACAATTTTAACATTATCGAAGGTTTTTTACTTCTATAAATGCTATATCAATTTTTTCCCTTTTCCGTATTTTCTATTAGTAAGTGCAGTGCTTTTTCCTGTGTGGTTCCGCGCTTGAGGGACGAGCGATGGTGTGGATGGACCCAGGTTTATTTTCCGAAGCTCCCTAATGCCTAGCGGGTGACCCAGTCAGCAAAAATAATTAAGTACCTGCATTCACTTCGAACAAAGAGTAATAATGGCGGTCGTCTAAGGTGGGGTACTTGACATATCGCCCCGCATCAGAGATGGTGCGCAACGACCGGGCACAGTACCATTATTAAATGTAGTGCTAGTATTAGTTTCATGCTGCTCTAGTATTACATGTGTTAGCTTTTCGGAGTTAAGCCTATTTGTATTTTTTTCTTCAGTTAATTATATAAATTAAATAGATTTTGAACTTTAAAAGAATTTTATATAATAAACAGTGCATTTTTTGGAATAATTATCTACTACTTTTTTATTGCTTTAACCTGGCGTTTTGCAGTTATTGTCAAATAATTATTTTCCTACTTTAAGGTGCATTTTTCTTCTCGTCTGTAAAATTAGGGTGCACCGGGTTGTTACTCGAATAGGAAGGTTTGTATTCGCTTCAGACTCTTTACACACCTAAAAACAATTTATAGTTATTGCTTCATTATTTATCAAATAAAACTGGATTGTTCTAGGCAAGTCATATTACGTACTAAGATTGAAGGAAAAAGTCATAACATTTACTTATTGTTTATATGTAATAGATCATAAATATGCTATGTAATTAAATTTTAAAAAGTTACTAAAATACATAACTCAAAAAGCAAAACGCACTTTGTAGTCATGGTAAAATAACCTTCAGCTTCAATTAGCTCCCTGTATCAAGCAAAAGCTGTTGCTGTTTGTTTTTAAGTGTACATTCTACTTTGTTATCCGCTACTAAAATAATTTTCTGTAATACACCTCTTAATCATTTAAAACTCAATAGAAGCAGTATATTTTAATTTTCAAACGCATAAGTGGAGCCCGTAACGGCTTTAAGTCACTTGGCAATTTAGATGGCAACGCTGCAGCTCTGCAGTTAAATTGGAAGTGCTGTCGTTAATTTTTAAGTACACAGCACGTTTAGAAGGCGTCGCTGCATTTTGCATCTGCATTAAAACGGTTTCTTCGGGGCAGCCCTTAGCGAGACTTGCTGTTCATCAGTTCCAAGTAAACACATTTTTGCTCGGAAACACTTCAAACGAATGTTGAAAACGTAAATTGCACTTAATATTTATCTCTATCTTGTTAGCGCCAATAATAAGTAAAATTAAAATTATAACATTTAAAAGTTTGCTTTACTGTCTATTTTAATTTAGTCAAATATTTTTTTATCTTAATTTGTACAATCTCTTTACAGTTTGTGCCATATTTGTCATGTTATTTATTCATGATGTTGAACACAATATGTTTTCTCTTTAGCTTTGATTTTACTCAGCGACCCAGAACACCGCAGATATGTATTTAACGCTAAACAATATGAAACTTCAAAAATTCAATAGCATTTACTTCTAATGTAGTGTTTATTAAAAGGTAAAAAAAATTCTTCTAACCGGAAGAAAAATATAATTACAGCCTAATTATTGCCTAAAGAAATGACTCAACTCGACTTTCACTTTTCATTTATTTAAAGCAATTTTTAGGAGAATAAGACTGCTATGTTTGTTACATTAGCTTATTACTTTAACGTTAAGACTCAAATTCTAAAAAAATATTGTCTTTCAATTTTCTCCAGCTCATCGATTCTTGCAGATATTATGCAGTAAACCTTATTTTTGAAATTTCCTGAAAGTCTACAAAATTTGCATGAAAAACTAGCATAAAAATAGGTCATCATATGACGATGATATTGGCAAGGAGCTCCATCTTACTGACCAAGTGACCAAACACCTCTTCGTCACGTAAACCAACAGATTTCTGCAGCATATTTGAATAAATATGACCATTGAAAGTTTGGTCAAACAAGAATGGCCTTAGGTTGTTCAGTCTTGTTGATATTTCACAGGACAATGTCACTCCTTGTAAGTTTAAATGGAAATCTATAGTAAAATGCGAATTCCAATAAGTACAGTTGTGTCCATTAAGTCAGTTAATTTAAAGGTAACCTTACCACCTCAGATAAGTTTGAAGGAAAATGCTGTATTTTCTTCGCATCTGCTCAAGTACCGCTAACAAAATTGTTTGTAAGTAAAAAAACGCTACATTTATTTTCATTTAAAGGGTAAGTATATTTCTTGGGATGCCTTGTAGATATATAGACAAACGCGGGCGCATGCAAACACACACACACACCTTAAACATAAACAAAGTAGTAGATCAGGTAATTTTTATGCCCAAATCAATGTCAAAAACAACCACATCTATTCTTCAAATGCACCCTATTATTATCAATGACCTTTTATTAGCACCCTAAGTTGTCAAATTTATCTACAGTACCAATTTGCCGACTATATAGACACCGTTCCCTAGATAGGAACAGGCCACAATTAAAAGTGCGAGAACAAGCTATGAAATGGATGTGGTATTTGTATTCTTAAACATAGGGTTTTAAAACAGACCATTTAGCGGATTTTAAATCAACAGGTCACAAACTTCAACTTCTTTTGTAATTTTTGCTTCGGTTAGTTTGTAACGACGTTGTCTTGACTTTTTAGATTTAAATCAGGTTTACACAAATTATTCCAGGCAGTTTTGTACAAGACGCCAAGTTGAACCGACAAATCATGGGTACTGGATAATAATTCATCATCCAAATCAACTTTTAACTTCTTTTGATGGCCAGACGGTTAATCTTCAAGGCTAAAGCTGCTTGTCCCATTTCAAAACAGTTACATAGCTCAAAATTACTTGTCTTTAAGCATAATAAGTCTCTTTTGCAGCATTTCTTATTTACAGGTTCAGTTTCCAGTAATAACGGATCAGAAATCAAATTCATTTTGTTAATTTCATCTGAACTCCACCATGGTCCAAACGAGGCTAGCAATATATTTTGGGCGAAAGTAAATAACTATCATAAATCAAAATATGATGACCCCTGCAATGACATGGAACTAAGCAAATTTGATCTTTATATTACGTAATTATCAGTTTCTGACCTGTGTTGTTTATTAGCATATAAGTAGTCTCTAACTCCGATATACCAGTCCCAAGTCTGGGTCCCACTACAAAGTGAAAAGGAGGAGGAATTGAGGAGTAACACCTCACTAAAAACCCTAGGTTCAGCTGGATCCTTATCAAGAGTAACGAATCAAGACCACAACGGCAGTGAAGGCCGAGAAAAAGGATTTCTATAGTGTGAATCAGGCGAAAGTAGCAGCCCTGCTATTGCTAAAAAAACTCAATCAATTTAAGAATTTAAGAAAGAAAAATCTAACATGCGCAACCTGGAACATATAAGGTACCTCAACAAATAAAAAAAAAAGAAGTCTCCGACCAAATTCAAAATGTACAACATTGACCTAGCAGCACTTACTGAAACCAAGAAGTAAGGCAAAGGCAACGAAGACTTTGGTGACTATATATTATTCTACAGAGGAGTGTCAAATATTATAGGAAACGGGCAGGAGTTGCAATACACAAAAAAACTGATGACTTACGTAAATACTTGGGAAGAGATAGATGAAAAACTGCTAAAGATGGAACTAACCCTATGGGGAACGAGATTATCGCACAATAACAAAATAAAAGGTATATTCGAAGATAAACTGTTAAAAACGCTAAACAACTTCATTACAAGGAGGGCACTAATATTATTAGGTGACTTCAATGCTAGAACTGGAAGGAAGGCTAATGATTCAATCATTGGTGATTACGGCGAACTTACACTAAATAACAATGGGCAGAGACTTATAAAGATATGTTAAATATTTGAGCTAAAAATACTCAAAAGATACATAAGTTTACATGGAGCTAATCAACGAGAAAATTAAAATCTAGCATATATTATACTATTACAAGACAAAACACCCAAATGAAAATACAGAACGTAAAAGTATATTTACGCGCAAAATGCATTTGATACACAAAAAAAGCTAAAAATAACGAAGTTAATGACAACACAAAAGAAACTGGAAGGATATCATCGAACAAGAAGAATAACCTTGATTCTATTAATACAAAAACAACAAGCTTTTTATACAAACTAAGATTGTCCTCAAAATTATCATTGAATTAACGACAAGTTGACAAACGCTATTAATGCAACCGCATACGAAGCCTTAGGAGAAGAAACAAAGCACACACAGAAGGCGGAAGAATGTTGGTGGAATGAGAAATTAAAGAAGTTAACCATGGAAAAAAGAAACTTATATAATACATGGCTGACTACTAAAAAACAAGAAATACAAAAACCATATAAAAGTACATAGAAGGTACTAATATAAGAAACAATGAAAAAGCCAGATATACAAACGTGATATAAAAAACCACTGGCAAATTACTTTGCCAGGGTACTAAAAAAAGACAAAAGAGACTACCAACAACAGAATCTAATCCATTAAACGCCAAGACGTTAGATTGCTAAGATAACGGCAGAAGAAGTACACAAGGCTATAAAAGAGATAAAAAGCGGAAAATCTATTGGTCCAAGAAGTATCGATGCTGAATTAGTTAAACACACAACTTCTAGGTCACACAATATTTTTACCTATGTACAGGTATTTAACAGATGCCTTACTGAACATAATCTTCTACCTCATTTTTTGATTGTAAGGTAGGATATTTAACACCCATACATAAAAAAGAACCAAGAAACGGCTCTGTAAACTATAGAGGAATCAGCGTGTTATCATCGGTAGCGAGATTGTAAGGACGCATTATAAAGCAAAGAATAGAACAAGAAGTAACAATAGGAGAGGAACAGAGCAGATTTACATCAAGACGCTCATGCATTGACAATATATTCTCGGTAATACAAGTAACAAAAAAACAAAAACCAAAAAATCTAGAAACACACTTAAGATTTATAAACTTGCAAAAAGCCTTTGATACTGTCCCAGTCAAAAAGCTCCTTGAAATTCTTTATAAAACCAATATAAACAAGCACTACATATATACCATTGAAGAAATATATAAAAACCAAACAAATATTATTAAGCTCAGAAATAAACTATCAGCACCATTCCACACCAATAAGAATGGGAAAAATAAAAACAACGGTCGAGGAATGTGGAAAAAGCTGGCTTATATGATATGAGCATACCCGAAGAATAAACGAACAAAGATGACAGAACAAAATTCTAAATTTGAACTCACTAGAAAAAAGAAAAAGAGGTAGACCACCAAATACATGGATTAAGCAGGTACCAAGAAACATGATATAGTTAGAAACTTTCTATAGGTGGGTTGGAGAAACAAGAAGCAATGGCGATTGGAATGCGAGATACGGCCATAGCTGTAGTCTACTCGCTCGATAGATAGATGCGGTTTCTTTGGTATGTCTGGAACACTTAAAAGTTCGTATAAAAATTAGATTCGTAAGGGTTGTTGCTCACCAAGTTCAGTTTTTTTGCACATAGATATAGAGGAACGATTGGGTTCACGGTTTGAATCACGTCAATTATTAGGAAAATCTGGAAATTTTGATGCATTTATCATAACGATTGGAGTTAGTAGTCTTAATCTGCCATAAAATCAATGATATTTACAGTTTAGACAACAAAACAGCAAGCTCATGAAAGAAATATCCTACAGGCCACAAGTGGATAATTTATAATAAACTTCGTTCCGGAAAACAATCCTAACTTAACTCTTCATTTGAAGTATTCAAAGACCTGATTCAAATGAGCGAAATACAAATACGAGTAAAATGGGGGCTCCAGAAGCACCAGGAAGTTTTCAAAAACAGCAAGACAAATAAAAATATTGATGACCAGGTACCGCTTAAAACTTTAATGAGATTTCGATGTATTAGATGTGTTAGTATACATAAGATAAAAAGTACGGCCAATAGACAAATGTTTCATTTTTCTCCCAGATTTTTGCAAACCAATTAAAATATGATGATTTGATTAAGGCATTTGCTTCGTAGGTTGATGTTTAAATACAATAAATTTATGCAATACTGTTTTAATTTAAAAAGTGGACACAAAAGGGGTAATGCGCATTTAAAACAAAATGACCATCAGTATTTGAAAAAGGAACCACATAATTTAAAGCAACCAACCGTACCAACAATTAAACGTACAGAATAAAAGTGAACTTTGCTTCTGTTCATTTTAATTTAATTTCTTTAAACGAGTTCTGATTACCATAACACGACTTGACAACAGCACGTGCAACTTCGTCGCGTCTACATTTAATCGCGTTGTCGGACGGCTGTGGAGGTCAGACGAGCACTCTCAGATTCCATTTGCAATCTGATATTATAACTTTACCAGTTATCAACTCGAAGACGAAAACTTTCGAAGCTGCGCTTGCAAGTCTTATCATTATGCCATTGCCAGAGCATGCAGCGCTGTCTCTCCAGGACGTGAAATACGGCCGAACCGTAAATCTTCTTGTGCTCTAGTTTTAAGTAGATCTCTTAAAATACCCAAATAAAAGCATGCTGCTACTAATTAGAATTTGCGGCTTGAAATACCTGCGGCAGCAGGGAGTTGCCGCAAACTCTCTTCTAATGTTCCGAAATAACCTTTTGGCGACTCAAAGGAAAGACTAAAATTAATTTCAATCAAAAAAGGCTCTCGGAAAGAACTTCAAAGAAGCTGAAACGCATTAAACATGTAGCACTATAAGAAAATATTTGTTTTTTTGGGTACGTGGTGATTAAATTTGATGTAAAAGTTTTAAAATTTTAATTAAATATAAATATACTGACGCTCAATTTGTGTGAAATTATTGTAACTTTTACTTTTAATGGAAGTCGTATGTGACAGAATATTTGATGCTAGCACTGCTTAATTGGCCATTTCCGCATATTAGCACAGGTGGAGCATCTAATGCAAAAGTTTTGTTCTGGCACTGTTAATGTTATTGCATCGTTCTTCAGAGTCGAATATTTCACAACTAAAACAAAGTTGTTTGGGTACACAGCATAAACATAACGTAAGAGCTTTAATGAGCACAGGATAACGAATTATTTTATGTACTATAAGTTGGATTTTATCCATTGCATTTGAAATCAAAATAATTATTTTGTCGGTGCATAATTATGTTTTTAGCTTTTTGATCAAATCTTTCACTTTAGAAAAACGTTTTGGTCCTTAATGAAGCTAATATCTCTTGGACCATTATGGCCACAGCCTGTAATATTAAAACCTGGTTTACTGAAGTCTTTATTAAATTCATTTTTATGCTCTTAACTATTGCACATAATAAAACCTTAATATACTCCCTTCCACCCGAAGACGGAGATAAAATAAATGGAATTGGAATAATTATGACACAGGAAACTAAACAAAGTTTACCGACATGGACTGCTGTTTCTGATACAATCATTACCGCGAGATTCCACACTAAGACGAGTAAGATAGCGGTAATTCAAAACACCCACAGAACCCATGGAGTATGAAAAGAATGAAGACTTTTATATCATACTAAACGACACCATTCGAAAGCAGACGAACGTAGACATTCTCATAATTATGGGGGCCCCAAACGTTAAAATAGGTAGTAACAATGAGGATATGGAAAAATAATTGACAAACATGGACTAGGTGAACGTAACAAGAACGGCGAACTGTTCTGTGAATGCTGCCTCGCCAACGATTTGGTCATAGGTGGCTCAGTATTTCTTCATAAAGTCATTCGCAAAATCACCTGGGCCCCACTGACCAGAAAACATGCAATCAAATAAACTACATCATCATAAGTAGAAAATGGAGACATTTCCTTATGGATATCCACAACAAGCATCATCTTCCGTTGGAACAGTACAAATTAAACTCTAAATAGCGAAAAGGACAAGCTATAAATTCCGTAACTTGAATAAAACTCCAGAATCTTTTCATAAGATGTGAATATAAAAAACAGCTAAAAAGAACCTACCTAAACGAACAAGACAATCTCTCCAATATTTGGAACATCTACAAAAATAAATTACATGAAACTGCCAAACAACTTATAAAAGTAGATAAAAGAAAAAAACGTATGGATCTCTGACGAAACATGGGACTTACTAAATGAAAAAAAAACAAATTAAAAATAGATGGGATAATGAAACCATAGAAGAAAAAATGTGCAAAGCAGAACAACTATACGAAAAACACAAACTAAGATGGACAGGCAATCTAACCCAACAGGCGTAAGAAAAACCGCAGACAAGTGTATCAAATTGCCAAAAAACTTGCAAACAAACCACATGTTAATAAATCATTAAAGGATAACAAAGGAAAACTTATAACATTAGCTGATCATCAGATAAAGATATGATGATGAATATTTTACCAGTTTTTTTAAGCAGGCCAACTGAAGAAACTCAGATGCATCCCTAAGAATAGATGTCAAACCCGCTAAAAACCAATCAAATGAAAAGAACACTCAAACAATTAAAAGATGGTAAAGCCACGGAACCGGACAAAACTCAAGTAGTAGTTATAACAGTAGTCATCACACACAAAGCCACAATTTTACAGTCATCCAAAAAATGAAGTTTGAAAACTCACTTCCTTATTGACTAGAAGGAAAAATCTTTAAAACTACCAAAACAAGGGTGACTTTAAAAAATGCAGAAACAGGAGGGGTATTGCCTCACTGAATATGATAAACAAATCTATTGCACAGATCATTAACAATCGGCTCTCTGGCCATATAAAACCCAAATTACGAGATCTTGAATAGATCACATTAACACATTACTAATAATTATCGAACAATCTCTAGAACGGAGAAGCTCACTTTATATAACTTTTATAAACTTAAAGCGCGTTCGACGCTATCCAACATCATGCACTTTGCCAAATTCTAGAGCTAACTGGTATACCTTTCCAGATAGTAAAAATCGTAAAGACAGTATATAAAGAAGCCAACTGTAAAATCATACATGGGGAAAGAGAAACAGTTCTAATATTACCATTATCTTTGGTATAAAACAAGGATGTCCTCTGACACCATTACTATTCAACAGACTTGACAATTAAACACCTCAACTTCGATCAACTTTGGATAACTTGCGGACTTCGAAATCAATTGCACGACATGGACCACATGGACGACATCTGCTTATTAGTCCACACTCACACAGACATACAAACAAAATAAACAAGCTTACAGAACAAGAAAAGCTGATCGATCTAGAAATCAATACTAACAAGACTAAAACGTTGTGCGTGAATTCTAACCACCAACCGTTCAATATCAACAACAAACCGATCGAAGATGTGCAGGAGTTTTGCTATCAATTACAGCCAGAGGAGGGATAGAAGAAGATCTCATAACCAAAATAAAAGCTCTTTGATACTAATGTGAAATCTAGTTTACTTTATGGCTGCGAACGCAAATGGAATTGTATCGGAGCTACAAATATAACCCGTAAGGCATTAGACTAAGACCCCCAAAGGACCAGAAAAAAGGGCAAGCCAAAGATGGCATGATGACGAACAATACAACAAGAAATTCAAACAAAGGGTAAGACAGAATAAAGTGAAAAATATGCCTATATATGCATGTGATCTAACGTCAAAATATACTTTCCACCGATGTTCTGACATAGTATCTGCGTAACTGTTACCACAGCTTTTGTACTTTAAAGATACACGGTAGGTTCTTAAAGCTAATACCTGTTTAATGACATACATTCTCGTTTAGTTGTCATCACTTGCCTAATAACTGCTTTGTACCTTCCATTCACTTCAAAACCTACTTAGTTGTTTCGGATAACCATCTCTTTGCAAAGTCCAACTGACATTGTTTTTATCTAACCATTTCTTGGACGTTGTTAAGTTACAATATTATTTCAATGTTAAGGGTGTAAAGATACATAAAGTATTACATTTAGATGCATTCAAACAGTCCCAGACATATATCTTAACAGAGACATCTAAGGTTGCTTTTATATTATACAGGGTTTGTTATTGAACTCGTTGTTTTAATTTCGGTTTTCTAAGAGAAAAAAATTTATCATAGCGTAGCTATATTATTTCTTATGTTTAATTGTCGTAAGAGACATATGTATATTTCTTAACAAATAATTTTTACCAAAAGGCAACGTTAAAATTGAATTGTTAACGAAAAGACCTATTTTACGAAACACTCGTCTTTCAGTACAAATTTTGTTGTTCTGGGAAATTATCTACATTTTTGTATTATTATGTACCCATTTATTAAAGAAGATTTTTAAATGCTGTATATATGAAGTGTATCTCAAAAATTCGGTAAATGAAACAAACAAAAAAGAAGATACAAATAAATTATCTTTATTGATCTTCAAAATAGTCGCTAGTCTTCACAATACACTTCTGGAAAAAATTGGTTATTGTGAAGCAACGTCTACTATCTAGTCCTATGCAACTGCGGCCGAACGTAGCAACCGTTTCAAAACGTACTCGTAGAATGCGGCGTTTACAATTTGAGCTAAAAGCATGATGACATCCTTGTCAAAGAAGGTGATTAACATTGTTTTGACTTTGGATTTATATATGCGATTTTTTCTTAGTTGTGGAGAATATAGTGAACTCTATTCGATTGCTAGGTAGATTTTGCATCAAACTTGTAATACCAGGTTCCATCCCCTGTGACGATGGCTCGCAAAGAGAGCAGAGCCTGCTCATATATTATAATAAAACCCGCAGAGTCTGTCATTTCTTTTGATTTCTGTTTATGTCACCTTAAGCAGAAAATAGCGAAGCAGACTTATTGCATATCCAAATCCTTAGCACTCCATTGCCATGGCTCATATCTAATGCAACTAGCTTCTCTAATTAACATCTCTTCTCTTACCTTCTCTTTCAACTCCTAGTCCGTCCAATCAATAGCTTTTTCCATTCCTTCAAATCCTATAAAATCTGACCCACAATATTCACCAAATAAGATGATCGAACCAACAACACTTTCTGAGACCAGCCATTTTGGAAATTCCTGGAAATTATCATCAATAAAGAGTGAGAGCCCAAACTTTGTTTTATTCTTTGGTTCGTGTCGATTTACCCAAACCGCTAAAGAACCAATTTCCACTAACCCCTTTCGTCCCTTGCACTCACATCAATAATTTATGTATTTTAATTGCCGTTTACATCAAATAGTTTTATTTTTGTTTATTTGCATTTCTAAGAAAAAAAAGTTTCTTTGCAACTATAATTATTTTAGCTTGTTCTTAACAGATGAGACCTCAATGAATTCCTTACTAGAAGTCTTGTAAATAAATATTATTTTAGAGGCTACCTTTCAGCTGAAAAGTTTATTTTTGTATCACTATAATTCCATTTCTGATGGTCTAAACTTTGTCTTTTATAACCCCGATTGATAAAATCTCTTTAACGTGTTCTGTCCACATAATCATGAAACCTTATCTTACGACCGTCTAGTTTTAAGATGAACAGGTACCTTTTCATGCTACATCTTTAGTTTTTCAAATTTCTTATACAAATTGTAAAATTTTTTTTACAAACAATCCTGGAATAAGTAAAAGTTAAAACTTTGAATAAAATTCTATAAAACAATAAAAATTCACTTTCACGTGCCTTAGTAAATTATAACACACATTTTAAAGGACATTTTAAGATAACTATGGCACTAAAAGAAACTGTCGCGAGAGAGAAATGTATTTAGTAATAAAGTTATTTGAAAGAGCAAAAAGCAAGAAAGTGTGCCTTTAAAATTATAATAAATTTACAATAATAAATATCTAGGTGCTTACGATATTTAGTGGTTTATAATATTATTTAAATATAAATTTTATTAAATTTTGCAGCTGCTTCAAACTTTTTAGTTTATTTTTCCCTAGAGAATGCTTTTCCTGAAATACCCACTACGGGGAAAGGCGGGGACTAAAAAATTATTAAAAAGTTTTTATTTACTCAATAAAACATACTGTTTCAGAGCGAAATACAACGGAACAGCTAATAAAAATATATTATTTGCTACCATTAATGGTTTTTAGGCATTAAAAGAGTAAAATGAACAAGTTCTGTCTGGTAACAAAATACATACAATTGATACAGAACTAGGAAATAAAATTATATTTAAACTACTAGTAAACTAAAGTAATAAAAATGCCCTAATTCAAATCAATACTTAAAACAAAAAATAAATTTATTAAACAGATCGTAATGAAGTGGTTAGCGACCATAGAAGTAGTCGGTAACTATAAAATTAGAAAAAACCATAAAAACACATTAGTGTTTGTAACGTTAAAGCAATTTTTTTATCTGCTGCCCTTTTTAAGAGTCAACAACACTTTGCGGTAAGCTTTTTACTTGAACCTTTAATATACAACAAATTGTCTGAGAGTAAGGTCATTTTTAAAACGCGTTATGGATAATAATAATAATCAGCAACCAGGGCCTTCACCCAGCGAGGGCATCTGTAGTGCTTCTACGGCACTAGCAAGTCGGTAAACAGCGAGTGAGTGCGGATGTGTGTATTGTGATCACTGCAAGTTATCATCAGTGCACGTTTAACATCTGACCCGCTGTTACTGATATCAGTTGACATACGTAAACCAAAAGTGTAAGTTTAAAACATTTAAACTACTTCTAATCTTTAATCGTAACTAACTACCAGTTCTGCAATTCTACAATTATGCAGAATTTGCAAAGTAACAGCCAAAATATGTATTTACCTCAACCGCAAGTATTTTACAATTCACAACCGGCATACGGGAATCAGCAATCATACCTGTATGGATTTATACCATATGCTCAAAATAATACCTTTACATCAGAAACTCAACATTATAATTATTTACCTACACATCAAACCTACCCAAATGCAAACACAGCACTTCCTGGTCCATCACTAAATCAAGCACCTAGCACTCAAGAATCGGATACATCACAGAACATAATCATCGATGAATCCGACGACGAAACACAACATCCTGGCAACAAGTTAAAAAACGCAAAAAAATCACTCCAAAACGTACAATACAACAAAACAATGAAAATCTAACAAACACTCAGAATAGATTTAGCGCATTGGATAACACAAACACAAATGAGACAACACAAAAATCTAGTGAAAGTTCCGAACAGAGAATACACAAACCCCCTCCTATCTTTGTATACGGATTTACAAATTACTATAAAATGATTGAAGATCTAACTCAAGTTCTAGAAAGAGAACAATACAGCACTAAGACACTGTCTAACAACATAATCAAGGTTAACGTAAATACCCCAGACTCCTACAGAACGCTAATCTCACATCTAAAAAATGTAAAGATTGCATACCATACCTACCAGATAAAAGATGAAAGAGCCTACAGGGTGGTAATTATAAACTTGCATCATACTATAGACATTGAAGAAATCAAGGACGAATTATTCAAGCATGGCCACTATGTCCGTAACTTTACCAACATCAGACATAGAATATCAAAGTACCCTCTACCTATGTTCTTTGTCGATCTCGAGCCTGCCCAGAACAATAAAAAAGTCTACGAAATAAAATACGTAAACTATCAACAGATAAAAATAGAACCTCCAAGAAAGAAAACTACACTTATTCAGTGCACAAGATGTCAAACCTATTGACATAGCTACTGTACTAAACCGTTCCTATGCGTTAAATGTAGAGATGAACACCAAACTGCCGTCTGCACAAAATCTAAAGACAGTCCCGCCACTTGCGCGTTGTGCCGAGGCCCGCACCCTGCAAACTCTAAAGGCTGCCGGATTTATCAACAAATACAACTTAACAGAAGCAAAACAGTACCTCCTCCACCTGCGCAAGCCATAAAGAATATGAACAAGCCAATATTTGAACAAAAAGCATATACTTCCAACTCAAACAATTTATCTTATGCTCAGGTTACATCATCTCACTTCATAAACCACTAAACCCAGAATACAAACACCACTATCACAATTCTTGTCCAATTCGAAACAATGTTTAGTCAATTAATGAACCAGAACAGCACGATTGTAACTCTGCTAACCACGCTAGTAAACAAATTAAAATAATGGATACCCTACGCATTGGTCTATGGAATGCAAACGGGCTAACCCAGCATCGTGTACTAGTAGAGCTATTTCTTAAACAGCAAAAAATTGATATCCTGTTAATTTCTGAAACCCATTTCACCGAATACAGTTACTTCAAAATACCTCACTATTCGACTTATTGTACCAACCACCCGGATGGTACAGCCCATGCCGGTTCAGCTATCATCATTAGTAATCAGATAACACATCACGTAATGGAAGAGTTTTCTACTGAATTTATACAAGGCACCATCGGAAATTTCAAAGACTTCAATGGATCCCTAGTGATAGCATCCATATACAGCCCACCCAGACATGCAATACGGCAACATCAATATGAAATGTTCTTTCAAAAGCTAGGAAATAAATTTATTGCTGGTGGGGATTACAATGCAAAAGATCCAATATGGGGATCTAGAATTACTACTACTAAATGCCGACAGTTAATCAAGGTGATGCAGGCAAACAACTATGGCCACTTAGCAACAGGTGAGCCCACATATTGGACATCTGATTTAAACAAAATTCCAGATGCTATGGACTTCTTCGTCACCAAGGCCATATGTCCTAGGTACTGTAAAGTAGAAACCTGTTTTGATCTCTTCTCTGACCATTCATCTATAATCGTCACAATGAGTACGTCGATCATTACTAAACAAAAGAGACCTTCACTTTACAATAAACACACAAACTGGGAAGCATTCAAAGAATATCTAACCAATAATTTAGTTATTCAGGTATCTCTAAAGACAGAAGACGAAATAGACACGGCGGTTCAAAGGTTAACGAACATCATACACCACGTAGCCTATTACTCTACACCATCTAGTGGTGATAACTCCGTCATCATCGATAACTATCCACTACACATCAAAAATAAGCTTGCAGAAAAAAGAGCCAGAAATACTTGGTAACGAACTAAATATCCAGCAGACAAAAACAGATTAAATAGGATAAAACGGGAACTAAAAGAAGCGCTACAGGATTGGAGAAATGAAACATTCGATGATTATGTCAGAAACCTTTCTCCCTACGCATTTAGTGAGTCCACTTTCTGGATGGCCGCTAGCAGATTCAAACGCCCACACAATCCTATTCCTCCATTGCGTAAAAACAACGGCTCTTGGGCAAGATCAGACGATGAAAAGGCCGAATTATTTGCAAATCATCTATCAACCATATTTCAACCTCATCCTATGGCTACTACAGCTGCAGAAGAAAGTGAAATACTAAATTACCTACAGATTCCTTATCAACTAAGTCCACCTATTAAACCATTCCCGCCCTCAGAAATAAAAAATGTGATCAAAAATCTAAAAAATGGCAAAGCACCCGGATATGCTACCCCACAAGGCTATAATGGCTCTCATTCAAATATGTAATGCAGTCGTAAGGCTTCAATATTTTCCTATACAATGTAAGTTTGGTCAAATAATTCTTTTTCCTAAACCGGGCAAACCTGCACATGAAACCAGATCATACAGATCAATAACTCTATTACCTATTCTATCTAAAGTACTAGAGAAACTAATACTGAAAAGAATGCTACCTATAATTGAAAAACAAGGACTAATTCCCCAACATCAGTTTGGGTTCCGACAACAACATTCCACCATGGAACAGGTACATAGGGTGGTTGACGTTATAGAACAGGATTTCGAAGAAAAAATGTACTGTGTAGGCGTTTTTCTAGATGTCAGTCAAGCATTTGATAGAGTTTGGCATCCCGGTCTACTCTACAAAATTAAACAATCTCTGCCTCACCAATATTACCATCTCATTAAATCCTACTTAAGTGAAAGGTACTATCAGGTCAAACACGCAAAAAGCCTGTCTAAGCTCCACATTATTGAAGCTGGTGTCCCCCAGGGCAGCGTCATGGGACCTGTGCTAATCTTCACAGCTGACCTTCCTCAAAAAGAACAAGTTATTACTGCCACGTATGCGGATGATACTGCTCTATTAGTATCTGACACCGATCCTGTGCAAGCATCGTCTATACTTCAAAGCTACCTCAACAATTTGCAAGAATGGCTAAACAAATGGCGCATAAAAATAAATGCAACAAAATCGACAGCCATAACATTTACGACCAAACACGGTATGACGCCTCCGCTCTATCTGAAAGGCGCTCAAATACCAACCAAGTACGAAGTGAGATATCTTGGCATACATTTGGATAAGCGGCTCACATGGAAAGTTCACATCACTAAGAAGAGAAAAGAATTAGATCTCAAAATTAAAAAAATGAACTGGCTCCTAGGACGAAGATCTAATTTATCAATAAACAACAAAGTGTTAGTGTATAAAACAGTGATAATTCCAGTGTGGGCTTACGGGATTCAACTGTGGGGATGCTTAAAACCCTCAAATTGCAATCTTGCCGAGATTTCAAAATAAAATTCTACGCACTATAACCAATGCGGAATGGTTCATCTCAAACCTTACTCTGCACAATGACCTAAAGATAGCACGAATTAGAGATTAAATCGATAGATATAAAACTAACTATGTTACCAGAATTCATTCTCACCCAAATGTGCTAGCACTCAACCTATTAGATAACACAAATGTAATTAAAAGATTAAATAGATGTAAGATTTTAGACTAAGATAACTAGCATTAAGCAGCATGCGGGGCCCACTGCTGGGCGGTTTCCCCTACATGTCACATATAGTCTTAGATCACATTTGCTAGTTGTAAATCGGCAATGCTAAAAAAAAAACTTGTTATGTCTAATAGTTACTTCCGCACAATAGCAAACTAAATGAAACATTGTAACCTTAAACCCCAATTAAAGTATAACATAATTGGGCACACTTTTGTTTTAATTATATGAGAATCATCTACTTGGGGCTCAGTTATAAATTCTTGTATTCCATTCGCCGACCCACGTGTTAAATTCTAAGGCATCCCGGATCACAGGAAACGCGGCAACTGTGTTCCGCGAACAGCCGACGGCTGTGCATGAGGCTTAAAATCAAACGGTGAGAGCTCAGAAACGTATCACAGGCGGGATTTTCGTAATTGACTTACATGTACTTTTCTAGTGCCACCATTCCCTGACAATTGGACTTTTACTTTTATTTTCACCGAAAATCAATTTATTTTTTCCACTGATATATGTTAGATAGAAATCAAAATTAACTGAATAAGTGTAAAATTAGCTTTAAGTAACCTAAGTTTATTTTTTATATTAAGCAAATTTAAATTAGACAATAAGCGGTTTGAAACATAAGGAATCGTGGCAAATATGAATATAATAGACCTATGATGAGCGTGACAATCTACGACTTGTTGATTGACAGATGAGTATTTGGAAGGCTTCATGTATTTAACAAGATTTATTTGAACGTTGAACTACTCTCTTCTAGGTTCTTAGATTAATAGTTGTAAAAGCATCGTTTAAATATTTTCGTTTTTACAAGAAAAGGATATATTTATTTGAATTAGAAAGACCCATGATATAAACTAAACTTATAATTTTCTTAAGATTAGTATCTTCAAAGGAAGGAACTCAATCAATTTTGAAAAATATAAATAGCGATTAATATAAAATACTACTGATAATTTTATTTAAATAAGTTCATGAGGACTTATCCCCAAGATGCTAAAGGTACAGGTTGTGGACATCCTGCGTTGTCTAAACTAGCATTTTTAAAATGGTTATTTACATTAAGCTTGTGCTGGCAGACTGGTTCTAATACTTCCACTATAACTTAGATACAAAAACCTTAATATTCTATTTCTTGGTTTTTCTGAAATTATAATTCTATAAAAAAAAACAATAAACAACCCATATATACTAACAAAATTTGTATTTAGAAAAATCATCAAGGGTTTCTTGGCGTGATAACATTTTTTCTACCCCCATACTAGTAGAATACAGATAGAACACAACAAAAATATAAAAATTATGGACACTATTGAAGGACGTCATTGTTTCTGTAGGCTAGTATATGTACCAAGAAGTGGGTTTACCTTCCAAACCTGAGACAGTAAAACCAGACCCTAGGTAGTTCTAAAACATTTTAGTCCAAACAACAGTCTAAGATCTAGAAGATGATCTAAAAATAAACAGAGAGGCTGGTACGTAAACTTATCAATTTTTAAAGACTAAAAAAAAGATGAAACAAAAAAGAAAGAGAATGGAGCTACAAAAACATTCGCCCAAATTCTTACATTCCCGCAGCAGTAATTTGAGAAATTTAGTAGATTGGTTTTTACAGGAAACCTGCAAAAAATCTAAGAATGGCAATATACAGACGCCACCCAAACATTGTCTTAGAGCTGAGGAAAGCGGACCCGAAGTTTAAGAGCATTCAAGAAAAGAGCCAAGAACCGGCTCGTATTTCAAAGTTTGGCCTTAAAAAAGGAAGCCTGATGACTACTAAGTCGTAAAGCTAAGAATAAGATCTATCTAATAGACAGAGCATCTTACAGATGTTTTGTAGGCTAAGTTCAAGATTATAACACAAAGACTAAAAGTGCTATAAGTAAATCTCTACCACAGTAGGGCAACCTCGGATCCCCTATACAATTGAGTAAAGGGCTGTAGTTTTGGCCGTATTAAAAGACCTAGATAAGTGGGAAAAAACAAAGTTTTGGTTGGTGGATGGAAAACTGATTAGTAGCAGATATACTAACAAATCTAGGGCCTGTGTAATAGCTAAAAGAATCGTTAAAATACTACCATTAATAGACTTCGTTGCAAAGAGTTTGGTAGCAATTAAACTCACTTCAGAAGGGAAAGGGTTAAGGTATATAATACTTCAACTAACAAAGTCTATAGAATAATATGTGTAGAGTTCTAAAAGCAATGGTTAACAACTAATAATCACCAAATGATCTGAGGAAACAAAATTACTAATTCCAGTACTGAGTCTTTATTGCAAATAGTTTGGAGATATCAAATGAAGGTAATAGGCTTACCTTCGCAACAGGTTAAAGGCATAAATTAACTAATTTAACAATAACCACTTCATACGTAGGTAGTTTTGTAAAAAATTGGAATATATTTAATGAGAAAAGTTTTTTATGCACACCCTTTACAATCACTAGCGCAACCCCTGCAAAATAAATTGAAAATCTTATAAGACAGCATAGATGACAACTTAGCATTGACTAAAGCTGAGATAGACAGCAACTTAGATCTAGAAACAGCAGAAAAGCTATTGATGTACGCAATGACTTACAATAATAATTGCTCCCCTTTCGTGAAGGCGCTGAATAGAAAAGTTTTGGGGAAAAGCAAGAAAACTGTTTCTTCTTCTTATCTTTGTTCTTTTTTCTTCTTTACCTTATACTTTTTTACTTTTGATTTTGCTTTTTTTTAATTACTCTCATTAATTACATTCTTTCAATGGTTAATATACTGATCGATTAAGTCAATTTCTTTTTCAGGTCATTCATTGTACTGTTCAAGTGTTTAAATGGTCTTATTTTTGTTACTTGTAACATTTTTATTAATAACTTTTTTAATTTAATTACCTGTTTATTAATCTAATTAAAAAAATTTAATTTTTATGTTCACTATTTTTTCATCTTTTTGATTTATTCTTTAGTTGTTATTAATCTAATTTTGATGTTTATTGTTTATTGTCACTTTTGTTCAGATAATTCTGTGAATCTTGAATGAATGTGTTATATCTACATGTTTTTATTATCTTTTTCATAAAATTTCGCATTTCTCTACGTGGTTCTTATTCTGCCATGTTGTAAACATCCATTTAATGCTTTATAATAAATATACTCCGTTTGTCACAATGTAATCTTTCATTTTTGAATCTTATTTAATATACCATAGTTTTTATATATTTTTCTGAAAACATCAGCATTATATTTTTATTATATAACTTTTTCTCCAGTTTCCATCAGCATGTAACAGTTTTAATATTCATTTCTTCTTCTTTTCCGGAATAACATTAAAATAAATTATTTTTGTAATATAATTTACAGTATTTTTAACTCTTCCTGTCTTCATGTTTATTCTTATGTCCATTCATTATGACTGCCTGATTTGCTATACACTTGCATGATTTTCAATTTTATTGTCTTGTTTTAATATTTATAAACTGTTCTATTCATCGTTAATTTATACAATTCTATTTCTGTGTTTATTAATCAGTTTTTTACCTGTTTATTAATCTAATAATAAAATTTAAGTTACTTTAACTCTTTTTTATCTATATGATTTATTCTTAGCAGCCTGGTATCTATTGTCACTTTTGTTCAGATAATTCTGTTGATTTTTTGTCCTCAAATGTACTACAACAATGGCTACATTTTTGTTCATTTAAACTCAATGATTCTTTTAGTGGTTTTATTTGTTTTTTACATCAAATGTAATTAACACTGCTGCAATGTGAAATATACTTTGTTCATCAAAATGTAATATCTTTCATTTTTAGTAATCTTATTTGGAGATATCCATGTCCACTTTTTTATATTTTTCTGAAAAACAAGTTTGTTATATATAATCTTTGTGTCTTATACCGTTCCTATCAGCATGTTCAACATTTCTAATAGAAACCTCATTTTCTTCATGTCCTTTTCACGGCATAACATTAAAATCACTAATTATTACTTTGTATTTGGGTAAATGTTGTTTTAAATCTCTTCCTGCGTCTTCATAGAATTATTCTATTACACCTTCATTATGACTGCCAGTTGGTCCATACACTTGCATGATTTTCAATTTTATTGTCTTGTTTTAATATTAGTATAAGCTGCTTGACTTGATATCACCTAGAAACAATGACGTGAGAGCTATTCTGTGTTCTATTACAACAGATATTCTTGTAAATATCTCATCTGTATAATAAATTATTTGCAGACTTTAAACTCTTCTTCTTTCTATATCGTCGTCATATAGCAGCCTGGTCCGACCCAAAAATTCTTGACGCTCTCTCCCCCTTTGATTATTTTTCCGCTGCCTTTGTAGGGGAAGCTGATGGCTCATTTTAATTTAATTTAAATCAATGAAGGTTGTAGCTTTCCTTCTATATTTGTTTAGATAGAATGGAGTAAGGAATAGAGAAAGAGAAATTGGAAAGATGATAAAATAACTGTAATTATTACATAAAAACGATAATAAACACTATGAATGTGAATAACATTAAAACATGGCGTTAAGTATAACCGAACGCTACAAGTTAAAAATAAAGAACAGAACGATATTACACTAAACATTTTAGGAAAAATAAGAAATGTGCAGAAAAAGAGTAACAAAGAAATAAGCATAGGTAGCACCGCAATTAGGGCTCATAGTAAGAATTAATGAGAAGGATTATTCAAGCAGAATTTAGGTACCAAAAATGATATGGTGGAATGAATAGTCATCCAAGGATAAAGTAGACAGACGTATAAATGACAAAAACTCGACAGACAATATTATGTTGGTGTAGAAGTAGATGCATGAGAGGGTTGCAAGTCTGACATGATACTTGTTGTTGCCGACTTAAATGACTTTAGAAATTAAACGACTGATGAGGTGTAAATCGTTTAGTTGAAGATATACCATGGAGGTTTACTAATTCACAAAGAATTTTAAATTGGGCTTGTCGAAGAATGGCGGCTTTGCAATTGCTGATATAGATTCATATAGATATATTCATCCAAGTACTTAGAACAAGTTTTTAAATCTCAGATCAATTTACTTTCTTTTCTTTATGTGTACCTCTAGTTGAGTTTCTTGTCGGGATGTAATCTTAGACACCGCGCTGAAAAAGTTTGTGGGGTGACTGCATGATTTATAAACACTTGCGGACAATGACCTTTCCCTAAAGTGAAAGTTCCTTGCGTTGTTTTGAAATCATTAATTTCTTTTTTTAATCCAGTGATGATCCATATGATCCAGATTTTATTTGAAAGAAATAAAACTTTACCGTTTAATTTAGTTCTAAACTGACGATCATTTAAATGTCTTAAACATATTGAAGTATGGTGGCGAAAAAAGCTTAATTTTGTACAGAAAACCATCGTGCCATACCTCGTCTAAAGCTTGACTTAAAGTAAGATACTTTTTGTTTTTCAGTGACGTATTTATTTCATAGACGATATAGTGGCACTCTTCGGTGGTAGAGTGATTTTGCCAGAATCCCATTTGATAATCAGAGACCTAATACAGAAATGGACTAATTCTATAAAACAGAAGTTTCTCTAATAAGGGAGATAATTTATAATACACTGTTGGGTTATTTGAATTTATGTTGGTATTTCCTCCACTTTAGTTACTTAGACTAGTACCATAGTCGTAATCATCACACATCCATTGTAGTACACTGCAGGACATAGGCCTTCTTTGGATTTTGCAATTTTCCAATTCAGGGAGTTTTGGAAATTAAACTTGCCGGGCGGGTTGGCGAGTGGATAGGTAGGATTAAGGTTGGGACACGACTTTTCCCCGGTGTTAGGAGATGGGAAAGAGTCGAGGCTCGCGTGGGCAGGGTCGCCTCCCTGAAGTAGACTTATCCTCTATCAGGGTTATAGAGGAGTATCTACCCGCTACCCAAATAGTTGTAATACGGCGTTGAAAATATAAGTTAACAACACAGTAGTTTTCTTTTGCAGTTATTTCAACATATTTGGCATATTTTAATCGGGACCACCATCGTTAGATGTAAATACTTTATTGAGGTCTTAGGCAAAAATATTTGCCTTTTTTATTGCTTTCCCGACAGCAGACTAGGTGTGGGTCTTAGTTTACAAAATGAGCAGTTTGTTTGAAGTGGTTTACGGGAAAGTCTAATTGGTGCTACATATATTGAGTTATCGTAGCGATTCAGATTAGAAATGTAATCTTGACATGATCTATGTTGTGCTACCTTTAATTTGAATTTGAGTTTATTTGCAAGTATGACTTCGATGCTCGAGCTTTTCTTTTATCCATGAAACAATCAAAATGATGTTTAAATAGTCGACATTATAAATGAATATGTTAAATTAACATAAATAGGAAGAGACGAGAGCATTTTGTTGTTGATTGCTGAGTCAATTTTATTAAGAAAACAAAAACTAATATAACACAAACCGTACAACTCCTTGCATTCGACAGAAGAAAATTAAAATTTTCCTTTTATTACAATAAAAGTATATTATCGGCAAGGATTTAAAGATGAATAATCTTAAATGAGTAACCGTTAGTGAAAGCATAAATATGTAAAATTAAATTATAGTATGTGCAAAAGCCACCCCGCATCGGTAGTTTCTTTATGAAGATTCATAAATACGGTCAAAGTAAGGAAATATATAGGTATTGGACAAAATAGTGGAAGTTGGAACATTTGTATATTAATATGTTGTGGTTCCTTTATACCACGCAATACAACTTGAACTCTGATCGGAACAGACCGATACCGCCCTAAATAGTGAGTAGAATTTTAAGCCATTCTTCGTGTAACTTTATGGAATCTCCAGTTCAGGTAGAGACAAAGAAGGTGTAAATCCTGTTTTTCAAAGCAACCCACACAGGCTCGATGATATTCAGGTCTGAGCGGACAAGGAAAGATATTGAACCTGATCAGCATGCTCTTGAAACCACTCTTAAATAGGGCCCGTGGTATGAATTGGAGTATTACCACCTTGGGATATGGCATACCTGTCTGGAAACAAAGTTTGCACCATTGGGCAGACCAGGTTGCCCAAAAGTTCTCTATTCACTGCTGATGTGACCCAAATCTGTAATTTGGCAATTACGGCTGCCGAATACCACGATATAGCTCCCTAGAACATAATAGAGCCGCCGCCATGTGTGACAGTCGAGCAGAGACAGTCCATATCTATGTATGCTAAGAGGGTAAAGGGTGACTAGTCCGACCAAACGTCACATTGCCAGTCTTCCAACGTCCAGTTTTTGTAGGCATTTCACCATGCACGTTACCTTTAAGCATTCGTGTCTGTTATTAGAGATAGTAACACGCCCATAGAAACTCATTTTATAAGTTTCTGCCTCACTGTTTTGAATGACACTGAGGTGTTAAAGTGCGAATTAATTCTGTAGTCACTTTTTCGGCCGTTGTTTTTTTCTGTGACATCACAATACGCTTCAAGGCCCGGTCCCTATCCTACAGCTTCGTCTTTTGACCACTATAGTGCTTCGCTGACCCTGTTATACCGTACACTGTGTATGTGGTTATGACTTTCAAGGCCGTGTCTCGTGTTGCACCGCTTAATGTCGCTGTTTTGCTTACAGATGCTCCAGCTAGACGAGTACCAACAATTTAAACAGTTAAAAATTTTAAGGTTTTTCTGAAATTTTTTATGAAACAACTGTAAAATCAATCAAAGTTATAATACTGATATTAAAAATTTTAAATTAAACATTATGCAAATGTTCAAGCTTGTAGTTTCATAATTACTAAAGGTACCACGTTACCATGATCATTTAGAATTAGGCAAAAAGTTAACACAATTAATCTGTATGCCACTTTCTCTCCGTGTTGTCAAGCCAGCTGAGCTAGGTTCGCTGCTCAAAATCGGCAATTATATATATATATATATATATATATATATATATATATATATATATATATATATATATATATATATATATAATTAAATATGGGCGGCTGGAGGATGCCGCGTCCAACCTGCACATTAACTTAATCTTCGTCAAGTTAAGTGTGACGCCATATAATCCCACTTCTGCAGCACATTAGGCGAAACTTGTCTCGGATTTGAACGGCCGAGACAATAACTCCGTTAAACGGCGAATTTCCTCCCACTGGACTGCTCCGCCCGCTGCCAGCTCTTTTGAAGTCGTCAAACATCTGAATTGCGAGCTTTTGCCGGCAATTAGCCGAACATTCAAAGACGCCCGGAAATTCTCGCCGCAAATCCAAGAAAAAAGAACTTACGCGCTAATGCTCTTAGAAGCTGAAAAAATGCAGTAAATTGATGCTGAACATCAAAGCGGGCGTGAGAGCTGGCAAAATGTAAATTACAGGTAGCGTCAAGCGCCGTCAAAAGCTGGGCGTTAAAGCTTCTTTCGGTAAACGGTAAAAGACCGAACTGCCACCAGAGATTTATAAAGGCAAGTGTGCTTAGCTAACTATGAAAGCGTTAAGTGTAAACAGCGTATCATGTGATAATTATTTCATTTACAATTATTGAATCCTCTTAATTTGATTAAAAAATATTGTTAAAGTAATGCTATTTGATCATAAAACATATATAATTAATTTTAGCGAAAGAGAACTGACAAACATTTAATTCCCACTCGGGTAATATAAAACAAACTCTAAATTAACGAAACTTGTTACTGTATTAAAAGTGCAGCGTTAAATATGAATGTTGTAGATTTAGTTAAATAAAATTTGCAATGATAAAAAGTATGCACCACTAAGCCAAAAGTTAGATTGTGAATTGTGTAATTAAATATAGTTGCCATCAGGGTGTAATTAATAAAAACTGTTTATGTTTGTAAATCTGTAGCTGGCCACGAGCGTATAATAAACATTACGAAAGATTAACCAGGACGCTGCGGGAATTACTTTTTCTTTTTAATGGCTATCCCAAGCAACGCCACTTTTTTGCAAGAAATGGGATTACTTGGCGAAACAGTCGTTCTCTAATTTACGTAGCGCCATATTTTCCTTCCGAATGATTAGGGAATTTAACGACTTTCGGTGGTGCGCTTGTGATGCTCTATCGATATATTGATTTCTACTTTTCGAGATCACCTTGCCGCTTGACTTTGCTAGCGTTAAGTTGTGTGCAAACTGCGAGCGGTAGAGATAATCGTACGACCTTCGGGTCAAAACTTGCGTTATCAACTTACTATAAAAGAGTTTAAGTAACTACTGGCTACTATAAGTGCCAATAACACAAAACTGCTAGCATATTTTACCACTACGTTCAAATTACGCCTATAAGAAACGTCCAACGATGTGCCCATATACAAATACACCAAAATCACCAGATGCAATATTTTATTAGCATTTACAGCAACAATTATCAAGAAATTTATATTCAGGGTTAATATACAAGACATGCCCAATATACCAATTAATTGCAAACATTCCCCCACAAAGTAACGAGAGTCTTCATCAACCTCAATCACTTCAACATTTAGAAGATTCAGAATGCTAAATATTTGAAAGAAAGCAATGGGAGCGTAAAAACAACAAAATTCTATAACTCACACAAAATAAGATTACAAGTCAAGCTTTTTTTAAAATGGAGAACCTAAACTAATGTGGATTTTTATAATGAGCTTAAAGCCTATCATACCATTAATAAATATTCTGAAAATAATATCAAGGATACCCATATATTAAATAACGACAAAGATGAAGTGAACTTCTAAGAAATACACTGAAGCAGTTTAATCCTTATTAAAGATAAAAACGGAATTTTATAAGTATCAAAGCAAAGAAATGTTTTAAAGTAGTTCTCAGAAATATCACCCATCTGTAAATTTATACGAGTTAAAACAAAGACCTTAAACGCGTGATCATGCTATTACTAATATAATGGAACCTTATGTAAAGAGAAACTATAAAAAGTCTGTAGTATTGGTAACCCAATACCTAGCCCCTATTAGAAAGTGTCAAATACCTCAGTGTGTTAATTGTCAGAGGTTTGAGATACCAAAAATTTTTGTAACAGAAGCCCAAAATGCATCAAAAACCACCTAAGTCACAATGTTAGTGCACAAAAAAATCAAGGAAGTCACATGCGTTGACAATGCTACCTACAAAGGTTGTTTAATCTATAAGAAACTACAGAGAAAAAGTTTTCCACTACTAAGGAATAACTACAATCAACGGAGCACCTTATTTCAAATATAGATGCCACAAGCCAGAAAAATTCACATCTCACCTTCCCCAACCAATAAACGAACTAAAGTACGAGTGCAAGCTAAAAAATATATTTAAAACTCTGTGGCTTGGCGCTAAACGAATAATATGGGCTTATAAAACATAAGGAAGAGGTAACAGTTTTTCTATATAAACAAAATATTTTTATTATTCTATACAGACAGAAGTTTCTTTAAAAATTCCAAAATATGCATTCTATACCACACATGACACATCGCTTGGTGAAACTATTAATGTAGTAAAAACCACAATAAAACACTTCGAGCTTTCTAAATATAGTCTACAACATGGTCAGGCTTTCTTAAGAGTTGTTGAAGATTGGATAATCCTATTAACTATTTTATCAGCTTACTGTGCTCCAAGGTATAATAAAACTTTACAACTACTTACATATATATTTATTTCTAGCAAATTTTTATTTAAACTTTTCAAATGATTCATCCTTCCATTATAGTATCAGTATAAATGTATGTACTGTCTAAAACAATATCTTCTACTTTATATAATAAAAATGCAAGCTGGAAACTCTTCCAAAAGTTGACAATTGATCCGTACTTCTTTGAGGACGGTAAATTTTGCCCATTAACTCTAAATTCAAAAAGATTTGTGGCAATACCTGAAAACATTTTTATATTCGCGTTGCAAGATTTTGGTGGGTATAACCAGTGAAGGTGATTTAAATGCGGTGGAACTATATGATATTCAATCACATTTTTGCTTGCACCAATTACCTCGAGTTATTTTTTGTAAAAGCAGCAATAAACCCAGGTATATTAAAGTGTGCAAACCGCATCAAAACCAAATGTTACCATCTGTTGTCTGAATACGCAATCCATATAGAGTACACTCATACCGTCCATAGAACATACCACAAATCAGATGTATTGGATATTGTTGCTCAAACACTTGGGCCTTTTATTTGCAATCATAAAGTGTGTACTAATACTAGAAAAACAATTTGCAGAATCCAAATTAATTAAAGGGATAATCACTCGGATACCTTTCAGAATAAATACATTTAATAGCTTGAGTACCTACGATTATCTTTAGATCCCAAACCAAAACAACTTCCGACAGCGTTTAAAGCAATCTTTATAGAAAGAAATAGTTGAAAACGTATATTCTATCACCACACCCACAAGTATATAATGAATTGAATTAAGCGAAAGTACATTGCCGTGCAAATAGCAGCAAAATAGAAAAAAGCTGACGCCCATAGAAAAATTTTTATTAAAACAATCTCTAACTGGATAGATGCTTCATTAGTACCAAGACATACCTTTAATGTTTTCGGAGTGCAAATATGTATTTCCGAAGAAGAAAAATGCAAATCCTTTCTTGGTCATTTAATACGTTGGCAACTAATTTTCTGCGGCCCTATCATAGTACCGTTATATATTCATCAGTTAATTCTGAACAAAAGATAAATTAGTAGTCGAAGACATCCTGCCACCTGTTAGAAAGCATGCCAATTCCTCGGCGGTAGAACTCGGTGTGTTTGGAGTGGAAGAAGCTGGCGGTTGCTGCGAATTGCATTGAGCAACGAATCCGCCTCCGTGGACCTTGCAAATGTTCTTTCCGGCGTCCACAGCATTCATATTCGGGTTCAAACTGTACTGAAAATGCAGCAGCAAACGAATTTCCTCTCTAGTTAGCGCCATTCTATAAAAAAAGTTTAATAATCTGCGCATAGAAATTGCTCATAAGGTCAAGGGCTATCGAATAATACAAAAATTGCAAACTTTTGTCGCGAAACTTAAAAAGTCATGATAGGGCGCAGAAAATTAGTTGCAACCTATTGGTTTACCTTTTATTATCTTAAAAATTTATTATTTAGAAATACATATAGCAGTGGATCATTTTCCGAAAGAAAGGTCAAACCAACATCATCTAAAGGGCTTACTTATACAATTGAAAGTCTTTTCATAAACAAATCTCCTCAAAACCATCAAATATTTTACTAAAGATATTAAAAAAACATTAGCTTAGTTAACACAAATCTTTCGTTTTTATTTAAGAATTGGCTGCTTCTTGAAAGTATAGAAATATAAATTTTTTACAGTTTTCTAAGCCAGGAAAAGATAAGGTAAAAAGTAAAAGAACGATAAAATAGTTTAATATCAATTACCTTGAAGTTATTAATTTTATTTCGCTGCGTAGCTGATTACACTGAAACTATGTTGTCCTTGTTGCACATTTGCAGTCAAAATGCGTGCAGTTCTATTCTCTACTAGCATTAGAAACATTCACGATATAACTTACCAGAAAATATACTGGACTCAATCATGTGCAACTACATGGATAACATCCCCGCCATAATAGCAAACCTTGCAACGTTCGCCGATAATACAGTCATACCGCCACAAAACCCATTTGCCATTACATTTAATGGCTATCCTATCCAACTATAAGACCGACGTATTTGTAAAATATTTGGGTATTTACCTCTATACGAGGCTTATAAACACAAAATGTAATTAAAAAACTAAACAGGAAATGTACGTGTTTATGTCAGGTACACTCTTTTGCAAACAGAAAGCCTTCCAAGAAAACCAAAAAACGCACAAAATGCACCATTTCTCTATAAAAATCGAAGATGTGCATTACAAATGAATGATATGGGACCTAAATATAAACTGTATCTTTAAAACAAAAATCTTAAAATTACAGAAAACGTTCCTTGGTCTATCACTAATCATCACTTCATTGGATATACTTCCAATCCACCAATACATTGCAAAACCTACCAAAATAGTTCTCAAAAATCTTTGAGATTTAGTAATGCGACCTTCGACGAACTACATTAAAAAGGTATTTTCGCGCGTTTAAAACGTAAGTTGCCTTAAAACATGTATATGATGGCAATAACATATTCCAAGACTAATAGTGTTTTTTTTGTGAATTTAACTAATTTTTTGAAAGTGGTTATTATTGTCTTTCAGACTATTCCAGTTTGTTACATACTACTCGTTATCAATGCCTTGGATATTAAGAAGAGGGATACTTCTCATATCGAATACAGAAGAAATGACAGGAGATAGAGAAAATGTATTTTTGTAGGGTAAAACTACAGAACGGGAAATTTTATTTCAATGTGTTTTAAAGAAAACATCGGCTAAGTGGTGTCCTTCATTTTCAGGGCCTGTTGAATTCATAGTTTTTCATTGCCTTTTCAACATGTGTTAACGAACAGCCCGATTTCTTGGTGTATTACATTTCGTAGGGCTTTAAAAGTCTTAGGGCAATGTTTTAAGTCTTAGTCTTAAAATATCTCAGAGAAAGTAGTCTGATAGAACGAGATTCTGTCACAGGGCTGACCAAATGATATTACCACGTTGAGAAGTTAGACACAGCTATTAAAACAAAGCTTCATCTGTGTGAGATGTAGCTTCATCCTATTGAGACCACACGTGTTCCAATTATCAAATTACTTTCATATATCGATTTAAAGATACAATAGTAACAATAAGACAAAGACCAATAAACCGCCGTTTGCCAAATGTAAGAACCAATGACTGATTTTATTCAACGCACACCAGACAGTAACACATTCGTTGAGGATAGACTTTTCATGAATACCTCGTGGGTTGTTAAGTAGATATACGCTTAATCAATAAAGAAAACAACTGCATCATGTTCCCACACATTTCTAATCACAATAAGAAAACCCTTATACAACAATCTTGTAGAAGTCAAAACAAAGACTTTGGAGCAAAATTTTCCGTGCAGTACGATTATACAGTGAATAGTAACGGTATATTTGCACTCAGATGATTAAGAAGATGCAACAATGTTTTCTGATGTTTACGTGCTCTGAAATTTAGACAGCAAAACCTTTCTCTTTGTTCATCCATGACATGTTGACTACTAAGAGCTCCTCTAGGTAAAACTTCCCGACTACCTGCGTTTAATGAAATCCCTTCCCTCACCTTTCGCGTCATGACCTTCTTTTGAAATTAGTGAGAGTTTGCTCTACCCTGTATATTTCATTTTCTGTACAACAGATTCCAAAACAAGTAATGAATGTTTGAAAGTTTTAAAGAATTAGCACAACATACATATTACTGTAAAACAGCGACTTAGAAGAAAACATTTGATTTGAGGGTAAAGAGAAAGAATAATTGAAACATACTCGTATGTCCATATGCTGTCGGGATTAATGCCACTGAAAATCAAAGTAACCGTAAGGTTTATAGGGAGCGCTGAAAGGAACTCCCAAAATCCATTAAAAACAAAAAAGAGGGATAGCTGCCAAAAGTCGGATTTAACACGGTAAGTTGCACAAAACGTATTCTTAATTGTACCAATAGAAGAGTTTCAATCAATCCTTTAATTCACGACCAGCTGAACACGTTTGATAAACAATTCAAAAAATACATGAGACCTTAGGATCAATATTTAAAACTAATGCAGATATGTGTGATATCAGTTTGATATGGCATACAAGAAGACGTAAGATATCATATAATTAAATATACGACTATGTGTGTTAGCCAAAATATATAGTCTTTCATGCTAATGTAAACTTAAATAGAAATGACAGGAGATATATATTTATGTTCAACCCTTTTACTGCATTAGTATTAATATAAAAAATCATTTGCTGTAATTTTGTAATAAAAAAATTGTAATAAACTCCCCTGAATATGAAACTAACATTTAAAAAGTAAGTTACATAGCGTGCTGTATAATGGCACCAATACATTAATAATGTTCCCTTCAAAGCGTTTTCATCGACCTCAATTACAGAATCTTTGTTCATTACCGCTCTCGCTACGCTTTCAGGGTAAATGCGTACGTAGAGCGTTCCTACATATAATTTAGGCAGGGTTACATATTTACCAAAGTAAAATCAATAAACATAATTTACGCGAGGCCTGTTTGGCAGATGCCGGTTCTGAATAATATTTAGTAGTTTTCCGACTACGCGACCGTCTTTGTCCCTCTCCAAAATTTCGTCTCTGTAAATAAAATTTGTTTTAAAGAGAAACAAATATAACGTTTTAGTTTTAGTAACTACAGAACGTATGCGAGTGAAACAAATGTAAACCGGAATTTATTGGAACATCATAAAAATCAACTATACTAAGTTATATTTCGAACGAATACGTAGTTTTCTTATCGCGTTACCTTAATTGAAAGTGGCGTGCTAACGCTTCATCAATGGGCTATTCCACGAAAATTAAAAAGCTTCTGAGAATAACAGCTTTTGAAAATACACATGTAATTAAGCTAATTGGCAAAAATCAAACAGAAAAAAGTTCTCATTATTTATTTAATTTATATTTATAAATAAAATTTTGTTAGTAACGTAATAGAATAAGAGCGCACATTATTTTTTTATTAGTATTACTTTCATTTTTCACTTATAGGGCGTATAATGTTACTTTATGCCAGAAGTTTCCCTTTAATTTTGTTCTTCAAAGTGATATTTGTTTCAAAAAAGCAAAAAAAAAACTATTTAATACATAAATACTTCTTGAGGGGAATAATCCATAATATGCTTGTCGATTATTTAGTCGCTAAGTGCTTCTTTTAGTGGTCCAAACAAAGAGTAAGTGCAGAGCGATAAATTCAGACTGTAGAAAGGGTGTTTTTGTAAAATCCAAAATAAATCCTCCATATTTTGGACAACTGTATGAAGACAAGCATTTTCGTAAAGCTGCATTTTCTTCTTCTTATAGTGCATCTCCTAACGAAAATTTGTGATACTGCGCTTTTCTCAAAGCATTCTCATAGATTTTTGAGCCAGGATGTTCTCCTTCTTCTAGCACTCCCCTTGCCCTGTACCTTCTCCTAGATAATTAGTTGTAATAGTTGGTACTTTTCGTTACACATCACATGTCCTAATTATTCTATTTTGATCATGTTAATTATTTCCATTCCTTTCCCCATTATTTGTAGGGCAGTGTCGTTTCTTATTCTTTCAGTCCAAGATATTCTCAGTATTCTTTTGTAAATCCACATTTAAAATGATTCTATCCTTTTAGTTGTTGCTTGGGTGAGCATCTATGCTTCTACTCCATACAAGAAAACGGGCAGTACATAACACCGTACAATGAACATGCGTAGTTGTACGGTTAGGTCTCGGCAGCAGAGTTTTTTTATCAACGATGTACTTGATTGTTCTATTCTACTTCTAATTTCCCATTTTTTGTTTGAATTGCAGTCCAGATATTTGTATTTGTCAACTTGTTCTATCACAATATTAGTTTGTTCAGTTTTTTACATTTATATTTAGGCCATATTTGTTACTGGAGTCATTAGTGCCACTAATCGATACTTGTAGGTATCGTCTGCACAGAGCAAGTTGTGCAATCTTAAACCGTTGACATTAACTCCTTCTTGTCTATCTTCTAAGACATCTTTGAATACAGCTTCAGAATAAATGTTAAATAACATTAGCGATAGAATGCAGCCCTGTTGCACCCCTCTCAATATTGTTATTTAATTGATCATTTCTCCGTCGGTCCTGACGGCTGCTGTCCGTTCCCAGTAAATATTCATTATGATGCGAATATCTTTACTATCCAGACTTTTGGAACGTTCAACAATTTTTCGTGTTCCACTCTATCGAAAGCCTTTTCGTAGTCAATGAAGTAGGCATAAACATTGACATGTCTGCATTTTTCTACTAGTACTTGTAGGCTAAAAAGAGCTTCCCTGGTGCCCAATCCATTCCTGAATCCAAACTAACATTCACTTAATATTACTTCACATTTTTTATGGATGCTACTGCGTATTATTTTTAAAAATATTTTCAGGGTATGGCTCATTAAGCTTATGGTTTGATGTCCATTGCATCTCTTAGAGTTATTTGTTTTAAATATCGTTGTATACTTTCATGTTTATAGTTTTTTTTATGTTAATTTAGATTTTAGTTTTATTATTCAAAAGTGTCTTCGTATTACGTGTTCTATAAGATCCTGCAGCTTCTCAGATTTTCTTATGTAGGTTAAACGTGTCATATTTATTATTTAGTTTTTCGATTTCCTCACATATGTCGTTTAACCACTTGTCTTTTGCTTGCCGTCTGTTACATTTGTTTGTATTTTTTAATATTATTGTTTTTTATTTCCTCCGTTTCTGCTTATGATTAGATCCCATATCTGCGATTGGCTGTATTTTAACAGCTAAAATACTATGTCTAAACCTTTTGTTGATTATGATGTAGCCTATCTGATTTCTAATTATGTTATCAGGTGTATGAGCTGGTGACGTCCATGTATGGAGTCTTCTAGGTGGTAATTTGAGGAAAGTGTTGGTTACTATCAACTTCTCTTCTTGTAGAAAATGGTCTCCGCGCTCATTCCTTGTATCTAGTCCATATTCTCCTGTTATATCTTCATATCGACCTTTATCTAGCGTTTAAATCGCCCATTATTACATTTACTTCACATTTCTGCACTACTTGAAGCATTGTCTTTAATTATTCGTAGAATTCTTCTGCCATATCATCATTATTATTCGCTGTAGAAGCGTACACCTGTATTATATTCACATTTCGCATCATGACTCTGTTCGACATTGGAAAAAAATTATAATACATCTATGGATTCTTTTATTGACCAATACTGCAACTCCGTTTTGATGTTTACCGTTATTTCCGGAGTAATATATTTTGCTATTATTGATATTATATTCTCCTGGGCTGCATAGCATCTCAAATTAAAAATTCGCTTTGTTCAGACGATTATAGAATTTTGTGTCGTCTAAAAGTTGACAAAATCTATTTCAACAATCACTAACCGGCAATCATTCTCGAGAATTCGTTGATTAAGTTTCGAAGCGATCGGACGTGTGAGCGTTCGGTTGCTGTAATAACACGAGCGTATGCTAACCTGATTAAATATCAATATTAGTGAGGTGACCTAAAGTAAATCAAGATAAACAGTTCTGAAGACAACAGACCTGGAATACGTTTTCGTTCACTAGCAAATTTGGATCACCCGCAGGATCGAGTGACCCACAATTTTAGAGTAAAACCGAATCATTGAATAACACCCCACTTGAATTTAACACACACATTACAATACAAGCTTTTCTACACAATTAAATTCCTATATATAATCCATATAATTTGACAAACCAATTTCAACCTTCACAAGCGTTAAAATTTTTTACACAAACTCTAAAGAAAGAGCTGGCGGTTCAACTAACAAATGGTAAGAGGTGCACAAAAATAAAAGGAAAAACTTACAGAATAATAAGATAGAAGATAAATACATGTCTAATAAGAGGACATTAAATTAAACAGACATATTTACTACTTTCCGAAAATAATAACCAATACGACGACACTGAGGACAAATAAGGAAAACAAAAAACCACCCCCAATTCTTATACAGAGGGTCACTTATTATATACAAATAATAAACAATTTTAAAAATATTATGAGTAATGGGAAATACACTATTAAAAGACTTGCAGACAACGCAGGAAGCTACAAAATATATACGGCATCTATCAGAAACTTATAAACTACAGTCAGATTAACAAGATGATAGTGTGAAGGCTTACTCAGAAACTACACTATAATTATCACTGTCTGTTACCGTTTTTTCACAAAGAAATGTAAGGTAAGAGATAAAACACTAGTCACTAATTAAGCTTTTGGCAAGGTCCGACACAGAGAAATTAAAACTAATTTTCCCAACCAATATTTTGTAATAGTCTAATGATAGACAATTACAAGTGAAATTTCACGACGAAACATTTCAAATCTATACAATCTAAAGTACCGTAAGGCGGCATCTTGGACTGCTACTGTACCTACTGTAAACCTCAGATTTATTAAACACACCACATAGGGAAATAATAATATTTGCTAATGATACGATCACTCTATCGACCTAGATAAATTAAAATTTTGCTAGAAAAAAATATATAAGTTACCCATATTATTTGAAAATTTGGTTAATGAATTGGAGGGAACAAGTTAACGAGCAGAAGTTAAAATACGTCACACATAAGTCAGGATCCTATCAGATCAAAATCATTAGAGTTAAACTACGCCATTGTAAAAATTTTGTAAAATCTCCTGTTTTGGGGAGTACTATTATACCCTTAAATTTGTAAAAGAAAAGGGTGGGTTAGTTTAGAACAAGCTGTGGGGTTCGCTTTTAAGTATTCGCTAGGTAGGCCGTCTAGGTCGACAGATTTTTAACTTATGATTTTGCGTACCGTTTTTTGGATTTGTTTTTTGGTAGGTGAACTTTTATTTTCATTTTATTTTATTCCTAATTATAATTTGTGCCTAGCATCTCTTTGAAATATTTTGTCCAGCGTTTTATTGCTGTTCTAGGGATGTAGTTGATTCCCTTGATTTAGATCGTATTAACGTGGGTTTGTTTTGATGTTTGTTGCCAAGTTTCTTAATTATACTATACAATATTCCTATGTGCTTTTGCAGCATCGTCAGCATGTGATGTTATTGTGGTGATCCAGATTAACGCGTTTTTTTGATTTTTTTATTTAGAGAATTGTAAAACTCTTGTAAGACTATTTAATCTTTTTTATTATTAATTGTGTTTGTTTATTTGTTAATTTTCTTTTCTTTTTAATAAGTTAAAATTATGGTTGTTTTGGAAACTACAAATATTGAAACAAATGTTTACAGAATTTTATAACGAGTCCTATATATAATCTGAAGGTAAACAAGGAAGTTTCTTACATTGTTACGGTTAACCCCTGCAAACATCATTTAGATATAGTTTCTTCTATTAACTTTTTCCTCATTCCACCATATTTTATTTATTCTTTTTATTACCTTCCTTACTTGTCCAATTAGCTGTCTAATCTCTTGTTTGTATCACCCATATTTCGTTATTTTCATCCCTAGGTATACCAATAATCGTATATTGATATTTGCTCTAAATTTTCTAAGGTTATTTCATCTTTTCAATTCTTACCTAATTTTGTTTAAATTAATTAACAGTATCGCTTTTTTGTATGGCAGCTCTTAAGGACTTTTCCTGTTATCAGATCACATCCAGAAGCTTTATGAGAATTTCATAGACTTCTTGTAAGAAATTTGTACAGGCTAGTACAAAAAACGAGGATACTATGCAACGGCTTTGTCGCTTAACCTCCATCGTTGATGTAGGATAAGAAAAAAGAAAAGAAACTAATATGAATTTAGTAACCGCTTTGTATTAGAATAAAACTACTTGTACCCATTTATAAAAAAATAAAGTCAATGAGACAAAAATATATTGTAAAGTTTAAATAGACTTGGTATTAGCTACCTAATGAAATGAGCGTGTGGACGCTTAGGTCCAGTTTTAGTATAATCAAAAGAAAAGACAAGAAAATTGTCTAGTTAAAGCAATTTTCATGAAGATCAATATTGTAAGAAAACCATTACCAATTTTTACAAGCAATCAGAATGATATTACAGCTAATGATATTTTAAAGCAGTTTTAAAACAAAAACTCAAAACAATACGACCAAAAAGGAAAACTTAATGAAAGTAACGACAAAGAAACATGTCATTAATCTAAATTAGTATTGGGGTAAAGATGACTCATCAAGATTCAAAGCCAAATTACTATACATTGATAGTAGAGCAAGTTTCAAGTATCTAATTATATTATTAGATGAAGGCCATATATTGATAAAATCACAAAAATGCACGAAGTAGATTTGGCCGCCGTGTTTCTTTGTTAAAACACGTAAGATAAATTAACAAAAACAAAGATTAGTTCACTATCGCAACTTAAAAAAGTGCATTCTATTTTTTTATACTACAAATTTTGGTTAAGATTTTTCATGGGACGTATTTTTGGAAGAGTAAATCAAGAAATTGGTGAAGCTTTTAACTTCTCCGATAAATATTTCACAAAGTCACAAGCAAAGTATCTAATTTCACATTTAAAAGTAATTTCAAGAATTTAGTTTTTAACCTTATAGCAGGTACAGACACTTACGATACCAATGCGCAGCTAGCGCAGCCCGACTTCGGAATGAAGGAAAATTCATTATTAATTATCTGCTATTCTTTGAACTCAAATAATAATTTAAAGCAATTTCAAGCATTAATTAACTAGAGTTGACAAAATTAAAAACTCATCTGTAACGTAATAACTGTATCCCAATATTCGAACTAACATTCTTCTTAAATTTCTACCATTTGAAAGAACTTTCTTCTTCTTTCTTAATTGTAATAGAGATAAGTTCAATAAAATCGGGTCCTTCACATAAACAATCATTTAAGGATGGATTCCTTCACAAAGAACACAACTGGTTCAACTCTCATCTTAATTACTACATAGTGGGGTAAATAGCAAGATTTAGGTTTCAAGATACCTTCTATTGTTTGTATTATTCCTTTTCTGCTACAGTCTTTAAATACTTAGTTATAAAATTCAAATATGTTTGCTGGTGTCAGTTGTTGAGTTCTAGTTAACAGTTTTTGTTTAGTCGAAATATCTTTCTTTTTAGTATCTTTTAGATCGATTTGAAAATTATGTTTTACTTCAAGCTATTTTCTACTCTTCATTTTACTTTCGATTAGATCGGTGATACAAAGAAGTTTGACACTATAAAGTTTTAATTAATTTATTGCAGTTTAGAATAACTAAAATTAGTGTCGTGTATGACACCCAGAAAGTTTCAAATTATTGACATTTAGGAAGAAGATCGAAATTATTTATAATTTTGTGGTGGTATCTAAACGGTGAGATACAATTATTCAATTGTCGAAGACTTATTTTGGTGACAACTGTAGTTAATTCCTGATTGGAACTTCATTTAACTGCCATTTGAAATTAAGGCACAGTACCGAAGAATATCTGAGATATTGGAAAAATTCCTTACCTATACAGTTATGAAGAGTGTCAAAGTTTCTATGAGATAATAAATAAAAGACTTTCCTTCATTACGAAGTTGTGCTACGGCAGCTACGGATTTGGATCCGAGATGTCTGTATTTCCTGTAAAGTCAAAAATTAGAGTTTTGAGAGTACTGTCGGATAAGAAGGTATGCTTTATTCTAAATAATTGCCTATTATTTCACACATAAAATACTTTCTTAACATCTAGAAGGATAAGTGAACAAAGTTCTTTCTTTGTGGGGTAAATTTGAATTGCGTTTGGCGTCCAATGACACTTTTGTATAGCTGAATAATCTCTAGCAAATTAACTTTATTAATTCGTTGCATATAATAACTTTTCAAAAAATTTTGACTTAGCAGAGAGCAAATTTTGTTGAACGGTTCTCCAGATTTTTCAATTTTGCGCTGACTGTTAAAAAGATGATTGTGTTTCAAAACCAAACACTTAAAACAGCAGTAAATTAAACTTTTTAATCATGTCGCAAGAGATAAAATTTGACCTTAGAAAGAACAATTGTAAAAGGTAATATTGTCATGTCACCAAATTCTCAAAAGAGATCATAGACAGAGGAGCAAATATTGAATTGCATGTTTAATTCCAACAATGGAACAAATCCCAGCTATACGTTAAACATCTACTGTGCCCATAACTATAAAACATGCAAGTCTGTTTAATAATATTATTGACAATTTATGTTAAAATGCTTTTGGAAAGCTTTTAGCTTTATCAAATGTTTGTTTGGTGTAAAATATTTTGTATAATGGTTTTCATTGAACTTGTAATTTTTGTATGAATATTTTATAAAGGTATTGTTGCACGTAAATATAAAATTATTGTTGCACTTTGTGCTGATTTTTTATTTTAGCGACAGTAAAGACGACAGCATTAAATGTTACTTAACATCTACGCTTAAAAATTGGAAAACATGTACAGACATAACTATAGCCATAAATAATACAAGCATTTATACTTAAGAGATAGGACATACGGAATAAATTATCTGCGCAATCAAATAAGCCTAAAAGCGATTGTGTTACTCACAACTATATTTAACAGCATGTTACGACTATGTTACTATTCGATACTATATGCTCATGATACTGAAACGTAGGAAATTTCCAACTCATGCTAGTTTATATAGGCCAATAAGCCTCTTGCCTGTGATGTTCAAATTTTTTGAAAGACAAATATTAATGATTTAATTTTCAACCACCAGTTTGGCTTCAGACACAACCATATCGCTATTCATATAATTGCTAATAAAATTAAGAAAGGCTAGAAGTCAAACAAATGTGTACATCAGCATTTCTGGATGTAAAGCAGGCCTTTGACAAAGTAATGCATGCGGCCCTACTTTCAAACTAAAACTACTACCTAATCAACTATTCCTTATCCCTAAGTCATAATTGTCCAACCTTTACTTTTAAGTTAAATTCGAAGTTTGTTAAGGCTGGCGTACCTCAAGAAAGCGCACTCGGACCTTTCCTGTATTCTATTTACCACTGATGTACCAACTAGCCAAGATACGATATTAGCAAGTTCGCCGATTATATAATCAATCTTATGGTTTCTGAAAAATTACAAAACTATGTTGACTAATTCCTAAATTGGGTTAAACATCGGAGAATTAACGTCAACCTTGATAAGCCCTATCAAGTCATTTTCATTCCAAAAGAGCCAAATGTTCTCATTTCTTTCAACACTCTCATTCCTGTTAAAGAAGTGAAATATCTTGAACTTCATATTGACAATAAATTAACCTGGAAATCGCACATCAAATCCAAAAAACGCCAATTAGAATTAAAAGTAAAAAGCATATCTTGGCTAATAAACCGAAGATCCCATCTCACGTTGAAAATCAAACTTGTCATATGCAAGACAATATTGAATTCCATTTGAACATATGGTGTCAAAATTTAAAACTGCAGTAAACCATCAAATACAAAAATCCTTCAAACTTTTTAATCAAAAACTCTTAGAATGTTAACAAATGCACCCTGGTATGTTTCCAACATCATACACGAAGATATCAAAATACCATTTATAACAGACAAGGAACACGGTGTGACGCAAATTGGGTCCTATTTAAAGTCAAGCAATTTATTAACTTAATGAATTCCACGCATCACTCATGGTTTTTATTTCTTTTTATCCGGAAAATGACAACAGTGCATGTTGTTATTGATTAAAATGTTGCAAATAAAATGAACATCGAACAGATCTCAAGCATTTTAGCGCCATTTTGCGCGCGCTTCCCTCGCAATACCATTTTCAGGCAAAAGACCACCCTTTTCTGCTATTATCGGACCATGGTTAATTAAGGTCGCATTCAAAACCATAACTCGCACCCCGTCTCAACCATTAAAATCGGTCGCTTCTTCGATTCACAGCGTTTATTTTCTGTGTTTTAATAATATAGATGTCTGAGTGCTTACTCCACTAAGCATAAAAATTGCAGCATGAGTTACAATAAAAATCTAATTAATAAACTGTTCAGTCGAGCACTCGAAAATAGAAGACGTAAAAGGATGTAGAGGAAGGTGAAGAACAGACTTTCTCAGAGAGTGGCGACGCTGCCCTCGCAAGCTCTTAATTTGCTCCAACGCACCTTCAATCCTACCCTCGTTAAATATCCCTTTCCGTATCCCAACTTTAGGGAAAAGCCAGGGGATGACTACCTCTAGTATCTTCCTAAGAGAATCTCATAGATTGTCTCATAGATAGTAAAATCAGGAGTCTAAACATTTCACCGATTGAATCTCCGGTGGGGAGGGAAGTTATGTGTAGATCTAATTATGTGAATATACAAATTTTGTCAAAAAATTATCTCTACGCAAGAGCAAATTAACTGACACTTTAAATGGTTAGAGACATGTTCTACAACCTGGTAAATTAGACATTAGACTCGATACAAGGATTGACAATTACCATTTCCAAATAAATACAATCAATTATACTGAGCTATAACTTTATCAATTCCAGAATACTTACCATAAATAGTAATGCTGAAGCAACTTAAACATAATCCAAGTATACGCGCCAACAGTATCCAACAGTAAAGATAAAATTGGAATTCTACCGCCATTTGGAAAGAACTGTTAGAGAAATACCCAATAGAGAAATAATATCCATACAAGGCGATTTTAAAAAAATTCGACAAACACAAGAAGACGACCAAATAGCGCAAAGAGATGTCGAAAGACACGTTCTAGGGACGAGTAATGATTTCGATCAAAAACTCGTAGAGTTCTACATAGAAAACAATTTAGCAATCACAAATAGTCTAGTCTCTCAACAACCAAAACGACGTTGCATATGGACTTCTTCCGGAAGACAATACAAGAATCAAATTGATTTCTTCCTCATAGCTGCCAAATGGAAATCAAGCATCCATAATGTAAAATCTCTACCCGGAATCAAATGTGCAAGTGGTCATAAACTCTCGCTAGCTAAAGTCACACTTCACATAACAACAAAGAAAATAGAAAAAAGAACTTCCTCCTTGAAACCTGAAAACATGGAACATTTCAAACAAAAGTTAGAGCAAAACTTAATAATCAATTCGGAAACTTAAGTTAGACGAGCCCAGAAGAAATGTGGTAGGCCTCAAAACAACTTTATTAACTACCAAAGTACAAGTGTTACAACAGATAAAAAACAAACGAAAAATAAACACTGGATGATCGATAAAACTTGGAGCGTGGTAAAAGAATGAGAAGAACAAAGAATCGAATATTTTAATTAATATTTTAACAAAAATCATCACATACAAAGCACGTGTCAAGCAATCGAAAAACAAGCTAATACCAACAAAACCCGAGATCTGTTTCTGCGTTTCAAAAAAACCAATAGGAAATTTAAACCGAGAACATGGAGAATAGGAGACAAAGAGAGTTAAGTCGTTATTGAGGTAGATGCCGTAGTAAAAGTATGGCGAAAATACTGTGAAAACTTACACACAAACAAAATAAACAACCAAGAATCAGTATACTTTCTTTCCATCATAGAACTCGAACAGGAACCTGATATATTAAAGAAGTAGTCGAGCAAACTACCCGTTACTTAAAAAACAATAAAAGCACAGATAAAGGTAATCTGAGTGCAGAAATGTTAAAGCAACATACTCCAAAATGTTTTAACCTCTTATGAAAAATTTGTAATAAGATCTGGAAAACAGGACACTGGACAAGATATTGGAGTTCATCCATTTTTATTCCACTGCATAAAAAAGGGCCTAGCTGAAAATATAATAACTACAGAACCATCGCACTGATATTCCACCCAAAACTTCTTACAGTGGCAGATTCCAAAAAACAACAAGCTGGAATAATAAGCGGGAAGGGCACCAAAGAGCAAATCATGAACGTATGGCAAATCATTGATTATATTAAGACCTTTGATTGCGTGAATTGAGTACAACTCTAGAAAGTGCTATTGAACATGGGAATACCTCAACACCTCGTCATACTACTAAGACAGTTATGTAATAACAGCATAGAAATAATTAAAATTGATAACAAGATCTCTAAACCCTTTAATATACAGCGCTAACGTTACGTCTTGTCGCCCTTGTTATTTAACTTCTATAGAAAATACATATTAAGAAACTTTCTGGATGGTTTGGAATGTGGAATGGTTATTGACGGCAAAACAATAAACAATCTTCGCTACGTGGGCAACACTACACTTATCGCGAAAGAGGAACACGAGATGTTAGAGCTTATCGAAAGGGTTGAGCAGGAGACCTTACGCTAACTCATACTAACAGACCGTACTAACAAAATAGAAACTGCACCTAACATTCGTGATGTTGAAAATATCAAAGAAATTGTTTATCTAGATTCAAAAATAAATAATGATGGCAACTCGTCAACAGACATACAAAGAATCTATGGCTAAGTTAACCAAAATTTGGGAAGATCGCCACATCACGAATACAACAAAATGGAAACTAGTCATAACACTTGTGAAGCACAGACCTTGAGGGCCATAGACATTAATAAGCTAGACGTCTTCAAGATGTGGGTTTGGTGAAGACTTCTTAGGATTACCCTGGTCAGCTTATACAACTAATGTGTCCCTTAAAAGAACTGGAAATTAACGAAAGATTATCAAGTGCACTAAATCAACAAATTTTGAAATACTTCGGACACGTCACCAGAAGGAAGGACGGCAACCTAGAAAAGCTGGTTGTTCAGGGGAAATAGAAGGGAAACTCTAGACCGACCATGTCAAGGAATTCGGCTGTACACTTTTTCAGGAAAATATTAGGAATGCTTTAGACAGAGACAAATGGAGGGCTATTGCCTAACTACAACCTGAATTGCACCCATGAGATTACGACAATTCAATTATGAAGTATACGACTAGAGACATAGAGAGAGAGAGAGAAAAGGAATTCAGAAAACCGTCTGACTCAGCGCATTTACTTGTTACTTCATTAAGTAGACTGTAAATACTGCATTAAATAAACAAAAAACATGAAATGTTGTATAAGCAAAAAGTTGTTTATCAAAAGTTCTGTTTGTATTAGACTACAATAATAAAAAATAAGATAAAAAATAATTATGGACCAGAGGTAAGCATTTAAATGAATATCAAATCTCAAAATTTTTAAATTGACTATTCACTACTTTAAGGCATATGAAAAGGTATTAAAGACACTATAAAAGAGTGCTAAGGTATTTAATTTGAATTTTTATCTATTTGCAAGCATACATCTACAAATTCCGGATGCTTTCTTACTAGTCCCGGTATAAGAATAAACTACTACCGTCACGTACTTTTCACAATCCGCTCTTAAGACCAAGCATGGAAACCTTAGTTCGGAAACATACAATCGTTGCTTAAGTGCTTAGTAGCCTTGGCGGTCTATTGAAGCGCTTCGTGGTCGTGTTTATTTAACCAAGCGATAAACGAAAAACGCTTTTTGCTATTTACTTAGTAGCCACACTCGGCTGCAGACAATTCGTGCAGATGTGATTCATTCTCCAACGTAGACAGTTAGTGGCCTTAATAGTCTCTGATCGAAACGCTCCGTTAGTTGGCCGGACAATAAGCGATTTATTTGCTACATTTCGAAACTGCCCCGTCAGCAACTTGAGGAATCAGGCAGACTGAATAACTACACGACTCTTGGATATCGGTGAGTTTCACCTTTTTAACTTAAAAGTATGTTTATGGTGACATAAATTGCACTTGGGTAGCTAAATTACAGCAGTTGGTGCCATTATTTGTAGTATTTGTAAAGCAATTGGTTCAAGGCAGCTGCTTGGATTATTTTAATGTTAATGATTGATATCTTATCGCTATGCTTTAAATTGTTGCGTCATATCCGCGGTTGCTTTATTATTGGTTTTAAATACATAATGTCCTGTCGGTTAAAATTGAAGCGATAATAAGAACATAAACTAGGCCAGTTAAAAACCTCTGTATTCTAATGTTTCTTTTTTATTTAATCGCATTTGATTAAATTTTATTTATAGGTCACCAATGGACTCCAGCGATGCTGTTAATACGACGTCAGTAAAAACTCTGGATCAAATGCAACGCGAACTATTTAACCTTTCCGAATTGAACAATATTTTACGCAGGACTTTGGAAACCGACGGCTTTATGCTGAAAGGGCACGGTATATTTGCCTTGTCAGACAGGATAGAAGGCTTCCTAGGTCAGCACTTTATTTTAGAATTGGAGTACGTGGAAGACGGCCAATCTGATGTCCCGAGGAAGCGGCGCTACTTTATGAAGCTACTCAACGGCTCCTTCCAAATCATATTCGAAATTACGCTGTCGCTGAACGCGTACGAAAAGGAGAAATTCTTCTATGAGCACCTGCTGGGCGAATATGAAAGGCACGGCGTCGACGCCTCCTTCGCCCCAAAGGGCTACCTCTGCAAGCCCTACGTCGTCGTTCTCGAGGATCTAAGCTCGCGGAGCCTCGAAAACACGCCGAAATCGAGCTTCTGGGATGTTAGCCACTGCGAGCAAGCGTTAACCACCTTAGCTAAATTACATTCGAGCAGCATAATATATGAGCACAAAATGACCGAGCAGTGCCGGAGGCCATATAGCTTAGCAAAGGAACACCCGAGTATATTTAAGGAAATATTATACAACAAGAAATCAGATTCGGTTATAAAAGCTTGGTACAAGTGCTCTGTGGATGGTGTTTTAAAACTAATAGATATGATACCGGAAATTGATAACACTAGAAAAGAGCTCTTTAAGGAAAAACTTAAGCAGCTCTATGAGGATTCGCCAAACGCATTGGACAACATGGATGGCTACAAACAAACAATCCTGCATGGGGATGTATGGTCGAATAATTTCATGTTCAAATACGAGAACGGCACCCCCGTACAATGCGTTCTCATCGACTATCAGCTTTTGAAATACGGACCACCGTCGTTCGATGTACTGCAGATGCTTTACAGTAATACCATAAAGAAATTCAGGGATACGCATATGGAAGAACTACTACATTTCTATTACAAACGCCTACGTGCTTTTCTGCCCAACTTTTGTATGGACGAGGTGTTACCCAAAAATGATTTCTTACAAGTGTGTACTAAATTTAAAGCTTTAATAAAACTTTACTGTATCTGCGATCGGTGCGTTACTTTAGTACCAGATAATTATATTAGGGGGAAAATAGACAGCAACGAAGATCTGCGGTTGTTCTTACTTGAAAATAGGTGCCAGGCAATTACCGAGTGCTATCAAGTGGAAGAACTATTTAAGGAACTGATAACAGAAGATCTAATTGAATTTTGCGAAATTCTTTTAAAGGAATGACATACTATTCAGTTGTAAAATTGTAAATTTTTAGATTTATAAACTGTACCCGTATATGTAATTATTAAAGCGAGCATTCGATAAGCAGTAACAATATTGTTGATGTACAAAGACTTATTTGTGTTTTGGTGTTGTTTTATACGTTTTATGTATTTTTTTTTAATGTCGAGTGCTAAATTGTTTCTTAAACATTTTCATTTTAAAACAGCAGTTATTATTTATAAATTTAGGACTGTTGTTTATAATTACTACACATTAAATTTTAATCATTCTACACGGTGGCCTAAAGCTCATGCCAGTGAGCTTACTAATAACTTTGTTTATTATCTAAAAATGTTATCCACTTTTAGGCAAAATAAAATATATAGTTAAGAAATTTATATACACTATACATGTAAAATAACACTATCTTATTAAAATTCAATTATGCTTCTATACTTCTCGCGATAAATTTTGTTTTGTTTAACTCTTTACGACCTTCTTAGACAATATTGTTTTGAATAAAAACAATTATTTGATTTGTAATAATTATTTGATTTTTGTTGATTTTGTTGGGTCGAAGACTACAATAAAAAAATCATAAAGCTTTCGCGCCCTTAAAGTGTTACTCAACGCTTCGAATTTTTCTTTCTGCCCTTGCACTTTGTTTTAGACGTTTGTTAGCATTAAAAACTGGACGCTGTTCGGAGCTTCGTCTTGTGAGCTTGCCACTCTATCATCAGACCTTGTGCCGCTTACTTGGGTTTTTTTAATCTCGCTTTGAATATTGGCATTCAGTGGCCCGTGGTAAGCCTCTTTCCCTAGAAATACGTTAAGTCATTCTCACTTTACACCGAGAAAAGCTAGCAGTGCGTAACATCGCGAAAACATTAAGGGTTTGTGCTTCGACTGTGCATCTTGCATTACAACGCTTCAGGGATGCAGGAAGTCTTAGGGATTGCCATCGCCCTGGGCCATGTAACATCCTACGCAGAGGAGCAGTAAATCACACAGATATTGATGCGGGGTGTAACCGGAGACGTGATAAAACAATAAGTCAGCACAACAAAGCGGCGTCTTCAAGAGGTCAACCTTCATGGTCGTATTGCGACCAAAAACAGTTGTTACGATGTGGTAATAAGGCTAAATGGCTTCATTAGGCGCATAAACATCATTCATAGACAAGTAAACAGTTTTTTTAATTTATCTATATAATTTACAATCTATTCTAGGAAAATAAGCAAATTTTGTAATAAGTACTGTTAATATCTTATATTAAAGGTCTAATTAAGATAACTAGCCCTATGCTGTGATTAGTGCAATTAACTTTTAAGTTATTAACTAATAACTGGAGAATTTAAATGAAGTTGTAAGCGTGCTAAATACTTATCACTCATGCTCTTTGCTTCTTGTACCACAGGTGACATGTCTAATTCGTTGTACAATGTCTGATTCGTTACAAACATTTGTAATTGTTCTAAGTGTCTTGGATTGGAATCTTAGCAAAATTTCAATATTTGAAGTACTTTCTGAACCCTACAATTGGATGCCGTAGGGCTACACCGGTTTAAGTATCATTTTGTGCATAAGTAATTTGTTAGTCAATGTGGGTTTTGAATTTCTTCCAAGTACCTAATACAGTTTAGAGAATTTGAATCCCAGTTGTTTTCGCTTGGTAAAGATGTGGTGTCTCCAATTTTATCGGCGATCCAGGAGCATCCCTAGATATTTGGCTGTATCCGTTTGTGGAAGTGGGTGTCCGTTTAAAGCAACTGTCGGAGATGTTCGTTTTCTGAGAGAGAAAGTAACGTGCTGTGATTTCGTCTTGTTGGCTTTAATACGCCACTTTTGTAGCCATAACTATAAACTGTTAAGGGCAGTTTGAAGTGATTGGTTGCCAAGATAGCAGCATCATTGGAAAATCTCGATAAAACTATACTTTCCGTCTCTGGGATATCGCTGGTGTAAATTAGATAGAGTATTGGCCTAAGGACACTCCCTTGTGGTACTCTCAATTGTATGGAGTGCAACTCGGTTATTTCCTCTTGATGTTTTACCATAAAATATCTATCGGAGATGTATAATTGTAGTACCTAGTAGAATAAGCTAGGAAGGTTTGATTTTAGTTTGTAGAGGAGGCTTTGGTGCCATACCTTATTTGCTTTATGATCGAATGTCCCTCGCTAAATCCAAAATGATGCTAGAGTATGATGTTCAGTGCGTCGAGTTTAGATTTGAGTTTTTTTATAAATATCTTCTTAAATATTTGTCGGTAAAACTCTACTTCTTCAGGAGGTTTGCCTGGTTTTGGTGCAAATATTATTTAGGCTACTTTCCATGATGTCGAAAAACACCCCGTTCTGAGGATAGTGTTATAGATGTGTGTCAGTGCTGTTAATGCCTTCTGGGAAGGTTGTTTAATGATATTACTCTTTATGATGTCATAACTAGGTAACTTTTTCGGAAATAAGTCTTGTGCAATTACTGTTGTAACTTTGTGTATCTTGGTAGGTTAAATTGGAAATGCCATTTAATATGGAGCATTGAGAAGAGTTTCAATTTCCTCTTCGTGTTGATCGTCTTCTGTTTCGTAAGATTGAAAAACATTTGTCAAGTGATCTGCAAATGTGACAACTTTTCTTTATCTGTTCTTTCCAATGATATGTCTCTCTTTCTAGTTGGAGAAATGTTATTTTCGTTTTTGTTGAGTTTAGCTGAGAATAGTCTGTAGCTTGCGTTGCTGCCAGCCTTTCACGATAATTTTAGATTGTCTGATTTTTCTCAGTTAGCAGCATTGTTTTTAGATTGCATATTGCACTATTTAATTTTTCTTTGTTTGAGAGGGAGGTTCTGATATTTCTTACGGTCTGAGAGCAGCTAAACTGATTGATATTAGCGTTCATTTCAGAGGTAGAGTACCAAGCAGCATTTTGAATTATTTGTCAGGTTTTCGACAGCTTTGTCTAGGTCGTTTGAAGTTTTAAGGCAGATATTGATATTAATCCTTTCTCAATTAATTTCCTAAAAAGTTCCAAATCTGTGTATTTATTGGTAAGTTATAGTATTTTTTTTTTAGTTTTTTTATGATTCTACAGTTGTAAGTTACTAATATAGGCGAGCGATCTAAGAGAGATCCCAGTTTTCTTCAGCTAAGAGTTTGTTCAATGTTACACCTTTTGTGATACAGAAGTCGATAATATTAGGTGTTCTGTTTCTGTCTGTGGACCAGTAAGTCGATTTTCCGGTAAAAGGCACGTTTAAATTATACTTATCGATACATTTTACAAGCTTCCGAGGCTTGGAAGTTATAAGCCATGAACCTAAACTGAATGCTTAGCATTATAGTGCCCCCCTGCCAGGAATCTATTTTCGAGTGTATTGTAGAATTTTCTATAGACGTTCGCTTTAATTGTGTGCTTTGGGGGCAATATACAGCAGATTTTGAAGTTTCATAATGTTTTATGGTGTTCTGAATGCTAGTAGTGCCATCGGGGTGTTGTGTATTGTATATTTTATAATTTGGTATTTTCAAATAGATGCGATTTATGAAATGAGTTACTGATATTAGCATAATTTGTATATAATGAAGCTGTAAAAAGTTAAATATTTCTGGCCCGTCGTCTATTTTTGTTGTTGGGTCCGTTGGTTAAATTTTTCGAAAAGCTTTGTAACGTTTTTTGTGATGGCCTTTATTCGCTCAGCTAATGTGTTAATTATTTTTTCAGTTTATCTATTCGCTTATCAGTGGAAGCTTGATTCGTATCATTTGGTATTTCTTATCTGCTAGAACAGAAGCTACTGACCGATCTTTAGTAATTCTTCTTAAAACTACTGGCATACTAGTTTGACCTGTGTTTTATTCTAACTGAAGGAAATTTCTTCACCTGCAGTTTTTTATAGACTCTACATCATTTGTAGTTAGCTGGGTGATTACCCTCATGTAAAGTGCATTTTTAATCTTTACGATCCTGAATATCACAGGTTTTATTGGAGTGAAAATCTTTGTCTCATGCAAACATTTTTTGTGTAGCCCAATCTAAGACAATTAACACATTAAGGCACTTGCCTGTTTTGTCTGGTTCTATGTAAAGTCCTAAATTGATTTATTATTTTCATGGGTTGCGTTTTTGCGTTATGCATTTCTGACAGTAAGTCCTTTTCGGGAGCCACGGTGACTCGGTGGTCAAGATCATAGTTCCTCTGTCATGGAGCCGGCGTGGGTGAGTTCGAGTCTCGCTCAACCCATGAGTGTATGTGACGTCCTAATATTAAATTACATATTAGAAGGCACAATAATAATAAAAAAAAAGTTATTTTTGCGTAATTTCAGCTTTTAGTTCATTAAAATCGGCGATGTGGTGGATACCTTTTATAACAACTCTGAAGCATCTATGTGATATTTTACATCATAATTAGTTAGTATTTGCTTGGCAGATTTGTAAGCATTTTGATCTTCAGTCTGAAGTTTAACTTCGTTTTTATATACTATTTTAGTGCGTATTTTCCTTTTAGTACCTCTTTAGTATTTGGGTTTCTGTCAGCCTTTAAAACTGCTTATTTCGGCAAGACAGATTGGCGGAGCTTTATGTTTGGGTGTTCTTTTTATTAGTAGAATCGTTTTGTTTTCAAGTTGTTGTTTGGTCTTGGGTGTTTCATCGCTCACATGTCAGCTCAGGTAAGTTTTTAATTTTCTTCTTTTCACTTCTTTTTATAATTCTATTTCATCTGTTTGATACTCTTTTGTGTACTTGTGATAGCATTTGCATTTATTTGTTTATTAAGTTATATTATTTTAAGGTGCATTTTACAGAACTATTTTTCCATGTCTTTTGTTGTTGTTTCAAACGTTTTTCTTGCGCTTTTTTCCGTTAGTCAAGCGTTGTATAGGGCCCGTTCAAATGAACCAAAATTGGTTTCGTGATTTTCTTGGAACAAGACTTAATTCTGCTGCACCAAAAGCGCTTCGCCCGATATGGGCGGGCGTTGATAAAATCCATATATACTTAGAGGCAGCTGGTGCGTACGCACCTATAGAGCATTAACTTCCCAACGCAACACATGGAGTAGGAGCAGCAGCTTTCCCTCTCATGCATTGCCCCTTGATATGTTGGTTGTCTAGCTATTGGTGTAGCAGTTGAATTTGAAATTGCTGACCTCGAATTGCTTTATCTACTACACGGTTTATCTAAAATGATATTATTTCAGAATCAGGTTATAATGTTATTTTTAATTAATTTGACTGTTTTTTACACTGCACGTTGTTAATCACGTATTACAATTGTGATTAATTTATATTTTAAAAGTTTTAGTTTTAATTAACTTATTTTTAGAATTTATTTACAAAGCAAGCCGAAACACAGATTGTGAAATAAGTGAACAGTGGCAAAGCGTATTATGGACCGACAAATCCAAATTTGAAATTTTTAGTCAGAAACGGAGAATCTTCGTGCGACGGTCTAAGACTGAAAAGATGATCCAGGACGAAGGTAGATTTATTCTAGAGTTGGAGTACTTCTCTTTGGCTAGTATGGGGGTAAGAGTCGGTGGCATTATGAGGAAAAAACGGTATTAAAAAAACATTGACGGAAAACGCCAAGCCATCTGGGTTGCGATTAGTGGTGAAGGGATTCGTGATGATGCAAAACAACGATCCTAAACATACTCCAAAGACTTGTAAGAACTCTCTAGCAAACTAAAAAGGACAAAAATGCTCACGATGATGACATGGCCATTACATAGTTCCAACCTCAAGTCCATAGAGTTGCTATGGGATGAGCTAGACAGAACAGTAAGAAGGAAGAGTCCTACGCCCAAAAATCTTTTGTAGAGTCTTCTTCGAGTTGCCTGAAAAGATGTACCACACGAAAAATAAAAATTTATCGAAAGAATGCCTAGAATCATACAAGCAATATTAAATGCAAAGGGTGTTTTTTATGAAACAAATGCTTTATATTCAAGTTAACTTTTTTCATTGTTCATGATGATAAGCTAATTTTAACACGCTGTTATAAATTGTAATTAGTAAAGCTAATGCTTTTCTGGGTATTTTCTTTAATTTTTTACCGGTAATTAAATTATAGCTGAGAGCTTTATGGTTATTTCATCTTGAGATCTCTTGTTTTGATTTAATTGAAGAAAGATTTAATAGGTAGCATCATCGAACAAAAAATGTCCAACAACTTTTTAATAAGATCGCCGTTATTGTTATTATTAGGTTCAGGTGGACTAAATACTTCTGAAAGGTATTTGGCAAAAATTATTGTCTTTTCCTGTTTAGTTTTCCGTCTTCTTTCCTTAGAAGTGGAATGTCCTGTATTGCCGCTTGAATGATTTGGTAGCTTTCCAGATGGTATGGTCTTTTGACAGGCTACTAATATATAATTGAAATGTGGCATTTCGGTATCCTAAAGAACTGTTTTAATTGTCGGGTTAATCTATTAATTGTTTATGGAATTACAACCTCTTTACCAATATACGCTGTGCTCTTCTTTTTTTTAACAATAAAATGTTTTACATATACGGGGATGTTGCTGTCGAATTCTTTAATAACAAAATAATCAAGTAGGTCTAGAATTTTATTTGGGTAGATAAATAAGAACAGTTTGGGTTAATGATGGTTTGTCTTAAATTTCTTCCTTTCAGTGTATATAGTCTCGACACCCAGCCTGTATGTTTTACATTCCAGACCCCCAGTCGAAAACCTTAGAAAGTTTTCTATTCAAAAGAATCTCCGAAAGCACAGAAATTAGTACAGTAATACTAATCTACCAAGCGAAAGTCATTCAACTGTTCAACAAAACCACAGAAGTGTTAAAACTTTATCATAAATCTTGCAGAGAATAAGTTATGTACAGCTGCTTTCTTAGATGTTCAACAAGCCTTTGACCGAGTATGGCACAAATTCAAATCATCCCTTTTCACACCTCACTATCTGATCCTAAAATGACATGTAATAGGTAGATACTTTCAAGCAAGATTCAACACTAGAACCTCCAACTATTATCCTATAAAATCTGGTCTTCCTCAAGAAAGTGGCCTAGGTTCTCCTTCTCTATTTAATTTTCTTGGCTGATATCCCAACTACAAACTTTACCACAGTTGCCATATATGCCGACCACACCGCTATAATATTCATAGATGAAAGAAACCCTTCATATAGTATCTGAGAACCAACAAACACATCTCAATCATATGCAAGTTTGGCTGAATAGCTGGAGTGTTACAGTTAACCACACGAAGTCCACACAAATCACATTCATCAACCAGAATATTATCTATCCTACTGTCACATTAAGCAACACACAACTATGAGGGAACAATCAAATGGAATACCTAAGACTAACACTGATCAAAAACTCACATAGAAAGCACACACACAGTACTGATATATAAGTGTATAATAAAGCCTATCTGGACTTACGTTGTCCAACTTTAAGATTATGCTAAATCGCTAAACACAAAAATAATACAGAGTCCAATCGCAGATAATCAGAATAATTTTTAATGCACTCTAGTACATCCGTAATAAAACTCTGCATGATAACTCTGATATACTGCTTGTTGAAGAAGAAATCGCCAGACTAACAAGAAATTACCTCGACATCCCAATAAGAAAGCAAGACAACTCTACATTGAGTTTGAAATTATAAGGTTAAAAAACAGTGGCCTAAGGATGTTCTAAATCAAAGTACGGTTATTTTATTCGCCAGGAGAGTTATCATTAGATAACTTCTCTTGTCATGTGTAGTACATTAATCACATTTACTTAATGCTCTAAATAGTAGGTTGTAAGTGTGCAATTAATTAATATTAATTAATAATAAACTGCTTTCTTCCATTAGAGTGTGTAAATTCATTTTTTATTTAGTGTCCATACTTCCATGAGCCGCAGTATACATCTTTTGAATTTTTTTTTTATGTTCTGATTCTCAGAGACCACTTATTTCTAATATATGCTTCATTACAGCTGTTAAAGTATCAGGCTGCAGTCGTTTAATTGCTACACTAATTTTGTGAGATTTACAAGCCTATTTATATAGACTTTTTCTTTGAGAAGTCTAAGACCGTCAGAATTTTAGTTCTGTGGAAACTAATCTCCAAGCATGTCCTTTAACAAACGTATTGAGGTTTCAATGGCATAACAAGCGGCCCCATCTTAGTAAAACTACGTATAAGGTCTTTGCTGTATCGCAGGCTATACAAAATTACTGAATATTTGACGATAACGTTGTCTATTTACTCCCATTTTATTACCGGTGTTATCTTCAAAGAAGTAGAGTTAAAAAATGAACTTGGAAGAAACGCCACGTCACAGTGTATACTTAAATGGGTAAGGTTCATCTTGGTGAACGGCTCTGGGATCTTCCGTTTTCCAAGACTTACAGTTCTGTTTATTAACATAACTATTAAGATAAAAATACGCCTCATCCGACACGTTTTGGTTTCTGAGTGGTTCTTGAAATTAAATGGCATAGCGGAGGTGTGGATGGAAATATGCAGGTCTTAGATTTTGTAAGAGTTGTGTTTTATAACGATTATAAAATGCGTTGTTTATACACTCGGGGAGATTTCCTCTGGGTCGATGTTCCAGGATCTTCATTCACACTTTCCATATCACACTAATCCTCCGCAGAACGTGATTTATCAGAACGTTGATGATCCTATACATCACCTCGATCCATAAAACGTCCAACTGAACGACGAATTATTGATTTTCGACCTTGAAATGTTGAATGTAAATTCATTGTGTGGCTACGATTTTCGAAATAAAATTGGATAATTTTGATGCACTAAAAAGTTCTGTACTTATCCATCGTAAATTCTTCAAATCTTGGGTATAATTCTCAAAAATGAATAATATTGTAAGGCAATTGTTAAAACAGTTATAAACGTTTAGAGACTTTTTGGTTAGTCTGTCTAAACAGTGAGCATTCAAATAATTTCAGTTCAAATAATGTTTTCTTCTAACATCTACCTGTCATAAAGTTTTTTAATTCTAATTACCTATATCTCAGCATAAATTGGTGATTTTGTTTTACTTATCCTTACAAAAATGCATTTTCTGCAGAATTTGCTTGCCGCTTGCCTGACAGCATCAAATTAGCTTCTGATACAAAATTATCATTTAGGGTTAGTGTATGACGGGTAGTATAACAAATCGTTTTTATGAAGCAAATATAACGGTGACAAGTGTATCATTATGTCGATAAAGTCACTTTTAATATGTTCTAAGCTGCAGAAACGCAATTTTTTATATCTGAAACTTTACGGTGCTCTCGAAAGCAATGAAAAGGAATGTTATGAGAGAAAATTTTGGAATTAAACGACTTCGTTAACATCCGCGGCACAGAGAGGGACAATAATAAAATGCCCCTAATTAAATTTCTTGTTGATTTGGGTTCCTAGAGCACAAGATTTCGTAAACAGAAAACTCCCCTTACGGTTTCGTCGATCCGCAAACGGATATTGTTATGGAGAACCCATAGGACGGCGGGCTGATTTAATTTTAGCGAGACATTGCGGAATTCATGAATTCGTAACGACATGCATATTATTCACTAATTGCTAAAACACCGCTCTCGGTGGAACCCCGATATTTTGCTCTCGACTCGAATTGGAAGAGTGCGGATATTAATATTAAAGGAAACGCTTTGTCAGCGAATTAAGCAATTTTGTAAGCACGCCGGCTCTGCATCGCGCTGTTTTGTCGGAGAGGGGCGATTTTGCTTAACTGCACGTTAGCAGAATTGGGGACACTAAAAGATTTTTACCGAGCACAAAAATTAAAAAATATTCACGTCAGCAAAATTCTGATTTTTCTAATTTGGTAATACAAAGCTCGATCAAAGTTTTCTAAATTTACCATTCAAATATTTTTATGGCATTGTTTTGGCGACTCTATTATATAAATAGAAAACGTTAGGCATAACTTTGTGTTTCTGCATACCTTGAAATTCTAATAATTCGCAAATTCGGTAACGAATATCAATTCCAATCTGATTGCTGCTCTTGAAAATTTATTGCCTTTAATTTCTACCGCGATTCACGTATGCACAAAATTTGCTACTACAGCAGACACCATGAATATAAAGTGATTTCGGTAGGCTGTTGAATAATTGGTGTGAAAGAACTTCCTTTAAAATGAATGCCGTATTTGCTCAACACAAACAAACATATTCAAACCTGGACCTCTAACAAAAGTATAAAATTGTCTAAAAGATTGCAACTAATGATTTGTAATCAGGATTACTACACGACAGAATTGAAGAAATAATCAAAGCACTAATGCGACTGCAGAGAAAAGACATTTCTATTGACTGAAAAGGTAAAAAAAATCAACTTTTAGGTCACTAAAGAAATGTTACTTATTTATTGTCAGATCAAAATAAAACTGGCAGCTAGAAAACCTATGACATATAGGAGATCTCACCAACTACCCCTTACCAAGTGACATTTATTAACACACCAAAACCCAATGTCACTAACTTACAACCGAACAAACCAAGACGAGTTTTTCTAACGGTGATAAAAGCACTTATTAACTATCAAACTGAAACACAACAAAACTGCAGGTTTTCAACTGGTATAAACTACCTAAGAAGAAATAAAAAATTTATCTTAAATGCAATAAAACTTTTCGTGCCAACTATCTCTTTAAAGAAATCACCTCTAAAAGTAGGTACTATTTAATGCTTATAATTTAATTTTTTAAGCCAGCCGCTTCCATACTTGACTGCGATCTTTAAAGGGCCACTGTTTGCTTTAGAATTCAAATATCAAATACCATATTAAATACCAATTAAAAAAAATGAAAAGAATATAAATAAAAACTCCTCAAACTGCATTATTAAAAACTTTAGACTTTTTATAACCGGCTGTTATAAAGCCACTTTCTTAAAGCTGTTGCTTACCTGAGGATATCAGAGTAGCAAGCTTTAGAGAGGTAGCCGATTTTTTGAGACTAGTCCATTGTAATTAAGAACGCATGCGCCCATCAATAAATACCTCCGATCTTTGAAATGTTTAGCAGCATTTTCCAATCAATAAATTTGGTTTTGCTAGTGTCTGAACATCTTAGTGGTTTTACTTCACCTTTTTGTCATTTTCTACATGTTGAGACAACTTGTGCTGTGACAGCAGGCACGTCTGGCTATTAACTGAAATCTTTCAAAAACAGATAGTATTTCTTTGACCACGCGAAGATCTTGCACTACATATTCAGCAATGTCAGGATTATAATCCCCAATCGAATTTTCTTGTTTGCTAGCTCAGCTGATTTTAGACCCTTCAGGTTTTTCAATGGTCAATTTTATTTTTGTTCGTTTGAAGCTTTGCTCTTAGCTTTAGCAATAAATTATAAACTCGCTCGTTGATGTGGATGACCTAATTTATAATAATTGATATAAATTCTAAAAAAGTCCTAATTGTGCTTTTGATCCGAGCAGATCTCCAAGTGCAGTACAAAGCGATTAAAAAACTCTACTTAATGCTTCAACAGTGGACGCTTTTTGATTTGGTATCACGTACGCTTCTTTATACTTTGTAAAGTAGTCTATGGCAAGGACATATTTGATATCATTGTACCGACCTCTAATACGTTGATTTCGGTAGTAATAAGTAACATCTAAATTTAGTGCCATTTTTGAAAAAAACATCTTTTAATGTCGAAAAATTGTATTGTATTACTATTGGCGTGTTGAGTTCTTCCCAAGACAATTTTTCTTCTTGATGTTTCTAATTTCAAGTCAAGTTCTCCTTTTGAAGCAATTCATATAATAACTACCAAAAACCCTTTTTTCCCATTCATAATAATTTTCTTCTAGTAGCGAGTGATAACTGTAGATTTTGCTGCTCTGCTGCAATCACGTTGCTGCCAATGGTGTTGAAATGTTAACGGTCGTGGTAATATTAGCGTTTAGTTTCTTATTAATGTTACTAGTAACTAATTTTTAAGACTAAGAAAAAGGTACTTCATGGTACAATTTTGTTTATCAAATTAGAAATAATTTTATAATCTTCATTTAATATTTTATCTCGTTCCATATAAAACGTATTGGTGCTAAGTTATCTAAAAAAAAGTTAAGTAAACTTGGGTTCCTAGCATTAAACATTACTATTATTAACACTAACAAGCCTTTGATTCTTCTTTTATACTGTAAAAATGTTCTTTTGAGCTTTCTTTAAAACTTCTGAAATATTCCTTCTCATTTGCTTCTAAAGTTATGAAATTTGTAGGAGGAGCGGCAATGGTTGCGTTAGAAAGGTTTTACTATACATAAATAACAAAAAACAAGTTAATAAACCGAAATACACAAAAAACGAAATATTAAATGTGATATGTGAAAGAAGAAACTAAACTTGCTAAGAGCAAGTAATAAAAAGAACATTTGCTCACTTCTAAGCAAATATTTTTGAACCATTAACACTAAGACCTTGCCAAAGATAACACACAGGACAAAATTGTTCAGTATATAAAACCAAACAAAAATTTCAGAAATTCAAAAATTGGTAAATTGCGTTATGTGCCAATAAGAAAATATTTATCTTAAATTAGAGAACTATTAAAAGACATTGCATTGTTCGACTTTACTGTTGTCAATTGTAGTTAGAGTATTTTAAAATGCACCATTAAAACGTTTTTAACCAATAACTTAAACCAACTAGCTCGTTATATCTATCCCGCAAACTTGAATTTTGAAACAAGTGGACGAACATTAATCAAATTTATTATATCAGTGATGTGAAAAAATACGTAATAATAACAATTCGTAGTAATGTGCAGTGATAATATTTAAAATTAGAATACGTTGCTGCTATTGTATGACATTGAAGTATTTTTAGGTCATTTATATTTATGTTTTACCCGATTAAATTATGACAAGTACAATAGAGTAAAATATTTAGCTTTGTTGACAATAGTGCCTTACCAGTCAAAATTAACCTGCAAAGCTTGCAACATATAGCGAAGTGGCGAAGCAGTCTCCCAAATTTGAGAACCCTCTAGTTGACCTTTAACCAATCAGTTTCGAAAGCACTAGCAAACAAGCCCTTGTGGTCACCTGTCGATTGGTGAAAACAGAATTTGGAAATTCCCAGCCGTTCTCGAGTTTTTGCTCGGACAGACGGACGGACAGACAGACAACATGAAGTTAGTAAGTCACTCCGCTTCGCTTCGCCACTTAATAATGAGATAATAGTGGTTACAAACAAACTATAGGCTACCGTCAACATCACCAGTTAGCCTAATAAATTGCAAATTAAACTATTAAGCTAAATGAAACAATATCTACACATGCCGTACTTCTCCAATGAAATAGTTGCTTGCTTGCCAATAATATTCAATCAACCACAACCCTGCACTTTATTATAGTGAAAAATGTCCATGAATAATACTGTACACCAAGCTCAAATAAAAAGGACAATTCAAAAGAAAAACAAAAACGGCCGTATTCAAATTAAAAAAATGTGATGGTTACTTAAAAGGTAATCTGAAATACACAGAAAAAATCTAAGAGAAATGTCTCTTATAGTGTACTATTGCGTGCTTTATCATAATTATTGTTCCTCAAACATTCTGAAACTTCATAGAATTATTAGAAAGCTATAACACGTTAAGAATAAGAACTCTTATAGGAAACTGAACTTATCTATGACCAGTGAAGATATTGAATAAAATGAAGCTACATGGACATTAAATTGTCTTGAGTGTCTTAAGTAATTAATAATGATAAACGTATGTAAAAATTAATAAAATAAATTTATTAGTGCCTAAAGCAAACAGTAGATGGAATGCTATCGTACAACAGTGAAGACCATGGGAAGGAAAAAGACAACGTGGGCGGCCACAAATGAGATGGAAGGACGATATTGTGAGAACTGCTGGAGTTGGATGGGTGCAAAGTGCACAAAACAGACAAAGATGGAGAGAGTTAGGAGAGGCCTATATCCAAAAATGGACGATACCAGGCTAAAAGAAGAAGAAGAAAGCAAATAGAAACAAAACGTGCACAATATGGACCTTAAAAAGATGTAGAATGTGTATAAGTCTGTCCATGAAATGATAAGATTTGCTCTAATTTAAGATTAAATCTGAATTTAAATTAACGATTAACATTAATTAGGGAAAGAGGTTGATTGGTAGTATTTAAAAGTATTATATGTACTTGTTAACCTACTGCAATTGACACCTTTTTGGAGTTGATTTGGATAACATGTGCCTTGTTCCTGTAAATGCTGGGCGTGAAAATAAATTATGGTGTCCTTGTTGACAACCAACATAGTTAGATTATTGGCCGACTTAAACTTGATGTCACTCAACAAGTAAAGACTCCAAATTCCACAAAGTACTACTGTAAAGTTTAAGACAGAATTACAAGAAACTTCTACTTAAAATTACTTGTCAGAAAGCAACTGTTTACTACAGAAAGAATATCGTAGTATACAAAGAAAGAAATATGGTTCATATGTTCTCACGTCTTGTAAGATGCAGACCACAGAAACGTTCGTTTAATACAGGGTAGAGAACATTATGCTGCTTAAATTAACAGTGATATTGTATATTATCTATGGGTGAGCCCTGTTCCTTAACGTAAAACACGGAAAAATCGATATAACTATAAGAATAGAGGTCTTATTGTGATGTAGACTGACATTTCTTTGTGTTCTCATGCACCTTTTCACGTCTTTGATACTGTTACTAGTCATATATACCGATATATAAATATTTAATCAAATTGGCCTCTGAAAACAAAGGATATCTTCTGTACAGATTAGTAGCAGTGATTACACAATATAAACCCTGCTAAATACACTTATAATGTGTTTGGGAGATGCGTTATAGGACAGCATTCATTTCTCTGAAAATATGCTTGTAATTTGTAAAAACAGTCCGATATTATCGCCTTACGCTATATATATATAAATTTCTGACACAAAATATTATATTTTACGTTACTATTCCTCTAAAACATGATGAACTATGCTATAAAATGTGCAAATTTAAATTGGTTATACCCACATTTCCTTTCAGTCACAATTCTTAATTTTTTGTTGGTTTAAGCTGTATCCCATATTTGTACTTTCATTTTATTTCTCATTAAATATTCGCTCTAACTCTAGATGTATGGACAATTAACTAAAATTATACGATACTAACATCTTAAATATAACTGAATTTTTCCCAGGGTGAAGTACTTATATTATTAATTTTTTTTAAATTTAATTTCACCACATATATTGTTATAAAAAATTTAATAAAATGTTATTTTTAATTTTACCTTTATATGAATATACTGTGATGCGCATGCGTGAATGAGAACGACTCCAATGACCGACTCAGTTGAGAAATAAACGTTGGAAAGTGAGTACACGTAGTGCGTTATAGTCGCATTTACAATAATTGCGCGAGTTGTTACAACAATAAATGATAAGCGACTACATCCCTCGATAAGAAGGTGATATGAGAAATTAGGACGGCATGCACCCACCACACGTTTTGAAAATGGTATATAAGCTTTATAAATGTAACACAGAATTATTATTATTATTATTGTCAGTAAGTCAGAGTGTTGCAATGCTCAAATATATTCCGTATTCGTTGCAGGTTATTATAATTAGTGTTAAGCAAAATATTGTATTCAATTGAAATAAATTTTTCAAAAAGACAAGTTTTGACGAATATAATATAACTGGAGCAGAACACCGGAAACTGCTGAACGTGTTCGGGCTACAATCTATAAAGACCGGTGACTTAACAGTTTGAGAAGTAGATCAAGTAGGAGTTTCAAATATTAAAGTCTATGAAATTTGACGAGACGCCTTGGCATGAAACGTGTCGTGGAAAAAATTATTTTACAGCTACAGTTGTCAGAGCAAAAGGAACATCGCGCTGCATATGATAATGACTTGCGTTAGACTGTTACAAATTATCTAGATGCTTTCAAAAAGCTTGCAATTGGACATGAAATATAAGTCTACGACTACAATCCAGAAACAAAGGCTTAGTCGTTCCACTGTAAGTATTCTGATCTGCCACGCCCTAATATATAATATAACAGTTACAAGTCCAAGTTTGTGAGATACTAAAGTACTTATTTTATAGTGGACTAATATTTTTACTAAGTATATGGATTCGTTTATTAAGGCAATTTTTTATATCTTTGCTAAAGCTATAAACCATAGTATTTAAGTTTTTAAGTCTCTTTACTTACGCTTTAAGGTTTCAATGGAAAATACTAAAGTATTTTTAAACTTTTAATACTGAGGTACCGTCTCTTGTACAGCACCTACTCGAACACATCCCACAATCTATAATTCAACAGATTCAACCGGGATTGATAAAACTCTATTTATCTGGAAAAATAGAGTTAGGCTTGAAGGCATCTTTGGCTAATCTTTACTTTGGGAACTTATGCTAGTTGTGCTGAAAACTCCAATGTCCATTATTCAGCAATGTATTGCCCAAAGGCGAATAAACAAACTATTATAAGATACTCTTTACCACACAGCATCATGACAGAAGTAGACTGGTAACACTTGCAGACCTCCTTGCAAGCGTCTTGTGAGGCTAAAACTTGCAAACTTTTTTTCATCTATAAGAATTCTTCTGTACTTATTATTCGGATAGCGTTAAAAATCATACAATGATAGAATCTTTCCAAATATAAACCAAACAGCTTCTTAGTCTTAACTATTGAGTAACCATCAATCATATCTATTATATTATTCTTGTCACCCCTCCTCATACGAACAGCTTTACAAGACAGCTGAAATCATAACGTCAGTGGGCTATTATATTATTATGCGTGTGGTAATTGACCATCGCAACCTGTTAGGTAGGCACACAATAATCTACATTACAATTTACCATTTTAACATCAAATAGCAGCTGCAACACAGCACACGCCGGTGTGCTTGCGTGCCGCGCAATCTCGCGCTCCAGCGACACTTATCAGTGTGCGCAATTTATAAATCTCATTTGCACGCCGGATAATTACACTCTATGGATTAGAAATACAAGGCTAAATAACTTCGGCATTAAATTTCGCCGCGGGGTGCAAGTTGCCGATATCACGTGACTAACCTAACCCCGATAAGAGCTAGAGACGCAGTTTAAAACAGCGCCACGTCTGGTGAAATATGAACCGAGCTGGTAATGATAGTGTTCGAGGCGTGATAAGAGTTAAATGTGGCCTTTACTTGCCAGAATTAAGGCTGGAAGTTTTTTGTCAGCGGACCGTTTATGAAAATAATGAAGCCATATAATAGTCCTGAAACAATAGGCGAAAATTAAAACGAAAAAGTTTTCTTTGGCAAACTCGTTGATAAATAGGTCGTAATTAATCGATGTAGATCGCACGTTTAAATTAAAACAGTGGAAAAATATAAGCTAATTACAAAGTCTCAGTCAAGGGCAAAGATAAACTATGGATCTTTGATAAGTAACGCTCAATTCTTTAAAAAACGACATTGATTAGTTATTAACAATAATACAAAATTAACAAAGCTGTACTTTAATCAAGTAAATTATAAACAAAGTTAATTTGTAGCAATACTAAAAAAATTTATTTATTTTAAATGTTACCACAATATATTAAAAAAATATTAATTTCAATTACTTAATTAAAAAATTATGCCTTGTGGTACAGTAATACCAATGATTTATGTGCAGTAAGTAAATCAAGCGTATATTAATTTTTAAAATAATTTTTGTAAAGGAAAATCATTTTTAAAGTTACTAAAACAAATATAGAATCCATGTAAATAATGATCTGGTATTGGCATGATAAAATTTGACATGATCATTTGAGAATAACTAAAGTTTTATCAACGGACACATCACACTGCAACAAAAGCATAAACACAGAAGTTTGTGGCATAATATAAAAAACCCTCAAAAATACAGTAGGGTAGGTCTGAAACAATTCACCACATTAGAAAGCTAATTTTCTCCCAAGAATTGTCATATATAAATTGACATATACTTCAAGAAAGAATCTAAAGCTGCCAGAGAGGTCTGTACTGTTGAGGACGAAAATGCGATGAAGGAGGATACAGTTCTTTGGCGGTTCATAGACTTCAGACTCGGAGACACAGACTTGGAAAACAATCCGCGTTTTGACCGAGTTGATCACGAGGCTTTGGAGGAACCGGTGGGGCGTTGACGAAATCAGGTGTGCGTGATTTATAGTAGGAAATTTATTCGTTCAGCGGATGTACTGCACTTTCAGAGCAAGCGTCCGCGCATGATCTTCCACCAACAATCGGAACAAATCGAGAAGCGAGTTTAAGTCACGAGCTCCTACATAACTTTCAGAACATCAGAGTTTGACGCAGAACAGCGACCTCTGACGAGAAGTGGCTGTTTTGACGCAACTAAAACATGGGCTATCAATGGTTGTAACCTGATCAGAAGGAAGTTCCAGTAGTTCGACAAGGCCGATTTGAAAAGATGTCGATGCTGTTGGTCTGGTGCAATTTCGGGGGCGTCGTACATTAACAGGTCTTTCCTGAAAGTCGGGCAGTAACTGGTGAATTGTACGTGAAACAACTGGAGCGGGTGTGAGAGGCTCTGGAGCATCGATACCCGAACATGATCCTCCGGAATTAGATTCTTCAACAACAGGACAATGCGCTGGACTACACTTTAAAGATAGATGTAAAAGATGTATTCAAAACTTACTAACAAATAACATTAAACAGAACCACATCGCAGGGATAAAATAGAAAAGTATCATCGTAGTAACTAATCTTGAAATATATATTTCCAGAGACGAAGTAACAAGACTAGTAGCAAGAAATAAAGCGGAAAACACTTCAGGATGTAATGAACTAATACGTGAATTCATCAAACTTTGGAAGATGAAGGAATGCAAAAACATACCAACTCAGTGGAGTACGGTATTAGTTTTGACAATACAAAAACGCACAAATTATAGGACAAGTTATAGGAGTATATCCTTCCTACATGTAGCTGCCACACTATATAAAGAAATATTAGAAAAAAAAGTTAAGAACTGTGCTAGGAAATAAATTAGAAACAGTACAAAGTGATTTTCGTGATCGTAGTGTACAGTTTTCGGAGTACATACTAAGTGAAAAGAGGAGAGCTTTCCAATGTCTTGCTGATTTATACAAAAAATTTTATATCGTTAAAAAAAGCACTCTATGGAATTGTTTAGAAAAAAAAGATATTGATATCAATCTATTAGAAACAAGAAAAATACATACGCGCAAGGTAGCAATAAAATGAAAACTGGTAATACGATTTCGGATTTGCTGTATACCACGTAAGTCAAGAAGGAGTTATAAGCCCTCTACTATTTATATCTGAAATTTTTGAAATCATCAAAAATGTTAACAAAGAATCAGGACTTTGTTATCCAATATATAAATCTACAATTTCTAAGTGTGCAATTATGCGTATTTGTATTATGTACTGATGAAGAAGATCATCTATAAGCTAACTTAGGTATATGGAAGAAAGTGTTTAAGGATTAAAACTTGGAACTAAGGAAAATAAAACAAAATTGGAAGTAATAGCTAACGAAATTATAACAACAAATATTAAAATTCAAAGCAAAACCGTACAAGTAAACAAATCTAAATATTTCGGTAGTATCATCAATGTTCAAGGAAAATAGAATAAAGAGAAGGCCAAAAAATATATAAAAAACTTGAGCGTTGAAACCATACTACATAGTTAGAAGCTTCCTCTATATAGTCCTACTTGGCACCTTCTGATGACTTTTTCCCTCAGAGATAATATGCTTAGTATACAATACAAAAGCTAAAAAAATGTTGCTTCTGAAGTTCCTTAAAAAATTATGTTTTGACAACTGATTTAGCAAATGCGCGACTGCATCAACTTTAAAGGCAAATATTTTGAAAATAAATAATGCAAAATGTTTTAATTACAAAACTGCTGTATTAGATTACAGAAATATTAGATATAACCAACGTAACGGTAAAAATAAAATGGACATTTAAATATTACTTCTGGTCTTACTGTTTTTATTACTTGAATATTAAAATTTATATTACCTATAGTTATATATGAGCCCGTCCAATAATTTTCGATCAAATTTTAGGAGCTAAAAGTAGGTAGTGAAAAAATAAAATCCTCCAATTTTTAGCCCTCCATCCCCTTCGGATTCAGAGATATGAATTTTTGAAAATTAAAAATTACCCTTATTTTGCTGTTCTTAAAAAATCCATATCTCGGGAAGTTTGGCTCCAATCGGGCTCAAATAGGACGCATTTTCTTCGTCTGTGAGTCTACTTTCAAGCCATCTGGGTCCGGTCTATTTGTACGTGCCTCTCTTTTCTTGACAGCTTGAAATTCGAGAACAAAAATAGCAAATTCTTTCATCTTGAAAATGGACCCAGATTACAGCAACAGCGCGAAAACATTTTAGACGTAATAGGAATCAAAGTAGGCTCACAGACGAAAAAAATGCGTCCTATTTGAGCCAGATTGGACCCAAACTTCCCGAGATATGGATTTTTTAAAAACAGCAAAATAAGGGTAATTTTCAATTTTCAAAAATTCATATCTTTGGATGCGGTGGGGGTGGAGGGCTAATAATTGGAGGATTTTATTTTTTCACTACCTACTTTTAGCTCCTAAAATTTGAACGAAATCGGACCTCGCGCGCACCGTATCTTCGAAAATTATTGGACGGGCTCATATATATTAAAATATACTCTTTTGTATAGACTCGAATTACTAGTCTAACAAATATTTGGAAGTATATCTAATAAATCATACAACAATAATATTTTCTTCAATAAGAAAGTAAGTTAAAATAAAAGTATGTACTTTAATAAAAAAAATTAATAATAATAACAAACCTGCGATCACATCAAACAAAAAGACACAAACTGGAATGACAAATGTACTTAACCATTTCACCTACTACTATAATACAAATAGTAAAAAAAAACAATATATTATTTTAAAAAACAACCGAAATTTAAATAAATAGAACTACATTAAATACAGTTGCGTTAATTGCTATCAAGAGAAATGATTAAAATGGAACATTTAAAATACAATATGCATATATTCTCCTAACTCCGCCAATGCCTCTCCCCAGTTATAATAAACAGGGAGGCGCAATTGAGGAGCAACAATAGGATTCAGCTAACTCGGTTGGTAACACCTTGTAAAGGACCCTAATCTTTAATAACGGGTAAAAATCAGTAAACGGGTGCAACAAATGATTATAATACAACCCAACAACAGCGAAGAAAACGTATCTTTGTAGATAGACAATAATTAATTATAAAAGTAAATATAAATCTGCTTAATAGACAGACAACCAATTTGGTCACTTATGCACAAACAGTTGGTTAATAATTCGGTTAAAGGAAATTTCTTTTGAATAGCTCAGAACAGCAATAAAACCCGTAGGAAAAAAATTGTGAGAAGACTTTAATATCCGCAGTAAAAGGAGAAAAAATAAATTATCGGACTACACGGTACAAATCAAGTAAACGACAATGGCGATAAGCTAATTGACATATGCCGAGTACCAAATTTCAATAATAGATGACTCCCATAGATATAGAGAGATTTATATATGTAAGTGAATACAGCCAACAAAAATTTTTATTTTTATAACAACACCTTTGCAATGTAAGACCTTTAACATCTCTTTCGTAAAACACTCAAACTTTGAATATTTTTTTTCAATTTTTTTTTAATATTGCTCATAAAACAAGGCAAAGCAAAAGCTATTCGTCCTACTTAATGTAAGGCCAAAAAGTTTCTTTAGTTTTAATAGTGATAAATGTATACTTAAATGCGACCAATTCTGCTTTATTATCGTCCGTTTCGTATTAGAAATCATACGCCAGGCAAGCAACTTAATGGCTACACACCATACGAAGTTTGGATTGCCCAAAATTCCAGATATTAGACATTAAGCAAAATCGGCAGCGACCCGTATGTGTTCATTTGTAAACCTAAAGATGGAAAAATTGGTCCAAAGAGTGTGCATATCATCTGTAGCGACCCAACAGCAAAAATTTACTAATCAACCAAGATGTTAAATTCATCAGTACGGCCAATTACAGAGAAATATGTCAGCTAGATATAAAGGTGGTTTTCCTACACGGTAACTTAAAGAAAAAATCCTACAAAGAACAGCCAGAGAAGTTCAACGGTAGCGGTGTGTACAGCCTCAAGCAAGCACCGCTTATGTTGCACAAAAAGGTCGAAGGGGGTATTAAATAAATTGAAGATGGGGCCATCGAGCGTTGATCCGTGTGTGTACGCCAGCGAAGACAGGGAACTGTATCTGACCTTGCATGCGGATGATAGTTTTGTACTTGGACTACTAAAACTTGTTTGGTCACCTGTTACCTTGATCTCGAAATTGATCGCAACCGTAGTCGATGTTATTTGCAAATTCAGGTAGTCAGTGCAAGAGACTGATTGAGTCAACGATAGCTAAGGTTAGTCCCAGCGAGCAGAAAGGCTTCAAGCCCGCCCGTAAGTGCCGCCATTGTGCCAAAGTGTCGATCGTGGCTCCTCCAGCAGCAACTTCCAACATCTTTCAGGCCGCGAGACAGAATACATCGAGATGTCCGTCCCCATCCCGCCCGGGAAGCACTACCGCACAGGAACGAATTCCTTGATCCGAAAACTAAGTAAAACCAATAATGTAGTGGCTAGAATTTATATGCAGCATGCTATGGTTATCGACAACTTGTGGATGACTCGCTTTATCATCTGTTGAAAGCGAATAAGCCGCTCCATGTCGTGTTAAGAGGAGTTCCGAAAAAAGAGCTTATTTAGCACGACATCACTATCCTCACCGTAAGATCGCTTATATTCCTAGAAATTGAGCAGATTAACAATGGGAAAGAACTCTACTAGGCATCGTTGATTTGGCTGTTACGGTAAAGCAGCCAAGGAAAAATCCTACCGTTATCAACTCTTCAGACACGCACAGCGCTCTTATAGCGACTACCTGCTTGAACTGCTAGGGACCCTATTTAGCCAGCTTTTCCTAAGCCAACTCTTCGTACAGGTCACTCATACACAACAGCAGCTCAAGGTGTCAAAGCCTGCAGAACAAGGGCCTCAGCCAGTTCTTCAGCGCCAGCCACGGCATTCCCCTCAACAGCCAAAACACAAGGGCCCCTACCAGCAATTGATTCTGGAACGAGGAACTTTGCAGTAGCAACACAAAGTGCCAATTTTGTTGGGATTATTGTAGGGATGATGTTTAGTAATTATTAAATACCTGGATCATGTTCGAGCTTTCGCCATCTAGGAAACACATATATGGCACTCCAATTTTCAAGGTCGGGGCTTCCTAGAGAAGAAATGTTAGGGTACCTTGTTTGCCAAAGATGTCGTCGTCAATGTTAAACCATTAATTCATTTAAGAACTTCTTCGAGGCTAAAGTAACTTCACCTGAAGCATTACGGTTAACTCTACCAACATCAGCAGCCCTCCAAGTGTACTACCGGCTCCACCTACCCTACTATTTTGCCGCTAGCTTCTGTAGCTTCACCTAGATCGCCACCGGTTCCAGCTAGTCTCGCTACTTCGCCACCGGCTCCGAGCATCGGCCGTCGGCTTCGCGAGCTCCACCAGGTCCTTCAGGTGTGCCCCCGCCGATAAACATTTCAAGTAAATAGGTTAATTTATAATAAGAAGGTGTAAGTTGAATAATTAGCATAGTCTAGGTTACGGTATTCTAAAATAGTGTATGTTATGTGTCTATTAAGACTAATATAGTGCTACACCACAAATTGTGTCTGCATCCGGAGCGTCTCCATCATTAAAGCCGTCGTTGTCTCGACGAAAGACCACCTCTGATAACAAGCTATTGAGCAACTATGCAGCGCACACGGGTGAAGCGACCTACTACATGCACTGCTCGCTCGCGACTGTGCCTTGCCACCGTTCTCCACTGTTAGATTGTTGCGTCGGTATACTACTTGATTTGGCTTATTCGGTTAGTTAATTGTCGCAGTTTGTGGAACGGCTATCGCTCACACAGTGGAACGTTATCAAGCGCGTCTTCTAATATTCAAAGCAAAGTTAGGAAAACGGCATTACCTATAGTAGGAGTAGCTAACTGATCAGTCAATAGGTCGACTGAGAAAAAAGCAAAAATAAGTGCTCAATTAGCGGAGGGACTTTAATGACTGGCCAGTTTCAGTCGCAAGCGGATCGACTCGCCTCTACACGAACATAATCGTTTGAATCCGTCGCCTGATATTCGATGGGCACAGCAGGCACCACCGCCGTTGTATCACTAGTGTACGAAGCACATCGATATTAAGTACCATTTTATCAACACTTACATCAAGGAGAACGTCAAAAAGGAACAGTCGACCTACATTTTTATGAAGTCGCTCTACAAGATCAGATTTATGGCCAACATAGATATAAATAATTGTTTTTATTTATTTTAGTATTTTATTTAAAAAAGTTTTGTAGTACATGCTCTGAAAATGTTGTCATTATATAGTTAAATTTGTATTTCTACTAGAGCAAATGGGCGAACTTTGCGACAGTGTCCCGCAGTGCGCGTAAGGTAACATTGATTACCAATAACCTCTACAGTTATTTTTTGTGCCAGCAATTATGTAAATGAAAACTCTCCACCTTACGGATTGCAATAAATAGTAAGATTAATATAAGTTATTGTGGAAAAGTATTAAGAGATAAAGGACAAAAAATTTTGATAGTTTGTGAGAAAGATGAGTTCTTAAATTTTAATCTTAAAATGATAGATAACAATTTGTTTCATGTTTTCATTCTGCCTCTCATCACTAAAGCTTGATATCAAGTAGATTTATTAGACAACTAAGCGAAAATATGAAGTTATGATAATAAATTCTTCTATTCAAGCTTAATGTAAGTCGGCAAACATACCCAGCGGCTTCGTGTTTCAGTTCATTTATGCAATAAACACCTGCGCCGCGTACGCCTTTTGACAACAGCTTATCAGCTCGGCTATCGTAAACAATTAATCATGCCCCGGAAAATAAGTACCGCTTAATTATTCTCTCTGCACGGTTCCTCGGCTCGTATCGATCATTGGCCTGATAAATTGCAGCACACATTTATTTGATATTCTCTTTGTGACAGTTTTATCACTGAAAAGTGCTATTGATGATGTACACATTAGTCCGGCGGAGAATAAAACTTGTAATGAAACGTCGAGAGCAATTTGCAGTTCGGGTGGGGCGAGACGCTTCGAGTGGTCTTCTGGTTTCATTTGCGTGCGGAAAAACGGAGACGTCTGCAGCGGGCCCTTTTCTAATCAGATTACCGCCAGAAGGCCGTTCAGGCCACCCGGAAGGCCGGGGAGCTCGTTTTGATTTCTGTTTCCGTATTTAACGGCAGCGGCTTTTCCAGGCCGTTCGGCGCGGGGCTTCCGCGATATTAGAGATGTAATAATTGTTTTGACCCTCCAGCGTTTTATTATAGAACGGCCGGAGATAGCATTGTGGTGTATCACCTAATTACGGCACGAATCTGGTTGTAAAATCCTTTACGTTTCACATCGACGGTGTAATCGGCTGTTCTACAAAGCGATTGCTCGGTGGGCGTGCAAAATTGATTATGAGAATTATTAAACATTTTATGGATAAACATCGGCCAAAATTGACTTTGACAGAAGTATAATTGTATCTAGCTGTAATCTCGCTTTCAAAACTGATTTATTATTGCATTATGTGCAGCGCGAACCTCCCGCTTCCATTTTTGGGATTGTTCTGTATTTCAGAATTCTATTTGAAACAGTGAAATGATTAATGTTTTTTATTTCACTACAAAACAACAATGTTCGGAGTAATATTAACGAGAGCTTTAACCGGGTATTAACTACTATGTCTGAAAATAAAAGCATTTTATGGCTTTTAGAACAATAGGAATTCTCTTTCATAACTGGTTTCTAAAGCATTAAAGTTGAATGAATACTCTCTACCCATCTAGATTACTATCTAGATGTCATTTTTTATTTTGCTTGAAAAATTTTCATCCATATTTATTTTTTCAAATATTCTTGAATGAATTTTTATTAAATAAAGCTCTGCTATGCTGTATTTTTCTTCACTTTTCATAAGTTTCTTTCTTCCTAATTTTACCGCCGATGATTTAACTCAAATTTAGTTGTTGGGTGCAATAGTCTCACAAATAGTATATATCAGTTGGTTTCTTTCTCTATTTAAATAAAAAAGCAGGGCAATATTACACCTACTACAAAATAAAACCGCATTTGAAACCCTTATAGCAAATAAATCAAAATTTACTGGTACACTATACGTACACAAAGTACTAAGAAAGTTGAATGCTCGTCTAAAATACTTTTTACCACAGACTGTGTATTAGTCTGGCCTTCTAAACTGGTGATGAAATTTATCTTTGTGTTTCCTAATGATAAAGAAATTTTTATTAGATCCACAAATATTTGTGGTTTTAGGAAGCTATAAAGAAAGCCAGGTTTCGTCACCTGTTACGATGCTATTGATATAGTAAGATGTTACATCTTTAACTTATTTAGTATTCGCGTCATACTAAATATTATCTATTTGTTGATACAAGTATGGGATATCCGACGGAAAGACTTAGCGGCTGTAGCAAAGTAGTTGTACGAAAGTAAGCGATTGAAAAACTCAAACCACAAAAATAAATGACTCCCCAATAATAGCTAAACGTAAAATTGCAGAAAAAAAGATTGCGAAAAAGGTAACAAGCTACCAGAGCTCCAACTGACAAATTGAACTTCAAACGAGCTGCAGCTGAGCTTAAAATACTCCTCTAACAACTAAAAAAACAATCACTACAGGAGTACCTGAAAAAGTTATCACCCACTGACTCATCTGACTATATCCTATGTAAAGCAACCAGAAAATTGGAAAGACCCATACACACATACCACTTCTTCACAAAGAAGATAAAACCTGGGAAAGAAGCAACTTTTGCTAATATTAAAAATAATCTTAAAAAGGTATTTAAGATTAATCTTTCTAAAAATACTCCCAAGGAAGAGAGAGTTCCTAACTGTAACTGTCAATTGAGCTTGCCAACCAAATCCTTCGAAACTAAAGAAGTAAGTGCTATAATCAGAAGTTTAAAAGCAAATCACCTGGTTACGACCTCATCATACGCAAAGTACTCAAGGAGTTACTAGAAATAGGCAAGAAATTTCTGACAAAGCTGTTTAACGCTATACTTAGACTAAGATACTTCGATCAATGAAAGTAAGTGCTATAATTAGAAGTCGACAAATGCAACCACTAATCAGTTAGTCTCTACAGTTCAACCTTCTTCTTCCAAAGTTTCAAAGTTACTATCGAAACTTAAGTTGTAAGAAACAATTATTACATAACTAGATATCTAATACCAATATACATTAGAAACTAAGATACTATCTCCGATCATGGAAAGTAGCTATAAGGTCATGAATTGCAATAAATATACTGCCTACCAGTTAATCAGTCTATCCTTACAGTTCATAAGCTCTCGACACCAATAAATCTTTCCACACAGTGTCTCCTCGATAATTACGTACTATCGACAAGACCACGACAATAGCAACATATGGTGACGACCCATCTAAACCCCACAATAGCATCACAAAATCTACAAACCCCCCTAAGGGCAGTACAAAACTGGCTCATAGAATGGCATATTAAAGCCAATGAAGCTAAATACAGCCATATCATCTTTACGCTGAGGCGAAAAAACTGCCCTCCAGTAACTCTTAACGACCGGCAGATACTACAAAGTAATATTGTTAAGTACTTGGGAATCCACCTGGATCATCGACTTACATGGAGATATCATGTATGGACCAAAGAAAGCAATTAGGCTTAAAATACCGGCAAATGTACTGGTTACTGGGTAGATGATCTCAACTTTCAATGGATAACAAGGTTCTTCTCTATAAAGTTATTTTGAGACCAATTTGGATATACGACAAAATCAGAAGATTTGAGTCTAAAGTGCTTCGTAAGATCGTAAATGCCTTATGGTATGTATCCAATAAAGTCATTAAAAAAGACCTTAGAGTAAGTTCAGTGGGTGAAGTTATTAAAAACAAAGTGTTTTCTTTCGCGACACACTCAGTTTACACCCGAACACTTTAGCAAGTGATTTAACAATTAGTGATAACGGTGAAGTTATTATTATTTTAGACTAAGCGCTCTATGTTCAAAACAAGTCTAACATGAGCTAATGTATAAAGAGCAATTACCATTGAGTAAGTCCTCACGTGTCGTTTTCATATAACATTTACTGAATTCTACTTTGTAGTGACAGATTGTAAACTAATTAAAAAAAATGTATTTAGAATATTTGGTGCAAGAATGTCTATCTAGCGAAAAGTTATATATATATATATATATATATATATATATATATATATATATATATATATATATATATATATATATATATATATATATATATACATATATATATATGTTGGACTTGAGTAATACTTTTCTTTAAAATACACAAAGATAGACGTCTTGGCCCAAAAGCATCTTTTAGATTAAAATTTCATCTTTAGGACTCCCGATACCGCCCTAATATGGTCTTTTAGTCTGTCTCATTTCCTCCAATCACCGATCAAGGTTAACCGCGAGGTAATATGTGGTAAGAATTTTTCCTGCATACCTTTTTTAGCTGTGATGACATTATGCACTTTTTGACTGTTATTGTTCAGAACCAACCAAATTCAATGGTTGTCTTCGTGGACTGGAATTTAGGTTTAAAATAAATCTCGACACACTTAAACATATTAGGACAAGCAACTAAAGTTGACGTCATATTGTAAACATTTTGTAGTAGCCTGTATAAAAACCTTACCCAAGTATCTGCGGTTGCCAAATCCTTCATTGTAACACCCACTAAAATTTCCGTCATACATAGTATTTCCAGAAACACCTATGGTACTCTTAATTTACACAGCATCAGGATCTCTATGATATTAACATACGGTTGCAATTGTCAAGTCTTAAAGTTGTAAGTTTTGTTATTTATTAATAGAGCAGAATGATAAAGAAAACCGTGTTGATGTAATAGTACTGCATAAGTGTGAAATTGAAGAAAGTGTGACCTTTAAAATCTTGCATCTTTTGCCATTAGGCGTATATTTATGTATCGGCCTATACAATTGTTTAATGAGACTGGAGTTGTTGATGATCGTCCAGAATCTGGAAGACAACGTTCAGTTCGGACTGTCGTAAGTTTACTTTCTGTTCAAATGTATAGTAGATTGTAATCGTTTAGGGTGGATTACCACTACTTACCGAAACATCAACTAAGTAGTAGAGGTATGCAAAAAATACAGCAGTAGGTCACATAATTGTGATTCGCTGGATAACGAAGTTTGAAGAAAGCAATTACTTTAGTAAGAAAGATAAAAACAAAAAGCGTCCAATAAATGCGTGAAAGTCACGCATTAACCAGCATGTGTCCGGGATAACAAACAGGAAAATTACATTTGGTGCCCTAATAGATGGAACAGGTCTTTTTTGAGAAACTTTTCACAACACCATTCATGAAATGTGAAGGTCAAAGGTTTACGCATAATAGGTTTGTTATACTCTCACCTCTCATTAGCTACACAGCGTGGACTCGAAAACCCTTTTGACTGTCTGGTTGTAGCAAATATATTGTGGTTTTAGCGCCAGCATTAAAAAAGAAACTCCAGTCTACTGAATAGTAGCACATTGAAAGTCCTCGTTCCAAGAAGATTCTTTGTTTCTAAATCAGAGATTCTGATGATGAACTGGCTACCACCGCTGGCTGCAAATGTATTCAACAACACTACGTTGCTTCAATATGCGCCCACATGCTCGCACAGTACAGCCGAACGACAACATTTTGTTTGACACAATGAAAGAGGTACTAGCAAGTTTTCCTTCGCCTAAAAGCTTTAATTGACTTTCCACAAATAGTGTCGTGTTTCTTGTTTCTAAATTGGACTAGGATATAAGAAGGGATAGAATCAGATATATTATGTGAAGGATTTAAGGGTGCGACTTGGTTCCCTCCCAATATTAGGAGTTGAGAGAGGCTCAAGGCTCGCGTAGGCAGGGTCGCTTCCCTGAAGTGGGCCTGTCTCTTACCGGGATCGTAAAAGAGTGCCCACCCGCTACCTATAGTGTTACGTCTACACGTAAAAAACGATTTATTACAACTTTACTAAAACAGATGACACAAATACATAGACATTAAAAAGCACACCCTTAATGAAATGTGTAATCATTTTGTCATAACGAAATATTAGTGAGGAGAAAACAATTATGGTGTCAATCGTATTTCTTATATTTTCACTAACAGTGTGCACTAACGAGGAATACGAGGGTTGATATTTATCGGAGGCTTACAACACAACACGGGAACAGCGCTCTAGCACATAGAAGTGGGTATGAGTGATTGGAGAAGTTTAAAACTGGTGTGATTCACAGCAGAACGTGGAACGTCCATTAAACTCCACCAATAACAAGAAGCTTTAACAAATTTGAGAAATGGTATTGGTAACCCAGTGAGTTTCCATCAACAAATGCAAAATACAGTGATTTGCTGACCAAAATTCTGAAGGCAGAAATTTGCACCAAATGCAGGGGCCTATTGTCGAATAACGCATTGTTGTATCATGATACACGCCTATACATCGCCGGCAAAACAGTTGAAACGATTAATTAATTAGGTATCGAGATGCAGAAATATTTTGCTTACAGCCCAAATTTTGCTTTTTCAAAATATTTTTTGGATCGCTGGAAACAGTACATAAATGGTTGGCTTGCCAACTAAAAATCTTCTTAAGGGAATAAGTAAGTTTATAGACCACCAGACTAAGTGTATTGAAAGAGAAGGAGACTATATAGAAAACTAACGTATGGACACCTAAATTTGTGTAAATAAATTCAAAAAATGAGAATATTTTTTGACCTATCTTGGAATTATTTATTTGAACAAAAAACATGATTTTGAACGCTGTTGTCTTAAAAACTATTTTATGTCCCAGAAAAATTTCTTTTATCAAATTTAATTTTGTTTAATTTCTTTATTTTCAGGAGTTTGTGGCATATTTAATAATTTATAAAAATATTCTTTAAATTTTTCATCATTGCTTACTCGTCTTTAACTATGTTTTTATTTTTGACTTTGATATAAATTGCTTTACTCAATTTTTTAATTAAATTTTCATGACTAGTTGTTAACAATTTTCGTTTTCGTTAAGACAATAAATTCTGTGTATTTCTAGTAGATTTTTTTTCAAAAGTATTTATTAAGATTAAATTATTTGTTTCTCAAACTTATCGTTTTACTATTTCACAAATTTCATTATTGTTGTTTACATACCTTTTTTATTTTTAATTCTAGAAGTAATCTGCAATAGTCTTTCTGTCTATTCTAGCCTTTTCTACATGCACTTCATTAAGCCTTTGTGATTTGCTATCTTCTAACTTAATGCTTCTATTCCTTATTCTTTGCTATTCATATCGTTAATGATGTGAAATTTGTTAGTTAAAACTAACTACTAAATTATTTTATTCTTTACTTAAGCTTGTTATTCATTTTATATTAAACTATAAAGTTTAGTAGTTCTCGCACTCGCATTCTTCTATATTTCTCGCACATTTATGCCATTTTTTAGGTTCTGCGTATTTATATACTTTTTTCACGAAACTTTGTAAGCTTGCTCATGCTTTCTGTAAACTTGTATTTATGATTTAAAGTTGCTATGTATGCTTTAGGTCTCTTTATTCATAAATTCTGTTTTGTAAATTTTTATCTTTACAATTTTTAGATTTCTACCATCTTAAGGCTCGTCGTTACTACATATTTACCTTTTTTATTTTTATAATTTTTACTCTCTCTTTTAAACTTCCTATTTTCGTTTTAAATTTTGTTGATCAAGTGTAACGCGTTCTATCCGTATGATTTTTGTGATTTATCATATCCGTGCACAATGTTAACATACGTAAAACTTATTAAGGTAGTACGCTCGAAATAAAAAAAATTAATGTCACGAAAACCCAAAGAGAATAGTTTGTCGTGTCATCCACTGTGATTTCAACTTGCATAAAGCAACTCCCAATTTCCCCAAAAGGGATGTCAGCGCGTTTCACACATGACGACTAAAGTTTGCGTCACATACGCCTCGCTGCTTCAATAAAATCCTGTATGTTCTAGGGAAATTAAGTAAGTGGCAATTTGTTGGCAGTTGGGGCTTGCACGCATATTAATTCTAACTACTTGTTAAAACAGTGACATTAGTTTTATAGTAATAAATTTTTAACAATTCATAAAGCTTTGCTTTTCGGTTACTCTTTGCCAAACCTTTCCAATGTAAATTAAATCAATCTTTTTTTGCCTAAGTTATGTCAGTTACTTTTTAATTCAGTTGCTTTTTTTAGAAAGAGCTTATAATATAAATTTTAATCGAATTCTTTAAAAATTTAGGTATTAGTTGATACAACTAAATTTATTTAAAAAAATATTTCTATCAAAGCTATAAAGAACAATTTCAGCATAATACAACGCAAACAGTTTATAACAAAATCTTACTAACTACAATCTAAATTATAATAAATCTAAGATAGCGTAGTGTTGCTTACACTTTAACAGTGTTAGTAGTCATTAACCGATCCGTGATATTTTTAATGGTAGTTTTACTTTCAAAATCGTTTAAGGAGTCCTGTTGTTTCTAACAATAATAGATAAAAAGTAGTCAAAATTCTTGGAATAGTAAAATAAAATGCTAGGTTGCCCCAAAAGTTCTGCAATACTAAAGAAAAATTGACTAATAAACTATTCTTCGATATAGAAACCTTCATTTTCCACGATATATTGCCACCAATTTGAAAGTCTTCGAATCTAGTTGAAGTGTCACTATAAATCGAAGAAGTGTTGGCACGCTTCTTCAACTTCTTTAAAGGATTCGACCGGCAACCACACAGGAAGGATTTTATTGAGCGGAAGAAGCCATAATCGGACGGGGCACCATCTAGACTGTAGCTGGATGCTGAAGGACTAACTCCGTCTAGCTCTTCAAATTTCTCTTTAGTCTTCTTATTAGTGTGTAGTGTGGCGTTGTCTTACTGAGACAGCGCGCTTTCGATTAACCAAGTTCGGGTGCTTTCTCTCCAATTTGTAGTGAATAAAGTCCAACTGCTAGCAATAAAGTTCGGCATTGATAGCGCGGCCATTTAGCACAAGTTTAAAATGAAAAACTCCTTCCACAAAACGCAAATCATAACCTTCTTGTCCAAAATATCTTGGAGCGAAACCGATGGCGGAGTTTGGCCTTGTAGAATTCATTTATTTCAACGATTGTGATTGACCAAGAATAGCCACTTCTCATTCGACGCACACTTCGTTTCTAGAATCTCCCATTCAAAGGATTGTTAGGCAGTTGGCGGCATATTCCCTTTTTTGGCAGCTTGCGCTTTAGGGAGTTTATGTGGATCTTATCTGGATTTCTTGTGCACAAAGTCAAATTGTTGAGATGCCAATAAACCGTTAATTTGCCAACTCCAAGAATTGATCCCAAATTTCAAGTCCTCGACAAAGGCTGAACTTCGAACATTTCAAGCAAGTCCAAATTTAACGGCCGATCAGAAGGAGATTGATATTTGAGACTCATGTCGTCAGACGCTTGTACCATCTGGAGATAGTAGAATAGTGGACACTTCCTTCGCCTTTAGCGTTGCAGATTTTGGTGTAAGGTAGATGCTGTTTTAGTTTATGCAAGATACCCTTTTATCAGAGTTTATCAAAAACCTGACTTACATCGATAAAGGCAGTTGCATATTATCTTTTTCTACTGTTTAGAAGATTTACAACTTAATGAACCTGTCCTATTGTGGAATGGTAGCGTTTCCTAAATTCACATAGGTAATCTAGCACAAGTTTATTATCTATAAAAAAACATTGCAGCAAATTCTGATCAGACATACATCAAATCGCTATATTATAAAATTTACCTGCCCATTGAGAGTTTTATCTTACAGAATTTTTTATATCAACCCTGTTAGTTTCCAACGAAACTGCAAATTAACTACGATAAGATACAGATACAATTTTAGAAAAGAAACATTCAGATTTGGAAAACCACGAGCAACAGCAGTACTGCAATTATTTGCAGCTTTCAAAACAAAGTGTCGCGAATGTCAGTGAATGTCCTCAATGCTGCCGCATAAAAACGCTTAGATACGTGCCCCGATAGCTAAAGAAGAAATAACCGAATTTAACAAAAAATACAGTGAGCGACTGAAAGTGTAGCCAGTAGCGACGTTAGTGCCTAGGCGACGAGGGGCGTAACGCTTTAGGACGGCATCTGCTTTTATCTAACAGACAAATTGTACCAGCGCAGCAAGCAATGATTTTCTCCTTTGTTATCTAATGAATCAATCAGTCTAAGATATTCACATTTTTGTCTAACCGACAACTTCATTGACACAAATTATTAGGGCTGATTTCACATCTTTATGGTAGAAACTAGTTTTCAAGTTAATCTACCACCTCCTGCAACAGATTTATAATTAGCGAGATCATCGGAATAAAAGACTACCGCTGTCAACAGATTCTCCTTGCACGTGATTATCTGTGGCTGGCATAAATAAAGCTTTTAGATATATCAAGAGATCCACAATTTTTTTATTAAAGTTTATAATAATCTCCATTGCTTACAAAATTTGAAAATTATTTTAATTAACGTTACATTCTCTAACGGCCTTTTAATGTATTTTGAGTGTATGTTTTAGTAGCTTTTTACATTTCCGGTCTTGGTGGTACAATCATTTTGTGTTGTGAATCACAATTTTTACCATTTACCGTCTATGTTTAAAATGCCATAAAAGTGCATAAATGTGCGATCAAAAAATAATTGCATCTATCACATATACGCAAAATTGTTAATAAAAGAAGCCGATAACAATATCTACACAGAAAGCTTAATTGCCTTTTAGTACTCATACTAAACGTGCCACCCCTATTAAAAAATTCTTTTTTGCAAGTAAGAATTTGTGAAAAAGTAAAAACTGATTGGATGCGGGTATAGATGTGAGAAAAACTTTAACGAGTGAAAAACGAGTTCGAAAAAGAACTTTGTTGTCTTTGAAATGGTATGGCCACTCTTTCAGCACAACTGCTTTGCCAGCATAAAAGCGAAAAACTGTGATATCTTACGAGGATCCCGTCATTGTCCTCCGAGATAGTAATTTTGGCAAAATTCAGAATAAAAAACTGAATCCCAATACAGGAAAACATCTCATAAATTGGTCACAAAACATTAAAACTACTCTATACACACATTTAGTACCTTAAAAAAAACTCTTTTGCACAATGGTTCGTGAATAGTAGTAACTTCCAGTAATAATTTAGTTAAAGCAAATTATTTAAAAATATGGATACCATACATACGTATGTGCAAAACGCGCGAAAGAATCCTTACGATTCTGTTAGTGGGATAGGATGGGATATGAAAAAAGTATTTTAACATATCTTATTCGGCTTCTCATCATTGTCCTCCATTCTCACAAAAAGAAGAGTGTCAAACAGTTCAACGTTGTTAGAGCTCTAGCCCTGCCAATTTTGTCCCAGAGTGCGAATGAATAACACTCAAAAGAATGAGAACTTTAAATTTTAAAGTTATAGACGGAATTCAACAAAATCATCAATTTTTGAACTCCGATGACCAGCAAAAGTAAAAAAGAGTGGCTGTCAAAGTAAAGATTGCTATTAAAACAGCCTGAGAAAACACCCCGGAAGTCATCAATAGATTGAAATTATTAGGAATTAGCTGAGGTCTTAAAAAATAGCTTTCTTAACCATTAATAGAATTATGTTTGTGTTGTAAACAAACTTAGGAGCTCCGCTAAGCATTGCTTGAGAGACAAGATCATCTCAGAAATCACTATTTTAAATTGATAGACAATGGTAAATAGAAGTAAAGGTTTTTTGTTGTATGCCAAAAATCTATTCTATAAGAAAAATATGTAATATATTGATTATCATTAAAAGAGCAATTGAATGATACTAGTCTTTCTGATTAATTAAAATTAAATCACGACCCGACTATCTGTGCAAAGTAGAGCAACAGGTTATATCCTTTGAGTCTTTTGACATGAAATATGATAAAGATATTTGTTGCTAATATGTTTGGATGGCCTTGCAAACGTAGTTGATAATATTAGCTCAAAGTTTTAATTTGGATTTTGATAGTGAGTACAGAAAGATCACAATGAATAACGCAGTTTAGGAACATAGAAAATTACAGATAACTCGCAATACGTTGGCCTGAAAAAGTTTAAATTTTAAGATATTGGAGTCAGCAGCTGAGCTTTACAGTTGAGAACCGTAAGTCTATACAGGTTTATCACAACTTCTTACACAAGCAGTTTGTTATCCATATTTAAGTGATAATTTCTGTTGATAAATTAATACATTTTCCATATTTAAAATATTCTTTTCGGAGGAGGGGGACGTTGTTTAATATAATAATTGGATAGATATGTGTTCTGAAACTAAAGAGCAAGTGCATGGTCTTCATACTAATAGCTTTTATGTATCACGTCTTAAACTATTCTGCAATTCTGTTGTGGTGCTGCTGCAAATACTCGGAGACATGATTGTGCCTATGTTTGAAGCCATTATTTTTATGCCATCTCCGAACGTAGCTATATCGGTGTACTGGTGTCAGGCATATAAAAAAAGTCCGGCAACACCGCCCTGATTTAATGGACCTCAGAAATATAAGAAAATGTCTATTTCACAGGCGAGATGTTACGTCTTAACAAAGCGAAGGTTGTTTTAATTTTATAAGCTCCCAAACCTTGTCGGAAGCTTGAGTAATGCCAAGGAAGGTGGTTGAGCAGTGTAGTTTATCTTACGATTTTTTTTATTTTACTCGCGAGTCTATGCACCTGTCTAATAGCAGAGACGAAAACCGAACTGATGATTTTAAATTAGCTGCTTTCTATGGCCTCCGTAATCCTTTCCACGAAAAATTTTTCAAACGTATACAGAAGATTTAACAAGAAAATGGCCGTCACTCTATGATAATGTATCCATAGGATTCTTCTCAGGTTTGAGAATAACAATTAATTGCGCTACATCTCATTGCAAGAGAAAGTAACTTACTCACAAGATGGAGTTAATATTACGGAGATCCTATAGTATTAAATTTTTAAGGGCACGATTTATTATCTATTGATACCCTGGTCATTTTCTAAAGTTTAGATCGTTGAACATTCTTCTTTCAACTTTGCTTAACTTGATAGTTTTGACGGATTTCTCCAATTGGTATAGGGCATTTAAATAATGATGGATAGGTTTTCTTCTGTAGAGATAACTTCCGCGGGAAATAGAGTGAGGTGAAGGCTAAGCTAAGATAGTATAGCTTTCCTGTAAATTTGGAATAGTGGCCTGACAACAATTTAATTGATCAGTAGAGAATTATGAGTGTCTTTGCTTGGAAAATTATGTACCATATTGTATAGTCAGTTTGAGTCCTCGATAAGGATATTTGCATTACACTCTGTACTTCTTATGAATCTGTGTCCAACAGTTTAAATAAAATTAAAATTAAAATTAAGTTTAAAGGACAATATGGTGCTGAAATGATCATCATGCTGACTTAACTTCTAAATTTCATAAAGCAAACCGAGTTATTTTTGTTTAATGTGAACATAGTGCTAATTATCTTGGTCCTTGATGTTTTCTAAACAGCCTCTGTAGTTAACAAAATAATTTTCGTTGCAACTTATACATTTGACATTCTTGTTTTTCTCTTTAAGTTCAGTAGTATGGTCTTCAATGATATTTATGCATCGTGGTCTATCAGGGCAGTACTTCTTTGTGTAACCGTCGTAATAATTCTCATTTGGAGCATAAAAGTTCTACTCTATGTTAAAATTTAGCAGACTTATAATCCTGTAAATATGTCTGTTATTAGAATTAGTGTTTAACGCAATAAGTAAGAATAGTCAGTTTTTGACTTTCTTCTTAATCTGATAACTCTTATTTTCAACTTCTTCTTCTTAATTCAATTTCAATTTGGACCTTTCGTCTCAACACGTAGAAAATTAGAGTGCTAGGAAAGTTACCTTAAAGGCGATTAAGTTCTTGTTTAATATAGCGCAAGTGTTGTGCTTGCAAACTAAATAATGCAAACATTTTTTATTCTATATATATATTATTCAAATACTAAATTGTTAAAGGAATGCTTTATTAATTAAATATAAAGGTAGTATAGCCATGGTCATGCGGAATCAAGTACGTGTCCAACTTTAGAAGTGTAAAAACACCAAACTATATTTATTTAAATAAATAACTTTGCCTCATTTGAGCAAGTTATACAAGTGGACAATTAAGTACAGTTTCTATGTGGCGAACAAATAGTGCCATCAAACGTACCTCCAATCACCTATCACTATCTATGATGCCTCATCAATTTCATATAACTACCCTATAACTTCCAAACTATCAGAAAACACCATACATCTACTTCAGTCTACCAGAAACAATTCTAGGAGAATTTTGAACCGTCCAGAAAGACAGACTTATGTACACCATGTGACAACCAACTATTCTAACAAACGTCCGTACGAGTAACATATTTGAACGCTCTAAGAATGTCAAACAAAAGAAATCAAAATGACAACTATTACAGTACAAGAAGCAGCATACAAAAGCACGATTACATCTTCCGCAGAGCTATCTAACAATAACATACTTTCTAATATTTGTAATTTAACCCCCGAGAAAAGACAAACGAATCGTATGCAGTATAGGACTAGAAACTTAATGAATAGAAATGTCTACAACATTCGACATCCTGCAAGAGCAGTACAAGATCTTAGAAGTTCAACATCTAAGGCATACATAATTGGTTTATTAAAGAATGGCCGCTCAGTTTGGAAAGCAACTAAAACACCAAAAATATATAACCGTTAAAAGTGAACAATTATAACTGAGCTAGATCAGAACAAAAGAGGCACAATTTTCACTGAATATCTGGCAAAAATCTTTAGTATTCAAGATTATATTCCAAATAATATTGATAGCACGATTTAAAATTATGTAAATACTCTTTAGTGGGTAAGACTTTATATTAATTCATATTTCCCCTCAAAAATAAAAAGAGAACATTTGGGATGCAAACATCAAAAATTTTTCCACAGTCCAAGTTCTTAAATACTTACCAAGAAAAGCTATTACAACAAAATATTAACACAACTTTCGTTTATTGAAAAATTTGTGCGGATTATAACACTAGACAAACCTAAAAATCCACCAAACTCACTAAATTCTTACCTTCCGTATTAGTTTATCACCCTTATTTTTAAAAATATTTGAGAAACTGTTGCTTAATTTTATCCAAACACGAATTCAACTTTCGCTGTCAGTATATGTCACCATATAAGATTATCACAGAATATCAATAAAACGATAAAAAGCCTATAACAAAAAAATGTGGGCACTGCAACATTTCTTGATATTGAAAACTCGTTAGGTAAGGACTATTATTTAAAATAAAATATACCTTTTCTACAAATTACTATCTTAAATTTGAGCGGCACTTCAAACTAAGTTCACCTTCAAGACATCTCAGAAATTCTAGCATATTATAAGGTTTGGCCTATTTCCATACCTTATTTTCACAGACAATGTTAGCTATCTTTGCAGACTATACGGCCATACTATTCACTAACTAAGATTTGGAAAAAGCTACAAATCATCTCGAATAAAAGTCAATACAACCAAATCAGACAGATCCCTTTCCAAACCAAACGTGGCGAATGTCCAAATGTTAAAACAAATAACACTAAACTACTCATTCAAAGTAAAGTTTATTAAATCTAATACTTGATTCAAGAACAACCTGAAAATCACATAAAATTCTAAAGAAAATTCAAACATAACACATGCAATGTCTTTTAGACCAAAAGTCCAAATTAATATTAAAAAACATTACAAATGCAACATCAAATATTTATGGACATACTGAATACAGTTATGGGGCTGTACTAAAGATGGCATATAATTAATAAAACCACACACAGTGATCAAGAACTATTTTCGCAGAATGTTAAGTCATCAGAACAAGAAACTAGCCAACTTTATGAATGGAACTATTACGGTAGAAAAACTGGTAAAAAGACAACGTCGCACAGAAAAAAGAATATTGAAGTAATTTCATGTACGAAAGATCGTTAATTGATGTTTTCTCTAGACCTCCCCCCCCCCAATTTGCTTATTTTGCGTCTAAAATGTTGATTATAAATAACTTTATCAATTAAAGTAAAATTTAAAATATATGAAATTAATTCATGTACAAATTAATTTTTTCTATATTTTAGAATCTTTTAAGCATTAATAAAAGCAGACGTTAAATGAAGAGAGAAGCAATGGAGGTTTTTAAATCTTGATAACTTAGTGTTCATTTAGATTGCCCGCAACAGCATATTCACACATTTTTTTATATTTAAAGCGCAAGAATTAATTATACGGAGGGTTTCTCAAAATTAATGCTGGCTTCACTTACACAGCCAGCACGTCCACGCGCAAAGCGAAATAAAAAGTGCGTACGATAATAAAAATACGTGCAGGAATGCGGCTTTAAACAAGGCAATTAATTAGCAAGTTGTAAATTACGTTGGGCGTTTATTAGATACTTTGTTTATGCATCGCATTAATTACCCTGCCAGCCTACAGAAGAATGTCCTGTGACGCAATTCTTTTAAAGGCCATTTTAGATTAAAAGAACAAATTCTGCTAAAAATACAAAAATAATGAGATTCTTTGTAGAGTTAAGTATAATTGTTGACATTTCAACAAATTTTTTATTGTATCATGCAGATAGAGATTTCATTGCAATGAATATTACTGTATTCAAAGAATTGTTTTATAAAAGAGGATTGTAGATAAAACAAAATATAAATAGTGCACACAAGCGCGAAAATCTCACGTAATGTGTGTTTTGCAGAACCACTGTTTCGCATCATTAATCATCAACTATATAAAATAGTTTCCTGTATTACAATATGATTTTGAAGGTATTAAGTTGTAATTTTACTTTTTGAATGTGCTATTTTATTGTTGAAATCTTAAAAGGAGCATTCGAATCAATTTCAGTATTTAAAATTGGCGAACCTTACATTCTAAAAAATATATATAGCTAGCGGTTTACAAAATTGGATATTTGCTTAAAAAAATCTGTACATTTACTATTAACTCTATTACTATTATCACTGTTCCAATTTATGTGATATAAATTGCTTCTATTCAAGGTCTGGCAGAATTATCTCTCCTTTTAAATTGACCGTCACGAAATGTATAGGTAGGCGGCGCTCAAGTCGTACATGCTTGAGTAGCACAAGGTATGCCATATTAGTGCCCATCATAACCTGGAACGGGACACCGTCCGTTTGTGTTGGAGACTTATTTTAAAAATGACAATTCTGTGATTGTGACGCAGCGCTTATTTCGTAGGCATTTAGAAGTAGGTCTTTACAGAAGAATCCCACAATAATTTGTGTATACACAATTTTTGATACTTCGACATTAAAACGGTAGACCTCGTGGCATTTGGACACCCGAGAATATTACAGCAGTGAGGCAGTTCCGCCACTGAGCATGCTCTCGGCTTGGAAATATCTGACCGGAGTGTGCGAAGAATTCTACATTGCGATCTTATGCTCTATTTATGCAAACTGGTGGTGGTCCATTAACTTAATTAATGCGACTGCTACGCCCCACAGGCTGCTTGTGAGAACAAATATTCCAGCCGATGCTGCTGTGCTCAATAGTGGCAAAGCTCATTTTCATTTATCTGGTCTGCGCCAATAAGCATAATTTTAAGTACTGGGTCTCACAAACTTTTCGACAACTCCATGAGCAACCTTTCCATAATCAGCGTATAACTATTTGGTTACGGAATTTGGCATGGCAGGGCCGTATTTTTGAGAAAGCCGCTATATTGCGATACTACGCAATTTTCTGAATCCCAAACTCGACGATCACGGAAATGCACCACTCTTGAAGTTTTACTTGTCCCCTTACGATTTCCTTCTCTGGGGACATCTAAAGGCTGAAGTCTTTCAACACAGGTCGCGGATTATTATGAGAAACTAATCGATGCTATTCCCAATGCGATCTCAGGAGTCTTCTTACCAGATAATAGCCTCGTCAAACATGCGAATTTATAAGTAATGCTGGCAAGAGCGCAGTCTGACCCGTTAGGGGCAAACGTTTGGACAAAGGTGTTTGTATGCATCTTCAAAACTCAGTTTGTGATTAAATAAACCTAGTTGAACAGACACGTATGTCTCAATGTCGCGGCTGTCTTTTCGATATTGCAAAGCTTGAAACTTTATCTGCAAGAGCGCATTGTGGGCAAACGTTTGGACAATATCATCTTCAAAACCAGTTGTGATTAAATAAACATTGAACAGACACTATGTTAACCTTTTTATCGTTGTTTCGAAAAGGGGAGATCATTTTAGCGGACCTTGTCTAGTTTTTGATTGTCTGAGTCTTTTAGTAATTGGAACTTCAACAAATTAGGAAAATTATTTGAATATTTCAATTACATAAAGCAAAATTTTGAAGCGTGGCGAATCATAACCATAGCTTTAAAACTTTCTTAATATTTATTAAATTCACTTCGCTTATTTTTCAAACTTTAAATATCCTTTTTTATATGAAATAAATTTATTAATAATTTATTATAACACCAAAGGAAGTAATAGAGTAATTATTTTTTATTTTTTATAATTAACGAGTATCTGTAAAAAAGTAGTCTGGCGATTTAGTACGGTCTATGAACCATATTTTAACTTCACAATACGCAGTGCATCCTTAAACTTTTACGCTGATAAGCGTCATTTGTTGTCATCTAATAAAATGACTTCAACGCCCATGCATCCTTCGACAATAAGTGTACAAATTTTATGAAAATCATTATAGGCTAGAAGAATAGAGTATTGTAATCAGGTTTGTATTAGGACGACAGATTGCTACTCAAAAGAGAGTCTAGATATAGGAAATCAACGAAAATTCCCACACCAAAGAATTTCAAACAAATGACCAAAGAGTTCAAAGACGATGATGAGGTTTCGGACCTTATCCATCGAAATTTAACATCAACATTAGTTCTGCTATTGTAAAACTATTCTAAAATTTTAAACTTGCATTTTGTTCATAAAAAAATTTAGCAGGCAAGCATATAAAAGCATATCGACTTGTGAGGCTTTGGAATCATCTTTAACCGAGTAAGACAAACTGGAGTATTTTTTACTCAATGTTGGGCTTTGTAACATTCAATAACGACTTTAATTGACGTGTAATCGTTCAACCATTATGGTGACCTAGAATTGGTAGATATGTACAAGATTTTATTAACGCATGGTCATAGTATATGCCTGGAAGTGACAAACAGCACACTCAGTTAAAATGTTCCACTTAAAGATTATTTCCACTTACGGTCGTCTGATATACTTGGTTGTGGCGCAGTACAAATTAACAGTAAAAGCAGAAAAACAAATTTATTATGATTTTAACAAATTCCAATTGTTGATATTAACATCTTTGGCGTACAAGGTTCCTGGATCTAAGCCCCTACCCTTGACGTTGAAAATTGGTATGCCCCTCAGACATTAGACTTGCGATGACCTCTATGAAAAATTTTAGATTGCTGTCATTATGTTTTCTATGGCTCCCAGGAATGTGCTGCGTAAGTGTTATTTGTTGTGGTCGCTATTTTACAAGCCGTTGGCTTAGAAAATACAGAGAATTTTCTGAAGCTGGATAGATAGAGTCCAGAGTAGTGGTCTTAGCTGCAATTTATGCACTTTGTGGTGGATCGATAGCAGCATTGTGCATGTCTGAAGCATTAGCAGCGGTGGCACTGACTTACTACTTTCCTTTTTCTTCAAAGACGTCTTGGAAGTGAAAGATCGATTTCTCCTTTTCGTTCCACTTGAACTCTATGAACGTGAGCGGCATGGGACGACATTGGAGGCACTTTTTCATCCTTCTCACAGCAAGGACGGGTATTTCGTGTGCGTTTTTAAGGTTCTCCTCCGAAACATACTCGGGGACTCCTTGCACAAGGGGGTTTATATATCTTTAGTAGGTGGAAGTAGTACTGAATCTGCGCTTTCGTAAGAAAGCCAGTCAGCCACCGATAGTGGTTCGTCATAACAGAATAAATAGAGATTTCACCAGCTAAATTTTTTGTTTTTAGGAAGCTCATTTGTTTCTCTTGTAAGAAAGCAACGCTATGAGAGCGAAAGTCATTACCACCCACACGCCGGGATCCAACCCTACAATTGCCCAAGCCGCTATCAGTGCCCAGAAGTCTCCCCTACCTTTCCTGCCAGAGAGCGATTCTAAACCAACTAACCCAACCTAGACTAGAAGGGCTTAACGCAGAATGCCACCAGCTTCATGGAGATCGTCGTAGGTCTCATGCCCTGAAAAGAAAACATCAACGCCTGGGTTACCAATAAACTTACGCCTGTTTGGAAGCGCTTTTACGGTATTCCAATTTCCAACGCGAGGATTTCCTAGAAAAGAAAGTTAACGTCAATGTTTAGAATTCTCAGTTATCGAAGACTTTTGGTCTTATTTTAAATAACTAGTTTAAAAGTAGAGTTAGCGAGGTATAAATACCAATCAGTATATTATGGGTATTAAATGTATGTACATCAGTTCATAGTATTCTATGACATGAAGTGACTAACAGTAAGTAGGTATTTCAGATTATCTTTCTTCTTTCTATTGATGCATTATGCAATTCTAGTTCTTTATTTGACACATAAACAAATAAAATCGCCAGTATATTTTATTTTAGACACGCCTTACCAAGCTTTCACCAATTTAAATTTGTTCTGCATCTACTTTTGTCCACTTTTGGCTATTTAACCTCCCTACTAACCGTTTTAATTTTTCTATTTTTAAACATCCTTGAAATCCATGTTCACTTTTCCACAAACTTGTACTTACCCTTAAAAGCACGCAAAGATAGAAGCAAAATATAATTATAAATAAATGTTTACCATTTTCATGTTTGACACTACTTACGCTTAGTTATCAATCTGATCCTCAAATTTTCCAAAACTAAAAATCTAAAATACATTATTTACCCCATTTGATTTGTTCTTTATAAGCCTGTAGCAGTCCAGTCTTCCCCGGTTTCTTTTTATTAAAACAATTTAATTTTTTACGAAATGTTTCATTTCGTTATGTTTTACTTGTGTAGTACAGGGCCCGACAAGAAAGTGTTACGTTTTTGAGACGGGTATAATATTGCTGGTAGAAGAACTAGCGCATGCGCAATAGTTGATATACACTCGTTAGTTACCGTTTCAGTAGCCCTGAAACCGTGGAAGGTTGAAAACACGCTTTTATTTACAACACCTTTGTTGCAACCGATCATTCGGTGGTGCAGATACAGCGAAAATTTCTAACTCACTTTCCATCTCGTCCAACAATACTGAAACCGTTTAAGAATTTCAAAACGAGAGAAATTGTGAGACCTGGGACAACTCGGGGAGGTGATCTGACCGTTACAATAACAGAAAACATCAAAAAATTCGACACGCTGTGGAGGCCACCCGTCGCCATTATGACACGCTTGCCTTTTGCGCATGTCCGGCAGGTTAGTTTGTCGAATTTTGCACGTTGACTTCCACCTTTATCCCTAAAAAATTATCGTGGTTCAAGAACTGAAGGAGAATGACAATGTGCGGTGGTTTATGTTTGCAGAAAATTAATGTATTCTAATAACGAGTGAAGAGGCTCATTTTTGCTTATCGAATGCTGTAGACAAACAAAATTTCCGGTACTGGTCAGACAATAATACATAAGAAATCCACCAAAAGCTCTTGAGAGAGTAACTGTATGGTGCGGAATAGGACTATTTGGCATAATTGGACCATACTTTTTCCGATAAAATAGATGCACCGTGAGAGTTAACTCACAGCGTTACCTTACGATGTTGCCAAACTTTTTGATACCTAAATTGAGAAAACATGGAATTGTCCTTGACAGGGTTTAGTTTCAACACAATAGAGGTACTTTTACTATACCTCCAAAGAACATTTTTCAGGGTACCACGTTTAATTGCGCAAGGATGTGAGTAGCCTCCTCGATCATTAGATTTTTCACCGTGTGATTATCTCTTATGAGGCTACCTGAAAGCTCAAGTTTACATTGAAAAACTACAGACTGATGAAGCTGTTTTAGAAGCCATAACTTGAGAAATTCGAACAATTCCACGTCCTATGCTTGAAAATGGATAATTTGTCTATCCGCCTACCACAATGCCTGGACAAGAAGCTTTTCCGCTCGGATAACGTTATTTTTTATACCTGAATTACAATCTTTTTGTTTATATTTTGTGTAATCTTTGGAAAAAATAAAATTAAAATTTGCTCAAAATCATAGTGTCTTGATAACTTCTCTGCCGGACCCTGTATAGTATTTCCTTAATTAGACTTTTTATACATATGATATTTTTATCTTCAAGAAAGTCCTATGTTCAATTACAGCATTATAGGAAACTATAATTGGCGTTTTATGCATATATTTTTTTAATTCTCTAAAAATATATTTCCTTAAACACAACACGTTTATTACTTATTTGTAGTTCTTTAATTTCCCTGATAAGTCTTTGAACATGTTGCTATATTAATTTTACATTAGGCATTAAGCTCATTTTCAATTTGAGTTACCAAAATTACCGATGAAATTGTTAATTTGTTTGGCAAATAATTAGTTTCTATTGAGTTAACAATTCTTTTGTCTAGTCTGTGATCAGTTCTTTTTCGTTTGTATGTTTGGTATCCCAAACGTAATATATTTTATCTTCTTTGTGATAAACGGGTGTGTAAAAATTTTACTAATTTTTATTAAGACTTTGAAATTATGTATGACTCTTGCAAATATATATTAAAATGAAACGTCATACCCACCCTTCATATAATATACGTTTTAACTTATTATTATTCTAATGAATTAAAATATATGGCTATAATTTTATTTTTAACTATTTCTTCAATTCACAGGCAGCTAAAAAGCTTGTTTTAGTTATGTTTGTTATAAACATCAAAATTGACTTGATTTACAAAAATCTTGCCTATTGATATCTACTTCTCCACATTTTCTGTTTACTACAAACTTATTGTGCCATAAATTTTATAAAAACAAATATTAGAATGTGCCTTGTGCGATTCCCTTTTAACTTAAATATTATAGCTTTACTAGATGCACTTAAAATGTCGGGTACATTAAGGTACCACTTCATTACAAAATTTTATTTCAAAAATCGACTATCAACATCTCAAAAAACTCATTGACGTGCATATTTAGAAAAAGAAATATTTCGACTTGACGATGGCGTTTGGATAACTTATTGGTATGTGAATAGCTTTGATAAATTTTTGATCCTTTATAACTCCTCGGAGTTGTCTTTATATCGCTTAAAATTACAAATATCAATTCAAACAAAATTTTAAAGTTTTCTGTGGTCGCTGCTACTTATTAAGGTTAGTGCATTTTCTTTTTAGCCTCCAGAAAATGTACAGTTTCATTTAATTTTTGATATTCACTAACTTACTTAGTATTAATTAAAAGACTTTTCTCGTATATATGAAACATTACTACAAAGAACCATACTACAAATTTTACCACACTAATCATTCAGACAACACAGATCGTGCCGAAATTGTAATACTAATAAAGAAGACAATACATCATTACGAATTAACACTTATAAAGAGTACCTGCAAGCCATATTAATCAGAGTCAAAATACTACCTTACGACTTAATTTCTTTGGGATAATGCCCACTTTACTATAATTTAAAAACATCTGATGGAAGTTCATATCAAGAGGCGGCTGTAATAACCCTACCACATAAGTAGCGAATTAACCAAAGTAATATAAGACAAAAAATACTCATTCATATCCATGCGTACTCCCACGCATTGGCCGTCAGATGCAACAAAAACATTAGACCTCCCAGATTTCTTTGTTATCAGTGGAATTTCTGAAAAGTATACGGACGTGCCACCAAATTATAATCCCTCTTCAAATCACTCTTCAATAATTGCTGCATTAAAAAGGTAATCATATTTTACAACTCAAAAATAAATAAATTCTACAAAAGCATAGACCTAAAAGTTAGCCTTAAAAACTACGAACAGATAGAAGCCACTAGAAGTTAATTAATTTATTCTCTACAACAAGCAATTAATCATGCTACTGCCTAACTAAAGACCCGTAAACGTATCACGTTTATATCTTTAGAGATCAAATAGCTTATTGTGTAAAAAGGAAAAGTCAAGGCGAGAAGGCAATGGAGTCATACAGCAGCAGACAGAACTATTTACAACAAACTAGTTAACAAACTTAAGTCCAAGGCTACATCTATAATCTTGACGAATATAATAATTCTAGCTAAAAGCTAAAGCAGAGCTAAAAACTAATCCCAAAATCTACAGTAAAATTCCTACGTTTGACGTTATACTGCGTCCCTCGCAGTAATAAAAAAAATTGATCCCTTTGCTGTACAACTTTATGTTTTTACTCCAAACTATCCCATACTAAACCCAAAAATATTAATATCTCAACAATGCTCTAACTACTATTAATTCTACACAAATCTTTAAAAAAATAAAAGGCAAAATCAGTCGCTCACACGTCATAAAATCGCCTGGACTTGGCCGAATAACACCAAAAGCACTGAAGGAACTTCTATGAAAAGGCATTGTAACGCTAACCTACTTATTCAATGTTATTTTCCATTACTCCATTACTGGCCACAACAATTAAAAGCACCAGAAGTAAAACTTACCAAAAACCATGTCTTCTCTTACAGACTGCCATATCTAAACACAATCCGTGACCAGTTTTATTTCAACACCATTAAATAGTCCTTTAGGATCACACCGTCGTTTACGCAATAAACAAATCCTTCAAAGATAAACAATTCTGTGCTTCTGTATTTTTGGATATCAGCATGATAAGGTATGACATGAACGTCTGTTCTGTAAAATTAAATTAGCACTTTCGACATATTCAAAACTTGTTCAACCGACAATTTAAGGTTAAGAGCGAATATTCAAATACCTATATGATTAAAGCTGGAGTATTTTACAGTAATGTATTAGTACTAAGACTAGAATCTTACAGTAATCCCCTAGTGGCACCACCAATACAACCGCAAGAAAACAGAAGATTAAATAATGTTGGCCAACCGACCTCAGATGTTAAACAAGTGGACTTTTCATTGAAAGAGTTCATATCCTGCCAAAAGGACCGGTAACGTTTAGGTCCTATGGTACCATATCAGCTAATAGAATGTACAATTCCGATTGCTGATTAGTGAAGTTAAAACTATGAGCAGAGATGCTGCGAAAAATAAATATATGATACTAGTGATGCTAGCACTGCAATAAAACCTTCAAAGAAACGTCAACATGTTTATTTTCCCCATTTTATCTCTTGAAACGTCAGATAACTTTTGCTCTGACCCCTTTTCTATTGCACGTAATATTTTCAAGCACAAGAGCATCCATTTGCGCTTTTAATTTACTTTGGATTCTTTGAATGTTAAAGAAGAAATGCAATTCTTTGTTGCTACACTATTTTCTAAGAGAAATTGATAAGTACGATTATATATAGAAATAATTATGCTCCTTATAACTAATCACCTTTTAAGTTATCTTGCCATACTCCACCCTCTAATTAGCTTATGTAACACCCTCCAACTACAATTTATTGTTTATGGACCTTAATCTCCAGCGGTCTTAATGAAATGAAATAAAGTGCTTAGCTGAGCAAGTAAATATTTAACGAAAACCCTGCAGATTGTTTGAAGCCAGACCTACGTTCGAGTGGCCGACGTAGGGCACGTTTCAAAAAGTAGATGTGCTGTTGGTCAAATAGAAGGCCTTTACTTTCTCTCGACTGCTAAATTATCGTACTTTGTGTAAAAGGATTTAACATCGCCGTTATTTATCTTTGTTTTGTGTTAGGGCGGCAAATTGAATTTTTACACGGTAAGAGTTACATTTAAATTGGGGCTGTAAACGTGTATATTTTGAATGTATCGTGCATGCAATTGAATTATAATTATCCCACTGTAGGCAAGGCTTCCTAAAAGAAACACTAATTATTATGAAGGAATGCGAAGCGGAAAACAAGAATAAATTGCACGCGCCTCCTAGGCCTTCAAATAAACACACATTTGCATGCACGGCGCAGCTTTGTTATATCAGATTAACAAGTCGCTTCCTAAGCTGTGTTTATTCTTCATTTATGAATTCCACATGTGCGTGTTTAATAAAGCACATATTACGGGAGTTATCTATACAGACAGCGTAGGAAATTTGAAGCTCATATAATAATCTTTCTCTCTATCTACCTTCCTCAAATTCGGAGTCCTGGGATTACGATGTGTAAATGGGAGAAGTTGCAGCAGTTTGTCGGCGTCGCTATTCACCAGCCTCGAATAGTTACGCAAGGTAACGCAGTTGCTTTCATTGTCGTCGCTGTCTATTCATCTATTGTGCCGAAATTTTCCCGTTATGAAATACATATCTTGTTTTGGTTCACTGCAAAATGGCTCGTGCTTCCTCGGGGATAGAGCAGCATAATCAAAGATATTACTTCCGCCCGCCCCGGGCGCTGTTTTGAGCAATTTATATTACCGCCATTGCCATTTATCTTATTCAGAACTCGCTACAACGCTGCGGAGAAATTGAATCTAAAATCAATTCTACTTTTAATAAGCGCTTAATTCCATATGGAAGCGCAGCGCGCTTCCTCCCCGATCAAAAACGTTTCGTAATTTCGCAGAAAACTTAATCAAGTGATACTTAAAATAGTAGCCCCGCGCCCTACACGCCGCCGTTTGCTCAAATTGGAAACCAAATGCGTAGCTCGGGCCCGCTACATTTCGGTTTCGTTAAACCTCTTCCACAACTAACAATCGAAGTACGAGCGAACCTTAATTCTCTCCGATTGCTCGGAATAAACTTACTGGATTACCGAAATGCGGCTCCCGACCAAATCTGCCTGAAAATTCTGTAATACACATCCGAAAGACGCCGCAATGGGGGAGATGAGCCGGATAAATTTGAACCAAACGAAGAAATGCCTTTTTTAATATTCCCTTTCTCCTCGGCCACAAATAAAATTAAAATTTTTAATAAAAGGCCCCCTCGTTTTCGAGTGCGATTTATGCGCGGGACTATTACGAGTTAATTAAGCTTTATTTACATTAAACGACGAATGTTTACAAAAGAAACACCGCCGTACAATTATATGAGGCAGCTAAGAAATCTCTGCGACAAAGCTCATAAGTAAGAAAAACCGAGGCTGTTTCAACTTTAGTCTCTGAAAGATAAAGAAGCCCTGAAAAAGCGTGTGTATGAATAATACATCCCCGCTTACCACTAACCGAGCGTTTGGAGCAAATCTCATTTATTCAATCACTCCTTTCCCGGGACAAAAGTAGGCAGAGTTGCTTCATTTCTGTAATTTGAATCCATTTCAGCCTCTAAGGTGCTTATGGGAATACTAAATGTAGGTTGGGTTCGGGTCGGATTGGGTAGCGAGGTAACTCCGGTATTGCCTTCGACGACCTTATCAATTTGCGGCGGTTACCGTAATGGCCATCGATATGGTTATGCTGTGTGCTGCTTGCTTTAGTATTCAATTCGTACTTGTGTAAATTGTAGCATCAATTTTCAAACGCCGTCGAACATTTTACAGCAACGTCCTACCCAAATCATCTTTATACAGCTCTTTACAAGGGAAGGTGAAGAAGGTTCGATATTCTATTTAGCTTTCATATACTTGACACGCAGCTTATATATAGAATTGTTATCGACAGAAATGCGTCTTTTGGGGGGAAAATATTAACATTTTTTTGGTAACGCAAGACTTGTACAGGAAGAGGGCGTCGTTTTTCACGCATTGATCTAATTTAATCCTAGTCTAGTAGTTTGTGTAACTTAAAAAATATATTAGCACTCAAATTTCTACAATTCTAATTGTGTGACAAGTAAATTATTTCCAACAAAATTGAACAAAGATAAATGCCAAACAATCAGAAATTCAAGAACCGCAACCCTAACAAAGAAAATATCTAAAAAAAATCAAGAATTTGCAGAAAATTAATTATTTAAATTTATATATTTTGTATATAAATTATTTAAAATTTTATTATTTTCTGACAAATAAAATTGTAAAACTTTTATTGCTTACTATTTAAATAAACTGTAACCATATGCTATAAACATTCATTCTGAAAGAATTAATCCTCTCACAATGTCATTACCAAAAAATTAAAGAATAGACTGATAATTTACAAAGAAAAATCAAAAATTATTTACAGTTTATTATTCAATTTATTTACACAAATACATATAAAGAACAAGAATAAACCTAATTTAATAGGACTTCCCATAGGCCAAAACTTACTTTATTTGTAGAACTCCTGTCGAACGTCTTTTTCCCACATGACACCGACCAAGTCCAAGAGGCGGACAAGATCTAGAATTACCCATTCCAGAACATAAACACCTAAGACTGTTCACTCTAAAATATATCAGGAATAAAATCAATAAATTAAACAAAAAAAGGCATCAGGTATCGATTTAATCGCAGCCACGAAGAGGTCTAAATTATTCAAAACGGTGCAGATAATAATGATACCGAAGCCAGGCAAAAATCCGACAATGTATCGTCTTACCGCCCAATTAGCTTATTGCCAATACTACCTAAACTTTTCGAAAACTCATATTTCAATGAATTAAATAAGACCTCAACCTTAATGACTGGATCCCAGATCACCAGTTCGGTTTCTGACAGGATCACACTACAGCGCTACAATGCTACCGGACTAGTACACCTAATCAGTCGAGTTATGAAAAATAAAAAAATATTGCACGGCAGTCTTCTTAGACAAGTTTGGCATCCAGGCCTACTTTATAAATTAAACAAACTCTCATTAAATACTCCAACCTACTAAAATCATACTAACATCAACGGGCTTTGAAACCAAAATTAACGGTGAAACTTTGAGCCGGTACACTGTTCAATCAGGAGTACTCCAAGGGAGCATCCTTGCTCCTCTCCTCTGTGTAATTTTTACATTCGACATACCAACTAGTAGGAATACAACATTAGGCACTTTTGGAAACAACACTGCAATACTTACAACCGAAAACGATCCAATAGTTGTCGCATCCAACTTTCAACAGCATTTGAACCTAATAGAAAAGTGGTTAAAGAAATGGAAAACGAAGGTCAATAAAACAAAATCAGCTTACATAACATTTATTTTTAGAAAAGGTAGTTAAATACTTTAGACTACATCTTGCCTCGAAACTCAACTAAAAACAACATATATTAAAGGAAGAGGAACAAATTGACCTGAAAACAAGGGAACTTAATTGGCTAATAGGTCGTAAATCTCACCTATTAACCAACAACATATTACTCATCTAAAAAGCCGTCATCACGCCATATGGACCTATGCAATTAAACTCTGAAGTTGTGCGAGCAAGTCCAATATAGACATGATGCAACAAAGCTAATCTAAAATCCTTCACATTATCGTTAATGCACCTTGGTATGTTACCATACATTACACACAGACCTCAAAGTTCCAAAAATAAACACAATTATAAACGAAAGAGCCGCCAGACACCATGCAAAACTTAAAGATCGCCCCAATTAAACATTAATTAACCTCTTATAACCAGTAGAAACCAGACGACTATAAAGGCTTTGGCTACAAGATCTTCTATGAATTAGAGGCAAAATTGTTAATGATGTACCTCTTCACGCTATCATCTTGTGCAATATAAAGCATAGAAAAACTAAAGTACCATTACTACTATTCTTACAAAATTTTTGAAGAACCTCTCCAAAGAAATACGAACAGTGCATAAGATTGTAGTAAGTCATAGGCCTGAGTTAAGTATGATGGATCTCATAACTCCACAACATGCAAAAATCAACACTCCTGCCTCCTACAAACTACAAGAGCTGCACTATTTACAAAGAACTACAAAACAATATAAAACCGAACACACAACCACATAAAAGTGCAGATACTTTCTACAAGCTAGAACCACCTAAAATTCCTCTCCTTCCAGAGAACAACTGGAAAACATCAAATGCAAACTATAAAGAAATAAACAATAAGCCTCAATCACCCTAAAACTTAACTCTCACACACTTCTTAAAAGAATCGAAGGGCATGTTCAACCAACTAACACAACATGTGTTGACAGTTATAACGAAATTAGCTGGATAATGGCAAAATTCCTAAGAATTAAACTTTGGAACAAAACGGTCTCCAATAAAAAAACAAAAAAAATAAACTTTTTCTCAGCTTAAATAATATTGATATCCTCCTAATATCAGAAACCCATTTTACGGTTATATGTAATTTATATAAAATAAGATCTTATTTACCACATCGAACATCCGGATGATACAGCACATGGAATCACTGCTATTATCATTCAAAAAACAATAACACACTACAAAGCACAGAAATTTCAAGAAAACTTCTTACAAGTCACAGTGTTAGAAGTAAATAAATTACAAATTTACAAATTAACGTAAATATTTTAGTGTAAGTCTATCATTTTCAATGGAAACGACGAGGAGCATCAATGGGTACGAACTTCATCAAGCCATTCAACTGTTTTTAACAAACTAGCTCATATAATCCTTTATAAAACGGTTAATATCGCCTTTTCTGTTGAAGATTGGTTAAGCTTTGAATTTCTTTGTCTTTAGCGTTCTTGGGTGTTTCCATTTCATACTTTGCTTTTTTGATTCTGGTTCATCTGCTATTATACAGATTGTTCCAAAAGTTCTACAGAATTTGCGAAAAGAACATTTTGTATGGATGAACTTATATAAAAACAACAACATTCTTCAAAATAGGACTTTGTAATACTGTAGTCATCGATCTACTGTGGGTCTCCATTTTTTTAGTAATTCCGGTGTTATGTTATCTTTACCAGCTGCTTTTCCATTTCGGATTTCTTTCAGGACTCTTTTCACTTCTTCTTCGCGTAGTTTCTCTTCCGCATCAATATTTTCCTCCCGGTCTTCTCAATTTTCTGGGTTTTCTGTTAGTGGCTCTACGTCTTTTCTGTATGGTGGTTTCTCCAAGTTTTCAGTATATTTTCGCTGGTGGTTTGCCATTCTCCGTTTTGGTTCCGTATGTTTTGTATTTGTTCTAAAACTGTGTTTGATTTTCCATATAATTTTTGTTTAGCTTATTTATAAAATCTTCCCAAGCATCTAGTTATGCTCTTTTTATGACTTCCTTTGCCTCTTGTCTTTTTTAGGTATGTTTTTTGACTCCGACTGTATTTGATCTTTTAAACCTGCGCCAAGCTATTTTTTTTGTTCTTCTTTGGTCTTGACCTGTTTTCATTTCTTTGTACCGCGTATTTTATTTGCTATGAACGTTACTGTTTCTTTGAACTATTTCTATCTATTGTTGAGGCTCCAGTGCTCTTTTGTCTCTGCTTGTTGCTCTTCTAAGTTGCTTAATTTCCTGTTAAATTCTCTTTGTTCTTAGTTTTAGTTCTTTATAGACTGTTGGCGTTTTTTTAGAAGGTGTTCTCTAATTGGTGGTAATCGGAGTCGGTACTGAGTTTTTCTTTATCTTTACATTTCGGATTGCGTATCTCATGATTCTAGAGTATGTTATGTAATATACTGTGATTTTCTGTCCTTTTTATTCTGATTCATAGGTAATTTTGTAAATTGTTTTTCATCTGATTCACATATTTCCTATTAATATTTGCTTATGCATTCAATCATTCTTTCTCTATTGTTATTGAGAGTTTCTTTCCATCCATGTTCTCCCATTGTTCCATATCCCTGGTTTTTATCTTTTCCTATGCGGGCGTTCCAATCACCGATTACTATAACGAATTTATTTTTATTTTGCATTTTTTCTATTGTAATTAATTATAGAATTGATCCTTATCGCTAAAATCTGCGTATTCAGTTAATGCATATATTTGTATTATACCGACCTTTTCTTCCAGCTCTAGGCTAACTGTTATGATCCTTGAGTTTATGTGTTTCCAGTTAGTTTGGCTTCTAGTTTACCGCTTCTTATGGTCCCCATTCTTTCTTTCGCCATATCTCTGGGGGAGCTTCTAGTGTATCTTAATGTATATCCTTTGTCCAGTGTCTTACGTCCTTGTACTTTTCTTTTCACTTCACTTATTTCCAGAATCTGTATCTTGTATTCTTCCGTCTCTTCTACTAATTCTACTGTTTTCCAATTAGTGTTTTGCCGGTCATCTCCTGTTAAGGAGTCCTGTTTCTAGGTGATTGTTATTTCTTTAAATCTACTATAACTCGTTTAGGTGGTTAGAAAAGAGTCCAGTTACCTCGGGACAACTGGTACTAAGTTATACCCCCCGATGCTTTCTAGCAAGGGTACTACGTATAAGTGAGTTGATATTTGGGTGACTAGTTGTTGGTTTCACCTCTTATCCTCCAATTTTCAATTTTTAATTTATATTTTAACAAAATAACGCTTGTATATTCAATGCATATATGAAACATGTCAAAGAGTGCTCTTCTATTACGTTCCTTATATTTCTGTAATATAATTTACTAAATACCTGATGGACCTTAAATAGTAAATAAAGTAGGATGAGAAAAAAGACAACCCCTGTTTTTGCATTTTAACTACAGAAAGGCACAGGCAAAGAACAGAAAACTATTTATACGATTTTAGAAGAGGTTTGTTTCCCATAATACTTATAAGCAGCTCCAGTAGTTTAAAAGAGGAAATTGTGAATTATATAAGAATGAACGTTTTTGATAACCAAAGAAAATTAAAGATGAGTTACGGGGCCAACTTTTCTAAGATGAAAATTATTACATACAGTCAAACATTGCAAAGCAATTCGGAATAATTTGCCAAGCCATTTATAAACGTTACACGAAAATTCACAAGAAAAATCTTGCTAAGAATAAGAGTAGGCTCTATAATACTCCTAATGATCACACTTTTTTTATTCACCAGATTTCGCCTCTTTAGATTATCACTTCTTCAGATCCTTACAATATCATCTGGTTAGTACTCTATCCATTCAGTCAAAAATGCCGAGAATGTCGTCTTTTTAAATAGGAATTTAGAGAGATCCATACAAAGCGAGGAGATTATTTGAAATATTATGTAAGTAGTAGACTTTTTATAAATTAATATCTCAATTCAGTAAAAATGAAATTATATATTTAATACACTAAAAGTAATAACAATTATGTAATAGAAAATTTCAAAAAAATAAGGTTTCTATATTCAGTCATCTTACAAATATCAAAAGAATGAGCTTTAAATTAAGTAATCAAGACTAATGTAACTAAAATCAGAATTATTTTTCGCCATCTTAATAAATAAATGTTAAACCAAATCTTAATTATTTAGCACAAGTTGCAAACAATAATGTATAAAATAAGAGCTAATACATGTAAATAATAGTGGCCTTTATGCTAAAATGAAATTAAATGAATATATATTTGGCTGCAATAATATTAACAGTGCTTTTGCTACTGCAATTAATTTTGGATACATGCAGTAAATAAAACGCTAAAACTAACCCGCCAAGGGAGCAAATATTAATATTTGCGCAATGAATTACAGGGCTGTTTTAACTAATATTTCACCTAAAACTACAAAACATGAAATTTGCTACAAATAACATAAAAACAAGAAAAATAAAATTTTATAAAAAAAAAATATATAACAATCTTGAGGAACATCTTAATTAAAAAAAATAAATAAACCCTTGCAGAAAAAACAAATATTTTGTTTATATTTTTAAGTATATTTATAGCTGTGAGATTAAAATGTGTCTACGTAAATAAATTAATATTTATGATAATTTTTTTTTGCGATTTAGTGCTTATCTATGATGCCAAATAAATTACAATGTTTAGTGTTTTCTGATGTAGCTGAGATAGAATAACAACACCATAATGTCTTACTTCGCCTGTGACAGTTACTGGATGGATCAAGTAGTTGCTGTTGGCGGCCCCAAATCCGGATAAAGAAAAGAGTTAAGAGGTGGGCCTAGCGAGCTGTCTTTTGGAAAATAATGATATGCTCAAGAAATTGTTAAAGAAGCTTTGCAATACGAACGGCCCACAACGATTAACCACACCGCACGAAAACGGAAAAAACGACTTTGAAAAAGAAATAAATTACGACTAGCCTGATGGAATATTGCAATTTTAGAGACCAGAAAGTCCTTATAGATATTATTAACAATAAGATAGATATGTTTGTTGGGAGAAACTAAAAATATGCCAGAACTACATCTTACAGTGAAATTAACGAAAATTCTAGAGCACGGGCAAGTGTTGGCATTTTTGTACACGGAAAGTTTAAAATCTTGATGGAAAATGTAAATTACCTTAACCAAAATACGAGTGTTTATACACCGGATATAACAAAGCTACGAAAATAGTGGAAACAATTTTTGATGAACTACAGGAAACATTCAACCAAATGCCAAAAAGCAAAAAAGGCTTTACAATGGGCGACTTTAATTTGCAAATCGGTAACGAATTAATCCCAGGGGTAATTCAGAGGCACAATGAGAAAATAGTAAAAGAAAATAATAGCACACTAACAGAACACATGTATATATAATACACACATAGTGAGTTGAGAATTAACAACACACTTTTTGACCACAAAAGTGAGAACCTTGACTTTGGCTAATGAACACAACACGGTATGGTCCTTAGAAAAACACTGTATGAACAAAGATTAAACCAAAAAATGTTCAGAACTGTATCGAAACGTATGACACTGCAGAAGTTACCTAGAATATGATCAAAGATAATTTAACAAACAGTGCAATGGAAACCCTAGGACAAAGAACAATCAACTTCACTGATAAGAAAAATAATAAACCATGGTTCACTAACAAATTGAAAGAATAAACAAAAGAAAATACAAAAGCATATATCAAATACAATAATAACAGATCACCAGAAGAGTACAAAATATATAAAAAAGTTAGGAATAGAACAAATAACACAATAAAACAAAAAAAAAGAATATTAGCAGCCGTTTTCGGCTGACATGACACGTTATTAAACAGAAAAGAAAATTAACGAAGAAGTCCAACTAAACATAAAACCAGAAATATGGGTAACACTTTTAGAACTTATATAACAACTCTAAAAAAAAACAGAAGACCAAGAAAAAATTCATCTAGTTTACGACAACAACAATACAAGAAGTCATCAATAGACGCTATATTCATTTTACGACAGCTTACAGAAAAATCAGTAGAATTAAACAAATCAATGTTCATATTTTTTCCCGTTTGAACAAAGGTCTTCGACAGAATACGCCTAAACAATGTAATTGAAACCCCAGAACTCGACAACATCGACAGGTAATATTAACAAATTATAAAAAATTCAACACTGGAAATAAGACGAAGACAAAAACTAGTTGTGATCTATTTGAAAAGATCCAAATATCAACAGATATCCGATCTTACTACGATATTGTTTAATATAACCATGGATCAAATTATCAACATAGTAAATCGCTCCCTCAAAATATTATGTAAGATGTGTATTTTCTGTGAGAAATCCCAATCAATAGTTACCTCAGAAAAATTCATTCGGTGCAAACAGCAGTAGATGACAACATAATACAACAGAATCAGTGTGAGTAATCACATCGAGTTCGGCCGGCGAAAATTGGTGGATAGTTTCAGACGTATCATCTGGACCAACAAAGCCATGAGTAATAAAAACAAAATACTAGTCTACAAGACATGCGTAAGACCGATGCTTACGTAGGTCGCCGAAACAAGAGCAGAAACAATATCTACTAAAAGAATATCGAGAACAACAGAAATGAAAATTTTAAGTTCGAATAATAGGAGTCTACAAGACATGCGTAGAGACCGCTTAAGAAGAGACGAAACTAGACGAATACAGGATGTGTAAAAGGAATATCGTGACAACAGAAATGAATAATTTTGGAAAGATTACGTGGAATAACTAGTGAAGTTACTCTTAGCCAGACCGGCATAAAGACAGAGACGAACCTAGGAATACAGTAGACTGTGGTAAGCAGACCTCAACATGTTCACGAATGATATTTTGGAAAGATTACGTGGAAGAACTAGTGAAGAACTATTAGCCAAATGGGCTAAAACACAACGACCTGTAGTACCCAAGTAAGACTTTCTTTATTTCAGACTTCTCTCTAACATGTTGAAGGATCGTTAGATCTCAACATCACTAATTTACAAATAATCCAACAAGTCTTTTATATCGCTCTTTTATTGATTTATCAGAATTTAGAGCAAAGGTAATTTTCCGTAGGCAAAGTTTCAACGTTTATCACGTTTACTATTGGTAATTCTGATTCAGTTACTCTTTTATCTAAATATTTTAAATATATGAGAAATTTGTTACATTACTATATGGGTTAGTAGTCGAGTAACTTTCACAGAGGAATTTATGCTATTTTATCTGCAAGTTTTACCTTTGCACCTACTAGAAATAGAAGTACGTGTTTCACTATTTAAAAATTGTATTTACAAAACAATTTATCATCATCAGTTCTTGTTTGACTATCGGAGCATAAAGGCGTACGATTCCTAATCTGACATAGCGGGTATCGCGGGCGAGCGCTGACCTGAGGTCAAGGACCCAACTTCTATCAATTGTGTTTATTTATATATTTCCATAAGTCACAAATTTTAGTTAACATTACATTTATATAGACACTTTTAATTTAATTTTTCTAACGAAACTAAGCGAGCTATTGGAACATCATGTTTCTCCAACGGGAAATTTAAATGACACTTCACGCTGTTACTCCAATACCTTATAATTACACCATAAAATCTCATTATACCCCCACATCGCAAAGCAACTATACAAGCGAGATTTTTATGAACAGAAAAAGTCTAAACCGATTAATAGAAAATATATGTAATAATTGACCAACCAGAAACTAAAATCAGGAATAAATATGAACTCTTAGCTGTCCCTAACGATGACAAGAATCAAGACAAACAGAAAATTGCCGAAACCTCCGCCAAATATACATACATACGTGTTCAAGTTCTAAGGTCTACAAATTTTTTCTCAGCAGTGAGAGTAAGTAGAAAGATGCGGTTAATTTTAAAAGATGCTGAAAATATTTCTAAATTTATGATATAGATCGCAGCACCATACAATGTACACAGGTCGAATTACCGTCATTTTAGAGAGTGTTGTTTCGTATACTTCAAATAGCGATGTTTAGTGGTCAACAACAACATGTAATTATCCTCTTACGTGGTAAAGCGCATCGAAATTTATCCACAATTAAATTAGTCATGCAATGAAGGCGTTATGAATGTTAAAAGTGTGTGTTTGTGCCAGACCTAAACCATGATTGCGCGAGTGAAACATAGATTAAGTGTGCGTGATATTCCTCTAAACTTAGCACATTTTCCCTGAAAATATAGAAAGTTTCTTTAAGGTAAGTCCCACGAATGCTGACCGACGAACACAAGGCTGCGTAAATGGCAATATTTTAGGACATGTTGACATGTGATGCCGCCTTAAATATCCGATCATGAAAGACACTCTCCGTGGCTGCTCATATTTCAATCGAGCTGCTGTTTTATCAGCGATTTTTCAATGGTCAAAACACACCACTAAAAATGTTTTTAGTAACCAAAGAATCATGGTAACGATGTTATCTAAATAGAGATTACATTAAGAGGTAACATAAGTTTAAACATTCTTGGATAAGTACTTTTTTAGAAAAAAATTTGGGGGCCTTAGAAATTGATCGTAATTAGTATATGGCGTAGTAAAAACCTTGCTAAAGTTGCTATTAGTGAACAATGTTATTCTAAAAATAGAAAGTTAAACTCAATGCATACAAGGGATGTTCCGTCTATCAGAAACTGATACATAGTGATGCACACTCTAGCTATTATATTATTGCTGCTCCAACATATCATCCCAGCAATTTTATAAATCCACAAACACGTCATCTATGCTACCTTGAAACACAATGAACAATGAACAACAGCCCAACATATAAAATATTTTTGTATCATAAATGAATCAAAATTACATTATGATTACATAGAATACAAATGACCTGTTAACAAGAATTGCGTATTTTCTTATAATTCTACTGTCAAAATCACATCTATAGAACAAAACTATGTTTTGTATTTCAGATCACTTCACCTAACGCCAAAAAACATACAGATGGTACAGCACATGCAAAAATCAGTCACCGTCAAGAGTTTTGTTCCTCATCATTACTTAAATATTTTACAAACTTCATGTCATTCAATATGTTGAATTCTTCCATACGCTAGAAAACAGGTTTACTGCTGCTGGCAATTCCCGAATTGTAATATCAGAAGTACTTCAAGTACCCTTATTAAATAATTATATATCACTCTGCTGGAGAACCTACATGTTTTCCTACCGACTCTAACAAGATCCTCGACTTACTGGACCTCTACATATTACATGGAATAGGTACAATTGCAATAGTGAATGAATTGAAGAACGACTTCTTCAGATCATAAACTATTAAAAAGTTCACTCCTCGCTTTGCAACGAAAGAAACTGACCGGAATAAATTTCGTTAGTATCTTGAGACAAAAAAGACTTTCAACTGCACATAAAGGAAGCTGAAAATCTTGTAACTCAACTTATAAAGCAATATGGGAAGCTATTTTTACCAAACCAGCTTTGCACAATAAACCACCCTCTAGGTCAAATCATTGCCCGCTAAAAAAAGCTAGAGCAACGAATTCATAATACCGTTATAACCATTTTAACAGAAGACTTCTTGCAGCTTACGATGACGTTCAGAATGCTAACTTTAATTAATCTTCAGTCCGAAGCAGGAAAATTACACCTTTTGAAGAGCAACAAAAAATCTCCCATACAAAGGATAAGATCTAATATACATAAAGCCGATACCTTTTCAGATCATTTAGCTATTCTATTCTAACCCTACGACTCACTCATGTCAGACATCGAGATATTGAGACACTATCTCTTCCTATCAAATCTTTTTCAAAAACCGATGTACGATCTCAACTATTACAATTAAACGGTCATAAATCCCCGAATCATAATTTTATAACTGGTACACTATTAAAGATGTTCCCAAAATAGCCATCGTTCTCCTAACATGAATCTCTAATCAAGTGCTGAGTGTTTTGTATTGCCTTAATTTATAGAAATGTATTTTCATAATAACGGTTTCTAAACCCGAGAGAGCACCAGAACAAATAACTGTATATCGGCTAAGTATTCTTCTAAATTTAAGACAACGTTCTTGACTCCCAAAGACCGACACATTTTCAGACGACACTGTTCCCTTATCAATCCATCGGAGCATGTGTATACCTATAGCTTTGTAAATGGTGCATTAAAATTAGTCAAACTGACAATTTCTTATCTACTCGCCTATTCCTACAAGCAATTTATTGGTGCCTATTAAAACTGAAACCAAATATGTAGACTAATGAGTCACGTGGAAAAACCGTATCTACATCAGATGATAGCAATTAAACTTATATTTTTATCAAATGTTTTGGTTTATCGGAAGAAGATTCAAGTTATCTCTAAGAAATAAACTACTACTTTACAAGACATTAGTAAAACCGATGGGGTGCAGTTTTGGAACTGCTCTAAATTAACACCAACAAAAGCCATTTCCGATCCAAAACCTCAGGATGCATAAATATCTAGGCTTTCCATTCACTTTCTCACAATTACCACAACAATCTCCAGGATCATTAAATTCACTGTTATAACAATTGTCCAAAGTCCATCAACCTTTTAGAAGATTCAACCGCACCGAGTTTGTGGCCTATAAACCCTCTACTATAAAAGAGCTGCTATGAAATTGTTACTGTTGAGTGGTTTCTCCTTACACTCTTTACATCTCTTATCGTATAAACTAAATACTCCTTTGTAGAGTAGGTTGCAAAATACCGTAAATAATTAAAAATCTCATAACCTCTGCACGTTTTTATTATCAGTTGGAAGTTAACACTCTGATTTTAATTTTTTTTTGTTGTTCCGCTTAATTAAATTTTAAGGATTTTTGTTTGTTATTGTATAAACGGCAGTTATGTTATTAGTATTGTTAGCAAGTTTTGTACAATTAAAATAAATTATCAATGTAATTTTTTGAATATTTTATAAGCTTTGCGATGATAAAAACTGGTATTTTTAAATATTAATGTGACTACTAAAGAAATTTTAGATAAAACACAATTAACATGTGTGTAAATGCTTTTATTAATATCAGGAATACCAAACATACAACATTAATTTCTGAAACCAAAAAGAAAATAATACTTCCACAACAGTACATGCTACTATGTTATTTTGGCACAGCGAAATAGACAAGTTAACGTGAGTGAATCAAATATAAAATAAAATCATGTTTTCAATGTATTAAAGCATAATAAAAATGAAAACCTGCAGATTTATTTTTCTACATAACCTCCTGACTTATAATCGAACTTTCTTTAATTAATAAATAATTTCTTGATTCTGCTATTGTAAAATGAAAGCAATTGTAACACCAGACAATCACAAAACATTTAGACTGTAACACTGTTATCAAATCCCTGTCCTCCAAGTGCTTCGTTTGATAGACCAAACAAAAGATTATTGTAAAGCGATAAGTCTGTATGTTCTGGCACAATCCACAACAAATTCTCAATTTTTTTCGAATTGCCACAAGCAAAATCTGAAAATCCGCATTTTTTCGACAATATGCAATTTTGTTTTATCCCAATATCAACTCTTGACAGTCATTTTCGAGGAAGTGGCAAACAATGCGACGCTAGTCTTTAGACGAAGTCGGGGCTCTGGTTCTCGTCTTTACAAAAATTATTCATTACACTTGCACTCTAGTTTTCTTAATAGTGTTGTTTCCTTAAGTTTGTTTGTACCTTAAGCCTTCTCAAATCTTATCTTCTCTTTCGGGAGAAACTAGGTAATAATCCTACGTGGAAGGGGCAAAGGTAGCTACCTTTTTATTTTGACAACTTGACATTTACTAAAGAAGCAGCAGTGTGAGGGAGGTACCTTACGGTAAAAATCTTTAATAAAATTATTTTAATTATTCCTAAATACGTAATTTGGAAATATTCATTTTCTCGGTGCTAGAAAATACTGCATTTCTATATGATGGTCATTGTCAATAATTTAATTTTTGCTTTGTCAGTATTACCTTATTTTAATAGGAAATGTTTTAAACGTTTTTAATCACATAATCTATTAAACATTTTAAATCAAAAATTAACAACAATTAATTCTTTAAATTTACCATTGAACTCCCGTTTGCAATGCAATAAGTGGACATCAGCTTGTTTAGCAAACGCTCGTTGCAAATTTTCAAGAGGTCGGATACCTTTCCGTAATTACAGAATGAGCATCGAGCATAGTGAAACTATTCACAGTTAGATAGAATTGTGTTTTACCAGGAATGCTGGCAGTGAGTTGAAGTAACAAAACTCTGTAGAATATCTTGGCGTACTAATTAAACGTGTGAGCCAAAGGGAGCATGCATAAACAATTAAACTTGTGTTTCTGCGTTTGTAGTAAACTAAGGGATTTTATGTTTGAAAACACTCACGTGCAATACGTGAACACTGCATCATACTTTTTGGACATTTTTATTACCGCCTTCAATTTGAATATAATTAAAAACACTAAATATTTCAGTAAAAGCTTGAATACTTTAGAATTAGTGCTTCAAAATTACCTTTCAAGGCTTGTATTTATGTAATAGTAAATGAATGTTGCCCAAATTGCTGGATAATCAGTAGCTTCAAAAAATCAAACATTTAAATTATAAATATATAACATAAAAACTAAGACTATAATAACCTTTTATATTTAAATAAGGTAAACGAAGTGAGTGATAGTGACGCTCGTCCTGGTGCGCTGTACGTAGTAGTTTAATATACAGTGTGGAATAGATCAATCAAACATGAACGCTGCCACAGAAAATTTCGCCAAATGTGAAGTGCGTGCAGCATTACGGTTTCTGCGCGCAAAAAAAATTTCGACAGCTACAATTTGTCTGTGGGCTTATAACATAAAACTATGGGATCATGCTAGTGAGTACAACATTGCCATTATTTAACAGACATAATCAAAAATATTTAGATTAATAAATGATACTCCTTAGTATATCACAAAACCATTTAAGAAGTAATCCAAAAAAGGAGTAGTAAACATCTTAAAAAGCTATAATCCCATGACAATCCCTTTAACTACTGGCGTCTGTATAAACATAACAAAAGATGACTTAGACGGAAGTGTCCGATGGACCTTAAATGAGGTAGGAAAGGTTTTTTCGATGGACAAGGCCTATCAAGGAAGGGAAAGAAATCTTACAATAGTTTAAATAGGTAAAAAAATTTGTTATATTAAATGGAGCAACTAAACAATTTTCTTCAACATTTCTACCACATACACTCATGTATTATAGGTATTTTTTTAGAAAATACAGAACACCCACCGCAATGATGAACAAAATATAAATGAGATAACTACAAAAAAGTCCATCTTATAATCCACTTATGGTTGCACTAACAGTTTCAGCTAAATATTAAAATTAGTACGTATCAAATTAAAAAATCAAGCATTGAGTGATCTTGTCAGTTTATTTTCCTACTCTTGTTTAAACATTAATTTTAATGGCACTTACTGCTTTGTCCTTCCTTTATTTTTGCCTACCCATTGAACAGTTAAATCGCATAGTACATCACGTTACTTACAACTGTAATTATCATGCAAATTCTGTCATTTAAACATTTGCATTAATCTGCATTGGTATAACAGCATCAGCAGCAGATCGTGTGGCTGCAATTCACTTGATTAGTTGGATTTGCTCTATTTGCCTCGGACACAATACTGAAATATTTATTTTTGGGCTAATTTTGTGTAAAACGCATCGGTTGTTGTAAGCGTTTTTACACAAATTACATTAGCCTTTGTTTAAACGCACATTGATAGCGGGATTCTTTTTCGTCTAGAGATAAAAAGGAGAATAAATGAAACATCTTCTACATCACCCCTTGCCTAATTCATAAAAATCTAATCCTTTATTCCATAAAACAATAAAATATCTAATGACGATCTGGCAGAAAGCGACGGGCGATCGCACCGGCGAAACGCTTCGCGCCATCAGAAGCCGTATATTTACGATCGTCGTTCTGATTATAGCAACAAAGCGTGCGTTTATGTTGATCAGCTCATTCCGTAAACAATGCAGGGAGGGAAACGGCGGCCAGAAAAATCGGCTTCGCTGGCTGCGCGTTTATCTCTCACTTAGCCTCGTTAGCTGCCGAGGGAGCGCAACGTACAGCCTTTGTAGTGCACACGAATTACGCGAGAATGTGGCCCGAAACAACGGCACCCTCAAATATGCTCATAAACGAAACCGTAAAGAAGACAGAGAATGAAAAAGTCAAATCCAGCTGATTTCATTGGAAACACTAAACGACAGAAAGCTCAAAATGATCACCGGCTCGAAATAACTCAGTCGCTATAAAAGTAAGCAGTCGGGAATTGGATTTTTAAAAAGGAATTTTATTGCTGCTTCCTAAGTTCTGACGGGGGCTGCAGGTTTGCTTGAGCAGTGCGCAACTTACCTTGCGAGACATTTTATTGAATTTTAATATCTATGTAAAAACATTTTTAATTGATAAGTTAATAAGTAACAGCAAAAGACTGCTATTCTTTCTAATTTTTTTATTGTCTGTGTATTTACAACTAGCCCTTTAGGCTAATAATCAAAATTATTAGTATAGTATACAGGTACATATGTTAAATATACATTACCCATCGGTGATCTCCTGATGGTCTTTATTCTATTTATCCGTCTAGTGAGACAGATTGGTCACTAACACACTAGGATGGTCACTTATTCTATCTATATATCTGTTCACATGAGTTTTGATTATATTCTTGACCCAGGAAATCTTAAGATCGTTGTATAGTGTACCATTCAGCATTAGTAATTGTCCGAAGAGCTTTGCTTTGGAATCGCTGGAGACTTTCGATATTTGAGATTTTAGTGCAGCTCCCTATCTGGATTCCATAGGTCCAAATGAGAACTAATATAAATTTATACACTAACACTTCATTGGTCAGAGATAATTGTGATTTTCGAATAGTAGCTAATGTACTCTTGTCAAGTTCTTTTATTTTTGTTATAATGTACTTTTCCCAAGTTAAGTTTTTGGCCAAGTACATTCCAAGGTACTTAACGTAATCTATTTCTGTTATAGGTGCGATATTTAAACTCACTCGTATTAGTATTGACTTCTCTTGTAACGGAAGATCTGATGTATAGATCTGATATAGCACGAGTCCCAAAACACTCTCCTGGGGTATACTTGCTTTGATGTCGATAAAATATCTTCAATTTTTGTTTAAAAATGTTTTTGTTCCAGGTACTATTGAAGAATAGAAAATACTGGTGTGGAAGATTTTATATAAACCATACCATATTAGGTCGAATGCTTCCTTGATATCGAAAAAAACTGCCTTCGAAACCCTTCTCAATGTAATCGACAACTCTATAAATCTGTTCAAGAATTGAGTACCTCTCATAAAAGCCAAATTGGTGTTGTGAAATTATTTCTTTTTCTTCCAGAATGGGTTTCAATCGTTTTAATATGATTTTCCCTATTAGTTTGGAAATTAGTGGTAGCAAAGAGATTGATTCGAAAGATGTTTCGTGGACGGGTTTTCCTGGTTTTAGAATTAAAATCACTTGCACGAGCTTTCACTGAATAGGGTAATACTAGGTTTTAAGGATGGAGTTGAAGATCTTTGTTAGAGCAGTGATCCCTTTCTTGGGAAGCTCTTGGACTAATTTAGCTGTTTTTAAATCGTAGCCAGATTTTTTACTGTTGAGGTATTTCATTTCAGTTTGGACTTCTTTGGAAAAACAAAGCTTTAAAGGTAATCACAGTTATAGTACAGAATCCAAAAAATCCAGGATCTCTCTATCATCATTTGGTATTCCTTTCCTGAAAAATATTAGAAAGGTGTTTACTGAATCGTTCTGTTTTTTCTTCGTTGCCGCGAACCTAGGTTCCATCAGTTTTGCGGATAGGGGGAATATCAGTTTTAGGACGTTTTACTTTCCTGGTTGCCTTCCACAAGGCATAATCGTTTTTTCACATATTTATTAAAGTTTGCATTTTTCTAATCATTTATTAGCCCGGTTAGTTCTTTAGTTAAGGTGTTCAACTAATGTCTAATGAAGTACCAGGGTTTTTTAGCTTTTCTTTTTTCAGCTATTTTAACTCTAATAGTCAAGGAATAATGGTATTTTTATGGCATAAAAGGTTTATATAAATAATAAACTGAAACTAATAGGTTTTCCAATAGAGATGTCCAGATTTATAATTTTTTTATGTGGCAATATTGCGTTTATTTTCACACCCTTAGTGACATTAACACTGAGTATTAATTTGCCATTTTGCCAAAAAAAATACCTTCTAATTACATTTCAGTATTATTCAGCGCTATTACAAAAATTTGGATTTAACGAAGCGCGTTCAGGTTTTAAGGTCTTTAATTTTATTTTATTTCATTTATCTATTTTTTTAAAAGCTAATTACCCAAAAAAGTTAAAACTTTGTTACTTCTAAACATAATCTACGTCTAGACGTACACATTTTTCACAACGTCGTCGCCATAATTCCATGGCTGCTGAGAATACCTTAGGAGTATGTTTTGCCCACTGGAAAATTGCTGATACAACAGCGGCTCGATTGGAAAATAAGCGGCTATAGAAAGTGGAAATTTATGGCGATATCGCGTTTCAACATGTCCTGAGACATTGCTACCCGCGGAGCTTTATGTTCGTTAGTCAGCATTCGTGGGACCCACCTTAAAGAAGCTTTCTGCATTTTTCAGGCCATCATGCAAAATGGTCTCTACAGTTTATAGGAGATATTCTTCCCCAGCCTAGGTCGGCCACTGCTGGACATAGGCCTCCCTCAAACCCTTCCATTTGTTTCTGTCCTGTTCGATCTGGATCCAATTTCCTGCAACTCTTTTTACATCATCGGCCCATCTTGTTGGTGGTCTACCTCTGCTTTTGAATGCGTCTTGTCTGGGTCTCCATTCAATCATTCGTCTTGTCCATCTCTCATCTTTCAGTCTTGCCACGTGCCCCGCCCAGTTCCACTTCAGCTCAGCTATCCTCAACACAGCATCCTTCACCTTTGTTCGCTGCCTAATTGTGGCGTTTGGTATTTTGTCCCTAAGTGTTATTCCTAGAATTGACCTTTCCATTGCCGTCTGAGTTACTCTTATTTTCTTTATGGTTTTCTTGGTCAATGTTAGTGTTTCAGCCCCATAAGTGAGAACAGGGAGTATGCATTGATCGAACGTTTTCCTATTCAGGCATATTGGGATATCTGATTTAAAGATGTTGATGAGCTTACCGTAGGCTGCCCATGTTAAATTGATCCTCCTCTTCAGTTCGTGGGTTTGATTATCTCTCCCAATGGTTAACTTGTGTCCCAGGTATTTGTATGAGTATACTTGTTCGATTTTTATATCATCTGCCTAAATGTTATCGCTCAGGACCAGGTTTGTCATATATTTTGTCTTTGTATAGTTTCTGTCAAGCCCGACTTCCTTTGAGGCAGCTTTGAGTTCTTGTAGAATTTTATTTGCTTCGTCTATCTTATCTGTGATTAGGACTAGATCATCGGCAAATCTTAGATGGTTTAGTAGTTCACCATTGATGTTAATTCCACACTGTTCCCAATGTAGGTTTTTGTACATATATTCTTAGAGTGTCGTGAATAATTTAGGGATATGACATCTCCTGTCTTACCCCTTTTCTATTTGAAATGTGTTGGTGTCTTCGTGTAATCTTACTGATGGGTTGCGTGGTTATATATGTATTTTAGTAAACCCGTGTATCTGGAGTCTATTCGGCATTGCGAAAGAGCATGGAAGAGTTGTTGCTGATTTATCGAATCAAATGCCTTTTCATAATCTACAAATATCAGCATAAGAGGCTTGTTATATTCTACGCATTTTTCAATTAGTAGTTTAAGTACTGTTAGGTGATCATTCGTACTAAACCCTACTCTAAATCCAGCCTGTTCTCTTGGTTGGTATAGGTCAAGTTTTACACTTATACGTTTTGATAGTATTCTCGTAAAGAGCTTATATATGTGTTGTAGCAAGCTAATAGGTCTGTAGTTGGTCAGATTTGTAGCGTCTCCTTTTTTATGTATCAGAGTGATGATGGCCTTGTCCCATCGAGTGGGTGTTTTTTGCTCTATGAGACATTCGTTAAATAGAGATTTCAAGGTTTTTAAGACAGCTAGTCCGCCTTCCTTGATCGCCTCAATAACTATTCCATCGTCTCCTGGTGATCTGTTATTCTTCATCTCTCCAATTGCTGCTTTTATTTCTTCCAGACTAATTTCAGGTATATCTTCCGATCCCTTATTTCTGATATATTTTATGTCTTTTACTTCTGCAGGATTTTCATTTTTGTATAGTTTGCGATAGAAGTTTTCTGTAATTTTCACAATATCGGATTTATTTGTAATCGTATTTCCATTTTCATCTTTTAGTTTCGTTATACTTTTTGTTCCAATATTTATTTGACGTTTCAGAACTTTCAGTTTTTTATTTTGTTCGATTGTTTCGATGATTTTTGTGGTGTTATACTTTCGAATATCTTTCGAATATTTTTCTTTTTGATATTTCCTTATTGAGTTTTTGTCTCCCATTTCTCTCCTTTCTTTTATTAGGGATTTTGTGTTGGCACTGATCTTGCTGGTGCGTAGGTTTCCTTTGCTACAGTATTTCTGGGTTGCTTCCTTTAGTGTTTTTACAATAACTTCGTTTCTTTCTTCGATGCTATCTTCATCTATTATCTGATTTAGTCGTTCTTCTATCATGTCTGTGTATTCTTGCCGGTTTTCGACATTTGTCCATTTTCCATTATTACCTTTACCTTTAGCTTGCTTTTTTACAAGGTTACCTCTTTCGTGTTTTAGATTGATATTTATAGTAGTTCTCACCAGGCGGTGATCGCTTCCAATGGAAAATTTGTTTAAAACTTCAACGTTTTTTATAATTTGCCGTTTATTTGAAATTATAAAGTCTACTTCGTTCTTGGTGATGCCATCTGGACTCTTCCAGGTCCATTTTCTGTTTTCGTTCTTTTTAAAGAAACTGTTCATTATAAAAATGTTGTTTTGCAGACAGAATCCTAATAGAGTTCTACCTCTCTCGTTCCGTTCTCCTACTCCATATTGCCCCATTGATGTTTCCATTTCGTCCTCCTTTTGTCCTATCTTTGCGTTGAAGTCTCCTATGAGGAGTGTATAGTGTGTTGGGGTATTTTCGTTTGCCTTTGTGATATCATCATAGAAGGTGTCTACTTCTTCGTCAGATCCTTGCGATGTAGGTGCATAGGCTTGTATTATTTTGATGTTGTATCTGTTGTTCAGTTTTAAAATTAAATATATAACTCTTGAGCTTATACTTCCTATATCTATTATGTTATATATATATATATAAACCCAACTCCTCTTAATAGGGCTTCCTCTTCTCCTTTGTAGTAAAGTATGTTCCCTGATGTCAGGTTTATTTGGCCTTCATGTTTCCTTCTTAATTCACTCATTCCTACTACGTCCCATTTTATGCGTTCTAGTTCTTCTTCTAATTGTGCTAGTTTTTCTTCGGATGAGAGTGTTTGTGTATTGTAGGTAGCAATGTTTAAACGTCGTGTTTTTGGTCCAGATCTGTTTCTTGAGTATATTTGCGAATTTTTGCCTCCCCCAGAATCCATGAGGCTGACCCTCGCTCTGAGGGTGTGGGATTTTGGTTTATCCATGCCCACCTGGGGTATATTTCCGTATGTTTTGTAATTCGCCATTTGGGTGTGGGGTATAGGATTTAAAACGCCGCGCTATCCTGCTGCGTGTTGGCGAGTGTGTAATCAGCCGGCCCTCACATGGGGAACAGACGCTGTTTGCAGCCGCCCAATCTGGGTCAGACGCTGCTTTTACCTGTTGTTCCGCGGGAGGTATTTGATTTCCCTCCTACCTGGTATATCTACCGGACATTCCCCTATCCGCCAGCTGGGGACGCGCCCTCTAGGGGTTACAGGCTCCCCCGAGGAGATATGACGCACACCTAATCGACGGTCTTACGTAACAACTTGCTCCACTCGCACAATCATGGTTTTCGTCCGGCTGGTTCATGGCCACTTCAGCACATTGTCACACAACTGTCAACCTTCCTTAAACTTTTGCACCCACGAACGCACATTTTTAACATTCACAACGCCTCCTCAATTGGTTATGAATTTTGATGGGCGTTTTACCACCCAAGAAGAGAAAACGGATGATTAAACGTTGTTCTTGAACATTAAACGTCTTTCTACTTATTCTCCCTGATAAGAAGCCATAGAACATGAACACTCCTCGTTTAATTCTTACGTGTACTATATAAGCAAAGTTATGCGGATTCCCACTGCAAATTAAGTTAATTAACTGTAAAATTAAAGACTAATGTGGTATGTATTAATAGTATGTCGGTCAACCTTTAACATCAATCACAGCCTGGGCCTTTTGAAAAGAATTTTCTTCAGCATTGATATGTCCATAGAAATTGCTTTCCATTCCTTTACAAAAGCTGTACTACAACCACTAAAAAAGGAAAACTTGGCCTAAAAAGTAATTTGCCCTCCAATTATTTCCAGATGCATTCTATAGGACTGAGATCAGGGCTTTGTCAAGGTCAGTCTAGTTTTGCAATACTCATCTGTTCAAACTACGTCTGTATGATACAGAATTTTGTTGGTACTGAAAAGGCCCTTTCCCGAACTGTTAGTTAGAAGCACAGGGTTGTCAGAAATATTAAGATATTCGGACTCGAGCGATAAGAACACCAAGCGTTCTCCTAGCATCCGTCAAAACCAGGCTAGTTCAGATCATGTAGTAAGATATATTACTCCACAAAATTTGTTTTCAATGTTCCATAACCTAATGACGGTGAGCTTTGTATCATTGCAATGCAAAGTTTAGCATTGACCATACTTATATTGGGCAAGCGTGCAAACTCATAGTTTTCAGCTCTGTACTAACAGTCGTGACGTTAGCGACGACACGAGAAGGACTTTGGATATCACGAGTGATCATTGCCACTGACGGCATCCGATTTTTATTACTACCCTCTTCAGAATTCGACAACTACAATTATTAAATTTATGCGGCCTATCACTTCCTTTCTCAATAGTTTCACATCCGAGAAGTTTTCATTTATAGTTGATTTAGTTACCTGTAACAAGATGGATATTTCACGAGGCGGTTTGTTGCATTAGCAACAACAAATGATCATGCCACATTCAAAATCACTCAATTCTGACGGTTAACTCATTTTCGTTTAACGGATGTGTATTTTCTGCTTCTCCATTAGAGTGTCCTGATATTTACGGTCATTTGTAATCAGATCGTATCCGGGCGTCTTTTTTAGGTGTAGTTCGTGTTTAATAATATTTCTCGCTTCTTTTACCGATATCTGTTATATTGGTGCACTAGGTGGCTGCGTTCGTTAAGATATCCATTAATTTTCTCATCCTCTTCCCCATTTTTGAGGAAAGTGGTTTAAATACTTTCGTGAGGTATTCCGCAAAAGTCTTCTCTTTTCTCAGATTTGATTTTGCCCGTTCACTGTTGGGATTTCTTATTGATGGTATGTGTTCTCGTGGTAGTTTAAACCTTATAGTGGTCTTCCACAGTGCAAAATTTATATCAGCTATTGGTGTCATATTTTTTACATATTGTTTAAAGGATTCGTTTTTTAATTTTCCTTAAAAGTTCTTTTAACTGCCTGGATGTTCTGCTTTATTTTGTCGTGTCTGCTACCAGATTTTCGAGAATTTTTGTGCGAATACTGGATGAACTGTCGTTTTTTTTTTTGTGTTTATGAAGGAGTTGCGTCTCAGAACAGCTTTCTGAGCTTTTGCAATGAAGTTTTGTTTCCAGTTCGTTTGGTGTTTTTAGTAATACTTTAAGTTAATGTTGTTTTCGACTATTTGCTTGAATAGTATTGAAGTTGTGCAGTTTTAATGGATATTCTTTTTGTTGTAGTGCGGAGTAGATGCTTGCTATCACAAGGGTGTGGTCCGAATCGGTTCGATGCCCATATATCCTACTATAAAGCCATTTGTAACAAAAAAGTACAGGCGGTCCAGTGTATTGACTAGTATGTGAATTTGTACGTAAATAAGTGTCCCAAATGAAGGTGAAATAACTCATGTAATACCTTTTCTCTCCCTGGAGCTGTGATCCCCAAGCGGTATGTTTCACGTTATAGTCAGCTCCCGCTAAGAACCTATTTCTCAGTTGGTTAAAGTAGTTTGTTTATTTGCTGGGTATTTTAGTGAACAGTATGCAGCTGGCACTGTAATAGGTCATTCCTATCTTCAACGACTACGCTTATTGGCAGTAAGCGTGGTAGTTTTATTTTATTGAGCATCTGGTGTATGATACCTTTTCAGACTGATATTAATAGCATACTGATATTGTGTGACGCTAGAAACATTTATATTTTGTATTTATGGTTTAGGAACCATTGGCATTATATTGTGTTAATTTATACAACTATCCCATTTTGTTTAAGTTATCGGTCATGTCCTTTCTCAATTGTCTGACTTCTTGCTTCAGTTAAAAAATTGCTTGCTGTTGTTTTTCAATTTTTTAAGATTTGCATGTTTTGCTGACGTAAGTAGGTTATGTTATGAATGTTTTTATTGTTGAACCATGTATTTCCTAGTAGCAGTTTGTTTGTAATCCACTATTCTTTTTCCATTGGCATTTATTTCGCTCTCCAGCCCGTGTGTACCAATTGTTCCATATCCTTGTTCTTTATCGGTTTCCATGTGTGCATTCCAATTTCCCATTATCAATGCATGTCTATTTGTTTCCTAAATTTTGTCCATTTTTCGTAGAACGCGTCTTTGTCCAATTTCACCTGTCGACATTTGTTGATCCGCCCATGTCCGAGGTTTGATACATTACTCTGAATCATGATACCTTCTGTGGGTGATTAAACCGACGAGAAGAATCCCGTTACCTCGGGCCAACTGCTATTATGTTATACCCCCTGATACTGGGTCGTCAGAGCCTTGTTAGTTATCTAGCAGAGAGTATCACGTGTAGGTGAAGTTGACATTCGGATGGCTAGATGTGAGCGTCATCCCTTACCCTCCGTCATATAAGCTAACGTTAATATCAAAGATATTTGAAAAACTGCTAATAGAAAAAAGTTGGTTAATTCCAAATCACCATTTTGGATTTAGGGAGAGACGTAGTATAATATAATAGATGCCTAGAGCAATACGTAAAATTAGTATAAATTTAGAAGAGAAAGAATACTTTTTATAAAATCTAGCATTAAATCTTTCTGTATCACATTCTTTACGAACTAATTAATTGATACCTTCGTGGCAATTTGGGATTAAATACCGAGATGCCTAGATCCAATTAATTCCGGAGTTCCTCCAGGCAGTGTCTTGGGGGATGTCCTATATTTACCGTTTATGGCAGATTTACCAGCAACAAAGCACACCATAACTGTAATACTCTTACGGATATACCTTTGCATAGAAATAAAAAATATCATTTACTCTTTTGCATGAATAGCGCATGCAAGCGAACGAACAAAAATTAATACAATTCACGGTCACTAAAACATGATATTTCTCTGCCTGTTAAAATAAACAACAAGCAAATATCATAAGGTAAATCTACGAAGTTTACACATATTTTGACAAAAGTAGGAATAAAAAATTAAACTAAACCAATTGTCTCGACTGCTAGACAAAGCTATCCATAGAAAATAAAGTGGTGCGTATTTTTGTCAAAACACTGTGGTTCCTAAGAAACATCATAATCAGGAAATACCTGAAAATAAAATCTATTGACAACATAAAAAATAGTGAAAAAAACATCGATAGTATTAATGATGATCATTCGAAGTAACTGACGCCTATTAAGCCTAAACAGACAAACAATACAAACCAACTGTTTTAGTCAAGATTTACCTAAAACTTAATATGTAACACTATGGTTAAATAAATAAGTAAATATATATGTAATAAAAATTTCGTTTTTTTTATTTTATTATCTGCGTATTTCCCACACTTTGTTTTTATAAAATCCACGTTCATTCTTTCAACAAATATTCTAAAAAATGTTTCATATTTCATATGTTCTTAACTATTGCAGCTGAAAATCTTTATGTCTCTAATAAAGCCAGATTCTAGTGGCGAAAGTTTCGGTTAGGCAAACATTCTGTCGAATGAAGCGGGCGCAATCAATGTTGTGTTGGTGTTGTAAAAGAAAAAACAATTTTTTTGCGTTCTAGCTGCTGCTTACTAATGCAATGTATGATAATCTAAAACAAACAAAACTAGGCTCTGATAAAAGTCAAGTAAACATTTGACTCACAAATGACACTCTTTATGTTACGTTATTTGCCTTTTTTGTCATTTTGTTTGCATTTACAACACTTTTTTCTTTGAATCCTAAATATTCAGTTTAAAATTGTACTAAAAAATTAATTAAAAAATTTGTTCTAGCAACAACAGAAAAATGTAAGCTAATTAAAATATGTTATTTTCTCCAATACCTCAAATAGTTTCAGAAACATTTAAGCCAAAAAGTATACACGAAGTAATGAAATTAATAACAAATGTTATGCTTCATTTAAATATACAAAACAGCAAAGATATAAATGAAACCACTTTTTAGCTGCAAATGATTTTTCGGATTAGATTCGAAATATTGTATAAGAAAAGTAGACGCGTGATATTTGAACTTCTTAAGCAAAAAATCTCTTACAAGTAAACTAACACGCAAAGTTTTCCTGGGATTTTGAAAAGACAAACAATACACTTAGATGTAAGCACAAAATGATGTGGCATTAAATTCATTGAATCGAAAATAAACTTTTTGGATGCAAGCAAAATCAACGGTAATGCAAGCACAAACTGCGCGCTTCTCACGCTTTGGCGGTGGGTATGGAATTTCACGTAAACAAGAGCTTAGAGTGAACGTCAAAACTGTAAACAGTGAAAACTGAAATGGGAACCCTCATAAAACCTTTCTTTTATCCATAAAACAGTTGTATAAAAGTTGTTTAGCGACAGTATTGTTCAAAATATAAGAAGTACGCCAAGTTTGAAAATTTTCCCCCATCCTATTTAACATTAATTTCACATAACATCGCACAGAAAGACTTGAACAACCGGCAAGGAGGAAAGGAAATAAACAATTTACGTTTTTCCGATAATATCATGCTTCTTGCAAATGACGAACATAAAATAACAGAATTGCTTAAAAAACTGGAAACAATTTTAGCTAGGACTGAAATCAAACCGACAAAAACTAAAACCAGTCAGTATTTAAGCTGAATAAAATATGAAAAGATTACGATGTACTTAAACCAATAAAGAGAAAATAGTTATAACGTTAGTTTTTTCAGTAGCGCTGCTGCGGTGCAAAAATTTGGACGTTCTTTGGGATATGGTGCTAAAAGAGATTCCCGAGTGTGAGGATTCCGTAGATAGATCACAGAAAGGAGAGATAACGATAATCTAGAGAGGCTTTTTGTACAAGACAAATTGAAGAAGTATGTCCAAGGGGATGCGTTTCCCAAAGATAGATAACTCAATTTAAAAGTTTCACAGGAATTTCACTGCTGGAAGCTTCAAGAATATAACAAATAAAGAAAAATAGTCACGGAAATATCTGCAATCACGTCGTTTCATCCATGAAGTCCATGAATAAAGAAAATAAAATTGCTGATTTTTTATTATGATACTCTTTTTTAGATTTTATTAATTATATTTTTCACTTATTTAACTATAAATATTTTTTTAAACGCTCCTTTTTCTGATACTTTTACTTTAGTTAATAACTTTTTTTAGATATATTTAGTGCATTAAAATTGCGAGTACTATCAGTTTTAAATTTCTATTTCTTAATTTAAGATAAAAAAACAGATAGAGTACATAATGGAAAAGGCGTGTGAACAACCTGATAGTAAAGAAGGATATGCTGCTGTCTTCCCTGGAGGCGTATGGCTTCAGGCCCATAGCAGAAAGCTCGCTAAAACCGGCAAGCACAAACGCTTCAAAGACAAATATATTGCTACCCTCAAGGCATCCGCAAGTCTAGCAGTCGCTGCGATAGGTGTTTAACCAGAAATGGCCAACCCAGCGTCCGATGAGGTTGAAGCCACTAGAGCGGCGCTACGAAACACGCTGAAAAACAGTTATTTTTTATTAAGCTTGCAGTGGAGAAGGCGAAGGCTGCAGAGCTTAACAAGCCAGCATAAAGAACAATGCAAAGAAAACTTACTGAAAAGACGACCAACACGAAAAGTAAAGCTCCTGCTAAGCCGATAATTACAAAATCCGAGAAGATCGTGCCTTTACATACCTCGAAAGGGTAAAAGAAAATCCTCAAAAGACTTACAACACGAAATTAGGTAAGATGTGCTGGTCGCATTCCAAAACCTTTCAGAATCCTAGTACCCCACAGCCGTGGTACAAGAGAGTGAGCTTCATTGTCATTTAAACTTTCGTTTAATAAAATCATGCACTAGGTCACAGGACACCTTGGTCACTATTATGCAATATTGTCTTAACAAAATTATCATGTATACATTATATATTTATGATAAACCACGTGGTTTTTAATAATTATCAAATAATTATATGATATATGCGGTATAGTAACGTCAAAATCCAAAATTATATATATAAAAAAAATTATGAGTGCTGCTGTCACACAGGTCAAAGTTCAACTATTGCTGTCAATTGTTCGTCTCAGTGACCTAACGCCTCGAATGACAAAGTTTTAATCATGCGCAGGCCGAGGTATTATATTTCCGGAATGCAAGCGATAGAAAATTTCGTTTGAGAGGGGTAATAAAGTACTGTATATTGTAAAAGAAAAGTTTGAAAAAATGTTAAGATATAGAAAATATGGGAAGCAATATATAGCAAAATAAGAAAAGAGGAAGATTTGGACTAAAAGGTTTAAACCGTGTTTTTAGAAATATACCAAAAAAATTAGCAGAAACAAAGACTTACAGAAAATGAAATTTGTACATTGATAGAATTGTGTTACCTTACAATATTCGTGGTAAAATAGATCGTTCGAAATGGCAATAAGTGGTCAAAAACTTAAACAGGCTTTTATGTAAAGTAAGAAAGTTTACATACCTACATCCAAACGTTAATCGTGTATTAGTGGAGATCATTTATAAATTAACTTTAACAATTTTTGCAATTATTTTCTAAACTCTTTCAAAATTTAAAGTCTTACTAAGTAAAAAATTCAACTTAATATTGGAGTTCATAAGTAATTGATTATAATTGAATAAAATCTCTAAGAGTTTATCAATTGCTGCAATTTTAACTTACGATTGACATCTACATGTAAGTATTTAATCAAACCACTACGAGATGGATTTTGAAAGTATTAAAGACAGCCTGTAACATGCTGTAAAATTTACTATGCAGTTGAATGAAACATAAACCAATTTATGTTTTTTTAATTAAATCATCAGATAAATGCAAACATACTAGGTAAGTCATATACACATCTTTCAAAAGATATCTTCAATTTTTTTGTCTAGCTTAAGTAGTATCGAACCGGGCAAAACACCCATATATTCAAAACCCCAAATTGTCAGTAACCATTGCTTTGACTTTGCTGTAACTTATTTTGACCTCAAAAGAAATTTTAGCAACCGTTAATCGGCAGTTAACCTTTAAGAGGCAATAAACAGTAAATGTTTTTCTCAGTTACTCTGGTCTTCAGGCGATATCAGTGTTTCTTGTGAGATAACCGAATTTGAAACCTCCAATGTCTGAATACAAACAACTATAGCTAACTTGTCATATGGAAACTTCTTGCTATCCCGTACCATTAGTTATGCAACACCTTCAAAATAAGAAACTTTCCCCGGTCCAGTGCATCTCTTGTCAAACCTTTACTTTAAATCCTATAAATACCAAAATTGGACACTGAAAAGATTAGCATTCTTCAAAGATTCAGCGATGTATTATGATAATTATCTTATGATAATATTGTCTAAATAGTGTCTAAGGTGCCCTGTGACCTATTGCGTAATTTTACTGAACGGGAGTTTTAAGGACAGTAAATCTCTTTAGCATGGTTGCGGGGTATTTGAGATTCCGCAAGGTTTTGGGCCGGGTTTTTGGGTGGAAAAACATGACAATTTTCTTTTACACTTTCAGGGTTCTTAAAGATATGTTCTTCTTGGAGTTTTTGATGACGGGCGTTGTAGAAGTTTTATTTTTTGTGTTGGTCGTCTTCGCAGTAGGTTTTTGTCTCCATTGACCTTTAATGTTGGCGTATCAATCGCTACAATTATTACCTTGCCTGCTGTAAGCTTAATAAATGTTTTCAGTGCTATTCGCAGCGCCGCCATAGGCGCTGCGATATTAGAAGCGTTTGTGCTTGTTGGCTTTAGCGAGCTTTATGCTATGGGCCTTAAGCCACACGCCTCCAGAAAAAACTGTCGCTGTTTCCTTCTTTACTCGCATGTTTTTGCATCATGTTAGTTCCTGTATTCTATTTCATTACCTTGAATTAAGGAATAGAAATTTGTAACGACCTTATAATAGAACTCATCGAATTTATTGCTGGTAATGTGCTTTGCATCAAGCTCCATAGGCAAGTAACAAACTACAGCAATGTCCTTGATTCTATTTAAAATATTTTTTTCTTATTTCCAACTAGTGAATTCATTATGAGTTATATGTGCCTTAGGTTTAGTGGCGTATACAAAAGGTAAATGAAAAAAAAACTCTGAACTGGGCAAACTTTTGCGGTCAGTTCAAACTTTAAAAATCCTGCCTCAACCTGCAATGAGAATGAAATCTCGTCGATCGCCAATTGATGATATTTATATATGATTGCAATGATTCAACTCCAATAATTGGAAATAAATGTCTAATTAGTGCCTCTCTTAAAATATGCGTAAAGGACATCAGATAAGAAAATAAAGGTATTATTTTACTTTGACAAAGGGCGTAACATTGTTGCATTAGCATATACTCAAGTGATATTGAACAACCACGCACAATATTTATTATATTTGTACAAAGGTAATAAATATTACTGAAAAAAAATTATAACTGGTAATACTAAAAATTTTAATACATTAAGTACATTTAAATAAGATGTAACTGAAACAAAAATACTAGAAGGAAATAGCGTTTTAAAAAGAAAATACTTATATTTTATATTATATTTTTTAATTAAAAATATGAGAAGTATAAGCAATAAAATCTGAGATAGGATAAAAAAATCAGCAATTTTATAAATAATATATACAAAAGGTATAATAAATTGGTTATTAACCTGGTTATCATAACATATTTTTCGAGATAAACAATTTAACAATTTAATGTTTATACAAACTCAAGATCACTCTAGCTTCAGTTACTTACATGTAGCTTTTTCTTTATTTATATACTTCATGGCTGAAACAACGGCGTTGCATAGATTTACGTGATTCTAAATATAATCTCTTCCTGTCTGTTGCTATTCTTATATTTTCCTGCAGTGAAGATCCTATAAAACTTGGAACTTGATCTGCCCATTTTTTTAATTTATTATTTATTATTTTTACTTATCATTTTTTGATTCCCGACAGCACGGTGGAGCAGTAGTCATTATTCGTAACACCATATCTTATCACGAATTGCCAGAACATCAAACTAATAAAATACAATCTGCAATAAATCACATTAATGCAAAACCTTGGTCTTCTAATATTTCAGCCACATACAACCCACCAAGCCATACAATCGAAATTGATAAATATGAAGCACTGTTTCAACAATTAGGCGATAGATTCATTATTGGCGGAGACTGGAACGCAAAACACACAGATTGAGGATCAAGACTAATCACTTCTAAAGGCAGAAAGTTACTAAGAGCTGTCACCAACAGCAACTGCTCCCACCATTCCACTGGCATACCAACGTACTGCCCAACCGACTCCAGTAAGATTCCTGATTTAATTGATTTCTTTGTAAAAGGCATTGTTTCAAATTATCTCAAAGTTGAATCAAACTGGAATCGCGCAACAGACCACACTCCCATTATTACTACCCTTAGCACCCACATTATCAATAGACCTGAAATTCCTAAAATGACGTTACCTAAAACAGATTGAAATTATTTCCAAACCTACATTAAGGAAAATATCAACCTTAGCCTTTAGAATTAGAAAGTCCGATGAAACTGATAATGCTACACACTAAATCAATTGTTTAATCCAAAACACATCTTGGAAGTCTACCCTAAATACATCAAAAGCCAACAAAGTATTAGACAATACTCCATTATTTATCCGAAAAAAGGAGAGCAAGATGCAAATGGCAGAGAAGCAGAAATTCCTTTGACAGAAACAAATATAAGAGGTTAGCGAGAAAACTGAAAGTAGCTCTTCAAGAAATACGTACTGCTATTTTTGAAAGTTATATCACTAACTTGTCAAAGGAAGATAATTCTATATTGCTGCTACTGAAAAATTTAAAAGACCAGTAACCCACGTACCTCCAATTAAAAAATAAGACGACACCTGCAGGTAAAACAGACCTGGAAAAAATATCAATCTCGCAGAACATCTATCTTAAGCCTTTAGTCTACCGCGTTCAAGTGCCAACAATGACGATAATAACATTGGAAATTTTCTAAATACCCCATGCCCTATGAGCTTGCCAATAAAGCCCTTCTCGCCAGCTGAAGTCAAAAAAGAAATCACAAAGCACCCGGATTTGATGCAATAACAGGTGAAATACCCAAACAGCTTCCGAAAAAAGCGTCAGTTCTACTAACTACAACAGAATACTCCTGCTGATCTATTATCCAGCAATTTGAAAATTTGCCCAAGTGATTATAATCCGCAAACCTGAAAAATCAATAAATGTTGACAAATGCATAATAAAACCAATTTGGACATGTCGTATCTTGATCTGGGATTGTTCGAAGCCATAGAATATGAAAATAATTCAGAGGATCCAGTCCAAAATACTAAAGTGAGAATAATATATGATGCTTCGTGGTACATCAGTAATAAAATTCTCCACGAAAATTCGGGTATACCCTACATTAGGGTGTCCCAAGTTATAAGGGCAGAAAATAATATTTTTTTTGGAATTGAGATACGCATACCCTCAATTTTCTGTCATTTGACACTAATAACTGAAATAATAAATATTACTGCAATCGGATAACGATAACCCATGCTGACTTGACGCCAAACTTTGAACAGAAAAGTTACTATGAAAGCCATAGAGGGATTTTAGAACTTAATGTTTATTCAGTAAATAAAACAGTGTCTTACCTGTATTTTATATTTATGAAGTATTTATCATTAAAAGGACATTATTTATTAAATTTTCTTTTCAAAGTTTGCTTTCTACAGTCAGGATATATCTATCTGTGTTCTTGTACGCAACGTAATAAAATTTGCTTTTGTTCCTCTTAAACAGTGGTTAAGCCATGAAAATCTTTCATTAACTTAACCGTTAACTGCTTTCAGTGTCCGCATCTTCTTTTTAGCGTGTTGAAATGAAGCATTATTTGACCATGAAGTAGGACACCCGTTGAGAAAACTGTCATCAATTTTGAGTCGATTGAATAAGAATTTGCTTTGGATTGAAACAAAGTTATTGATGTTTTTCTATGAAATTAAAAAGAGAGAACAGTTATCGTATATCAAAGTAATAAAAGAAAACAAAGGAAAACTAATATTTTTAATTGTCATACTAACCGTAAAGTGCACCACAAAGTTCTTCTTTCGATGGGATGTAGCGTTTACCGTGGGCTGATGGATTTTCTTTGACTGAGTTAGCAACCATTTTTATTTTAGTGTCTTGGTCTAAATCATCGTCAAATCGAAACAAGACAGACACTTCATCAGTCAAATACCATAAATGCTGGCAGAACTTCTGTAAAGCTGCTTTTGAGATGTTTTTGTCGATTGCTTTGTAAGCCTTTATGGTTTTTAAAAAGCACAAATTCTGGTAAGGTGCTTTTACTGCTAAAGTGCATTGCAGCCAAGGCTTGACGTAGGATGTCACGATGAACAGGCAGACGTCTAACAAAGCTGCCGTATCCTTGTTTGAAATTCTGAATTGAGAGCTAAGTAATGATATTTTTAATAAATAAATTGCTCTCGCCATCCATCGAGTTTGGTGCATGACGCCTGGAGGCCGAATCTTAAATTTCTTCTTTGTATCTCCGTAAAGAAATATTATTGAAAGCTATATTAATTCTCGATAGTCATCTCTAGCAATTTCTTTAGTCAATTCAGTCCGGTAAAATTCTAGCAGTTTGTCAATTTTTGAAACATTCAGGCACGATATCTTTTCCCTATAGCTCTGTATATTTTCTCGGGATCGACATTTTTCCATTTTTCTCGGAACTTTTTGAACAACAGAATGTCAGGACTTGTGATCACTTGGATGATTTTTACCTCAAACACGCCTTTTAACACCAATTCGTAGACGTGGTGACTGCAAGCAAAAATAAGCATTTACTATTCAGTTTCTGTACGAGCACACAGGCACACGACCTATATTTGAAGCAGTAGTATCATAACAGAGAATCTGCCTTTATCTTCAAGATTCCAGTCAATAATAGCATTCCAAACTGCCTGTGCCGGTTCGCTTCCTGAAAAGTTGTCCAATTTTGGCACAGCGATGAGTTCTTTATTATCATAAGAAATAACTATCGGTAGACGTTCTTCTTTAGATTTGCGTGCATCTAAAGCCGGTAACAGTTTGCCATCCCAGTGGACAGTTACAGTATCCGGTACCTCGTTTTGGAAATTAACTTTTATAGCTTCTGCGCGCTCTCTTCGCTTTACCGTGTGAATTTTTTGAATGGAGGACATGCTTACAGAAAATTCGTCAGTGTTATGTCCAAGTGCCTCAATAATTGCTTCAATAATAAATACAGAATTTCTCATATTTAACACCTATCTAATGCTGCCACTAATTTTGGAGTGATGAAATTTTTCCTCATAGAAGATTTATTAGTATCGGGCTCTGTGCTCTCAGTTGCGTTGGACAAATTTTCCTGTAAATCTATTATTTCAGAATCAGAAGACAAATTTTCTTGTAGTGATTCATAAGATGATGTCAAAGGAGTTAAGGATGAAAAATGTTTAGCACGCCGCTTTTGCTCCTCAATGTTTCTAAGGCGCGCCTTTTCCTCTTTTCGGTTAGTTTTTTGTCCACCCCTGCTAAATGACCAGGTCGATCTGGCTTTCTCTGACGCTATAGGAAGATCCTATCTTCATTTATATTTATTAATTGAAGCGCATCGGCATGTGCATTGTCAAGTTAACTGTCTAAGTTTGTAACAAACTCTTGTCGACGCTGCTCAAACACGTATTGTATTTTGTTTGCATTTGTTGCAAATCTCTCCAAACTTGGTATAAGGTAACTAGTTTTTTAACACAGTTAGGTAAAGATTCAGTCCGTATACGTGCCTTTTCCCAATAAATAATGCACTCACGAATAGTAAGATTTGCGCTTTCATTGACCCTTAAATTCACTTCATGAATATTATAGAACATAACTGCAAATACTTGCCCATTAGAGGGAAGTTTTAAACCGGTAATTTGATGTTTTACGTCCCCTATTAAAAATATTCCCTTTTTAGAACTGCGTAACTCCACTGACATGTTGACTGAACGAAATAAATGCGTTTACTAATAAAACAAACAAGCAATAATAAGCACATCGATACGTTAGCCCCCGCGCGCCTTGGTATGCAAGTTTCCGTGGTTTTAAGTACATGAAACTTTATTTACAATTGTTTTGATATCATTCAAACAAAATTAAACGGTATGCGTTTAAAAAAAATAACTTTTATATTTTTGGGACACCCTACCATACATAGATAACAAAATTTGCCAAATAGCTACCACCTTGTCGGAACGCAAAGTACTTCCACGAAGCAAAAGAATTAGCCTAATATCGGAACTCAAAATGTTTTCGCGAAGCGAACAAATTAGCGTAATTCCGAGTCGAGAAGCATTCCCAGAAACCGGCAAATGAAGGTGCAAGCCTGCTCAATCACCCGATCTTTTCTAGGAGGATCCACCCCCACGCACAATCCCTGGAGGGTCCAAGTCAGTTATGCTGCCGCTATTCGAAAGCCTTCGAATTGGTCTTGCCGCTGTCTAAAAGCCTTAGCCCTCATCGAACCGCCGCTAGGCATAGGATCTTGCCGAATCGTGAGCCACCTCCGACAACTACGTGACCGTGGCCTATGGCCCCAGAAGGACCAGCACTAACATTGTCCGATCGGCATCTTCGAAAAAGTACTATCGGAACCAGTGGCGAGCCTCCCGCCGAAGAACGCCGGTATCAGAAACGCCGTCCCCGTTGCCACCGACATCCCAGAAGATGCTCCTGAAAGAGCTGTTCGGTGAATCTCCATCCCCCGTGAAACCGGCAGCGGCGTCACCGACTGAAGAACGTTTGCAGCGCGTCCTGCGAACACTGCTCGGGCCACTACTGGATCGCAAAAACCAACCCTTAGCGTACGCCGACGCACTCTCGTGACCATAATAAACTCTTGTTGTAAATAATGTAGAAAAGCGCCTGTAAATAAAATCTCCACAAGCTACATTGCTACATTGCTACATCGCCTCCCAGGACACCCTAATGATTTAGTCAAGTGCTTAAGTACTCCTTCTGCAGTGCAAAAAAACGTTTTAATTTATATTTATATATATATTATATTTAGTAATTATTTTCAGGTTCTTGTCACTGGAGAACTCTCTACTCACGTCATAACCTATAAACCAATTTTTTATGGCTCTTGAAGCGCAGATTGTAAATATACATTAATTAACAAAACAAAAACAATTAAATAAATAAACATTGACACATAAAAATTATGCCTTTAAATTTTTCTTAGTAATCGGACAAATCCATACTTAAGAACACACTTCATTTAATTACATGCTTTGACAAAGTAACTAATTTTAAAATTTGTCAAAGTTTTTTTTGGTTTCACTTAGATTCTTCTTTTACTCTACATTTTGACGTATAGATAAAATGGAGATGGCATCGGTATATAATGTTGTGTCACTTCACAAGCAGATCAACCGCATAAATCAAATATCTATCAATATCAGCTCCAAAACAATCTCCCCCGATACGTTTGTTTTTGTCGAATGTAAAATTGTTATGTCGATTTCATATCTTACCAGAAAAAATATGCCCCTTTTTATCAAAACAAACGGAGACCTTTTAGGGAACAATAAAGAAGTGCTAAAATTGTTAAACAAATGTTCAGAAATATAAACCGAAAATATTTGTTGTAGTTAATTTAAATAAAACCTAACTAAGGATTGGAAGCTTAAATTTTAATTGTTTTATTAGTATGTTAAAACATGTACATGTCTGCTATTGTCAAACGACAAGTGCACGTTAGGTAAGGACTAATTCATAATGGAGGTACGGGTATTATCAGAACAAGTTAAAATGCAGGTTTTTAAGGGCGCTTCCATTGGTGGCTATTTAAATGCATTGTTGAATTCGAGGCTGCTACTAATGAAATCCTCTGCAATCAGAAAAATTGCTTTAAATTCCCCCGCGACGACAGCGAATAAACATCTCGTCTACCGTGGTCGTAAAAGGAATTATAATCCATGCTTCTGAAAGCAATCATTATTAGGCTTTAAAAGCTCTTGCGGATTTCTTTCTAGTGCCCGATCCTCTCAGCATTTTCCCCCCGGAGCTTGTCTGCATTTTGCCGCTACCTCCTCGCAGCGACGGGAAATAGCGGCGGAGGTACTTCGGGGCCGCGCTCGTCATGTAGAGGACGCCGTCTGAAAAGTTTATTAGCAGCAACAAATAAGCGGGCCCTAATAAAGAGCGGCGACATAACCTCGGGTGACAGAATAGCACAGGCAAATAAATAAAGTGCAGAAATACGCCAGCAAGAACAGAATCCAATTTTTCAAATTGAAAACGTCCAGCAGCTCCAGCATTTTGAACCATCGCCGCGGAGCCTCCAATGAGCTTCGACAGACAGTGACACATTCAATTTGAGCGCTGCTCCCAAACAGAGTGCGAAAACAACAAAAGGTAGTGTCAAAAATAATTTCAGCCGCAGTGCGATCGCCCTTTCGAACTCTTTAATTTGGTGCAAATTACACTCGAGCCAAATTCGCTGGGTATTCACGGCACTTGCCCGCGCCGCAAGGAAGGCTTACGTAAGTTTTTCTAATTTAGCCGAACTTGCTTTACTTGACAGTACTTTGACAGTGCCGTTGTAAATGGAAAACCGCGCAAATTTACTCAAAGGTGCTTTGCAGCCGCTGTGGGGCTTCTCCTGTAATTACTGTCTTTATACTTTATCCGCAGATGCTCTTTTTTGCTGCGAGCTCAAAGGGGAGCCAACTAAAGCGATTTCAAGAAAAATTAAAAATTAACAGGTTAATTGCGAAACGAAACTTTGTGACACGCCGGCTTGTTTTTTGGTATCAAATATTAATTTTTTAAATTAACTTTCATATAGAAAGCGCCAATACCGGTTCAACTAGAAAAACAATCCATATTATGATTTATGTTTGAAATTAAATAAAAATTCTAATTGATTATATAGAATTTATAATTATAATACAAATTCACAATTTTAGTAGCTTTCCAAATATATTTTCACTTAAAAAATTTGTTTTACATAGATTTTCATATTTTCAGTTCATTAATAAAGAGCATCCAATGATTTATTTCTATTGAAACAGAATACATCAGTAATCAGAATTGCAAAAGATTCTATAAGCTATATTTGTTGAAAAGATTGGTTGACTTAATGAGGTTGGTACCCACTTATGCTTCCTCATCGTTTCTATTGAGGATGATGCACTTACACTAAAAAATTCACCTTAGTTTGTAGATCATAAGGCCATTTCCGCTTTAATCGCCGAAAGTTCGGTTGTGGCGTTAGTAGTTCGACGATGTCGTTTAGATGGTATCTAAGTCTTTCATAGTGTCTGGTTGCCTGTTTTGTACGAACGTATGGGGTGCTAAGGCCGGAATGTAGAGTGAGGATTGTTACGTATCATAGAGCATTCGTTAGAGTTCTTAGTATCTTTTACTGGAACTTCTGTTTTATGTCTATGTTGAAATAACTAAAGCAGCCTCACAGTTCACATCCTTATGTCCAAATAGCGGGTATGATGGTTTTGTATGTAAGGAGTTTACTCTCAGTTGTTAAGGGTGACCTTCCAAAATATTAGCCAGTATATTATTTAATTCAATTTACGAAACAAAGATAATTCCATCAAACTGGTTGAGATCAACATTTACTACCAAACCGAAAGAACATAAGGCAGAGGAATGCACACACAATCAGCCTGATCAGTCATGTACTAAAAATCTTCCTACGGATAACACATAAAAGAATTTATAGAAAAATAGAATGTGATTCTTGAGAAGAATAAAAAATAAGAACAGGAGAGACAAAATAAGAAACCAAACGTTCAGACAGAACCTACAAATAGAGCCAATTAATGAAAATATTATAAAAGGACAAGTCAAATGGTTTGGACTTGTGTATCGAATGCCGGATGAAAGACTTACAAATAGAGTTTAAAACGCGAGTGCAGGAAAAAAACAAGCAAGGACGTCAAAGAACAAGATGGTTAGACGAATCAAAGAATAAGCAGAGAAAAAGGAATACGATGGGAGGGTATACAAAACCAAACACAAGGCAGAAAACAATGGAGGCAATAATACAGGGCTTAACGCCACTAGCCTTACACCAAAAGGTAGAAAGGCTTAGGACTAAGTAAGTAAGTAAGAAGTGAATATTGAAAATACTATTTGGATTTCGGAAACGACTGTTTGCTATCTAAGTTATAGTGCAAAGATCTATAAACGTAAATAGTGATAGGTTTCTGGGATTTATTGAGTTCTAAAAGGCTTTCGATAAGGTTCAGTACAAAAAAATGGCAGACATCTTAAGAAATATAGGAATTGAGGACAGGGACAATAGAATTATAGCTAACTTGTATTGGCATCAAAAAGCATGTGTTAGAGTGGATAACAGAATAACAGATGACGTTGCTGTTACAAAGAGGGGGTGCATTCTGTCGCCCCCCGTTAATTGTTGGTATCTATCCTGAGGAAATAATTAAAGAAGCACTAGATGAAATTGAAGAAGGAGTAAAAATAAAGTGCCAATTAACAATCTGAAGCATGCAGACGACACTGTACTTATGGCAAATACTTTGGAAGGATTACAGATACTTTTCGAAACATCTGGACGATATCAACTCCAACTCAACACAAAAAACAAAGTACATGCTTATTAGCAAAGAACAACCGGATGATCATAGTATTTATATTTAACGGAACACCAATAGAAAGAACTAACAAAATCACGTATCTTGGAAGTGTTATCAACAGTGACTGTGATCATACAGTTGAAATCAAATGCCGCATAGAACGTACCAGAGCAGCATTCACACGGCTAAAAAAGTGTTGTGTTGCTATGACCTCAATTTATACCTAAAAGTGTGTTTAGTACGTTGCTATATATTCACAGTTCTTCTCTACGGGACAGAATCTTGGACGTTAACAGAGACATCCCTCAAACAACTGGAAGCCTTTGAATTATGGATATACAGACGTATGCTACACATAAGTCGAATGGATGGCGTACGAAATGAAGAAGCGTTAGCAAGAATAAGAAAGTACAAAGAGATACGAACAATTAAAATACGAAAACTATCATATTTTAAGCACATCATAAGACAGCCAGACATTCAACATCTTACACCTAATCTTACAAAGAAAGATTGAAAGTAAGCCTTATGGTTGATAAACCCGAGGAAATGGTTTGGACAAACAACAGGGACACTTTTCAGAGCAGCATTTGAACAAGTGATCATAGCTAACATGATCTCCAACATTCGTTAACGAATGTAGCATTTTAAGAAGATATTTTTTTAACTTTCAGATCCATGGCCTTCTTTTTTATTTGTTGCTCCAAGTTAACCCTTTATTCCAGTATAACCTCGGATATTTTACTGCTTTAGATTGAGATACAACAATGTTGTTCATGGTAAAAAGAGGGCGCATTTCCTTTCAAATTGTAAAAGTTATATGCACTGGTTTAGTTTCACTCACTTAGTTCTCCATTTTCGTAGTTATTCTTCTAATAAATGTGTTTTCCTATAGTAATCTTGTAGCAGCTAAAGGTTTGTAAACGAGGACGACGGTACCATATGCTAATGTTCCCATTTTCATGTACGGTGTAGTTGGTATATCAGCAGTGAAAAGCAAATATAGGATTGGGCCTAAAATACTGCCTTGGGGAACATTTACAGTAATTGTCTGTAGCGTCGAGGTTTTAGATAGTTAGAGAAGTAGGATTGAATGAGGAGATAATAATGATAAACCTTTGTGCTACACTTTATCGAACGCTTGTCGGACATCCAAATGTAGCGTCGAACAGTAGTGCTTACTTTCAAAAGATTTCTATTTTATGTCAGGCACAATGGCACCACTGGATAGTGGAATAGTCCCGTCAAAATATGAACTGGTGTTTTGGAATCCAATCGTCTAGAGAGTATTTTATTTAAGCGGCTTAAACTCAACTTTTCTAGAAGTTTAGGCTTGGCGGGTTTCTGTATTGCGCCCAATAAGTCAAGCAGAAAATTACGTAAAATAATGTTAATAATTGTCGTTCCTGCTTTTCTAATAACTGATTGAGGATGGGACCAGTTATGAGGCCGTAGCCTGGTGCTTTCTTGTTACTTAGTAATTTTATCTCCCGACGTAGTTCACAACTTTTAGATTCTGTGTGGGAAGGGGGGTGGGGCTGAAAGCTGTAATGCGGCTTCCAGTAAGGTGTCTACTTCCATACCTATTGTTTCTGAGTTGGGTTTAAATACTCCAAACAGATATTGTGCTAACAGGTCAGCTTTTTCTTGTTCAGATCTGGCTCACGTACCGTCTGTATTATGTAGTGGTAGTATATGCATCGTGGCTTTCCATATACTGTGGTCGTCTTTGGAAAGAAAGTTTGGAATGTATTATTCTTCCTTCGTTCAGTTTCTGTTTAAGTTTATTCGCAATTTGGTTGTATCTTGTTTTGTCGTTTCTATTGTGGGTTCGTTGCCAGATTACCTAGCTTTTCTTTATTTGTTAATCAGTTCCATCATTTTCTAGAGAAGTTTTGTACGTTAGGTTTTTTTCCATGCGTGGTGTAGTATACCAAATTTATTATCTCGACTGTTCGTTTTTAGACTCATATCAAGATCAAGAGTTGGTCCATAAATCCCTTGAAGATGTCCTAATCTGTTCGTCAATTGCATAACATCCGTTTGAGTTATTTTCTAATTACTGTGGCACTGATAGTAAGTATGACAGGTGTGTAGTCAGATGGTATATCATAATTTGATGTAATATCCACGTAGTTGGATGAAATTTTTTAGCAACGAAGAAATCTAACAAATCTGGGGTTTTGTCGGGGTCAATTGGCTAGTACGTTGGGCTGTCTGTTAAAAAATATTTATAATTGTTGTTAGTTTATCGAGTTCTCTACCTTTTGTGGTCATCAGTCTAGTACCCTATCTTAAAGTCCCCGCCACTCATAAATGCCATCTCTAATGAGTCAAAAACTGATGGTAGCATGAGCTTGTTTGGATTGTGCCGAGAGGGACAATAATTTGCTGTTATTGTAATTAGACTCAGTAATTTATTTATTTCTATCACTTCTCTGTAGCTTCTATCTGTAGCTTCTAAAAAAATAATCGGGTTTAATTTAAGTTTTATTAGAACATGTGTTGACACGAAAAAATATAGAGCCGTAATCCAACCCATGATTAATTTAAAAATATACAGGTGGTTACAAAACAACATTCAAAAATTTACAAAGTACGTGGTATGGTCGAAAATAAGGTAAAAATATTTGTTCATAGTATGCCCATAGATACTGTCACACCCTTATTACAATGACGAATTTAAATAATTAATTTTTTTTGCATAATAACGGATTTTCCAGAAATAGTTTTAAGTTGTCATTTTTATAAAAACTAATCTGTACAGACTATTTTAGTTTTCTTTGTTATCAATTAAAGTAACATTGATTATAATTAAATGTTTCAAATTATATCGTTTAAACTTTTACTATATTGGCAGTCACTAACGCAAGCGTTGGAATATCGTAGAATATTTTCAAGTATGGAAGGTTTCATCTCCTTTATGGCGACTCGTATCTTATTTAGTAAAGATGGAATGTTTGTCTGTTTATTAGCATACACTTTACCGTTCAAATAACCTCCAAATGTGTCAGGTCATAACATATTGTCGGTTAATTCACATCAGCATTCCGTCCACGGAACGTCGTGCACTAACTCCATGTTTTCTCGTGTTGTGTAGCATGTAGCACCATCTGGTTGAAACTAAACATCACTACTGTCAGTTCTGTTTAATTGAGATCATACAAAATATGTTATCATTGCATTATAATGCTCCTCATTCGCCATAACAGCATTGTCGTGATTGTCCTCAAAGAAAAATGAGCCGGTGATTCCTCCAAGCCATAAACCGCACCAAACCGTACATTTTTGCGCATAGAGTCGTCGTTTATAAAGTACTCAAGGGTTTTCTTCCCCTACGTGCGACATATTTGTTCGTTACCTGTATCTTTTAATCTAAAATGAGGCTCATCGCTAAAATGTGGATCTACGGCTCTTTGTTTTAACATCCAAGTGATAGTTTTCTGCGCTACTGATGGTCCGTCTCCTTCAACTCTTGAGTTAGTTAAATTTGTATGCATGTATATGCAAGTTCTTTTTAAAATTCTCTAGAAATTGGTTTGAGTAATGCGTAATTCTTGAGATGATGGGTTATTTGCGATACTTTCCCGTACAAGGGCAATGTTTTCAGAACAATGTGCAGTTTTAAGTATTCTTAAATGTGGCTTGTCGTAAACACCGCAGTTTCTTCAAATATTTTCACTAAATTTCAAATTGTTTATTTAGAAGAATTATTGAAGCCCCGAAAGTGTCAATAATTCTGCGATAAATTTCTTTTATAGACTAACCATTCCCATAATATTCAAATACGCTGTTGTTTCAAACTCGGGGTCATGTCTATATTTGTATATAATTCAACTTATTGTATAAAAAATTTCATTTCCGCCCCTGACGTAAAAAGCGGCTACAATGAAGACCTTTTCTTCGGTTGACGGTGGTCTTGGCTGACGCCATATTCAATGTTGACCTAGAGTGTCGACAAAACTCTAAATATTGACCTAACTATAACTAACTACAAACATAAAATTGGCTGAAAAGTTTGACCATGGTAATAAAAGACTAGTATTATGTTGGTTTTCATTCGAGCACTATCATTATAATACAACCTTTATATTAAAAATTTGATACGTTTTCTATTTCATTACTTGTAATACTGCTATTATCTTATTTTGTAATAACTGCTTTACTAACCATCAACTTACTATACATTGCAATTGCTCTGTATCTTTTCCTTTTGCATTTTTTTATGCTGTTTTTTAGATTTTTTGGCGTCTTTGAGCGATATAGTCATTTTCGCCCTTTATTATTCAATATGTCTACGACTTTTGGATTTTCTTTTTAATTTTCTAACCTTTTGACTATTTGTTTTCCATGTCTAATCCTTATTTCTATATTCCATAATAACATTGTCAGTGAAGCATCTTTATTAATCCTTGTAGCCTATGTAGAATTATTGTTCTCTTTATCGTTTAGTATTTCAGTACTATTAGTTCATTAATCTCATTCTGCAATTGGTATTTCAAGTTTGTTTAATGTTAATTTCTATTTTAATCAATTCAATTTCTTTGAAAATATTACTGATTAATCTTGTATAATATTTTTCCATTTCAAATGTTGCATTCACTGGTTTCACATAATTGATGTCGCTTATCATGTTTCAGTGCTTTAGCGATTGGTCACGCGACCCTTGTTATGTTATTACACCAAATACGGGCCATTATGTATCTTCGATTATAGGCATTTTTCCCCGATTACATCTGAATTTAATATCAGTAGTTTGCCTTAGCTGTATTGCACTGCTTTTTAAGTTAAATACTTTGACAACTTATTTTTCGTCTCGTTCGCAACATAGAAGTCACGATTAATATTACTGGAAACTTATTTCTTACTAATTCTATGTACAATATGAGTATGCACTTTGAGAAAATTTTAGAAGCGTATAAATTTATAAAGGATATAAGTGCAGTATATATCTGAAATCAAATTGCATCAAAATTTAAATATTAAACAAATGATGACTTATAAGAAACGTAATGAACGGTTTATTACAAATATAAATTAGCAGAGAAATCGGGAAAATCTGAGCTCGGAGCGAATTAAAAATTTTAGGAAAGTAAATCAGCGTTGACATAGTCTAAATGTGCTTGCACAAAAACAGTACAATTAGCGGTCTAATTTGCAAGAAAACGCTATAAGTTTTCATGCAAATTACATATTGATAAAAAGTGGTTGACTTAAAAAATGTGTCGAAAGAACGACATTAATACTAAAAACTATGTGGTGACACTGAATTTATTATACAGCATAATTTGGTAGGCCAGTTGGAACAATTAATAAAAAACTACGATATTAACTATCTTTTGCAACATTGATATTAACATTAATATTTAAGGGTCTTAGTACACTTGTGTCTAAAAATAATGTAGCGTAGTCACTTGGCGTAATATTCGGAGAATATGCAGCATGAGGCAGGGTGGCAACGATGTAGCCATTGATAATGAGCAAGCATTGTCATATTAAAGCATTGTGCCGCATTTTCATTTCCCGTAATGGCGTCGCCAAATATGTTACTGTATTTAGTATCCCGCACTACCAATCTGGTAATGTTCTCACGACAGGGCAGCCAATCTATCAATAGGGTCGTCTCCTAATCTCAAAAGACAATTGTCATTAATTTTGGCCATAACTTGGAACGAGGATCCATGTTTCTATTGAGGATGAGAGCATAGAAAACCCTTATTGTGCATTATGCACAGACGTTTGTCATTTTCAAGTTTTTATAAATAATGACATAAAAAGTTTTGCGAAACAGACCTATTGCATTTGTTACTGCTTTGAATGTGATAAATGGCTTGCACTTATTTGAATCCCTTGTGTACTTTGCTTTCTCAATAGTCTTGTCACATTTAAACACCAATAGCTGGCAAAACATAGTTTTACGGCTCAGTACTACGTTACCACATACTGATAAAAACCTGGTATAAATGTCTGAAACATTCACTCTTTCCATTCAAAGAAACCATAGCCCTTCATGAAGGCTATGGTCTTCATCGCTGCTCATGGTTGGTTATTTTTATGGTTTATTGTTTTGTCTGTAATTGCACTTCTAAAACCGCGTTCTAAAAATGTTATCCGATGGTATTACATAACATTATAATCCATTTTCATACACTGTGCGCTCACGTCGATCTGCTATAAAACCTAAATTTTGAAAAAAAGTGTCAATTGTTTCTGAACACCTTAATCAATAAATATATGTATATGAATAGTTTTATTGGTTGCTCTACTATTTTCTGAAACGTAGTACTATCAAAGAAAAAAATATTGAATTTAAACTTATTATAATTAAAAAACGATTGGTTTGTCTCTCCCAGATTTGGTTATATAGTTTCTTAGATATAAGGTCTGGGGAAAATAAAAATATCATGTTTAAAATAAGGATAAAAATATTCTTAGCCATTTAGATTTAGCATCTGTAACTTATACGGTTTAATAATACCTTGTCGTCAACAAAAGATACGTGATTAACAAGTCAGCGAGTTTAAAATAGAACGTATTGGTAATCTATATGAAGGCTAATGAATTGGTCGCCATATCGGTGGTAATATGGCATCAGTAATGAAGAAAACTCACTTGAAAACTAGGGTTTGCGATATCTCAGGAGATCCAATCTGGAGGATCGTCATCTTCAGAAACTTGCGATTTCGAACCATAAAACAACTTCCAAGTGCACTAGCGCAACTATTGCATAGTACTGATTATTCGATGTCGATTACTTGCAAGAAGACTAAAACTGCGATCTCCTTTTTCTGACTACCACTGATATTTTTGTAACAGCAACACGCAATGGAAAGACGTCCATAAACACACGAGTGAGAATCGTCTTTTCTAATAAATTCAGATTTTGTTTAAACCCAAACAATGGTTGAATATTAAAAGGCCATAAACGTGAAAAAATGGACCAAAAAAACCACATTTATACGAGGGATTTGATGCTTTATTTATGGGTATTATGAGAGCAGGTCATCTATAATCATAATTAAAGACAACATTACCATTCAGAGCTACATTAATGCAGCCTTGCAGTCAATTATGCTTTTTTTTTTTAGAGAGTGTCCGAAGTAATCTTTCAACAAGATAACACTAGACGTGACACGCAATGCAATAACATTTTTCAGCACAACTAAGTGGAAACTCTTCTATAGCCGTCCCAATTACCTGACCTTTGACTGATCGAAAATTGGAATATTATTAAATGAAGAGTATAGAGGTACCCATAACCTTCAAGAAATCTGATTAAATTATGGGAGGATAAAATGCAGTCTATCAAAATACCATTTATTCATTGTTTGGCTCGATGTCGGGAGGAATGAAGACAATCATAATAGTCCGAGGTGGGGCCATTCTTTTTGTTTGTTGAGAATCGTTTGATATATGTCTCTAATAGCACTGCAGCCTCATAGATCTTTACAGCACGTTTTCCGGTATCCATGTTCCTTGTACCAGTGCTTATCCTGTACCGGATAGTTACTGCGTTTTTCTAGATCCATTACTGGCTTTCTATAAGTTGCTTGCCTCCTGTGAGTTAAAGCCTCGCACTCGCACAAAATATGGGTAGTTGTCTCTGTTCCCCTGCTACATTGTTTGCAACTCAGGTCTCTATTGTACAACTCCATTTCGATAGTGTCCTCTAAGAAAAATAATGTCCTGTAAAAACCTAATTTCTGCTTTGTATTAACAATTCTTCAGTTTCTTTACGAGATAATCATTTAAAAGTGAGGCCATACATAGTTATAAATATTTATATACAAATGCTATGTAGGTTTTATCATTGATTTGTATCTCCAAAACATCCCCATTTTCTTTTCCTACTGATTTCCGAGATCCGTTCGAGCTAGAAGACGCATAGTATTCTCCATAGGCATTTATTTATGAAGACGTAGAGTATCCTGGTAATTATTCGTGGTAATTTTTAAAGATTAGCAACTGCATAGGAGAGCGGGTTTTATCTTAGAGTTGTATACAAGGATTTTAGTTTTATTGGAGTATATTTTTCAAATAAATTTTGAATTTTACTATACCCAATATTTATTAATTTCAAGTGTGTCTTCGACACTTTAAATAACAGCAGTTTAGAATATTCTTAGAGAGCAAGGCGTTTCAGACAAAATACTCAAGATTATCAGGAGTTTTCACGAAAACTATATCTGTAGGGTATTATATAAAAGAAAAGTAAATACCGACATTCCAATAAATAATGCAGTCAAGCAAAGCTGCGTCCTTCCCACTTCCCTTACTGTTTAACGTCGCACTGGATTACGCTCTATAAAAGGCAAATAATGTACCAAGAAAGATAAAGCGGGGTCTGAGAGAACATCCAGAAGACTTAACCTACGCCGACGACATTTTTATAGGCAACCAGCTAACAGAAGCCAGTAGGTTCTGTTTACCTGGGCTCCATCATAAATAATACCGAATGCACTGAACGCAACTTTGAAAAGAGAATACAGAAAGGCAGGAAGTTCTTTAGAATGCTAAAAATATGTATACTATACTATTAAATAAATCTGCAATAATTTAGTTGTTAATTTTTATTTTTTTTAGTGCAGAAAATTCAGTAATCTTTAGTACATTCATCCATATCCATACTTAATCTAGTAAAATTGTGACCACATGAATTTACAGTTCATCTTTGTTTTATAGTTACAAATTTTTTTAAGGGCGATTACTTTCTTAAAAGACAATTTTTAAGAAAATGTTGTATAAAAGTGTACAGTACCTTATTTTTTAAAATTTTGTTGTTATTTAATTTCTTTGTTACTTGTTATTCAAAATTTAAAACAAAATTGCTTTATGTTTATCTTATTTATATTTGTATGTACAAATTGTTATTTTACGTAATGCAGAATTTTTTAGATCATTGAGTATTTATAGTCAAAATAATTTATTTTTCCCAATCGTACTCTATACACATATAGTGCCACCTATCCAAAATTTTAATATTTCGCTTATAAGAATTTTTATTTATTCTGGATTGCAAAAGTGTCATTTTTACAATTAAGAATAAACTAAAATTCTGGTCAAATAAAATTAGTAGTTTTGGTACAGTTGCTTACTGTATCCAATTTTAGCAAATGCAGCTTTTTCATGGTGCCACAGAAACTCAGTAAGCCTCTCTTATCAGGTACAAAATACAGATGAAATATTTTACTGCCATTTTTATATGTTATAAAAGTTAGCTTATTGGAATGGAGCAAGATATAAAAAGTGTCCTATAAATATAAATTATTCCTTATATTCCATTTCGCAGCATTTTCAATTTATTTTTTATATCTACTAACGATCAGCAACAACTGAATGTTTAAAATATAACTAAATTTAAAATGAAGTTACGAAAATCACTAAAAGTCATTTTAATATATAAATCTTAAATTTTTGCCTGATTGACTGACTCAACATCAACCCAGCTGAAGCAGGCGCGTAGAAATATAACTTTTGTATAAGTTATTTATATGACGTAAATCCTCCACTAATACGGGATTCCACCCTTAACGAAATAAAAAGAGGTAAAAAGTTTGAGACATATTTTCAAAAGGGCCGATCGCAGAAAATTAAGTTTGAGTATGTGAATTCTTCATTAAAATTTTTGAAACTCCTCGTGTCTTATTATTCTTCGATTTAATCCCTAAAATGGCAAAATCTAGAAAAAATCTTTGCTATGGCTAAAATTTAGATTTTTCACCTGTTATAAAGTGGCTTAGAATGATTTTTGGAACTGAACATTTCTTAAATATTAAAAGAATTAGTTTTTAGATCTTTCAAATGGAAGAGCGATATTAAAACCCAGCAATATAATGCATGTGGTAGTCGTTTTTATTTTTCTGGCTTATGCTATTATTGTTGAAGTGATTGCAATAACAGTAAAGGGATGAAAAACAATCTGAACCGTAAAGTCGGAGAAACATGAGGACGATATAACATTGGATAAGAAATGGAATAATATGCTTGTTTTTGATCTTTAAATTTTCCTCACTCGACTCATCCCCTAAGAGAGTAAAGTAAAGGTGAGGTACGGCAACAAAAAAAAACTCAAGACATGTGGAGCATCATTATATAGAGAATGACACTTAACTTTCATCTGTGCCAGATAATCAATTTTAGGCTGATTGAGGTGGAATATGCAAACTCTCTTAATTGTACGGAAACTGAAAATCATAACATGCAACATATTATTGGGTTGAAAATATATTTTTTATTTTTAGTATTTAATCCGCTCTTTAACTCTTTAACTAAATATATCACCAAGGCGGGGAAATCGTGTCGAGGTATTTTTAGTATTCAGGCTACTCTCCATAACTAAGTACATTCACAAAAATGTGGAGTATTGGTATACAGGTACATAAAGCAGACGACATAATTTCATAAGGAATATAACGGCCTGTCAGTTGGATTGCTAAATGCCACATAAGAAGTTTTCTTTTTTGATATGATGATCCGATAAAAAGGAGCTTTGAAATATCAGATGAGAAAGGAAGAGAACAAATGATTACAAAAAAAGGACGGGTGAAAAAATGCAGAAATAAGAAGGAAGGGAAAAAAGAGGAAAAAAAGAAAGCAAAGCAAATATAAACATGGAAAACTTGAAGATGAACAGAAAGAAAAAAGACAAAATGAGATAGGACAGGAAGAAAGACCAAAAGTATTTATATAAATTGTATGATATTCCATTTTGCAAAAAGACTGCAAGGGGGCTATGAAAACGTGCAGTTAATATTTAGTTTTTCTCTCCACGACCATGCTTGCTCGTACGACCGTCGCTCTTCCGTAAATTATTCTCTAAGTTGAAAGAACATTTGATCGGAATAAGCTTCAACGAGGATGACGAAGTGAAAGAAGCGGTCGAACACTTCCTCAACGACATTGTGGCGAGCTGGTATGACAGAGGCATATAAAACTACCATAACACACATCTACAAAAATACATAGACCAAAATGGCGATGATGTAGAAAAATAAATAAATGTTTAAGCTCTAAAGCAGTGTATAAATTATTGGCAATTCTATTTTTAAAAACTACGATGTCTTAGTTTTAAAATTACCCTCGTAGTTTTCAAGAAATAAACCTCTCTTTTGTCATACCATTAGATTGCAAATATAGATCCAGAAGAATTAAAAAGATCCTTACTTTTTTCAGTTTACGAGAGAAATCAGGCATGTTCTTGCAATTTTTTTCAGTGTACCACAGGCATTTGCCTTTATTCAAATATGCCGGTGATCGACATACAAAGTGTTAAAACAATTTGTCCTTATATTCCAAGTTCTGGATGCTGATCTGTTATTTCAGTGGTAGAACCACTATATAAGTATAACAAAATTTAAAATATATCCTCTCTTGCAGTCACATATAATAAACAATTTGATTGCAAATGTGCTAAGTTTTTAAAAATGTATTACTTAATTTGTAGTCTAGTTTCATCAATACAGAGATGTTGGTATAGGATAAATTTGTTGATTGAATAACTGAATATATTTATTTTCATTACTTAAAAAAATATATCGGGGTATTTATTAAAAGATTGAAGTTGGAATTGTTTCTCTACTCACAAATAAAATAATTGAACTTAACAGTATCTAGATTTTCCCTGTTCGTTTTCAAATTCAGATCTTTCTCAATCAATTGCTTATAGAAATTAATAATTTTAAAAATGATATTGTAACGAATTTTTGAACGCCCCCCATAGGCATACCATCGCGTTAGACACTTGCGGCTAACTTTGGAGTTGACACCGAGGTGTTACGGTCGAGCGACGGACATAATGTCCAAGTGAGCAGCCGCGCGCGTTCAAGGATCAGGGCAGTGCGGAAATTTCCAGATATTTACCTCCAAACTCTTTTTCAAAATTGCTTTCACCACTACTAATTACACTTTTGATGTTTCAGTCATCCACCATTTCAGCAGCTATTTTGGCAAGTTTTTCTTTAGTTAAATATTTTTACTAATCCATTTTTGCAAGAATATTCTTTCAAAGACACTAATGAATCAAATTGTTAAATAATATAAAATAATCGCCTTTTCACCATTTTAAAACAAATTCAGATGTGTGCACAACAAGACGATACAACTGAGACTGACTAATGTACTGATATGCATTTTGCGAAAATATACTGACTTAAAGCTGGAAGGTTTAAAAAATATAAAGATATTTCGTAACACAAAATATGCTAAAAATTTAAAAAACCGACGTTCCCACTGCATTGTCATCAAAAAAACTACCTGAGGTTTGTAATAACCGTTTTTCTCTCATTTCGGAAAATAAATTAATCCTATAATAATAATATAAGTAATTCTAATAAGATGTGGATTCATTTCTCTCCTTCAACAACTTTCCAAAATTTCCGTAATATAATTAATTTTTAATATGTATGGATTACATGATTAATACTTTTACAAATTTTTTACTGTACTCTGTATGTATATTTGATATTGTATGTTTACATATATTTATTATTATGTTTATTTTATTTGCCATCCTCTACTTATTTATAAGTAAATGATTCCACTTATTCTGTAATAAAAAGTAGAATGCCTGGCAAATAAATTACCACCCCTTCTAGGAATCTTTCACTTATAAATGAATTCGGCATAAATAATACACTGCATTGATTATCTGTATTGGAATACGATTATCAATATTTAGTTGCTGTTGACTTGGCCTTAATGATAGCATTTATTCTTTTTGGAATGCTATTTATGCGAAGCTGACAGCGTTTTGCAATCTCGGATTTTGTTTTCGGGTTACCACCATATATTCTGTTAATACGGTACTGATGCTATGGAGTGATTGATAAACAATGCTTTTTAGAGTGCCCCAAATACTTTCGATCGCGTTTAGGTCTAACGAATTATTGGGTCAAGGAAGTAGCAGTACTTTGTGGTAAGCAACTTTACTTTTACTTTTACCTTCTAGTAAAGTGCTTAGTCTTGCATAAATGTATATGGACCTTGACTTACATCCATATAATTGTGGAACTAAAATATTGTCGACCTTATCACAGTTTTGTGGAATTTACCTTTATATTTATTTTTGATATTTTTGCGCTCCTGCATTAGATTTCGGATTTCTTTCATTATCCATATCTTTTTTGTTCCTTTTTTATGTACGCCTAATATTTCCAGTAAAACGTTTGTAATAATTTTCTTTATATTTTTTCATTTATTTCCTGTTTCTGTTACAGCTACTTTCCTTCTATTTTTAAAGTTTTTATTTTTGAAGTTTTGTAAGTTAGTTCTTGTATATGATGTTTCTTTACGTTTAATTGTTTTCATTATTTTTACTTTTACATCTATATTGGCTACTAATAAGTTGAGGTCAAAGTCGGTATTATCACTAAGGTAGGTTTTCACGCTTTTGATACTATTTTAGACCACTATAAAATCAATTTGGTTTATTATAATTATGCTTGCGTTATACTGGAAAAATCTCCCAAGTATACAACCTTCTACGTGGTAATTTAAATCACATATTTGTGAAAATCATATTTTCTTCACTACAAAATTGGATTATCCTCTCCCCATGATCATTTCTGTTACCTAATCCTTACTTTTCGCTCATCATTAACTCTACCTTCCCTAATTTTCCCATTAAAATCTCCTATGATAATATGTCTTTCATGTTTTCTGATATTCTCTAATGTTTTTTATTTGTTTGCAAAACTCTTCTGTTTTATCGTCTTTTTTATCTACTGTTGGTGCATATGTCTGTATGATATGAATTTTCAATGATTTTGATTTTATCTGCAGTACCATGACGCGAATAAAATTTAGCACAGATTTACTAATTCTACTGTGCATTAATATCCCTACGCCGCTTCGATTGATGTTATCATTTCTTCCAGAATAATAGATAACAGTGTCGTCTAAGTAAATTTTCCTGAGCCTGTCAATCTGGCTTCCTAATTCCTAAGTATTTTGATTTTTTTTTTTTTCATTTCCTTAGTTATATTTCTTAGCTTTCCTGTCTGGTACATATTCCGGGCATTCCATTCTTTTAATGTTGTTTTTTTGTATCCGCCTGGGATTCTTAGCACCCTTGTGCCATTCAAGGGACGCATGGAACTTGGAGTCATATCTTCAGTTTGACTTTCCATGGTGGTTATTCTTGGGATGATAGTAGTTTCCTACTAGTAGTTTTCTACACCGTCAGTACTTCAGCTTTTCTGCTAACTTAGTTCCACCTGAAGAAATTTGCCACGAGCCGTACCGCCAGCATTGCAGTATTAGTAATTATTGCTGCTTTCTACAATTAATACAACAGCTGCTCACTATGAGACAGCGCTGTTGCTGTGAGTTAATATAGGAACCATTAAATTCATTATTTGGAGGTTGCTTCCCATAGCCTCCCATTTAGTTTAGCCTGTGTGCTCACACAGTTTCCGGGATGTGGTCGCTTATAAAACGACTAGGAGCCATAAATGAGAGTGGGAGTCCAATATCCCAAGATGACCCAAGAGTCCGGCAATCCTGAGTATAGAGGTACTACTCCTGGATAGAACTTCTATACATGCCAAATTAGGTAAAGCAATAATTAATTAAATGGGATAATATGTAGATGTCTCCAGGTTGTATTTGGTTTAGCTAAGCTTAATAAAAATGTAACAAGGCATGGGTAGCGTAAACTAAACTTTTTATAATAATGCATTATACCACACACAATATAGAAGCTTCTGAACCTTAACTAAGGTAGATTTACACAATTTCTTTCATTAAAAACCTTTAATTTTTTCATTTAAGTTAATTGATGTTGTAAGGCCCTTCAGCAGGACTCAAACATTATTGAAGTCGGCGATTAGCATCACAATTACAGTTTATAATTTTTTGATTATTATTATTGTTGAATGTGCGGCGGACTAAAGGCGGCCTATAGATGTGTGTAGCTCTCTTTTTTCCTACAAGTTCTCAATTTTTATTTATATTTTGCTTATTTCGTATGCCAAAATTTTGTAGTGTGATATAGTACTGCAGAAAATATTGTGCCACCGCCATCTGAAAAATTAACTTTTTAATAGTGTGTTTCGGCAATCAATGAAACATCGTTTTATTGTACTACAAAAATTAGTTAATTTAACTTAATGATTGGCTAATTCATTCGTATTTCATAAAACAGTATGAATTCAAGACGAGTCCGTTATTGAATTATTTTACTGAAAGTTTGGGATAGCTGGTTTCATCAATGAGTTGCCCAGCTGGAAAATTTTTATAAAATTCGATGGTGTTGGTTTGAGTTAGGCGGCTTCCAATTACAAATTTATCTCTTGCACTTTACAAGCTCCTGTAGATAATATACCCCCTACAGTGGACAGTGTAATTGCCTTCATAGAATACGTTTTGAATTATAAATATAAAATGGAGGGTAACAAAGTCACCCGCACTTAGGCCTCAATTGGACATATTGTACTACCTTTTCCGTCAAGCTAACTTAACTTGAGGATGGCCGCCACAAGGGTAGCGCTAATATTGGCCATGCTAGGTCAGAACTCCACCAACATGGATCCTCAAATTGGACTGAGCACAGGAAATTTGCAAAGAACGTGCTCTGCCGTCTCGTCCTCTAAATTACAACCTCGGCACACTCCTTTTTTGGATGTTGATTTTCTTCATTAATTTTAATATTTAAGGCCGAGAACTTATAAAACAGTTTCTCTTCTTTGTTATTAAGGCAGCCACTGCTTATACCAAACACTAGGAGTCTACCCATAAGTTTCCCTTTTTCAGCATTGTGGAAGATCCACCACTCTCGGACCTTCGCCCAGAGGTTTTGCATCGCCAGCCTAGGGATGACGGTTTCTGTGGCTTCAGGTTTTTCTAGAATCTACGAAGCCACCTTTCTCGATTTAGGCAACCGATCCACTCTCACGACGTCCAGACGGGCTTCATCCCACAGAAAAAAATATTGGCAACTGTCTGTGTCCAAAACCTTCAGCATCGTTGCCCGTAGTGTTTCAGCTTGACTACTGGTTATTTTCCCGTATGGGTTGGCTAGGTCTACAATAACTATCTGAAGGTGGCTTTTGAGATCTTCTCTATAGCCTTCTGTATGAGATTGTTGTTGATATAATTGCTTTTTTGGCTATCATAGAATAATATATAGTTAAACTTTTACGATATACTATTAAATTGTGTGAATTTTCATAATCTGTGTCGATATTGCAAACTTTGTGTTTTTTTGGTTTCCAGCTTTTCTTTTGACTTTTGAAATTAGAGTAGAATAATAGAGATTACAAATGACTACTTTATAAGTGTCGTGACTCATTTACAAATGATAAAATGTTTTTTAGCATTCCAGTGCCTTGCTAATTTCCTGTATATTTCTCAAAATCTAGTTTTACCATATCTTTTGATACTTTACATACATTTTTCTTATTTTTCATCAAACGATATTCTTTTTAAAAAAATAGTTCAGACTACAATTAACCAAGTTTAAAAGAATAAGAATGATGGTAGTTGAATTATCATTTTGCTATTATTATTATTATTATTATTATTGTTATTATTATTATTATTATCAGATGCTATTTGATCAGCAATATCCGGACATCTGCTTGATATTACCATTAAACTAATCTTATACTACAGGTTGTTATAATTCATATTGATAGAAGGTGGATCCACTTTTCATTATAACTATGAAGGAAAAAATTTTAATCAGATATCGCAACCTTTCTAGAAAAATGGCAGTTCGTTCTTTTCAAAGAGTTGTATATAAGACAATTTTACGGTCTATTTTATTGGGGTCTAGAGTGAAGTCTGCATTCTAATATATTCCATAGCCCTTCGTAAGGTATAAGACAGCAAACCGTTCCTCCTTATGCTCCGATTTATTATAGAGAGCGTCGTTATATTAACATATCCATCTCTTATCACCTAGTTCTTCTTCTAGTGCACAAAACGAAACCATTCAAAGCATTTCTGTACCTTTCAGTATTTAAATTTGTTCTTAGTTTTACTTTGTTCAGTAAAATGTTTTTGCAATTGCAGATATACTTATTGTAATAACGTCTCCTAATAGAAGACACTTTATTTGAAACGCTCTCATAGCATTAACACAATCTGGGCATTATTATACTTTAACTAAAAATAAACTAAAATTATCTAAAATAAATTTATGGCAAATTAATAATTGACAAGGTACTTTTTAAACCATAAAAGTAACAATAAGCCGCAAATATTCTTGAAAATGCTTTTTCTGCTTAAGAATATTGTTAATCAGAAATGCAAAGTTATACGATTTTAAATTCAAACTTTTTAAAGCGGTAGGAACGAAAACGAATTTAATACGTGAATTATTCTGTACTCGTTTGAACGCTGCACGGTTCAAGCAAAGTTCTATAGGGGGAGTTTGCAATATAAAATTTATGTTTTAAACGTTAATTTCCAAAACTTTGCTTTTTTATTTGAGTTTAAACTTGTTTGCTACATAGCTATAAAATCAGCTTTCTTGCGTAAAGAGGCTGCAGTAAGTGCGCCCTGAACCTTCTGCAAACACTTTTACGCATTTTCCTGTGTATGTTCGCAGAAACTAATAAGAAAAGCACCTTCACATCCTATAAATGGTATGCAAATGGCCTTTCGCGCCATGAAGATAAAGCTAAATTATTTTTACAACAAAATTTCATAGACATGCTTCTGGACCAGTGAAACTTATTTTAGTTTGATGTCAAATTACAAATGTTATACAAAACCATTCTGACAAAGTAGCTCGTGCTGGAACGACAATACTACATCATATACAAGCTATATCAATGAGATTCCAAAGCCTTCCTTACGAAGTTATCTTCATAGCTGTCTATTGTCTGCCTCGTCATAATCTAAGAAAGAGCGACTATAAAATTTTATTTGAGACACTAGACCGAAGGAAACTATAACAGCAAAAATATGGTATGGGGTTCTTGCCTTACAACAGCCAAGGGAAGAGAGTTGGCACAGGTCTTGCATGAAAACAATTACTCTTTCTTTTGAACAGGCTCGTCAACTTACTGGACTACTGATGTAAACAAGCTTTCAGATTTATTGGACTTTTTTATATTTAATGGAATTTCTGTTATTGCAAAAGTAAGAACAACAGTAATAGTAAAAAAGTTAAGACCTCAAGTGTACAACAACAAAACAAATTGTCAAATAATTTAGAGCAACATAAACCTCTTTGATAGACTACAAAAACCAGATGACATAAAAGGAGAATGCAATAATCTAGTCAAAACTCTCCAATAAACAATGAGAAACGCAACGTCAACAAATGACCCAAAAATTTAAACAAAGAGTATACCTCTAGAAACAAAGAAGTTGATGGCAAAGAAGAGAAGAACACGTGCACCAGATAACGGAAGAATTTATAATAGTATTAGCAACAAACTAAAATCATAACTCCAAGTAATGAGAAACCTCCACGTAAAAATGTATCTTACCAATCTTTCACCTGGAAACCAATAAAAGTAAAGAGAAAACCTAAAGCTACTTCTCCTATTTGTAAATGTACGACACCTCCAGGTTCGTAGCCAAAAAGCCACAAAGAGAATGTAAACCTATTCGCCGAACACCTTTCACAAGTATACCCTCTTCACAATAACGATGGAGTACAAGAAGTAGTAAATGAATTATCCACGCCAGTTCTAACAGAGGAACGACTAAAATTCTTCACTCCAAAGGAAATACAAGAAATAATTAAGACTCTAACTCTAAGAAAGGTTCTACGACTAGATACAGGGTCCATCCCAAAAGAAATGAGCCTTTTCCAAAAAAAAATAGTTTTATTGAGCAGATCGCTACAACACCTCAAAATTCTTCAAAATAGGATCCTCCTGCATCAATGCACTTTTGGAGACGGGTCTTCCAAGTCCGGAAGGCTTCCTGGTAGGCCTCCTTAGGGATGTCCTTGAGGGCTGCTGTGACATTCTCTTGGATGTCCTCAACCGAGTCCCAGTGCTTGCCCTTTAGCACTCTTTTCAACCGCGGAAACAAAAGAAGTCCGGGGAGACAAGTCCGGGCTGTAGGGAGGCTGGGGAACCACGCCGAGTTGAATCCGGCCAGGTACTTGGTCACGATGAACGCGGTGTGGCTCGGCGCGTTGTCGTGGTGCAAACCCAGTCGTTTTTGATCGCGCTCCGCTTACTTGACCTTTCTTTGAGTCTTTTGAGGACTTCCAGGTAGAAGGCGGCATTCACTGTGCGTCCGGGTTGTACGAACTCGTAGTGCACAATCCTGGCGTCGAAGAAGGCGACGAGCATTGTCTTGGTCCTGGATTTGCTCATCCGAGCTTTGGCCGGGGTGACGCGGTGGTGTGCCACCAGCGCTCTGCCTTTTTGTCTCCGGATCGTACTGGAAACACCATGTTTCGTCTCCTGTTACCACTTTGTTTAAAAACCCGGGTCATCTTCGCACATTTGCAAGAGTTCTTCACACCGAACCACCCGGAGCTGTTTTGTTCGTCAGTCAACACCGCGGCACAAGTTTGGCGCACACCTTCCGCATCGATAAATCCTCGGAAATGACTCGATGTACTGTCGATTTCGGAATGTTTAGGCATCTGCTACTTGATAAACACTGAACCGACGATCGGCGTTCAAAAATCGCGCACTCGCTGCACGTTCTCGTCGGTTCGGGAGGTTGACGGTCGGCCACCTTCCCGGCCCTCCTTAAATGCTTTGTGCCACTTTTTAACTTGCGAGTACGATAAACAATCATCCTTGAAGGCCTCCTGAAGCATTCCAAACGTTTCGGTAGCATTCTTGCCGAGTTTGAAGCAGAATTTAATTGCGTAGCGTTGATCGATTTTGAATCCATCGCGCCGTGTCGAAATTGAAAATAGACATTCACGGAAACACCTGTCCTGCTGCCTGAGAGCTCAGAGCCGACTTGCACCGACCGCGTATGGAAGCTAAGACCCCACCACCTGCCCCAAGCGTCAGAGCACGCCGGAATGTACACTCGCGTCCGAAAAAAAATAAGGCTCATTTCTTTTGGGATGGACCTTGTATGCTTACTGAAAAAATGCTACAAAAAGTACCCAGAAAAGAACTAATAAAACTTTTGTACATATTTAATTCAACTATAAAGCTTGACTATTAGCCAAAATCTCTCAAAACAACACAAATTATTATGATACCCAAGCTTGGAAGAAATCTGGCGTATGTCACATCTTATCGACCAATAAGTTTTCTGTCGACAATTTCTAAGCTTCTTGAAAGACTTCTTTCCAATGGAATAAACCAAGATTTAAACCAGCAGCCAGGAATTTTGTACAAAATTAAAAGAACACTACTACTACGTTATTTTAACATACTGAATCCTATCGTTTCTTCGAAGCCAGAATGAACTGTGAAAAGTCCAACCTTTTCATATTATCTGGAGTATCACAGGGAAACATCTTGAGCTCATTACTATACATGCTTTACACAGCCGACCTTCCAACAACTGATGAAACAACAGTTGGTACATTTGGGGACGATACGGCAATTTTAGCAGTACACATGACAATCCTGTTGTATCTTCAACCAATCTCCAAAAACATATGAATCATATTGAAGCATGGCTAAATAAATAGAAGGTCAAGGTGAATAAAACGAAAGGTCGTTACGTACCTAGGTCTACATCTAGACAGCAAACTTATATGGAAGCAACATATATCAAAAAAACGTAACAATTAAACTTAAAAACAAGAGAACTGAACTAGATCCTAGAACGCAAATCCAAATTGTGTATAGAAAATAAATTGATAATTTGTAAAGCAGTACTACGACAAATCTGGAACGTACAGTTATAAGAGTTGCACTAGTAAGTCCAATACATCCATATGGACTTAGAAATTCCTTACATTTTTTTAAATTTATTTAACAATCAGAATAATACATAATTCTATGAGCTAAAGTGCTGACAGCTACTAGGTAGACTAGTTGAAAATTAACATGCTCAGGGAGATATCCAATGATATCACCTGTGTAAACATAAATAAACTTGGATACTCCAACTTAAATTCGTTCACTTGGCCACAGCTTTTTGAGTTTTGAGCTTATTGGTTCTAAAAGTTGTCTAAGATGGCTTTTCTGCGTATAACTTCTTGTACTATTGAAACATGTAGATCAGTATGTAGTGTATGATTTGTTACATAAGTACCAGAGAGCGTTCGAAATTTGATGGACTATCTTGGATTGATCCCTTTAAATGATTTCTATATTTTATTTGAAGGCACATCCCCATAGTTTTAGTCCATAAGTCCATATTGGTTTGATGACTGTTTTGTATATTAGGTTTTCTCCCTAGATAGCCTAGATAGATTTTCTTCCTATCATGCACTGTAGTTCTCTTGTCGTAATCTCTACTTGTTTTCTCTTTTTTTGTGATGTGTTGTTTCCAAGTCAGTTTGGCATCTAAGTGTAATCTTAAATATTTTACTGTTTGTGTTTGTGGTATCTGTACGTTGTTTATTGTGACTGCAAGGCATGTTTCGTTGTGGAGGGTGAATGTAATGTGTGCTGATTTATTCTCATTCACTTTTATTTTCTATTTTTCCACACATTGTTGTAGATTATTTACGTAGCTTTGTGTAATGTTTGAGGCTATTTGAGGTTCTTTATAGCAGGAGAGAATAGTCGTACCTTTGGCAAAAGTTCTTGTTGCCATTGGTAGATCTGACGTGCACAAGTGGTCCAAGGACAATGCCTTGAGGCACTCCTAAATTTTGTGTTCATTTACCTTGGTTTGAATTTTTCTATAATTCAAATAAGATTGTAGTAAATTGAAGTAGACTGATGAAAAAGCACACTTGATTTTATAAATTAATCCGGGGTGTAGACCTTATTAAAAGTCTGGCTGATGTAACAACTCCACTACAATATTGTTTCTTCTCAAATGTTTTATTTATGGTTTGTGTAATTCGATAAAATTGTTGTACTGTGAAATATTTGTGAGGAAACCCAAATTAGTGTTCTGGTATCCAGTTCTCTGCAGGTAGATCTTTATGTAGTCTACGAAGTACCAGTCTTTCAAATAGTTTTAAGACTACCGACAGCAAACTTATAGGTCTGTAAGAGGAGAAATTTATTGGACATTTTCCTGGTTTACCTATCATAATTTGCACCGTTTTTAAACATTTCGGCTAGTATCTAAGTTGTAAAATAGCATTATAAATGTAGGTTAGCTTTAGTATCCTCTTTTTTTAGCAATTCCTTCATTATTTTAGCCGCGACAAAATCAATTTCAGGTGACTTTTTTGAATTTAGAAATTTCTTTTGGTGTCACTACTTTGATAAGCAGGTGGAATAATGAGACTTCATTCTACTTCTTGGTCTACTACATTGTATATCGGTTGAAATACGGAAACCAAATGCAAGTAGATATGCTTTCTCAACATTACTTTTTTCCCATGGTTTGTTGGTGCTTTTTCTTATTGGTGAAGCAGGAGTTTTAGATACTTTTGAATTCTTAATTGGCTTCGAAATGGAGTTATCTATTTTGCTCAATGTAGTTACGTATTGCTCGAACTCCCGATTTCTCACTTCTTTGAGCTTATATCCAGGGTTATTTTTTTTTGTAGAAGTTTTGGTCTAGATTCTTGTGAAACGTGTTGTAAATTGTTTATAAATGCTTCCTCTAACTGGCTCTAGTCCTCCTGGTTCTTCAATCGAATTTTTAGATCGATATTATCATTTAATGTACTGCGAAAAGTCTTGGTGGAGGTTTCTTGTATATTACAGACGTTTCAATATAATTGGAGAGTAATCAGATGACAGCTGTGTGATCGCAGCTGGGTATAATGTTAGTAGTGTGCGTCGATTATGATTGCATTTATAACAAAAAACTTAATAAATCATAATTCCTTGCGTGAGTAAAGCGCAGCAATAAACACTATAACAGACTTGATAATCATTCCAATCCATTCATGCCACCACTGCTACAACCTACAGAAAACAGAAGACTTAAGAGATAATAGACACTCGACCTACAAATCTGAGGTGACATCCCTAAATATTGACCTCTTCATGCCATCGCGTGTGGATATATGTGAGGTATTGTAGAAGTTATCATATTAGCCCATAGTTTATACATTTACTGGTTGCTAATAAAGACAATGAAAAAGCATCCTATAAATCTATATTTTTGCTATAGTAAAGAAATCAAATTAATTTATTAGGTACAATGGACATAAAACCCACTTAAACATGGAAGTTACTTTATGGGAGCAATCGTAATTCAAAATAAAAGAAATTCCCGTTAAATAACTATAAAGTGTCTCTTTGCGCTCTGAAATTCAGCAAATTACAATTTAAAGCCGGCTACGCGCGACAGTATTTTTTGAACAGCCGCTCGAAGCAAAAACCGCGCCGCCTCCATCAGGACTCGCGTAATCTCCCCAGAATCCGAATTAATTTTAATTAATTAGCAATTTCGACTGGGAACACATCGCTGAAATTCCGCGGTTGGCTGTGCCGCTTCAAATTTCACTTCAAATTTGTTTTGGAGTCCTGAATTGACTTAGGGAGTTTAACGCGTGCAAGAAGGATTATTAGAGTCTTAATAATCTCGGTTACTACAACACCGGCGGATACTCTCAGACGATCCGAACCAGTCGCTGAATTATGGGTGCTTCCGCTATCTGCTGGAAGCTATGGTGCTTCTTTCGCATGCTCGAAATTAATAACAACGGCATTGGGTGTAAATTGCCCCGAACGGTCCTTAATGAAGCGACTTGCTGGTTTTCGATATTTTCATTATGTTAACTCAACCGCTAAATGTTGTAAATCTTAGAACTTTAGTATAATGTATTACCTTTTCGTACGATATTAGCTTTATTAGTTTTTTAATACAAAAAGCCATTGTTTTAATAATAAATAAATATTTTCTCACCATGCTTATTTAGTTTTGTTGTTTCCTTCGCAATAAACATAATACATAATTTTCAGGATCGCTACTTTGTATAAATATATAAGTTGCTACACAAAAATCTTCAAAATTTATTTATTAAAGGGTCACAATAGCACAAAATATACATTACTTTATTTAAATGCTGGGAGTAATTGCTCTTCAATCTCTTCAATTCGTTTCGCAATATTTTGTGAGGCCTCTCTAACATTTTCTTCACAGTATTTAATTTCTTTTTCTTCTTTTCTTCTTTTTTTTCATTAGGCTGTTGTCTATTCTTTCCAAGCTTATCTACTATAATGAGTCTTTCTATCGTTTCCAAGGTATTCCAACAGTCTTTTTGTCTCTACGTAATTTACCTCATGCTATTCGGACTATTCTTGGCAAATGTTTCTATTCTTCTTTGGTGTTACCCAGTCTTTAATTGTTTATATTTGGTACTGTTGTCTTACATGTTAGGTTTTTTTTAATTTATTCATCCTTATTCTATCCACTCTTTCAGGTGTAAGACGATTACAGAAGTTTACTTTTTGTGTTGACTAGTTTCTTCCATACTTCTTTTCAAGCGTCTCTATTTTATGTTGCTACTCTTGTTTGTTCCAAGGAGATGCCCCTTTTCACTACGCACATCGTACATCTTCGATGCAAGTTCTTCTCGGTTTCTCAAGTTGTCAGTTTTTGCTTCACGTGCTTGTCTAATTAGTTTATTATCTATCATTGTTTTTACTTGCCCATGCCATCTTAATTGACATTCTGCTCTTATTTCTTTTATTGTTTTTTCTTGGCGGGTTGACAAGTGGTTAGGGATACAGGTAGGGTTAGCTTTGGAATGAGTAGAAGATTTATAGGTTAGGACATGGTTCCTCTCTATATAGGGGAGATGAGAGAGAACCAAGACTCGCGTGGGCAGGGTCGTATACCTGAAGTAGACCTATCTTCGTTTGGATTACGAAGAGTGTCTACCCGCTACCCTTGTTCTTGGTCTAGATTTTCATTTTCTGACTATGTCGCTTATCGTTGTAGTTCGTTTCTTATTGCAATACTCCTGGTCTTCTCTCATTAAATTTTTCTAGTACTCCTCTGCATACATCTTGTTTAGGGTTTTTCATCCATGTCACCTGATTAGTACAATTCGCTTACTTTAACATGCCTTATCTTTCAGTAGCCCACTTCATACGGTTTAATTTCTTGCTCTGCAGCTAGGGGTAGTAAAAATAATAATGAGTTTAGTGTGCACCCTTGCCTTATATCAAATATTGTTTTAAATAGATTAAATCTTTCTTGCTTTATTCTTGACATAATTCTGCATATCTTCATATAGACTCCATATTACTTTGATTATTATATTGTGGTACTCTCCTTTTTTATTTTTTCCGTAAGCTTTTTTATGTCAATGAAGCACAGATATAAGTTTTTACATTCTTTAATTACGTATTCCTTTATTTGTTTTGTTGTGTATATTGCATCATTTACCCAGCTATTTAGCCTAAATCCAAATTGCCTTTCTTTCAGCATGTTTATTATAATTTGCAGTGATCTAGTGGATAGGTCCCTAGACTAGGAAATCTAGATATACGTATTCGAATCCCGCTCTTACAAAATTCGATCACTGGCATTTTTAGGGCCCAACTTACCTGGAGGTCAAACTCTGGGGTAATAATAGGCGATCAGTACGTAGCGCTAGCCACGTTACTACGCTCGTGTACCGTAGACCCTAGATTGTAGCAAACCTACCCTGTTAAGACCCCAAATGGCTTTCGTGCCTATTACGAAGAAATATTATATATTTTTTTTATTATTTTATATGGTGGCCACAGTCCTTAGAAGTTATTTTCCATAGTTCTAATCTCTTTGTTTAAATATTGGGGTCATGGTGCTCATACTCCATTCCCTGGGTGTAATTCCTTTCAGTGCTTTATTCATTATTTTTCTTAATTCTTCTAGTACTGTTCCTGGTATTGTTTTCAGCATACATGCAGTTACCATGTCGGGGTGCTTTTTCTTGTTTAGTTTTTTCGATTGCTTTTTCAAATCTTTCATGTTTATTTCTTTTTCATATAATATTTCCATTTCTAGGTTCTTGTATTGTGTATCTGATTCTATTTTATTGTTTATTACTTTTCCATCTAACAACTCTAGTACTGTTTCCTTCTTTGCATTATTTTGTCCTTGTATTTTCTGATGCTTCCATCTTTATCCCTCATGTATTCAATTGTAGGGTCTTTTTGGCCGTATGTTTTTTATATATTTTCTTTTGAAACTGTATCCATGACTTTTTATTTTCTTTTTAGTATTTTTTAACCTGACTTGCTCAATATTTGTATTCTTGGTAGTCCTCTGGTCTTTTTGTTTCCAAATATTATCGCCGTTTTTCTCTCACGCTGCTAATTTTATTCTGTCCATCTATCTGCTTATTCTTTTCACATTTCTATTAATTATTTTATTTATAACACAACTATACTCTGCTACTACTAAAATTTCTGCCAACAGTTTTCCATCTGTCTGCTATACTTTTTTATTTGTTTTGTTTTTTGTTTTGTTCATTCTGTTTTAAAATTTTTTATTAGTAGTATTAGTCCTTTTGTTTCTTTTCTTTTTGTATTGTTTTTCATTATCATTTCTAACAAGAAGTAATTGTTCTTTATTTCTGTCGCTCTTCATATTTTTATACCTTTTATTTTTTTCTGTGTGTCTTCATTTATCAAGAAATAATTTTTTATTGATTTTTCATTATTATTTATTACATGTTCTGTTTTACGAAGTGTCCCTAATTTAAGACAAAGCTGGATAATTCTCCCCCCATTATTATTTTCCTCATTCTCTCCGTTTTTCTTTAAACACCATTGAATCCTCAGGTTTCTGTTCCCGAGTCTTTCATCACGATCTCCTAGGACTATCACTTTGTTGTTAATGTCAATCCGGTCTTGTAGTTTTTTAAAACACTTGTCTTTTTATTCCTTCTTTGGGTTTTTTTTCGGCTCGTATTCCACTATTAATGTTTGTTTCTTTATTTTCTTTTCCCTTTTTAAAGGTTATTCACATTATTTATACATTTAAAACCCTAGTTTTTATTGGTGTTTCTCTTTTTTAAGTGCTTATTAATGTTAATTTTGAGATATAAGTCGTATCTATAAAGTATATGGCTGTAATAATATACATATCACTATTAAAATGTTGAAAATTATACTACCAACTGTTGGTGTTAGAAATAATGAATGCGATACTAATAAATAAAGTACACAAATGTTGATTTTGCCCGTGAACTGCATTTTTGTTTACCATATTTTAACAATTTTATATTATTTTGAATACCCAAAAATATTATTGTATCTAGGCTATCGCCTTGTTGCATAGACGCTAGCGTTGATCAACTTAAGCTACTTTCCAGATCAATAATCACATCTAAAACTCCCAGTTTTCTCTCAGATTCTATTGTCTATGTTTTTGACTTTGGTAACCAATATTTTGAAAAAATTGTTACGCATAGAGCTTTCCTTGAATTCACTCTTTAAGTTCTTGAGATAAAAGGCCCTAATATAAGGTCTGGCACACCAGACAAGTCTTTCCCAAGATGGATAATAAGTTCCATAAATTTCTTTAACTCAACTGTGAAATCCTATCTTTAGTTGAGAGTGCGCAAACCTTTGACTGTCCAAAAGTTTCTTTCTTATGAAAAAAAATTCATTACGTTCAGTATCATAAGAAATGCTAATCGCATTTTACCATACTTTCTAAAATTTTCTTCCTTTTAGGGGAGTATTTGCAAAGTCAAACGAGAAAGGGAGGGGGGTCAGCTTACTATCCGTCTAGCTGGAAAGAAAGCTGAAGCTCTATAGACAGGATCGGTGCTCGAAAATTTTTCTGCTTAAGCAAACATTTATTTGTTGCTCAATTCCATCTCTATCCATCATCTTTTGCCAATTTTAAGTTAAGAATGATGCCGCCCTAAAACATGCTGAAGTGCAACGTCTTAAATTTAATCTTTTATATATTTTACAATTAAAAAGTTCTTAAAATATATTTAAATTATGTAACATCCTTTAGGTAAATTCTTTTATAATAAATAATTATTCGACTACATTTAAGTAATTAGATTTTAAACTATTCTCAAATCCTCCTTTCATCCAAAAGGCAGATTGGAACGCTACGCCAAGCAAATCAGACACTATCACACCTTCTGACTGCCCAATAATTATAAAACAAAAAATTCAGAAAAAAGAAGATTCCGAAGAAACTGACAAATACTACGTACACCAAAAAACAAACAGCAACACGTGAACTTAAAAAACCACTCAACAAAAATAAAAATATCTGCATCGAGACATTGTTAAAAGATCTAACACTCACAGAAGCCACAAGCTATTCTCTTTGGAAAACTCTCCTCCCATCCGGAATCCTCACGAAAAGTGGGCAAGAAATGATAAAGATAAGGCAAGTGTTTTTTACTGAATACTTAGCAACAGTTTTCCAACCTCATTTCCCAGGAAACGATTCCCAAGAAGAAGACAACCTTACCCAAGCATTATTCTTGCCCTACCAACTTGAACAGCCTGAGAAAATATTCAAGGTCATTAATACCCTCAACCCCAAAAATGCTCCGAGCTACGACCTAATAAAATGAAAAATTCTCAAAGAATGACCTATTACTGGTATACGATATCTAACCCACGTTATTCAGTGCAGTCTTACAAAATAGTTACTTCCAATCCCAATGTAAAGTGGTTCAGATAATACTTTTAATAGATCATAAAACCAGGCAAACCTCCCAACTATCCAAAATCTTATCGGTCAATAAGCCTGTTACCCATGGTCGCTAAAGTTTTTGAAAAACTTTTACTACAACGACTTATTCCAATTATTGACGACAACGAGTTAATACCAGCCACCAATTCGGCTTCCGGAGAATGCATTCTACAACTGAACAAATTCACCGGGTAGTACAAAAAATCAATCGAGGTTTTGAAGAGAAGCATTAATGCTCTGCGGCATTTTTAGACATCTCCCAATTCGACAGACTGCAAACTACAAACACTCCTACCCCTGAACTACTTTCTAATCCTGCAGTCTCACTTTCTTAATCTACACTTTCTTGTCAAATAAGAAACAGAGTGCACAAGTCTCTTTTCGATAAGTGCTGGAGTATCTTAAAGCAGTGTCCTCGGACACCTATTATACACTGCAGACCTGCTGACCTTTCCGGGAACTACAACAGCTACATTCGCGGACGACACCTCAGTTCTGGAATCAAATAGTAACCCAACCATAGCTTCACAAAAACTACAAGCCAATCTAACCGCTATCGAAAAATGGTTCTTAGACTAGAGAATTAAAGCAAACGAGTACAAGTTCATCCACATAACCTTTACCATCCGCAGAGGGACCTGCTCTCTTGTACAGATAAAGAACAGCCCTTTAGACCAAAAAGAAGATGTCAAATATTTTGGACTACACCTTGATAGAAGACTCACGTGGCGTAAGCACATCTTTAAAAAACGCAAACAGCTGGGGCTAACCCTATCCAAAATGTACTTGTTGCTAGAGCGTAAATCCAAACTCTCAACAGACAACAAACTTTTGATATATAAAGCAATACTTAAACATGTATGGAGTTATGGTATTGAGCTTTGAGGCACATCTGCCAACTCCAACATTGAAATCCTTAAACGTTTTCAATCTAAAGTGTTACGCATAATTGTAAACGCGAACTGGTTCGTGTCCAACGTGGTTATCCACAATGATCTTCAAATGTTGACAGTAAAAGAAAAAGTCAACCGCTATAGCACTAAATACTGTGACTGCCTTACAGTACACTCAACACTTTAGCATTATGATTCCTCCAAATCAGAATAGAAGGCTTCAAAAATACGTGCTAAACGACTTGCCTTCCATATTTAATTTAATATCAGGTTTGCTTTAGTTTTATTTAAGTTTAAGTATTAGTTCATCAATATTTTTGTACCCAAAAGTCATAAGAGACTATTGTCTACTATTACAGGAGCATTCTATTGAGTATACTCTTATATAGTCATAAATTTATCTACATGTACAGATTGTGGTGTCCGAGCCGATAACGTTTATTTACGTACGCATAAACATAAACTCGACATGAATCTAGAAAATATTATTACTAACACACCAAATGAGTATTTACTCAAACAACAAAATGAAGCGCTGTTTCAGGAAAATTATCAGAGAAGTCAAAGAGAACAACAGTTATATGCACAATGGCAATACGCGGTTAACGGATGGAATTCCGTAGGCGGTATGCTGCAAGAAGCTAATAAAAAATAATCAGCTTGAAATATTAATTGCAGACTTGCAAAACAAATTGATGAACTCAAAAGAATGTGATTCAGGGACAAATTACAACACCTGGTGGAATAAACGAGAGTAATGATACCAGGGACATCAAGAGCAACTTCTCAATTACCCCGGCAAGAATATGGCACGGACGAAGAAGAGCTTGCTAAAGAAACGGAATGGATCAGGGTAAAACATAACTACAAGAAGCGTAAGATAAATACTACACCCGACAAGGAAACCCCCCCAAAAACGCAAGAAAAAACAACTACAATTAAAAAAGAAAAATCTCCACCACCTATCATAATACATGAAATAAAATCATATGAAAAATTATATGAGCTACTGATAACAAAAATAAAGGAAAATGATTTCCAAATTAAACCACTAACACGAGTAAAAATTTTGCACCAACTCAGACTGTTACAGAGCAGTGGTAAAACTAATGAGTGAAGAGGAAATAAGCTTTCACACATACGAAAATAAGCAAAGTAGGCCAATAAGGGTTATAGCAAAAAACCTGCATAGTTCTTACAACACAGAAAGCATCAAGAATTTTCTGTTAAAAGGGGGTTTTAACATTATGGCAGTTAACAATAAAATGTCGTGGAAAGAAAAACACCGTTAAATATGTTTATGTTAACATTTGATAATAACGAAGATATTGAAAAATATATAAGATTACGCGAATTTTAGGTAGTAGGTTGAAATAGTTCCGGTAAAAGGGTCAAAATTAATTCCCCAATGCAAAAGTGCCAAGCATTTGGGCACACACAGAAATTTTGTGCAAAAGAACCAAGATGCGTTAAATGTGCTGGCAAACATAATACAGTTAATTGTAAAAATTGGAGAATCAGAAACCAAAATGTGTGAACTGTGGGAGGAACACCCTGCTAACTATCGAGGTTGTGTAGTTGCAAAAGAACTACAAAAACTCAAAAAAAACTATTATAAAGCTACACCAAAAATCGATAACCAGAAAAAGAACATAAAACAAAACGAAAAATGTACAAATAACTAATCAAGAGAAACCAACTTATGCCTCTATGGCTACAAACAGGACAAACAGTCAAATAAAACTAAAACCTCAGGAAAATAATGCTGACCAAACATTACAGCTTATACTTAAAAAATTACACAAATGGAGAATTCATTCCTGAATATGGAACAGAAAATTAAAAACTTGAAGGAAGTAATAAAAAAAAACTTCCACGAAAACTGAAAGAAACCAAAATGATAACACACTTAAAATTATGTGTTGAATGCAAACGGATTGCTTAACCATCAACAAGAGCTACAAGCAATCCTTGATATAAATAAGATAGATTGTGTCTGATATCAGAAACGCACTTTACCAAACAATCATTTATTAAATTTAGAGGTTATAAAGTGTACTGCACAAATCATCCAGGAAACGAAGCCAAAGGTGGAAGTGCGGTAATAATCAAAGAAAATATACAACACTTTGAAGAAATTAAATTTGAAGCAGAGGACATCCAGGCCACAGCGGTGAGTGTTACAACTAAGAATATCGGTATCACTGTAGTCAGTTTATATAGCCCTCCAAAACACAAAATCAAATTTGAAAGATATGAACAATTATTCAAAACCATAGGAAATCGATTTATCATAGGCGGTGACTACAACGCAAAACACACGCACTGGGGATCGAGGCTGATTACAACTAGAGGAAGAGAACTGCTAAAATCTGTTCAAGCATATGGATGTGAAACTATCTCAACAGGCAAACCTACATACTGGCCAACAGATCCAGAAAAGGTTCCAGATCTGCTAGATTTCTATATCATCAAAAATATATCAAGCAATTACATGCAAATAGAAGATAACTTTGAATTGAGCTCGGATCACTCATCGATTGTACTGACGCTAAGCGAACATATTATCTCAAAGTCAAACAATCCTGGACTAGCTAACAAAAGACTGACTGGGAAAGTTTTAGAGCAACATTAGAAGAAAGAATTAATCTGGCAGTCCCACTACAAACAGAAGAACAGCTAGACTTTGAGGTGGAAAAGCTGGTTAAAGAAATTCAGTACTCTGCTGGCAAAACACCCCAGAAATCAAAAGAAGACTGAAAGGTCATAACTATCCTAAAGAAATTTTGGAACTAATATCAGAAAAAGGAAAGCGAGGAAGAGATGGCATCAGACCAGAGCTCAGCAAGATAAAACTAGATTGAATAATCTTACATCTCAGCTAAGAAATGAAATTAAGCAGTTAAAAATGATACCATCAGTGAACATCTGCGTGGCCTTACTAATGATTCTAGTACTGAATATTCTTTATGGAAAACCACTAAGAATCTAAAAGACCTATTATGCAAATACCTCCGATCAAAAATGAGGACGGGAGCTGGGCCAGAAGTAATGAACAAAAGCTGCAAGATTTGCCGACAATCTCGAAAAGATATTTCAACCCAATTTAACTGACGATGACAAAACACCACCGCCCTATGACATCAAGCAAGAAAGAAAAATAAAATTCCACCTGTCACTGTAATTGAAATTAAACAAGAAATAAAAACTAATATCAATCAGAAAAAGCCCCTGGCTTCGATCTAATTACTGGTCAAATTTTAAAAGAACTTCCGAAAAGGCATTAACTAAAATCACCAACTTGATCAATGCTTCATTCCGACTACAGTATGTACCACAGCTGTGGAAAGTAGCCGAAGTAATCATGATTGCTAAACCAGGAAAGCCACCTCATGAAGCAGCATCATACAGGCCAATATCGCTTTTACCAATTATGTCTAAATTGTTTGAAAACTTCTACTGAAGAGACTAAAACCAATCATCGAAGAAAACATCTTATCCCGGATCATCAATTTGGCTTCCGGAACCAGCACTGCACGATTGATCAGGTGCACAGAATCACAGATGTGATTGAAAAGCATTAGAAGAAAAGAAAGTATGCTCGGCGATATTTTTGGATGTTGCACAGGCATTCGATAAGGTTTGGCACGAGGGCCTAATTCATAAGCTCAAAATGCTTCTCCTGTGCAATATTCAAAATTTTAGAATCCTACATATCTGAACGTTATTTCAGAGTCAAACAAGAAGATACTTATTCAGAGTTGAGGAAAATCCAAGCAGGTGTGCCGCAGGGAAGTGTACTGGGGCCACTCCTCTATCTTCTATACACTTGGGATTTGCCTACATTCAATGAAAATGTTGTTGCCACATTCGCAGATGATACTGCAATTCTAGCTACTGGGGACAACAATATAGAATCAACTGAAAATTACAAACAGCTATTGCCGAAATACAAAGCTGGACAGCAAAATGGCGAATTAAATTAAATGAAAGCAAATCGGTGCATATTGATTTCACTAATAAAAGAATCGAGCACAATCCAATATATATCAACCAGCAAGTAGTACCGTATGAGAATACAGCTAAATATCTGGGCATGACCCTTGACGCAAAACTTAGATGGAAACCACATGTTAAGAAAAATGTGAAGAACTCAAGCTGAAGTACAGAAAACTGTACTGGTTATTGGGTAGACATTCAGCCCTGACAGTATATAATAAGCTTTTGCTTTATCAACAAGTCCTGAAACCAGTGTGGACTTATGGTATTCAGCTATGGGGTTGTACCAGTCAAAGTAATCGAAATATCATACAGAGGTTCCAAAATAAGGTGCTGCGGGTATCGTTAATGCCCCTGGTACATTCGCAATGACAATCTCCATAAGGACCTGGATGTGGAAACCGTTGACAACGCTATCAGAAGGTATGCCGAAAGACATGAACAACGTCTACATCAGCACATCAATATTGAGGTTCTCCAGCTCCTTGATAATAATGTTGACTTAACTAGAAGATTAAAAAGAGTGAAACCACTTGACTTAGTGCAGTGAGCCAATAATTATAATCCAGTGCGCAATAAAAAATAGTGCCCAATAAATGTCAAAACCAAAGTGATTGTCGTAGGATAAGTACTTTGCAATTGTAAACCGTAGTAAATTAAGTTAAAAACAAATAGCTCATTAGTATGTATCTACTAGATTGCTATATAATAAATTCACTCAATGGGTGTTTTTAATAAAAAAAAAAAAAAAAAATGTACAGATTGTAAACAAATTGGGATAATAATAATAATCTTCATTTCTTGGGATTTAAAAAGTACCACTAAAAATTCTAAGTAAGTAAATAAGAGTAGAAAAATAAAAAGTACACTCTAAGCTTAACGTAAGATATTTGCCTCAATTCCGCTCGTTTTTCTTCAAAATCAGGGTTTATTTGAGTAATTAAACGAGTATGTAATTTCATTTGAACGATTATCACGAAAGTTCTGGTGAAAACCCGGTACGAATTGTTATTTTTGCAATTCAGGAGTTATCAGATGAGTAATTTTCAGCTGCAATCACAAAACATTAACGTGTATTTAATAAACAACTGAAATCTCATTTTATTCTATCAACCAAAAGAGACTAGAAAGGGTTTCAATTTATGTCTCCTTCTGTTGCAAAGTCACAAATTTAAAAGAATAGATGGATTCTCTTAATATAAATCTTACTACAACCACTGGTAGATCATTGACCAATAGTTTCATTTTCCTTTCATCTCCCAATTTACTTGCTAAATAGTCTATACCGTTGACGGTTAAATAAAAATTTAAAAATTAAAGAAACTATGCGATACGACAATAAACAAAGATTTAAAATATTTTTGTTTTTTTATGACAAATTGAAAAAAATAGCATGTTATTTAAACCTTTGCTTCACTATATTAAGCTCCTGTCTCACAGCTCGCAAACAATAGTTACTTAAGAAAGTTCAAAGTTCACAAGAATAATAAAATTTTGAAGGCAATCTTGATCACACTGATAATTATGTAGAAAGGTATTATTTTTATAAATTTAGCTAAAAAAACAAATGGCAAAACAATAAAAACAAACAATCTGCACTTGGGGGAAAACACTACAACTGATTCCAGAAGATTTGTTTACGTACACTTAATATTCTTCAAAGTAACATCATTTAGCATCAACACACCCTTGCCTTTCAGAACGCTTGTTACAGAAACTTACACAAGTTTAACAGTTCTAAAATTAGTGTTCTCTCAAACTGAATTTAAGCTGAAGAAATAAAAATTAGTCGTAGTGAAGAACCCAGGTATTGGCGATCTTCTGGCGGACGTGCACGACTTTTTCTTCAGTCGTTTAAGAACTCTCAAGTAATATGTAGCATTTACGATCTCTTCAGGTAATACAAACTCCTTATGCTCTCTTTCATCTCAGTTTTGGTAATTCGAGCCTTCTTTAGTCAAGAGGACTCGGTAGTGAACCACTTGGAACTCTGTTTTTCCCCACATTTTACCACAAGCTATCACTTTCTCCTAAAATTCAGGCTCACTTATGAAACGGCTTTCCTTATGTTCATTAATCAAAAGTTTGGGAACCAATTTAACACAAATTTTTCGCAGTTCCATCGTAACGTTTTCATGCACAATGGATTTGAAAAGTTTTACTGCATTTTCTATCAAGTTCTATCAACCGCTTTCACCTTATCGACATTGTTCGAAGTATGAGGCCTTGATTGACACCCTGCGTGTTACTCATTCCCGACATCCTTTTTTCTCTTTTTTTTTGAACATTTTGTGCCAACAAAATACATGTACTTTCTGTATTATATGATATCAATTGTCTCGGTGACGGTTTACTCTGTAAAGATTCACAACTATCAGAAGCGAAGATTTTTCGACTCTTCTGACTGGACCAAGAAAATCACTCTCATTACTCTCTAAGCATACTTTGTATTTTGATGTAGTAAAACTGTAAAAAAAGTTCTTGGGTCTAATAAATGTCAGTACAAAGCGAATACGAGATAAAAAGGCACGCTCAACATTCATATCTGTCGAAACGTACAACGTGCACGAATGCGGCAAACACAATTTGCATTCGAAACAGATAATAATTAATAGTCAATTGGCATAGCGAAATATCTAATAACTACACTCCCGCCATTAATAAACTCCCGACCTGAAAACAGCATGCAGCCAATCGATTGCGCAAATATTTCCGTTTATAGTATTGGGTTTAAAGCGAACCACAATTAATTGGCAACAAAAATTGAATTTAACTTTAACCATTAAAGATAAACAAAATACTAAAATGGCGTAATTAAACTCCCATTAAATTTATAAAATAAAATATATTTGTTTTCAATCGGCTTCAAATCCCAGTAGTATATCGATTTGTTATTTTAGAGATAAGTTGTAAATAATTTTAAAGTAAACAAATGTAGTAGAAATGCAAAGCCAATAAAGCTTATGATGCAATAAATGGTATATAAATTTAATAATATGTAATTAAGCTATGAAGATAAATTATTCTAATATTTTTATTTGCAGATGTCAATTGTAATTTTAGGAAAATATTTTTATAGTTATAAAGCGTATATTATTTATAAATATACATTTTAATTTTTCAAAAGTAATTTTCTCATTAAACACCTTATAAATTATAAGTTGTCATTTACACTACTAGTTTTATTCGTTTAATTATGACTTAAGCGTTTCTAGAATATTATACGAGGCACACGACACTTCATTTGGAATAGTAGTCCAAATGTTCTATAAATAATTTTTAATGTGTTAATGTTCGATGCTTCTACATTTGTAGATTTGCTCAGCATATGACTTACATCATATAATCTAAAAAATTAAGGCGAATGAGGGTACAGAACATGTGACATCAGCCAAGCTTGTACATATTTAGTGAAATAGAACGGTGTTGAGTTTTGAACAAAATGGAATTTATTTATTTTTAATTTTTATACTCTACAGCCTTGCACTGCATTCTAAAACAGTACTACAACTGACGATGTGTCTTGGTTTTGTTTGAAAGCTCTCTGATTTTAAAGTGTGTCGCTCACACACTTATATATAGGCCATCATTCTGTAAGCTGTAACGCAATCTAACACAAATAACATTTTATCACTGATAAAGAACGATTTTGCCGGTGCCACTTCATATGATTCTAATATTTCTTCACTATTGTTTTTCTCGGAATTTCAATTAATTCACGAAGGACCAATAGTACTCTTTGTGGATCTTAGACAAATGATCAGCGAGCTTAAATATACAAGGGAGAATCAAATATAAACCCGAATATCTTTTTTGTGCTCCGTGATCATCGCATCATCGCTTTTTAATCAGTATCACATCAAAGCGCAACAAATCATTATCTAGTTTCTTACGGCAAAAGATTCTGCTTTAAAACAACGCTCGGTCTCATATAGCTTCCAAATTAAAGGTTTGTTCTGAACTACATTAGAACGACTAGAAGGGTTCGTGCTCGATTGACAACAACAGAATGAAAAAACTATCAATCCACTCAAAAAAGGTGTTGCTAAATTTTTATACAAAAAATAGCTTTATATAGAAATAATTTTGAGTTATATTTTATTCATCTTTGCACATTCATTAAAAATGGTAACTAATACGGATACTAATTATATATAGTAACCCTTGTATTACAAATGAATTACATACATATAAGCACAACAGGCCTAGTGGCCCAAGGCTTGTAAAACTATTGTTTAAGAGTCTTCTGCACTACTTCTCTCCATTTCTTTTATCTTCTGCCACTTTTCTCTATCTTCTAACTTCCACTGTTTCCAAGTCCTCCTCAACTTGTAACTTCTAGTTAATCTTAGGTCTTCCTCTCCTGTTATCTATAGCTTGCGTATTCAAAATTTTCTTGTCATTCTTTCTTCTTTTGCCTGTGAAATATGTCCCATCCATCGAATTCACTTTTGATAGTTTTGATTTATTATAAAGCTTTTCTTCCATACCTCTTGCACCTTCTTTCCCCAAATATTCTGCTCAAAATACTTCTTTCCCATATATCTAATTGTTCTAATACGCTCTTAACAATTGCTTACGGTTTACAATCAAACGTCACTGTTGGCCGGATAGCTGTCTTATAAATTCTAAGTTTTGTATTTCACACCGTTTTTGAAGTTAGAGTGCTCCAGAAACTTGTTGAATCTTTTTTTAGTCAGTGTTTTATTTCTTCTTTATTCCTTCCAATTTTGTGGTAGACATCTTTCAGGTAGATAAAACTTTCTACTATATTTATTTTAGCCTGTCTCAACCCCTGTTCTTCCTCTACAATGAGGTTTTCTTTCTCCCCTTTTTATTCTGTATTCCTAAATCGATAAATTTCGTCTTATCGTAATTTATTTTCAACCCCAAACTTTTCACTCCTATTTCAAATTTCCTTATCACACCTTTCAAATCTATCTATCTCTTCTAGCCAGGATTACCACATACTCCGCATACGCCACGCATTGATGGTTTTTGGAGTATATGCTCTTCTTTGTTTGTAGCTCACTTTTTCTTACAATGGTTTTCAAGTTTAAATAAAATAAAACTGTTCAGAGTAGGTCTCCTTGCCTTAATCCCCTCGTATTTTCAAAACCCCCTGTTGAACGAGGCCTTTATTCTTACCTTGTATTTTCTATAAGTCGTTGTTAGTAGTCTACACAGGTTCTTGTTTGTTCCAAATTCTTGAACACATCTAAAATTTTGTCTTTTTATCGAGCCACATGCCTTCTTAAAATCTATAAAGGCAACCATCATTGTCATCCTGTGCTTTTTACTGGTTTTCTGGATTTGATCTACCAATGACTTGTCCTTTCTAAAAGCCGCCTGGTAATCCCCAACTACATTTTCCATATTTTCTTCCAATTTTTCCTTAATTAATATAGCTATTATCTTATAAATGATATACAGCAGGTTAATTACCCTGTAGTTGTCACATTCTTGACTATTTCCTTAAAAAAATTTACGTGTGGATTGCAAAGATGGTAGTAACATAACGGATTAAAATCTTGGACTCCAGCAGGAGTTCAGGTTCATGCTGGCACTTTGCAACCGTGGACATACTATAAAACCTCTATTTAAATATTCTGCTTGGTACTATCTATATCTAGTTATATTATACTAAAAAAAAAACATTAGTCTCGTGTAAACTCTGTTTCTTTAAAATTTTAATCTACATTTTCCTCTAGCACTTCAAAATCCAATTCCAAGTTTGTTTTTCTTATCCTCCCTAGATTTACCCAAAAATCTTCTAGATACTTTGTTCTCTTATTATGGGTCTTGTTATTTGTCCGTATATATTCTCCTCTTAAATTTAAGTAAGTGTTATTGTCCCGGTTTAAGAAGCTACAAATCTCTCTATGCTTACAGCAATTTTTTTATTTAAAAAAATCCAACTCCAGCTAATGCCCTTAGGGTTAGATTAAGCAGTTTTCCTTCTTCTATTAAATTCTACTCTGTTTTGAATCATTTAATGTTGTTTAGTTTTTTCAATTTTATAAGTACTGTTTCTTCAGCTACTGTACTCCTACTGACAATGTTGGAAATTTTATTAAAGTGTAACCTTCGTTTTTACTTTGGGTACCCTAATTCAGCCTCATTTAACCTTTAATTAGTCCAACTGACTGAGAATCATTTGTTTCTAGTGATATTTATGGAACGTTATAGTTAAATAAAGAACAAATGCTTGTCAGTGCATCTTTATTTGTAAATGAGAAAGCAAAGAAAGAGAGTATCAGGTGTGAGTAGAAAATAAAACTAGAACTTAACGTTCTTCCATTGATAGAAGTGAAGGAAATTAAACATGTGGAAGTAGGATCGTTTCTAGAAATATGTCGATTTTCCACCAGCTTAGTAAAGGAGAATCTACTCGCTCTCCCTAACTGTAATTGAAAAATTCTAGTAATGACAGAAAAGACTATTATATACGCTTACTTCTGTGATTCTGCCATGGCGGAAAACAAATTGTAAGATGCGTTTTTTGGTTTATTGGCCAAATCATAAAAATTGAAATAACAAGGAAAGAAAAATTATATTTTCAAAAAGTATATAAAAATGTGATTAATAAATCTTCCAAACAAACAACATATGACCCTTCCTTGCCAGCCAGGCAAATATTAGTTTTGAATTGCTCAAATACGATTTTTCTAAGATTTAATTAAATTTATGTCAATTTTTCCCAAACCGCTTTAATGCTAGCAGATACAAGTTTTGATTACACTCAGAAACATTAAATAAGTCTGCTTTATCGAACCACGGTAAGATTGTCAATTTTACTGACCTATCAACTTTGTTCTCTTCAAAAGGGCAACTCTTACGCCGACATAATGAATGGTAGCTTCTCGAACCAAAACACAAACTTTTTATTTGTGTTAAGTGGTCTTATCCATGAAATCAGAATTTTTCAGACCATGAATGATAGATTCGCCGTTTAGACTGCAAAAACAAGCAAAATCTGACCACCTTGGCAACTGGCCTGCGGAGCCAACCCTTTGGCAAGAACTGTGTGACTTTAAAATTATTTTAGTTGGCTGGACAAAGCCATTTTTCTGAAATTCAGTATCAGCAATCGTTCGGATTCGTATTCCTGGAAAAACTATGCGTTTGGCTTTTGTATTCTTTAGTGATTTTTGACTTTTGCACTATCAAATGTTAATTTTAAAAGCAACTCAAGTAAATACAATAGTTAGAGCTTTGATAAGCGCCTTTTCTCGCCCTTTACATTATTTTTCTCGACTATTAATTTTATTGGCCAATAACTCTAAAATGCACTCTTCATTCCTTGTGTGGTCTGATGTACTAGAAAATATTTGCAATATGGCACAAGCGATAATCACACGTTGTAACAAGTTTAACACCTCTCGAACTGTGTCAGTAAAGCGAGCTCAGAATATTGCTTTGTTCAAAAATCAAATATCAGAGAATTTTGTGCTACAACTTAGAACACGGTTTGAGTATTGAACCGTATTTGAAGATTATTGTCTTAATCTTATTATCATATTTAAGTAGTATTGTAAAATTTAAAAAGGATTTCAGTTTGGAAGATTAGGACGCCAAACCTTGTTTATTAAGCAAGAGATTAATATATAATAATAATTCGATAGACTTGTCACCAAATTGAAGAATGTTTAGACATTTCTATATAAACAGTTCAAATAATTCTACACCACCACCTTCAAGTGAAAAAAAGTTTGTTTCGTTTGAGTGCTCAAAAATTTGAAAATTTAACGGCTCGCTATATCAACCAAAGCATCAGAGGTGACGAAAAATGCATTTATTTTTATGGCGTACGCAACAAAATCCAAAACAAGGTTTTCTAAAGACGAAGACCTTGTAATAGCGCAGAATAACGAGTAGAGTGTTTCAAAAGACTATGAAAATTAAAGCTACATTGATCGGCTGGCCTTTTAATTAGTTGACAGCATTCAATTGATTATTCCTAATAATACTCGGAAGCAAAAGTCAAGCAATGCCCACAAAAAATGCCCAAAAAATTTTCTGAATAGAAATATAGAGGTATACTTAAAATCATAACCAACAATCAGCTTGTCAATGATAAATTTCAGCATATAAATATTAGGGCGTTGTAAAAAATCATTTCATTTCAAAAATATGCATAATTGTAATAAGACATAACCATTGTACAAAGGCCGAGAAAGATCCTAGCTAAAGAAAAAAGAAAGATCAGTCAGGCCAGCAACTTTACCGAAACTGGATAGCAACTCCATAGGGACCACTATTAGACTATTCTTCTACTTTTTGTCTGCCATTACGCTATCTTTAAGAATGTCATTAAATATAGTTATTGGCTCTAATCCATCTGTAAGTACAAGTACAGATTTTTAAAAATGTTCTTAAAGCATCCCTACTGCACCCCGATAACTCACTCTTGGATCCACTGCCGAATATTCGTGAAATTGATTAATTTGGTACATTATTTCGATCAGAAATTCCACGGTTTTCGTACCATCTCCGCAAAACATTCACTGCATTTTCAATGCGTTTTAACAATATCAACTGGCTGTTATTTCGTATAACGTTACGTATATACTGATCAGAAGAATCGTAGATAATATTTGTCAAAGTGTCAAAGTTGCCGACTACAAATTTCTGTTACGAACATATGTACATATTTAATCCTTAGAAATCATATTATAGCTTTGCAGTTGACAATTTAGTGAGTCCCAAGTCAGGAGAATCGTTGCCAATTTACAATATATCGCAATGGATTAGCATCATATGATCATTCATGTTAACTTAAATAGGCAGCATCGAGAATTCGCTAATAGGGCTCTGGAGCAGTTGGAAGCGGACTCCGATTTCGAACGGAAAATTTTTGGATGAATGGCTATCTCGGCAAGCAAAATTGTCACATTTGGGGAGATGACAATCCACATGAGATCCATCAGTTCCAAATGCATCCAGAAAAAGTCACTGTTTGGTGTGGATTTTGGTCCGAAGGGGTCATTGGTCCATACTTCTTCCCAAATAAAGGTACTACCACCACAACTGTCACCGGCGAGATATACAGGTCGATGATAACAACCAATTTGTTGGTTTAAATTGGAATATATGAATCTCAACGACATGTGGTTCCAACAAGACG